>CM077647.1:31445109-32130109 GCA_039707465.1 Rhabdophis nuchalis
TTTTTGTGGAGTTGCAATTGCCTATTTTGTATACATTTATGGTAACTTTGGCTCAAAAGATTATTCAAATCACTAGGCATGCATGGTATTGTTTTTATGCATTTATTTATATTATGCACTAATAATGAACGATTATGCTTGACTAAATTGTCCTAGTTCCAAAGACTAATGGTTTGCTTGTTTACTTTTTTCAAAATACTTTCTCCCCTCTCCCAAGTTTTTTGAGGGAAATTATTCTAACTGTACTGGATTATGCATTGGTTTGGGGACAAGGGTGCAAATACTATATTTATTTAGGGATAATCTTTAAGTTACTATTTTAGAAGTGGAGTTAAACACAAATCTCTGCTACTTCAATGTGTAATGTATTAGTTACTATACTAGTTATTTGTAGAAGAGGCAGAGTAGCTTTATGCTTCATTATTTCACACCAGATTCCTACAGGGAGGAAGAATCTTCACAAAAAAAGCACTTCTGAAATTGTTATCCTAATGAAAAAATATTTTTTAATAACTTTGCAAAAGCTATTTGTATTAGTCTGCATCAGGTATTAACTCAGCAGTGAGATTCACTTACCTTCCCTACCGGTTCGCAAACGTGAGTGCTCATGCGCCATCTTCTGCACATGCGCACTGCATTACATTAGGGCGGGTGTACAGAGCCTTCTGCAGCCGCCACTACTGGTTCCCCTGAACCGGAGAGAATTGCAGAATACCATCTATGTATTACCAATGTTGTCTACCATTTACTGTAACAATATCTACAGAGGAACTGATAAGGAATAAGGGAATAGAGAAAAAAAGCCTGTCTGTGTGTGTGAGTGAACACACACACGTGCATGTGTAGTGTGTGTGTGTGAATACATAAGAAACTGCTTACTCTCCAGGTGTCTTTTCTTTATATATCCCACTTTAACAAGTTTCCATGTTGCAAATTAACATTTGCTACTTTATAGTTTCCTGCCTAAAAGTCCATTAACATGCTTTCAGATTGATCTCCCTGTACTGTAATCTTTGGGACTCACTCAAAGTCTCTTAAATGCCCGGGAAAGTGCTTTTCAAAAGTCTTCTTACTTCTGACCTACTAAAATTTTGTGTGTGCCTTCTTCTTTATCTTTATAAACAGAAGTAATGTTTTTTGCAGCCACCGCCAATCTTATCGAGACTATCATCTACGAGCAAGTGAACTCTGATGTGTGTTAGAAAACCATATTCTTTTCCCTTTGTATAGATAGACACAAATAAACTACTAAAAAGACGTACCATTGCTTATCATGCAGTCTCCCCTCCTGACTATCTTTTTTCAATACACCCAGTGCTTATCCTTGACCTATTATTTACAGATTTTTTAAAAAAAGTTATCCCCATCACACCAAGCTTTGTCTTAAGAAAACTGTATCACTTACCCCCAAAAATAAGGAACAGTATTTTGTGTTTGTAGCAGAGAATTCTGCATTTTGGTCATAGAATGTTAATACAATTTCTTCCACATTTACTTAATATTCTTATGGAAATATTCATTATCAAAGGTTTGTTTAAATCATGATTAAATTGCTCAGAAATGATTTAAATGACTTCAACCTAGTTGCACATTCATTTTTACAGTCTGATTTTATTTGAACTCAAATGTACATTTTGATCCAAATTGATCAATTCAAACTGAACTGACACAGCAGTCTAAATCAAATTGATGGATTGTGATAGATCAAGACCAATTTGTGTCTTCTTGCTACATAGCTCTATATAGTATTCTTCAAACAGAAGCTTCACCCCTTGTGTAAGAGACTATACTATCAGGAGTGTAGAAGGGATATATATTTGTATTATTTATTTATTTTTTATTTTTTATTTTTATTTTTATTAAATTTATATCCTGCCCTTCTCCAAGAAGACCCAGGGCGGCGCACAGAAAATTAAAATACATACAAAAAACACAATACAAAATTTAAAAACCTATTACAGTAATCGAACAGTTGCCTTATATTGCCCTCCATATGAGGAACATAACAGAAGCCTGATAAAAGTTTAAGCTTCTATCTGATCACTACTTGTTCTCTTTTGGGGTCTTTCCTAACTTACACTATCCTGTTGCTACTTAGAGAGTGTGGGTAAAAAGAAAAGTCATATATAAATATAATTTATCCTTTAAATGAATTGCTTATTTTTTTAAAGGAACTCCAAGCAGTATATGCAATGTTATCTCTGCCAAAATTATCTCTACAGCATTAATCAATAATGTAGATTGTGCAGAAAGATTCTATGAGCTTTCATGACTATGGGTAGACATGACATTGGGATCTCCGCAATTCTAGTCTTTTCTCAATAGAGTGCCTTTCTTTGTAAGTGCCAAGCACAAATATAAAAAGCTGCCCTACCCCAAATATACAATTTTCCATCTAGCTCAGAATTGTCTATAAACTGATAGGCGCTCTGAAATGAATCTTTCCAAATTTGTTTTAAGATCTTGATAAGAATGCAGGGCCTTCTGCATGCAATGCATGAGCTATTTAATTGAAAACAAGCCACATTATCGATAAATGTCCATATTCAGATGAAGCAGATGTCTGGGTACCAAAAATCTGCTGGTATGTATCATAGAAGTATCTGGACAAATAATATTGGGAAGATGTTATATTATAAATGGTACATATCTAGTAATCCTCTTCTGTATAGTTTATGTAGATTAGCACTTCTTTAAAAAAGTGGTGCATAAAGGAATCCATATCCCAGGAGGAGCCTTTTTAATCCTCCTGTGTAGGAAAAAAAAACACTGATCTCTTACAGTAAAAATACCCTTCAGGGATTACTTCATGTCTGACTGCTCTTTCATTCATACATTTGAACTCTGAGATACCTAGGGAAGACTCAAGCCATCCAGATTATGTAGACATTTTCAATAAGAGGGCTGTCAGTGGAACTAAGCTTCTTAGTTGCTGTAGAAAAGAGAACTTTAACTTCATTATTTCCATAAATTCTAAAGATGAAGTGCATCCAAGTGCACACATAGAATGGATGCCTGCCCTGCACCCATTCTGCTGCACACCATTTGATCTCAATGATGTTTGTCTACTAAGGAAACCATTTCAGAATGGGATTCTGTTTTGCATCTGTTTTATGTACTTCAAAAAAAAGCACTCCCAGTTTCTGTTCCAAACACAAGTATGAACAAGCAGACCACCTAGATGTAATCTCTGGTCCTTTATCTCCACCAGTCTTTTGCCTTGACCAGTACCATTTTTTCTATCAATACCATTTCTTCCATGGTATTTCCAGTGGTGGGGCCATGTCTTGTTTTTCTGGATGCACTTGCATAAAGCAGAGATCACAGAAGATTGACCAAGTGGAGTAGACCATCTATTCCTGGTTACTTCTATGAACTAGTTAGGATTAATGCAAAGGAGCAGTCTCTAAAGGAACAAACTAGAAATATATGCATCAGTTCAGAAGCACTTCCCATTCAGTTAAATATGCTTAATCCCAGGTCTACCTGTAAATGGGATGGCAAACCACATAAAAACAGATTCCTGTAAAAATAATGTTTAAGCATTTTCAGCAGGAAGTACAAAAGTAAGGCATAAAAGTAAGAAACCATGGTGGCACTTCTTTATACATTCACTCATCTAGGTCCCACTGGCTGTCTAGCTAAGGGCTGTACCTTATGAAAAGGCCTGTTACTCAGAATTTGAGAATTCTTAAAAAGTTGTTCGGAGTTAGTTGATTTATGATGTGGGAATGATTTTATTTTCCTGTTTGTGATTGCTTTGTTTGAAAATCATCTGTGAAGACTTGGCTGTTTTATTTTGTTTACTAAAGACATCTGGTCCAAGAGCAACTAGGGGAGAAAATATAAAAGCAGAGGAGTGAAAGGAGCAACAAATTATGGATAATGTCTTTTTCCAAAGCTGTCTTATCAATTCACTGCTTCTCAGAAAGGTTCAAGGCAGTATTATCTAAAGCTCAGAGTCTAATGCTCCAGTTTTTCTACCTTGGCAGCTTTAGGATGTGTGGACTTCAACGCCCAGATTTACCATAGACTGTTTACCAGGTGAGAATTATGGGAATTGAAGTCCACACATCTTAAAGCTGCCAAGTTATCATTTCATTTTATTGTATTTATGTATTTATTTAAGCATGAATTAGATAACAGATATAAGTATAGACATGATTATGAATACATGAAATGGATACAAAATACAAGGGAATATTAGTATAGTGATGGTAGGCATGCTGGCGTGCTTATGCATGCCCCTTAAAAACCTCTTAGGAATCGGGTGAGGTCCACGAAGTCAGGTAGTGCATTCCAGACATTGACCATTCTGTTACTGAAGTTGTATTTTCTGCAATCAAGTTTGGAGGAGTTGACCATAAGTTTATATGTATTGTGTAAACTGGAATGTGTTGTGGTTAAAGCTGAACTATTCATTGACAGGTAGGACATTGTAGCAGATAATTTTATGTAGTACGCTTAGGTTGGATCAAAGATGGTGAAGTTCTAAGTTGTTTAAGACCAAAATTTCAAGTCTGGTGGCATAAGGTATTCTGTTGCGAGCACAGGAGTAGAGGACTCTTCTCATGAAATATCTCTGGACTTGTTCGATTGTATTAATGTCTGATATACAGGGCGGGTTCCAGACAGATGATCTGTATTCAAGAATTTGTCTAGCAAGTTTTGTATGCCCTAATTCCCTGATGGCGGACCTATGCCATTTGTCAGGGCATGTGAGGCTTTGGCCTTCTTTTGAGACAATTTTTCACCCTCTGGAGGCTTCAGGAGCTTCCCTGAAGCCTCATGAGAGTGAAAAACCGGCCCTTGGCACAAACTAGAAGTTTGGGAATGGACTTCCTGTTTGCTCATACGGTTGGTTTTAGCCCTCTGTAGCATTCAGGAGCCCTCAGGAGGCTTCCCTGAAGGCTCTGGACGCCATAAAACAACACTACTAACTGGAAGTTACTTCTATGTTGCTTGTAGGCTGGTTTTAGCCCTCCAGAGCCTTCAGGGAAGCCTTCTGAGGACTCCTGAATGCTGCGGAGGGCTAAAACCAGACCTAAGAGCACACCAGAAGTCCATTCCTGAATTTCTGGTTGCCCGTATGGCCAGTTTTTCACGCTCCGGAGGCTTCAGCGAAGCAGGGGAGCGGTTTTCACCCTCCCCAGGCTCCTCGAAAGCCTTTGGAGCCTGGGGAGGGCGAAAAACCAGCCTCAAAAGTGTGTGTGTGTGTGTGTGTTGGTTGTGGGCGCATGAACATGCGCGGGGGACACATAGCATTATTTGTGTGGCACACCCGCACATGTGCTCCCCCCGCTTTTGGCATGCGAGCCACAAAAGATTTGCCATCACTGCCCTAGTTTGAAGTTCAATATTACCAGAGAAGCAGCTACGCAAGATTAGGTTAACAACTCTTAATGCCTTTTTGGCAATGTTGTTACAATGAGCTCTGACACTTAGATCATTTGAGATGAAAAACACTGATTTATACACCTTGCCTGTTAAGAATGTGATTCTGCAAGTCATGTGGACTGTGCCAAACACTGACATCTTCATATCTGGAAAGAAGCCTAGGTTTGATCTTTACTTAGCGGATGAGATGACTAGTTTAGGGTCTCATACACTTGAGCTCTGAGACCTTATTTGGGCTTTTAATGTGTCTGAAGCTTGATGACCTTTAACATGCCATGCTGGCT
This sequence comes from Rhabdophis nuchalis, assembly GCA_039707465.1. NCBI lineage: Eukaryota > Metazoa > Chordata > Lepidosauria > Squamata > Natricidae > Rhabdophis > Rhabdophis nuchalis. The sequence continues at coordinate 31,450,791 of CM077647.1, forward strand.
GAGGAATTCTGGGAGTTGGACTCCACACAGCTTAAAAGTTGTCAGTGTTGAAGAACACTGAAGTAAATTTATTGTTCTTGATGTTTTTATGCTTTTATGACTGCCTGTTCACTGCCCTGAGTCCCGTAAGGGAGATAGGGCGGTATATAAATTTAAATAATAAATAAATAAATAACTGAAGTAAAACACTGAAGTAAATTTATTGTTCTTGACGTTTTTATGCTTTTATGACTGCCTGTTCACTGCCCTAAGTCCCGTAAGGAAGATAGGGCGGTATATAAATTTAAATAATAAATAAATAAATAAATAAATAAATAAATAAATAAATAAATAAATAATAAATAAATAAATAAATAAATAAATAAATAAATAAATAAATAAATAAATAAACCAACCACTGTAATGACTAACCCAGTAAAGCTCAGCCACAAACATCACATCAAAAATTGTAGTCCTTGACATACAAAGTTTGTTTAGTGGCCATTTGAAGTTACAACAGCATTGAAAAAAGGGACTTAAAACCATTTTTCACATTTATGACCGTCGTTGCAACGTCCCATGGTCACGTGATTTACATTTGGATGCTTGACAACTGACTCACATTTATGATAGTTGCAATGTCCTGGAGTCATTTTACTATCTTCTGACAAGCAAATGGGCAAACCAGGCAATGAGAACCAAAAATTTACCCTCCATTCATAATAAGAACTCAAAAACCAACATCACATGAAATTGATTATGATATGATAGAACAAACAGCAAAACCCCTTCATTGTGAAAAAGAATGAGGGGAGAGTCTTTAACAGGAGATAGTTCTTTTGTAGCAACAATTCCAGCCAATAAGATAACTAGGTAATTAGTATCCAGCAAAATCCACTACTTAGAATTTCAGAAAAAAGGGAAAGGGTTACTTAAGTCAAACCACATTACAGACAAAATATTTTATAGTAAATAAATGTTTCTTGTGCAAAGACCTCTGGAGTAGCTCGGGAGTTCATGGCTTCCATGACAGCCATGGACCTGACCCAGGTAGTTTTAGGCCCTACTCACGAGGGTGGACACACCCTGGACTTAATCTTCGTCTCGGGACAGTGGAGCAGTGAGCTGGGAATAGGGGACTTAGCCATCACACCCCTGTCATGGACAGATCACGCTCTTCTTCGGCTGGACTTTCCAATCGCCGCACCTCACCGCGGGGAGGCAGAGCCGAATATTCCTATATGGTTCCGCCCCAGGCTCCTGATGGACCCGGTAAGGTTCCAGAGGGAGCTTGGGCCAATGCCTGTGGACTTGCCCCGTGACTCGACTGAGGACCTGGTGGCCGCATGGTTAAGTGCAGCCACGGGGGCCTTGGACCGAGTTGCGCCCTTGCAGCCTCTCTTGCAGTGATGAGTCACCCTGGCTCCTTGGTTCACTGAGGAGCTGAGGGAGATGAAACGCCACAAGAGATGCCTAGAGAGCAGATGGAGATCCTCTCGCTCCGAAGCCTAGTGAGAATCCATATTAGGACTTACTTAGTGAGAATCCATATTACCTAGTGAGAATCCATATTAGGACTTACTTAGTGGCGATAAGAGTGGCCAAACGTGAGTATTGTGCCACTCTTATTGCATCCGCAGATAACCGCCCTGCCGCCCTGTTTGGGGTGACCCGCTCCCTCCTTCACCAGAGGAGCTGAGGGAGATGAAATGCCGCAAGAGATGCCTAGAGAGTAGATGGAGATCCTCTCGCTCCGAAGCCGACCGAACACTAGTGAGAGCCCATATTAGGACTTACTTAGTGGCGATAAGGGTGGCCAAATGTGAGTATTGTGCCACACTTATTGCATCTGCAGATAACCGCCCTGCCGCCTTGTTTGGGGTGACCCGCTCCCTCCTTCACCAGAGGCCGCGGGAAGCCCCTTTACAGGGATGAGCAGAGGAATTTGGGATTTATCTGCAGGACAAAATCACTCGGATTCGGAACGAGTTACCCTCCATCGAGAGTGGTCCAGTCGGACTGTCCGAGGCTGCTCTTGAGACACCATTCTGGGAGGAGTTTGACTTTGTTACTACCGAGGATATGGACAGGTTGTCAAGGAGACTTAAGGCAATAAACCACATGTTTATTGGACCCGTGTCCCTCCTGGCTTGTACTGGCATCCTGGGAGACGACACGAGGCTGGCTCCAGGATATTGTGAATGCCTCTTTGAGTGAGGGGTCCTTGCCTGTCGTCTTGAAAGAGGCGGTAGAGGCGATAGTGAGGCCCCTCCTCAAGAAGCCTTCCCTGGACCCGACATTATTGGAGAATTATCGTCCGGTCTCCAACCTTCACTTTTTAGCGAAGGTTGTAGAGAGTGTGGTGGCCCAACAGTTTCCACAACACCTGGAGGAAATTGATTATCTAGACCCGCCCCAGTCCGGCTTCCGACCCGGTCACAACACCGAGACGGCATTGGTCACGTTGGTGGATAATCTCTGGAGGGCGCGGGATAGGGGATGTTCCTCTATCCTAGTCCTATTAGACCTCTCAGTGGCTTTTGATACCATCGACCATGGTATGCTATTGCGCCGACTGGGGAGGTTGGGGCTGGGAGACACCGTTTTATGGTAGTTCTCATCCTACCTCTCTGGTCGGTCGCAATATGTGTTGGCAGCGGGACAGAGATCGGTCTTGAGGCCCCTCTTATGCGGGGTTCCTCAGGGGTCGGTCCTCTCGCCCCTCCTGTTCAACACATATATGAAGCCGGTGGGCGAGATCATCCATGGTTTTGGGGTGGGATATCATCTGTACGCTGATGATACTCAGCTGTACATATCCACCCCAGACCACCCCAACGATGCCCCCGAGGTGTTGTCCCAGTGTTTGGAGGCCGTACGGATCTGGATGGGTAGTAACAAACTCAAGCTCAACCCGTCCAAGACTGAGTGGCTGTGGCACCCCAGTTCAGCCAGATAACTCCAACTCTGGCCATTGGGGGCGAAACACTGGCCCCCGTGGAGAGGGCGCGCAATTTGGGGGTCCTCCTGGATTCCCGGCTGTCCATGGAGGACCACATGGCGGCCGTGGCCAGGGGGGTGTTTCATCAGGTACACCTGATGCGCCAATTGCGCCCCTTACTGGACCGGGCTGCCCTTCGCACAGTCACTCAAGCACTCGTGACATCCCGACTCAACTACTGTAATGCTCTCTACATGGGGCTTCCTTTGAGGTGTACTCGAAAGCTACAGCTAGTCCAGAATGCAGCCACGCGGGTGATTACAGGAGCCCCTAGATACTTCCACATAACACCGCTCCTCCGCGAGCTGCATTGGCTACCTGTGGTCTTTCGGGTGCGCTTCAAGGTTTTGACGACCATCTTTAAAGCGCTCCATGGCTCGGGACCTAGTTATATGCGAGACCGTCTTCTGCCCCATACATCCCTGCGTCCGCTCCGCTCCCACAGAGAGGGCCTTCTCAGGGTGCCGTCGGCCGGGCTATGCCGGCTGGCGACACCCAGGGGAAGGGCCTTCTCTGTGGCGGGCCCTACCCTTTGGAACGACTTACCCCCGGAACTACGCACCATCTCAGACCTCCGCCTCTTCCGCCAGTGTCTAAAGACACACCTTTTTCATCAAGCCGGCCTAGCGTAACCTTCTGCTATGACTATTTTTAGACAGTTTTAATTGGGGATTTTAAATTAATTTTAGCACAGGATAGGAATGTAATATGTCTTTTAAATTTTATATTTTTGTCAGATTTGTATGTTTTAAATTCCTGTGCGCCGCGCTGGGTCCTTTTTGGAGAAGGGCGGGGTATAAATTTAATAAAATAAAAAAATAAATAAAATAAAAAAATTAACTTCTTCTACTTTAGGGATGTCAAACTTGTGTTGTCATGTGACATATTGCAACTCCCCCCCCTTCGCTAAACTGGGCATGGACGTGGCCAGCATGTGACTGATCTACTTCATAGGAGTTGTTTGAGTAACAGCTAAAAAGGAATACTTTATGTACTGCCTAACTTAGAACAAAGAACAAAATATAGATCAAATCAAATGTATATGATTGATATTGAAGAGCTTTTAAAGGTATATCTACCATTGGCATCGCTTGTGTTGGCCTAATTTGATATCCTAAAATATTTCATTTTTTAAATTCTGTATTTTTAAAATGTATACTCACAGAAATTAGAATTGTGTCAGTATAAAACTTTATTAAATAAATACTTTCATGCTTATGATGCCTAATATAAGACTATAAATGAAAGAGATTCCTTCCTTCCTTCCTTCCTTCCTTCCTTCCTTCCTTCCTTCCTTCCTTCCTTCCTTCCTTCCTTCCTTCCTTGGGTTTGATGACATCAATCAAATCACATCCGTTTGTGATACTGCAGCTAGGAAATTAAAAAATAGTACTCTATCACAATATACACTGACCCCTGGCAGCTAGCACATTAAATAAACAATGTACACACAACACCCTGAGCAATATGACATGGTTTCCTAATTCCAATGGCTAGGAATGAAAAAATAGCACACTGAGTCAAATACAAACAATTCATTTTATTGCCTAGCATACTGCCCAACCCAGGCTAACATAAATAATGATTAACAATTTAATGTTTGGACTTCAGCTCTGTTATCAGTAATAATAATAATAATAATTTAATTTTATATCCCGCTCTCTCTCCCCAAGGGGACTCGAGGCGGGGCACAGGCAATTAAAAATACAAATAAAACCACAGACAAATACAAAATACAAAGTTAAAAATAGATTAAATTGATCCTGCGCTAAAACCCATAAACTAAACTAAAAATTACCCCTAAAAACCCCTAACCTAAAAAGAGACTACCCAAGGCCGGCCAGACGAAAAAAGTGTGTCTTTAATTTTAAGCGGAAGGAGCGGAGGTCCGTGGTTGTCCTGATATCGGGGGGAAGGTCATTCCAGAGGGCTGGGCCCGCCACAGAGAAGGCCCTTCCCCTGGGCGTCGCCTGCTGACAAAATCTAGTGGACGGCACCCGGAGAAGTCCCTCTCTGTGGGAGCGAATCGGCCGTGAGGATGTATGGGGCAGGATCCGATCCCGCAGGTAGCTAGGTCCCGAGCCATGGAGCGCTTTGAAGATGGTAATTAACACCTTGAAGCGCACCCGGAAGACGACAGGTAGCCAGTGCAGCTCGCGCAAGAGCGGTGTTACGTGGGCAAACCTAGACGTGCCCATAATTGCTCGCGCGGCTGCATTCTGGACCAACTGAAGCCTCCGGGTACACCTCAAGGGGAGCCCCATGTAGAGAGAGTTGCAATAATCCAGTCGGGATGTCACGAGAGCATGAGTGACTGTGCGAAGGGCGTCCCGATCCAATAGGGGGCGCAACTGGCGTACCAGGCGAACCTGGTAAAACGCCCTCCTGGCCACGGCTGTCACTTGATCTTCCATGGACAGCCGGGTATCCAGGAGGACACCCAAGTTGCGCGCCCCATCCACAGGGGCAAGATGTTCGCCCCCTATGGCCAGCGTTGGAGAGAGCTGGTTGAATCGGGCAGCCGGAAACCACAGCCACTCGGTCTTGGTCGGGTTGAGCCTAAGTCCGTTACTTCCCATCCAGATCCGCACGGCTTCCAGGCACTGGCACATCACCGCTACGGCATCGTTGGGGTGGTTTGGGGTAGATATGTACAGCTGGGTGTCATCAGCGTACAGGTGGTACTCTACCCCAAAACCACGGATGATCTCACCCAGCGGCTTCATGTATGCGTTAAACAGGAGAGGCGAGAGGACCGACCCCTGAGGCACCCCGCATGTGAGGGGTCTCGGGGTCGACCTCTGCTCTCCTGCCCGCACAAATTGCGATCGGCCAGAGAGGTAGGAGGAGAACCACCGTAAAACGGTGCCTCCCACCCCCAACCCCCCCAGCCGATGCAATAGGATACCATGGTCGATGGTATCGAAAGCCGCCGAGAGGTCTAATAGGACCAGGATGGAGGAACATCCCCCATCTCTGGCCCTCCAGAGATCATCTACCAACGCGACCAATGCCGTCTCGGTGCTATGCCCGGGCCGAAAGCCGGACTGGCGCGGATCTAGATAGTCAACTTCCTCCAGGTGACGGGGAAACTGTTGTGCCACCACACTCTCAACAACCTTCGCCAAGAAGGGAAGGTTGGAGACTGGACGGTAGTTGTTCAAAAGAGCTGGGTCCAAAGAGGGCTTCTTGAGGAGGGGCCTCACCATAGCCTCTTTTAGGGAGGCAGGCAAGGAACCCTCACTCAAGGATGCGTTGACAACCTCTTGGAGCCAGCCTCGTGTCACCTCCCAGGATGCCAGTACAAGCCAGGAGGGGCATGGGTCCAATAAACATGTGGTGGCTCGCAGTCGCCCACGTAGCCTGTCCATATCCTCGGAAGTAACGGAGTCAAACTCCTCCCAAACAAGATCTCTCTCGTGGCATCCCACTGGGCCATGAATGGGGGTTAGCTCACTCTGTATCTGGGCGGTTTTCTCCTGCAGAAAAATCACAAATTCCTCTGCTCTACCCTGTAGTGGGGCTTCCCGTTCCCTCTGTTGAAGGAGGGCGCGGGTCACCCTAAACAGGGTGGCAGGGCGGTTTTCTGCGGATGCTATGAGAGTGGCACAATGATGACGTTTGGCCACCCTCAGCGCCACAATGTAAGTCCGTAAATGGGCTCTTACCTGTGTCCGGTCAGATTCAGAGCGGCTAGCCCTCCATCTTCTCTCTAGGCATCTCTTGCGGCGTTTCATCACCCGCAGCTCCTCAGTGAACCAAGGAGCCAGGGTGGTTCGCCGCCGCGAGAGAGGCCGCAAGGGCGCGACCCGATCTAAGGCTCCCACGGCCGCACTATTCCATGCGGCCGTGAGGTCCTCCATCGGGGCGCGGGTCAGGGATACAGGAAATGGCCCAAGCGCTGTCTGGAACCCATCCGGGTCCATCAAGCGCCTGGGGCGGTACCAGATTGGTGACTCTGGTTCCGCCTCCCCGCGGAGGGGAGCAGCGGTCGGAAAGTCGAGCCGGAGAAGTGAGTGGTCTGACCATGACAAGGGTGTGATGACTATATCCCCTGTACCCAGATCACTTTTCCATTGGCCCGAGACGAAGATGAGGTCCGGCGTATGTCCACCCTCGTGGGTGGGGGCCCGAATTACTTGGGTCAGGTCCATGGCCGTCATGGAAGCCATGAACTCCCGAGCTACCACGGATGATTCGCCCAACGATGGCAGGTTAAAGTCCCCCATGACTATAAGTCTGGGGGTCTCCACTGCCACCGTAGCGATCACCTCCAGGAGCTCGGGCAGGGCTGCTGCTACATAGTGGGGAGCCAGGTATACAACCAGCAAGCCCAACTGCCTCCCTAGGCCCCACTTCACACAGAGGGACTCACAGCCGGAAGTCTGAGGTACAATGGTCTCTCTCGGCTCAAGGCCTTCCTTAATAATGACCGCTACCCCACCGCCCCTGCCTAGGGCCCGCGGCTGATGAAATGCGCGGTAGCCTGGTGGGCACATTTCAACGAGGGGATGTCCTCCCTCGCGGCCCAACCAGGTCTCCGCAATTCCTACCAGGTCCGGCTCCCCCTCTGACACAAGGTCACTAATGAGGGGGGCTTTGTTGACAACGGACCTGGCGTTGCAAAACATCAGCCGCAGACCCTGGCTCTGTATTCCCTGGCCACCTAGCCTGCGGGGGTTGTGGCACCTGACCGTTTGTAACCAACGGCTACGTGCCCCCAACCGGGAGGAAAGAACTAGTCTCCCCTCGGACCTGCCCCTCCCCACGACCCTCTGGATGGGGAAGCCCTCCACCGGAATGACTTGTGTTTCCCCCCTCTTAACGGAACCATCCGCCTCCCTCCGTCGTCTGCTGGCTCGGCCCGTTCCCTTCTGGCTAGTCTCAACCTGTCTAAACCCTCCCCCCTCCCTGGTACCCCCTAAAATAAACAGCAATTTTTTAACTAAAAAACCCCTACACCTGCGCTTTCGCCACTTCTCCTGACTTATTAGTCCCTCATCAAAGTGTGCCCTTGATAACACAGCGGGCCTATGAGTGTGACCAATATGGTTCTCCCCTGTTAGTTATACCAAATGGGCACCAAATTACTTATTCTTGGCATAAAGTATTAATATTTCTAGGTACATAAAAAGACTTCAGGTTTTGTGTAAAATGATAGTATTTTACACTATTAATCTTCTCATATTCAAATAATTTCCAATGTATTTAAAAATCATTTTTAATTTTAAACCATTTAACCCACTTCAAATTATTTAATCGTATTCATTATATTTAGTTGAAAACACTTTCATCAGGAAGCTAATTGTATATTTGTGGATTTACAATACACTATAAAACTTCTTGTTAGAACTTTCAGAAAATATTTGTTTAATTTGTGCTGCCCAATAGTTGAGCAGAAAAAAATCTAAGTCAATGAGATGTCACTTATTTAATTTGCTAATTGATGAGTTTATTGTTATTGAAGTAACAAACAGTAACCTTCCTTTCTTCCTTCTCATTTTAACTTCTTTCCATTACATATTTTCAACATATATTTGTACACATGTGTCTGTTGGCGTGCAGACCATTTTTATCATTGGTTTTCAGTGGAATATTGCTGGATTTTTTAAAAGTATTAGTGAAGGCTAAAAAGCTTTAATATCTCCAAGGCTTTGAAGTAAAGTGCATCTCCATGTTCTTTGAAGTCAAATGTTCCCAGAAAATCTTGGAAGTGTTAATGGATTGCAAATTTGCATGCCAGCAGAACTTCTGATGAGGATTTTCTCAATTTTCCCCCTCTCCCAAGTTAAGGTGAAGTGCACAAGAAGATCTCCACAGATTCCAGGTGAACATTCCTATACTGCAGATTTTATCCATTAGTTAAACCTGAAAAAGGTAAGGAAGCTGCTTGCGAAAAGGGGTGAAAAAGCGGAATTTTTGGAACATGTTAGCTGGTGGTTTGAACTTCTGCTCAAAGCATCATGCTTTAGGCTTATCATAACCCTGCATCACCCTTAAAGTTTGTTTTTATTAGAGCTGTGAAAAGGTGGGGGTATTTTTTAATCCATAAATCCTTTAAAAAAAAAGAGAGACAAAAGGACATTTTTGATCAAATGAATATCAGGCAAAAGCAAGTGTAAAACATTTAGCATTTTAATGCTGAACTACACCAGTTGATGAGAATTGCAACATAAATGGAAGAGCCTGCCCACATGTCTCTTAGCCTAATGACAGAGGGGCAAAAGGTTAAGTTGGACAAGCTAATTAAAACCATGTTAAACTCCATGTGCAGCTTTTACAGGGAAATGTTGGATATGAATGGGAACAGACAATGGCTTCCTGTGGTTTCAAGTCTGGATAAATCTATAAGTGGAACTATGGTACAAAATGCTGAAAATACTGTAGGAGCTGCTCGGGTTGCTTTATGCTACAAGTAGATCATCTTGTTTGGGAGGCTAAAAATACTCTGAATTTAAACAAAGTAAAGGCCATTTGCTACCTTGATTTCCTTTTGACCTGTAAATATCCTAGCAAACAAAACATAGTTGCATAGATTTCTTCCTGGCTTGAGAGGGAGAGGGAGATCTCATGATTCACAGCTCCCATGTTGAGCCTTCTGCCCCATACTAACAGGAAGGGTATTGGATTTTGGAGGATGGGTTTGGATTTCAAGAATGCCCTTGCTATCTAAAAAAGCTAGCAATTTATTGAGGTCACGAGGTCCCTCACATACCGTTTTCTTTGTTTTTCTGCTCTCAGGGCCAACAGCTTTGAATAACAACTCTTCTCTGCTTGTAATTGAGGACATTAAAAACAAAAAAATACTCTCCATTGTCCAAATCCTTTGCAAGCAGTGTTCTCAGCATGCCAAAAACTCAAATCATTGCATTTGTTTCACATTGTGTTTTTTCACTTGTGCTCCTTTGCTTACTTATTAGGCTGTAATCAAGACTAAATCCCATTGTGCTGACCATTATGGAACTCGCTTTGACCTACAAGGTGATGTTAAGATTCCTATGGTCACAGTGCATTAGAAAATTTGCAGACTTTGGATCTCTGATGTAAAATTGTCTATGATTTGGTACAGTATAGTAGCACAAATACTATCAGTGACTGAAATATTTGCATTTTGACCAAATGATAATATTATACTTCTGCCCTAATCACCATATGAATAAATCAAAAGCTGCCCTGGTGGCACCAGTTGAACATTTCATTGAAGACGAATCTATTTTGATGTCACAGAGAATAATAGTAGATTCTAGCAAAAATTGTCATCTGCATACATGATGTTAGTGATGAACATAGTCAAATTCAATTCCATACTATTTTCTCATGAAGGTATCTGTTGTAGTAATCCTCACCTTACAACCATTAACTTAGTGAGTCTTGAAAGTTACAACAGTTGTAGCATCCTGAGATCATAAGATCACCATCCTCAACCTTCTCAGTGAACCTCTGACAATCAAAGTCAACCGGGAAACTCAGATTTGCTTAACAACCATGTGATTCACTTAAAAACTGCAGTGACTCACTTAACAATCATGGCAAAAAAAAAAGTCGTAAAATTGCAAGTATGACTCACTTTGCTTAGCAATTGCCTTGCTTAGCAGTGGAAATGCTGATCCTGGTTGTGATAGTAAATGTTGTCAATACAATAGTACTTGTACTGAATAGCAATGAAGAGTAGATGCATCCCTGGAATAACCCAGTGCAAACTGGGAAACTTTCTGATGGTTCATGTTTGAATGGATGCCCTGCAAGTTAAGTCATCATAGAACAGCTTTAGGAATCCGATGAGCTTATCTGGCATTCTTTCAACAGCAAGTGCCTTCTGATGAGCTGATCAATACACACTGTCAAAGACAGCTGCAAAGTTAATGAATGCTATGATGAGTCCTTTGCTACAATGGATTCATTCTTCCATCACTTGTACAACACTGATTTAGTCACAATAAATCTGATTTAGACAAAACCAGTTTGTTCTTTATGGGATGCTTGTTCTCTCTCAGTATCTGATTTTTGAGTTGGATTATCTTCACAAATATTTCATTAATCATGGAGTGTATACTTCTCTCATGGTAGAATTTTCACTAATGGCTATCTACCTAAAACAAAAAGAGGACTCTGATAGCTTTTTTCCATGTGTGATGTGTCTCCTAATATCCAGTTCAACTGAAAACTGGTATAGTACCGTGGTTAAAGTATTGACCCAGGTACTAGTCCTCTTTCAGTCAGGGAAACATATTGGATGATTTTGGGCCAGTTACTCTTATTCGTGTTGTGAGGAAAAAAGGAGGAAGCGCTATTACCTTACCATAAGTTTCTATATAAAAGTGGGATATAGGTTTAATAAATTTAATGACCAATTTCATTGTAATTTTAGTACAATGACAATAAAGATTATTATTATTAAATAAACTTAATTAATGAGTTCAGTCATAATAGCAAAGGTCAGCTCTTGTAATGGTATGTGGGAATAACCTTGGAAGACAAGCTGCCACCTAAATAATGGATTGGTAAGTGAAATTTGAGTGTAAAGGAGAAGAGGTTGTGAAAGCGTCTCAGAAGGGAGTTTTCCTTGTTTTTAGAGAGTATAAGAGAAGGGAGAGAGGGAAAGAAGGATGACTTCAGACTTGTAAGATTCTATTAATGTAATTTATAATACAGATAAAGCTAATCCTACTTCTGTATTTTGCCTTGACTACCTTGCAAGGCTAACATCAAACTTGCAACTGCCTAAGCCACTGCAACTGGCAATTCTGTTGATCTGCAAAACTGATGCATTCTGTATACCAGTGAATGTTGATTTGTATGTTGTTTGAGCCAGATTCAGATAATTCAACATTCTGGAGAGTAGCAGTTCATGCACAACTTTTTGACCACCATCTAAGCCAATAGGAATATTCCAAGAAACCATTGTCAGTTGGCCTTGACTAGTAGTTAACTCTTCATTGGTGTGCTAATTTAGATTATCCACCAGGGTCAACTTCTCAAATATAAACCCAGATGTAGTAACATTATTTGACAAACATTTCTGTTCCCTGGCTTATATATTTTTGTATCCCATTTTATTTTCTCTCAATAGGGGATTAACTGTCCCCCTTCGTATAGATATCCACATGGCTTGGTTAAGCATCACACAGGAGTTTAAGAAGTTGAGGTTTTTATGTCAAAGGAGATCATTGGAGGCAACATGAACAAGATACAGAAGTAAGGCAAGAAAGGAGGTATTACCAATAGATCCTCTATCAATTGTCCTTGGAAGAAGCCAAGAACTCTAGCTTATGTTTCAAACCATTCCATTATGGTGACCTTCTCTAACTTGGTGCCTTTCAGTTATATGGAATCATATTTTCCAGAATTCATGCTTGTTTAATTATGAGAGATGTAAAGCAAGACATTTGGAATCATTAGCTATGCTAGTGGAAAGTGAGAGTTGAGGCCCAACACATTGGAAAGGCAGAAGATTAGGAAAAACTTGCATGCATAACATTTATAATTTCTACTGGCTAATCATCAGTGTTCCCTATTCTCACTTTCCTTACAGAATAATTTGACTTTCTTCTGAAAGCTTTGAAAGCATCTAAAAAAGTTTCTAAAAAAGCATAAGCATTTTGGAAGAAAAATGGCCATTGATATTAGCATGCCAGTGTTCATTTTAATCATTCATTCTTATTTATGCTGACTCTGGTGGTTGCTATAGAGCCAAGAGTTACTAATAAGAAGTATGAAACAAGCGCAAAAGAGAGTTTATTCACTGCATTTCTTTTTTAAAAAAATTATTTTAAATATTCCATATGGAAATATTCTGGATTGCAAGCTTCAGAAATTCCTGACTTTGTATAAACAAAATATATTTGCTGAACGTACAGGACAATGTGGAGCCATTTTAATGGCACAATATGCAACCAATGTTTATATCACCATACTCCATCGAAGGAACATGAATCTAAAAGCACATTAAAGAAAGCTGTGGGACACATTTTATAGATACACACATACACACAAACACACTCAGTGTCCTTGAATTCCCCCGAGCATATGGGAAATGTATTTAACTCTTTATGAGAAGGTAGAAGCAAACATTTGGGAGTGATTTAGTTCATGAACTCCATGTAGCTAAATCAATGCCCTTTTTTGTTTGTACCCCCAGGGCAGATAATCAGTTCTCACTAGATGGTCTCAATCTTGCCTTTGTAATATGCTTCTTAGAGGGCAACGTAATAGTTTTCTGATTCTGGGAAGGAAAAAGGGTACTTCACGCTGCCTGGTGCTTCCAATCACTTAGTTGGATAATAAATTTATTTATTTATTTAAATTTATTGGGCACCCAATTCTTGTGGACTCTCTGTAATGTACAAAACTAGCAAAAAAATCTTTAAAACAGTTAAAACTATTATTTATTTATTTATTTTTATTTTATTAAATTTATACCCCGCCCTTCTCCAAAAGGACCCAGGGCGGCGCACAGGAATTTAAAATACAATACAAAATCAAGTAAAATTTTTTAAAAAACTTATTTGATACCATCCTGCGCTAAAAACAAATTTAAATCCCCAAATTTAAAACTGTCTAAAATAGTCATTTGTGGAGGTTACGCTAGGCCGGCTAAATGGAACAAATGTGTCTTTAAACACTGGCGGAAGAGGCGGAGGTCGGAGATGGTGCGAAGTTCAGGGGGTAGGTCGTTCCAAAGGGCAGGGCCCGCCACAGAGAAGGCTCTTCCCCTGGGTGTCGTCAGTCGGCATTGTCTGGCCGACGGCACCCTGAGAGGGCCCTCTCTGTGGGAGCGTATCGGTCTAAGGGATGTATGGGGCAGGAAGCGGTCTCGCATATAACTAGGTCCCGAGCCATGGAGCGCTTTAAAGATGGTCGTCAAAACCTTGAAGTGCACCCGAAAGACCACAGGAAGCCAGTGCAGCTCGTGCAGGATTGGTGTTATATGGGAGTGTCTAGGCGCTCCCGTAATCACCCGTGCGGCTGCATTCTGGACTAACTGTAGCTTTCGAGTGCACCTCAAGGGAAGCCCCATGTAGAGAGCATTACAGTAGTCGAGTCGGGATGTCACGAGTGCTTGAGTGACTGTGCGCAGGGCAGCCTTTAAACATCAAGCACAGACAAAAATGATTTAACTAGCAGAATCAACAGAACAAGGCCCATTAAACCAATCACAAACATCAACCCTGACTTAGGACCAATGCCAGATATTCAAAGCTTTCCAAAGCAGTAAGAAAGAGGGTGCCATCCTTATTCTGAAAGAATGTTGTTTCAGAAGGTAAAGAAGATTAAGGGGCCACCACCAACTGCTTCTCAGTTCCCACAAGATGACTTAATTTTTCTGGAATGTACTGAATGGAAATGGAGACAAATGTTTCTCAGGTCTATTGGCCCTATGCCACACTGGTCTTTACTATATAGGTGATAACCACGTTGTAATCAGAAGCCAACAGGTTGTCATTGCACAATTGCAGCAGCAGTGACATCTGAGTACGTTGAGAGGTGCCTATTTCTTCTCACACCAGTGCATTTTGAACCAACTGTAGTTTCTGAGTGATTTTCAAGAGCAATCCTACATAGAGCACATTATAATAATCCAATCAAGATGTAATAGGGCATGAGTGATTGTTAGGCTCCTAGCTATATCTTTAGCCGTCACAGATGCGAGCTATTATCCCAAATAGATCCTTGGATGGCTGAAAATTGTAAGAGTTGCAATCAAAGACATCTTTTTTGAGGGGAGAGTACATAAATCTTTTTGAAAGGATCACTATGAGATGCACATGCTTAGGATTATCATGATGCAAAAGATCTGGGTAATATACAAGGCAGAATGAAAATGCAGTTGGGTGATTGCAGAGCTTAGCTCACTAAAATATATTTAACAATTTAAACCAGTGGTGGACAATTAATTTTCCCAACAGGCTGCATGGGAAACTGAGACTGTTGTGAAGGTCCACTGCTCCCTCCTTCTCCCTCCCTGACACCTGACTCCCCGCCCTCGTGGCTTTCTTACCACCAATGAAGACAGGACATATACAGCTGAAAGGCCAGATGTGGACTGTAAAATGCCCAGGTCTGATGAAGGCATTTATATGAACCGCTGAACAATTGCCTGGAAGCTAACATTTCTGACATTTTCCCAATCTCTTGAAATATTGGCTCTGTGTATGTGTGTGTGTGCTAGGAAATATAATACAGGCTGCATATATATTCCTCTGGATCACATGACCAGGAGGAAGGTGGGAGGGATCTCATAATGGAGCTGTCATTAACATTCTGATCCACTTTTCAGCTGTGGAGAACAGGGGGAAATGTGCAGGATGTTTTTCTTCTCTGGCGAGATTTGATCTGTTTCAATTTAGATCTTTGTTTTGTCAGCTTCATCTCTGTCACCAAATTTGGCCCTGTTCATGTTTTGGAAGGTTATTATGTTAAAGGGAAGTGCTTTTATATCCCCCACCCCCTCCTGATTCTACAGAGTTGGAAGAAGGGTAAAGTACCCAGTGGCATTCAAATGGTAATTTTTAATCTAACAATTAAATCTGTGATCTTTTTTGTATGAAATTATTTACAATTGCATCTTAGAGTTCTGACAAAGAGGTTTGGGAGAAAACATGCAGACAAATGTAATGCATTGCTCCCAGAGGGGTTAAAATTTTTGAACTTGAACTAGGAAAACCCAGATTTAGTTCCTACTTGCTGACTTTGAGATGGTTATTAGTCTCTCAAGCCAATCTACTTCACAAAATTATTATTGAAATAAAATTAGGGGAGACTCCTAGTCATGCTACATTGAGTTTTCAGAGAAAACATGAGGATACAAATGAAATTATAAAAGAATATATATGAGTCTGAGTACAAAAATGAGATTTCTATTGCTATTGTTTAATATATATTTTTTCTGTGCCTTCAAATCAGTCTTAACTCTTGGTAACTATCTTGAATAGTCTATGCCGTTTTCTTAGCAAGATTTCAGAAGTGATTTGCAGTTTTATCCTACTAAGGGCTGAGAGAAAATGACTGACTCAAATTACTCAGCTGGCTTCAAGACCGAGGTAGGCTAGAACTGGTTTCCAGGAAGGTTCCGCCAATCAGATTGGTGGCATGTCTAAATTACTATGAGATTTAATGTATGTCTGTCCTAACAGTTGAGCTAATTAAGCTTTGGTTAAGCTGCTACTCTACAGGAAACTGTTTTAGAGAGCTGCAGAAACTACAAAATGAGACTTTATGTTAATTCAAAATGTTTTAAAGAAGTAAAACTATGTCATTATGAAAAACAATCATGCAAGAAGAAACTGCAATTTGAAATGCTTGCAGACAAAATTTTCTAAATTTTTATTTCAAAAAAATACCTGGGAAATTTACAAAATGAGCCACTACTGTTACATACTGACAAACAGTATGATAGTTTCCACCAAGGTCCTCTGTTCCGGCGGGAACAATATTCAAATCTGATTGGTTGAATGGTATAAAAAGGCTACTGCCAGACAGAACCTTTGCTGGATTGTACATAGTTGTCACTTAATAAAGAGCTGTTTTGTTGCTGAAGCCTGAGTCTGCCTCATCCATTCACCCTCTCTAACGCTGGCAACAGTGGGATTGGAAAGCAACTAGGCACCAAAAAGAGCAAAATACAATCCAGCGAGTCAATCTAGACCAGAACAAAGAGCGGCATCGATCAGCCATCTTAAAGCAGCAAATTCAAACCGCTTGCCAAGAAAAGATGACTATACATGCCCCACCAGCTCCGTATGACCCAGCCACTGAGCACTGGGACTCATATATGATGAGGTACAAAGGCTTCCTCAAAGCCAATGACCTCTTAGGCCTGTCCGAAGGCCAGAAGAAAGCAATGTTCCTGAGCTACTCCTGAGCTACTGCGGATCAGACATGTTTGAGACTGCTAAAGACTTGTCTGAACCAATGCTGATCCAGTCGGTCACTTGGACAGTACAACAGATGCTGTGGACACCCTTTCCTCGCTGCCTTCTCCTCCCTCCACCCATCTGTCACTTTCTGTGTGTGTCTGTCTCTCATTCACTCACTTAATCACTCATTCTGTGTCTCTGTCTATCTTTCTCTCTTTCCTCCCTTTCTCTGTCTCTCCCTGTGTGTCTGTTACTCTCTCTGATTCCCTCCCTCCCTGTCTCTCTCTGTCTGTCCGTCTCTCCCTCTCCCATCTGTCTCCGATTCAATCCCTCCCTCTGTCATTCTCTGTCTGTGCCTCTGTCTGTTTCTCTCTCTCTCTCCCTCTCCATCTCTTTTTCTCTCTCTGTACTCTGTGTGTCTGTCAGTCTCTCTCTGATTCCCTCCCTCCCTCTCTGCCTCTCCCTCCCTCTCTTTGTGTGTCTGCCAGTCTCTCTCTGATTCTCTCCCTCCCTCTCTCTGTCTCTCTTTCTCTGTCTCTGTGCCTCTCTCTCTCTGTCTGTCTCGCCCCCCCCAAGGAGCCTCTTCAGCCCCTGGGAAGCAGCCGAGTGGCCGCATGCTGGCTGGGGAGGTTATGGCTGCCTCTTTGGCCTTGGGGCAGCTGGAGCACTTCCCAGGGGCTGAGGAGGCTCTGCTAGAGGGGGAGGGAGGGAACTGGCAGCCAGTGGGTGAGCCAGAAGGGAGGGTGGGCAGGAAACATTGCTGGGTGCTGCCACAGCACCCTGCCTGCCCACCCACCCTGCCCGCTCACCCACAGGCATCCAGTTCTCTCCCTCCCCCTCTAGCAGAGCCTCTTCAGGCCCTGGAAGCAGATGAGTTGCTGGCATGCCAGCTGGGGAGGCTATGGCTGCCTCTTTGGCCTTTGGGCAGCTGCTGTGCTTCCCAGGGGCTGAAGAGGCTCTGCTAGAGGGGGAGGGAGGGAACTGGTGGCCGGTGGGTGAGCGAGTGGTATGAGTGGGCGGGCAGGGCATTGCGGTGGCGCCCAGAAACCCTTCCTACCCACCTGCCCCGCTGACTCACCCACTGGCCGCCAGTTCCCTCCCTCCCCACAGAGCCTCTTCAGCCCCTGGAAGCAGACGAATGGCTGGCATGCCGGCTGGGGAGGCTAAGTCTGCCTCTTTGGCCTTTAGGCAGCTGGAGCATGTCCTCGGAGCCCAAGGAGTCCCGCCATTGATGAATGGAACTGGCAGACGAGATCTCAGAACCACTGAACTATATCTTTCAGAGATCCTGGAGCACCGGGGAACTGCCAGAAGACTGGAAAAGAGCAGATGTGGTTCCCATTTTCAAAAAAGGAAAAAAAACAGATCCAGGAAACTATAGACCCATCAGCCTGACCTCAATACCAGGAAAGATTCTGGAAAAGATAATTAAACAACAAATAAGTGAACACCTAGAAGCAAACAAAGTAATAGCCAAAAGCCAACATGGGTTTGTCAAAAATAGATCATGCCAGACAAATCTAATTGCATTCTTTGACAAAGTAACAAAATCAGTGGACCAGAGGAATGCTGTTGATATAATTTACCTGGACTTCAGTAAGGCATTTGATAAAGTAGACCATAACCTACTATTAGATAAAGTAGAAAATTGTGGGTTAGACAGCACCACCACCAAATGGATTCGTAACTGGCTGACCAACCGCACTCAACGTGTAGTCCTCAATGGAACTGCATCTACATGGAAGGAAGTATGCAGTGGAGTCCCCCAAGGCTCTGTTTTAGGCCCAGTACTCTTTAACATCTTCATCAACGATTTGGATGAGGGGATAAATGGGGAACTCATCAAATTCGCAGACGACACCAAGCTGGCAGGAATAGCCAACACTCCAGAAGATAGGCTTAAGATACAGAAGGATCTAGACAAACTTGAACATTGGGCACTGTCTAATAAAATGAAATTCAATTGTGAAAAAAGTAAGGTCCTACATATAGGCAAGAAAAACCAAATGCACAAGTACAGTATAGGTGGTACCTTGCTCAATAGTAGCAACTGTGAGAGGGATCTCGGAATCCTAGTGGACAACCATTTAAATATGAGCCAGCAGTGTGCAGCAGCTGCCAAAAAAGCCAACACAGTTCTAGGCTGCATCAACAGAGGGATAGAATCTAGATCGCGTGAAGTGTTAATGCCACTGTATAGTGCCTTGGTAAGGCCACACTTGGAATACTGCATACAGTTTTGGTCGCCACGATGTAGAAAAGACGTGGAGACTCTGGAAAGAGTGCAAAGAAGAGCAACCAAGATGATTAGAGGACTGGAGACTAAGACATATGAAGAACGGCTGCAGGAACTGGGTATGTCTAGTTTGATGAAGAGAAGGACCAGGGGAGACATGATAGCAGTGTTCCGATATCTCAGAGGGTGCCACAAAGAAGAGGGAGTCAAACTTTTCTCCAAGACACCTGGGGGCAGGACAAGGAGCAATGGGTGGAAACTAACCAAGGAGAGAAGCAACTTAGAACTAAGGAGAAATTTCCTAACAGTAAGAACAATTAACCTCTGGAACAGCTTGCCTCCAGCAGTTGTGAATGCCCCAACCCTGGAAGTCTTTAAAAAGATGTTAGACAGCCATTTGTCTGAAATGGTATAAGATTCCTGCCCATGCAGGGGGTTGGACTAGAAGACCTACAAGGTCCCTTCCAACTCTGCTATTGTATTGTATTGTAAGGTGAGGGACGAGCCACACTCAAGGGGCCAAAGAGCTGCTTGTTGCTCATGAGCCACGGTTTGCTGACCACTGGTCTAGGGTGCACATTGATTTTGCTGGCTCAGTTCACGGCCAAGTATTCATGGTAGTTGTGGATGCCTACTCCAAATGTTAGAGATAGTTCTCATGGCCACTACCATGGTAGAAATGGTCATCAAGGTACTACAGAGACTTTTCTCCACTCACTGCCTGCCCAATGTTTTGGTCTATGACAACAGGCCCCAATTATGGTCATTCAATTTGGGATCTACTTAGCATCGCAGGGATCAGCCATGCCTTGGTTGCTCCATTCCATTTAGTCAGTAATAGACAGGTGGAGAGAATGGTGTGATCTAGGATGGGGCTGGTAAACACAGGTGGATCAATTCCTCCTCTACCAGCATATCACGCCAAGTGCTACCACTGGGAGAAGCCCTGCCAAGTTTCTAATTGGTCACCGGCTAAAATCACCCTTAGACCGGCTACACCCAAACTACTCTGTCGCGACACCCCCTGATTTGACCGGGGTACTTATCTGGTGAAGTTGCAGGGCTGCAACAAGTTCTGAGCGAACCAGTTCTAGAAACTCTAGCCGTGCCCTGTGGAAAGTTCTAGGAGCTTCCACCAAGCGAAGCCAGAAAGGCAACAGGTCCATCTGGCCTGACCGAAGAGCCAGCTCCAACTGAATTGAGCAGGTCTGGGCAAGTCACTAGAAAGCCCACCTATCTGCACGAATACGTTACAAGCTGTACAAACCCAACTAAGAGGGTGGGTTTTTACATACTGGCAAACAGTATGATAGTATCCACCAAGGTCCTCTATTCCGGCGGGAACAATATTCAAATCTAATTGGTTGGTTCAATGGTCTGGCAACTCCTATAAAAGAGCTGCTGCCAGACAGAGCCTTTGCTGAATTGTACATAGTTGTCACTTAATAAAGAGCTGTTTTGTTGCTGAAGCCTGGGTGTGCCTTATCCATTCATCCTATCTAACAACTACTTCAGGTTATATTTGTACATATTATGTGGATAACCTGGATTGAATTAAATCTTAAATTAAAGGATTTAACACAATCTAGATTAATCTAGAACTTGGTTGTCTATGTTAAGAAAATATTCAGCTCCTCCTTCAAAGGAAGAAAAAAACCATATATCTGGATAAATCAAACTGAACATTGAAATACTTTCTATAATGATTTCACTAAATGCTCAAGTCTTAATAATTCATTTGCTTCATTTTAGCAGTGCATAAAAATGCACTTTATCTTGGTGCCATGTGATTACATGTGATCTGACTACAAATGCAGTCTTTTAGGGGATACATCCTAAAAAGGAATAAATATTAACCAGCAGATCTAATCTTTGTTAAGTCTTTCCATAATCACATTTTATAATTTATCTGTTGTTGTTTTTTTAAATTAAAAATTAGGACCAGCCTTCTGCCTTATGGAAGTGTTGGACTACAACTTCAGTGGTCAAGCTGTCTGGAGATGCTGGGAAAAGGCCAGGTTATATAAGGCTGTGGATAGATCTTCAAATATGTATTGTATGTTTAGAAGTGCATTGGTGAAGAATACATGTGTGAGTGTATGTGTGTACTGAATATTCCCTCTGGCATCATAAAAATAGACCTGCTCTATGACATTTGAGAATTCTCTCCTATCTTTTCAAGCTTAAATCTGCCAAGTACTGACACAAAATCTAAGATGGGATAAGCCATCTAGGTTTTTATGTCTTTTGAAGCATTTGGGTTTTGTAAAACTAAGAAAGGCTTAATAATTTATGGTCCTTAATTGTCTCATGAGAATGTAGAAAGAATAGATTATCACTGAAGCCAACATAATGCAGATGTTTCAGCACTGACACTTTACTGCAAGGAGTAATTTTCTTTTCTCCTTTTTTAGGAAAAATCTTTTTCTCATTTTTCTTGTACATTTTGTGGGTTTTTTTACTTTATACTTTGCAATACTAAAGTTGAAAAGAAAAGCTGCAGGACTAATTTTCAAGGCACATCCAGTATTCTGCAGCCATGTTGGCATACTGGGAACAATCTATGAAGTCCCTATTTAATTTTAGGGCGAAGAAAAAGTAGGAGAGAATACATTGCCATATATAATAATCTGTGTTTGGGGTTTACAGTTGTCCTAAACAGAAAGAAGATAGAGAAAAAACAAATCAATAGTATCTAAATTAGCAAGTAATTGCCCAGTAATGTTATGTCAATTATTCTGACCCAGCATACCACCTCCAAAGTAAGAAAATCAGCATCCAAAAGAGACCCAAAAGGGCAATGCTGTTCTGTTGAATATTTGTACATGCTAAGTTATGCCTGTACCTGGAAGAGATAAATTGGACTAGGAATCTATGACATTATATCAGTATTACTTTTATTTTAAAGTTAGAGTAACAAGATCTTTCAAACCTGAATGCCTTTCTCTCCTCCCTTTATCATTTGTGAGAATTGGGGAGGGCATGTTTGAGATTCTTACTCACATTACATTCCTATTTTCCAATCTCTTTTATTTTACATCAACTTGGTAGCAGCTTTTCCTATTGCCCCTCAAGGCCACTCCCTCTTCTCCTTACAGTTTCTAAGAATTCTCCTCCCCTAATAATCTATATAATTTCCCTTACAATATACATGCCATCTCTTTCTCTCTTCTTCCCCTCTCTTCCTCTCCGCCATTGCATCTCATCTCTCTCTCCTCTCTACACACACACACACACACACACACACATACACACACACACACACACACACACAATATAAGACCTTGGGATAGCTATGTACTAGAATGCTCAATCATATAATCAAAAACCTGAAAGTCTATTGAAATGTAGTTATCCCTTCTCCCTACATAAATGTAAGTCTTGGATTCTGTACAGAGATTTTAAATGCACACTCTCTATTTTTTTAATTTTTATTTTAAACTAAGAACAGAAAAAAAGAACACAGAAAAAGGACATTAACAAGACAAAACTACACAAGACAAAACTACATAGATACAATTGTTACAAAGTTACAGTTACAAAGTAACATCATATATAATCTTACTACATTTCCCGTTATTTCTGTCTATCTATATCTTACATTTATTAATTCTTAGTTCCTTATAGTTGTTACTGCTCCAAATATTTGTTTTATTTACTATTTACATATCTGTACTGTACATTTTTCCCTATCACTTAACCCGTAATCTTTTTACCTCTATCCATTTGTACCATTTTCCCCAACTTTGGTAAAATATTGTTTCTTGTCTATCTTGCAGAATATATGTTAATCTATCACATTCAGCACAACAGAAGATTTTGTTGATAATTAGTTGGTCTGATTGTAGTTCCTTCCCTTTCCAAAACTGCGCGTATACTATTCTAGCTGCAGTGGTAATATGTATAAAAAGATACCAGTGTTTCCTCCTTATGTCACCAGGGTTTATCCCCAGTAAATAAACCTCTGGTTTTAGTTGAAAAATAACTCCAATGATCTCCATAAGCCAATCCTTTATCTTACACCAATATCTTTGGGCTTGTGGACATGTCCACCATTGATGATAGAATGTGCCCCTGGCTGACTCACATTTCCAACATTCTTCAGGTGTTCCAGGAAACATCTTCGTGATTCTTGCTGGTGGTATATGCCATCTATAGAGCATTAAATGCACTCTCTCCATTCCATTCTTGGCATTCACTGGTAAGACGATTCCAACCTGTCTTGGATCACATGAATTCCAACCCTGTTAGAGTCTAGATAAAGTATGGGACAAGTCATCACAATAGATGATGACTGTATACCTTACTAGTTTACTCTGTAGCGTACTGGATTCTGGAAAGAGATCTACACAACATCTACATCTACGCAAGCACTATAAAAACACTGTGAAAGAAACCATATTATATATACTTCTGATTTTTATACCGCGCCTACATCCCCGAAGGGACTCAGGGTGGTGCACAGGAGGTTAAAAAGCGAAAATACAAACAAACAAGTTAAAAGCAAACATATAATAAATAAGACTACGAACAATAAAATCTGATTAAATTAAAGTGTCCTGTGCTAAAAAATTCCCTAAAAATTACCCGCAAATTAAAATCAATTTAGAACAATTTAAGACTCAGTCTGTGGAGGTACTCTCGGGGGCTAGGCTAGGCCAGCTAGGGGAAAGAAATAGGTCTTCAAACATTGGCGGAAGAGGCGGAGGTCCGTGGTGGTCTGGAGTTCAGGGGGTAGGTCGTTCCTTCTATTTGCCTAGATATCCATTTGATATCTAGGCAAATAGAAATTGAAACTTTTAGAAGTCACTGTTGAGCCATGTACTATGAAACCTCCATTGACTTTGAAACCTATCTCTGCCAAAAATGATAGAAAACTATGTGTGGCATCATAGAATAACAGTTACTACAAGAATGGACTTCCAGTGCCCCCACTGTGGTTGCTGTTGTTGTTACTGTTGTTGCTCCTCCCCCTCCCCACTCCTCTTCTTCCCCCCCTCCATCTCCTCCTCCAAATTGTAGAATGAAACTAACTTCTTGGTTTTGTCATTGACCAAAGATAAGTGACATACCAGAATATGGGCATGATTTTGTGTGTCTCTACATTCAAATAACATGTTGTTATCCACTTAAGAGTCTCCACATGAGCATATTGGTTTTACATTTAGTCACTCCAATTCTTAACTTAACAAATAGTATAAATGAGGTCAGATCCTTTAGCCAGATCATCGTTTAATGTTATTTTTGCTTAAGGAATAACTCTATCTCCAATATATAGCTGTCTCTATGTCATATCTCTCTATCATTATCACCATCTCTGTCTCAGTCATCTCTCTATCATCTTTATCTATATATCATCTATTGATCTCCACCTTTATTTTTATCTCTATCACTGTATCATCTCTCTTTGTCTCACTGTCCACATCCATCTCTTTCCCTATTTTTATCATCTCTATAGCTTTTCAACTAAATGTCTGTTGTTGTCTTGGAATTCTGGCAAATGTTGTCTGGAAAGCCCCAAGCTAGAGAAAATTGGGTTAAATCAAATAAATATTAGAGAGGCACCACCAGCAAATGCTTGATAGTGAGGAGTTGAGGGAAAACACTGTGAATGCTATTCCTACGCCAGCTGACTACCCTCAGGTGCAGTTGAGGCTGCAATAGAGGCAATTGTTTTTGTATATAAAATTGGAAGAGCGCCTTGCTTTCCTTTCTCCAGGTTATGAAATGTCTAAGTCTACCTCCAGTCTTGGATGCTTTCCATTCTTGAATTTGGAATTGATCACTTGGTATTCACGGATATAAGTTAATAAAGATCAGATGGATCTGTTCTTCTCAGACTCATTCAGCAGTTACATTGGCAAAACTGGAAAGCAAGTAAGATGCACTACAAAATGATGAGGGAACATTTCTATAAATAGTCTTCTTCATGGAGTTTCCATAAGACTTTATTTAATTCACTGAAGTTTAGCAGTTCATTTCTATATTCTTCCTGAAGAAAACATTGCTGTACACAAGCAGCTTCTGTATTTCCTACATTCCAAGCTACAACTTGTACAAGTTGTCTCCAAGCTACAACTTTTAACTGTCTCCGTATGTAATCCTTCAATTTCTTTTTTTTTCTTGTTTTTTTAAATTTTCTAAAAAGAATTTAGAAGTCCTTCTAAAAAAAAATCAATAGACGGGAAACATTTTGGCACATGTTATTCTAAATGGTAATGATGCGATGTACTTTTTTTCCAAAAAAGGACACGATTAGCCTTAAGTCTTCCCTGCATTCTGAATTCCAGTACCAGCAGAAGACTCTCTCTTTTTTTTATATTAAAAGAGTTTTATTGAGTTTTAGAATTTTTTACAGGTAGGGTGAAGGTAAGGTGTGAAAAAGATATTTTGAGAACTTTCACGTCGAGATCGTTGGCCCCATCCGGGGCTTCATGACAAAATATAGATAATACATAATTTTCAATAGTACTACAAAGTGAAGAGAAGTGATCATTGTAAAATCTGTGCTAGCAGTCATATACAAACATCCAAACAAAAGTTATACTATATTAAAAAAGTCATTTTTTAGATCTAAGTCTCTTAGCAATTGTGTCTTTTTGTTCTCCTTCCTGGCCCCCAGTGGGCGGGGCCGCGGCCCCCTCTGCTCTTCCATTTTCATCCTCCAGGATTGAGGAATGTTTTTTAAGAAAGGCTTCTGCCTCTGCAACTGTTTTAATCCTTACTCTCCCTCCTTCCCAGAACACCAACATCCCTTCCGGCATCACCCACTTAAACCAGATCCCCTGCTTGAATAATTTTTTAGATAAGAAGGAGTACTTCCTTCTTACCTCTCTAATCTTTTTCGGGATCTGCTTCAAAATAGCGACTTCTTTTTGTTGGTAAATTAAAGGACCGTCTCTCTGCGCCCTCAAAATTGCTTCCCTTGTCGACCTTCTAACAAATTTAATATGTATCTTTCTGGGTACTTCATTTATCCTGGCATATGCTGAATTTATTCTATATACCAAATCAATATCCCCCCTGATCTCCTCTTTGGGTTTATGTAAATAGTCTGCTAAAATTGTACTCATGAGATCAGCTAGGCTTTCACCAGGTTCTTCAGGAATATTTTAAAACCTTAAAAAATATGACATCCTTTCAAAATCCATCCTAGACATATGACCAGTTAAATCAACAATTTCAGAATTAATATTTTTAAGCTCTCCCCTTGCCCCAGCCAACCCCACTTCCAGCTCTTCAGTCTTTTGTGTATTCTGCATTAATTTCTTCTGTGTCTCCAAAAGTTCTAACTTGGAACTGCAGTGGTCTTTTCTAAGTTCTTTAATCTCCATTACCAAGGTTTGTAATACTTCTTCCATAGCTGTTAATCTTGCATCCGTATCTGGTTTTTCTGTCTGCTTTTTTGAAGCCATGGTAGGTGGTTTAAATCAGTGTCAATAAAATGGCATTTATTGGGTGCGGTCGGTGAAGCAAGTCCAAGAGCGAAATCCAATAAGCAAAGTCAAACTTGTAAAATCCAGAGAGAAAACCAAATTTTACACTCAAATATAAAAAAAGAAGGCACTCCAGGGAAGGAATCAATTAATCAATTACAGCAAATCAACCATTAAAAGAGAAAGGCAGTCCAGATCGCAAAGGGATGTCGGAAATTTTCCATGAAGAATAAGTCTCCTAAGAACAAAGGAACGCCATCTTCCCCCGCCCAATCTGGAAGCCACCGGGAGAGAGCAACAGAGGAAATTGTTTCATTGTTGCAAGACTTCGATACTAAGTATCTAGAAACAATCCACAAAGACTTTCACTTCTTTAGCAAAGTTCGGATGTAGAATATTCCGCATCCTCAAGCCAGAGGAGCCAGTTCAAATCGCCGCTTTTCTTAAATCCGAGGTTTTTTTTAACAAACTCCCCCCTCCATCATCTTTTAAAGTCAAAGCTGCCAGCAGAAAAAGACAAAGTCACTTACAATCCACATCGCAGCCAGAGTCCCGGCATTGCCTCCCGACTCGACCGATCCAGCTCTCTCCAAATTAATTATTTGCTCCTGTCCTCCATTGGTGAAGGGAACCAAGCCCCCCGCAGCATGTCCTTTCACTCCTAGGTCGAAGACAAGGACCCCCCCGACCGCCGTCGGGATAGGAAAGGTCCCAGCAAGCCAACCTTACGGGGGGGTTCCTTTAAAAGGAGCACCCCGCCCCGTTTGGGGCCGCAAAAGCGACAAAACGGTGGACGAGTCCCAGGACTCGACCGTCGCCGCCGGCAGACTGGAAGGAAGTCTAAGACTCTCTTTTTAAAAATTAAAAGAGTAGAGCAGTTTAAGGACTATAGTATTATGAAATAATCATTATTCATGGAAATGCATTTGTTGACTGTTTAGGGAACTATGACATAAATTACACTGTCGTGCAATTCCCAACAATATATAATCTCAAAAAAATCTTTAGTACTAAGGGTATCGCATGCTATACTTTTGAAATATGGGAGGGGAGGGAATCAGAAATTAATAAGGAAATATATAGATTTTAAATAAGAAAAGTGGACCATTTAGGTTCAGGAGATTAAAGTAACTCCATAAAAAAAATATACCTCAGTTGTGAGAGAGAAATTTCATAATTGTTGACCAAATTACAATTTTTTCATCAACTCTGAGTTCTTCCCAAATTAACGAAGAACAATAATATGTAAATCTCTATTGATCTGTTTCTTTAATAGAAAGAATTACTTCTGTTCTTCCCCATATAAAACTCCTGAAAAGGGGAATGTGTACTTTTTCCTGCCTTTGATATATTGAATGTATCTGAAGCCCTAATTGATTTATTTAAAAAGACTGTTCTTCACTACATATTTCCTATGGCAATAGGAAGTTAGTTCCTGCTTCGCTGCCATGGAAACGGGGAGGGTGGGGGGCGTTGGGATGAGTGTGTTCTGCTGGTGGACAATGTTGATGGTTCGTGTTATCTCTTGGTTAACGGACCTGCATTCCAGGATGGTGAAGACCTGCCCACCTGATGTTGGAGATGGAAGCATATTGGACAGTGCAAAGGGGGGGGTTTGGGGATTGGGATGGGCTTAAGCTTAATACTTTCTGTTCGCACCTAAACTATTCATTCTCAGCTTTACTTGGTCTGTACACTTTTGTTACTTAGTAAAAGGAGCCTTATTCATTTCAAAATAATGTCTAAGCGTGGTCTTTCCTAAGTCAACGAAGAAGCAGGCCTGACATTAAGCTGAGAATCACAAAAAACCCTGACCTGATGTCGGAACCTTCACAAGAGGAGCCTCCGTTGGTGGAGGTCCTGCCTGAACCAATTTTGGGAGCTGAAGCATCGCATCCTCCTGTTCAATCTGAAGAGACCAGGTCAGTGATGGACTGCTTGGCTGGCCTAGATCTAAATCTGCCAGCTGAAGAATCAGTCAAACCAAAACGTTGGTCCGAAGGGGTAGGAATGAGTGGGGTAAACGTCTCCAGGCGTCGACTTTCCCCAAAGAAGGTCATTCCGGAGCTCTTAAGAGAAGAAAGGGAATTAAAAGAAATGGCTCAGGATTTACTCCGCCAGGCAGATGAGAAAAGAATGGCCCTGGAAAAAATCTGGGGGAGGGAGGCGGAACGCAAACAGCCAAAAAGTTCACAGGCAGCTCCTGCCAGGCGAAGCAGGGCTTCAACACCATTCCCCCCTCCTCAGGCCGGCAGGGAATCGCGGAGAGAGGCAGCTTCTGCCAGGCAAAGCAGGAGTTCAACGCCCTCCCCCCCCCCTCAGGCCGGAAGAGAAGCCAATCCCATTAACCCCCGCCGACTTGCAAAACTGCCTCCTTTGGGTGTAAAATACGACGGAAGTGCCGACAAACTGGCGTTTTTTCTAATTCACGTCGATAATTTCATGCAGTTTTACGCAGCTGACTTGGACGATGAAATCAAAATCAGAATTGTTTCTATGACCTTAGAAGATCAAGCTTCTAAGTGGCTGGTTTCATTGCATAATTGCCGCTCACCTGCGCTGCGCGATTTCGATCGTTTCATGAATGCTCTTAGAAGGCGTTTTGAAGACCCCCGTGTTGAAAGGAAAGCAAAGATGAAACTAAAAACCTTACAGCAGGGGGGCATGTCTGTTCAGGCTTACACGCAAATTTTTCAGGAGTTATCAGTGTTTATGGTTGGTTATAGTGAACAGGCCCTAATGGACATTTATGTTGAAGGGCTGAATAAAGACATTTATCAAACATGTGTGAACAGATTTCGCCCCGAAACTTTGAATGAATGGATAGATCTAGCTTCAGATGTTGAATTGGATCAAGCCCA
Source organism: Rhabdophis nuchalis (assembly GCA_039707465.1). Classification (NCBI taxonomy): domain Eukaryota; kingdom Metazoa; phylum Chordata; class Lepidosauria; order Squamata; family Natricidae; genus Rhabdophis; species Rhabdophis nuchalis. The sequence continues at coordinate 31,480,160 of CM077647.1, forward strand.
CTTACAGGATCCAGTCCGTGTGGAGAAAAAACCACAGGAAGATAGCCCCAAATCTCACCCCCCTGCGAAAGATGTACGCATGCAAAGGGGGGAGGGGAGAACAACCCAGCCTCGCTCAGGCAGCTGTTATCGCTGTGGAAAGGAGGGGCACTGGGCAGACAAATGCCGATCAAGACCACCTCCACGCCCTCTTTCTTCCTCGGACCGGAAACATCCTAAGACGTCAATCGCGCGCACCAAACCAGCTATGAGTGGGGTGGAGCCCATCAACCTCTCTGCTAACCAGCCCACCGCTGGCCCTGATGATTGGGAGGCGTCTTCAGACTCTTCTGACGACAATCTGGTGAGTCATCGCTCCGGGCCCCTTTATATTAATTTAAAGCTTTTAGCTCCATCTACTGGCCGTACATGCAATGTGCAGGCTCTCATTGACTCTGGGTGCTCAAAATGTCTCATAAGCCAAGACATCGTGTCTTCGATGGGTTTTCACCTTAAGACCCTGAAAACTCCCATAGCCTTTTGCCAAATGGATGGTTCTGTAGCTGGGGGAACCCCAGCATCTTTTATCACCGAACCAATTCATGTTTCTATAGGCACAGGCCATACTGAGACCATCAACTTTATTGTAACTGCCATTGCCGATAATGCTGTAATTTTGGGGGTAAATTGGCTTCGTAAATGGAATCCTCTGATAAACTGGAAGGAAGGTTGGGTGCGCATACCTTTATCTCTCCCGGAACATACCTCTCTTCCGTCAGAGAATGATCAACCCCCGCAAAATCACCCACCTCCCCTTATTGAATCTGCTGCACCTTTATTGGATTTCCCATCACCTGAAGTCATACCAGGCGAAGAGAAAATTCCCAGGGAATATTGGGACCTAAAGGATGCTTTCAGTGAAAGATCTTGTGATTCCCTCCCTCCTCATAGAGCTACTGACTGTTCAATTGATTTCCTCCCTGGGGTTCAATTGCCCAAACCTCGCATGTACTCCATGACCCCACGGGAGATGGAGGAATTACGTAAATTCATCGATAAAAATCTTCAACGGGGTTTCATTGAACCAGCTAGACCACGTGTAGCTGCACCAGTTATGTTTAGGGAGAAAAAAGATGGTACTCTAAGATTAATACAAGACTACTCCTATCTCAACACCATTTGTGAACACAATATCTACCCCCTTCCGCTCATGAAGGACATGCTGGCTCACCTGGCCACCGGTAAGATTTTTACGAAATTGGACTTACGTGAAGCCTATTACAGGGTCAGAATCAAGGAGGGGGACGAATGGAAAACAGCTTTTAACTGCCCGCTAGGATGTTTTCAATTTAAAGTCCTCCCGTTCGGTCTTCAAGGTGCCCCTTCAGTATTTATGCAACTGATAAATGAGGTTCTCCACGAGCACCTTTACAAGGGAGTTATTGTTTACATTGATGACATAATGGTTTACTCACAAACTCACGACGAGCACGTTAAACTGGTACGCTCCGGGTTAAACAAACTGCGTTCCGCAGAACTTTATGCCAAGCTCTCTAAGTGTGAGTTTCACCAGGAACAAATTGACTATTTGGGCTACCGTATCTCTTCTGAGGGAGTTGAAATGGATCCTGCTAAAGTCAAGGCAGTGACGGAGTGGGCCCCTCCACGTACCCGTAAACAACTACAGAGTTTTTTGGGATTTGCAAATTTTTACCGCCAATTTATTCCATCATTCGCTGATATTGCCTTACCCATTACAAACCTTCTAAAAACAAAAGGAGAAGGAAAGCCTCGTCCAGGGTCCCCACTTAAATGGACAATGGAATGTCAAGCCGCTTTCGAGAAGCTTAAACGTTTGTTTGCGGCTGAACCTATTCTTAAACACCCCGATGTAAATTCCCCGTTTGTAATTCAGGCGGATGCCAGTGATGTCGCTGTGGGAGTGGTCTTGTTACAACTCAATCAACGTGGCCAATTGCAACCCTGTGCCTACACCTCTCGGAAACTCACTACGTCCGAACGTGGTTGGGCGATTTGGGAGAAAGAGGCTTTTGCTGTTCGGTGGGCTCTCATGACTTGGCGTCATTTCCTTGAAGGTGCACCCCATCCTTTCGAAGTTTGGACGGACCATAAAAATTTGGAAGCTCTTACCTCCTCTCGGAAATTGTCCCCAAGGCAACTTCGTTGGGCTCACTATTTCCATCGTTTCAATTTCCACCTTAAATATATTCCAGGAGGCAAAAATTTCATGGCTGATGCGCTTTCCAGATTGCCACAGTATGATGTTTCCAAACTCACTATAGTACAACCCATCATGCCCCTCACTTTGCCAGCTTCTCCAGTATCTGCTAAGGGCCATGCAACTGTCCAAACTACTCCACCTACTGACCTGATTGCTCGTATTAAGGACGAACTACTTACTGATGATTGGTATTCAGCACATTCTGGTGATTGCACTACCAGAGACGATCTTCCCTGGATTGGCTCGAAGATCTATGTTCCTGCTACATTACGTCCTTTTGTCTTGCAACGCGCACACGACTCACGTTTAGCTGGTCATTTCGGCTTCGTTAAAACTGTGCACCTTGTCAAACGACAGTTCTGGTGGCCCTCCTTGAAAAAAGATGTTGAATCGTATATTGCCAGTTGCCCCGTATGTGCGGCTTCCAAACGTGCGCCGGGTAAGCCACAGGGTCTTCTCCAGTCTGTAGCTACGCCGGAGAGACCTTGGAAGGAAATTTCAATGGACTTTATAGTTGATCTTCCGCCCAGTCAGGGCTATACCGTTATCTGGGTAGTTACCGATCTTTTTTCTAAACAAGTTCATTTTGTCCCCTGTGCTAAAATTCCTTCTTCCAAATCTCTGGCTTGACTATTCGTTTCTCATATCTATCGTTTTCATGGCGTCCCGCAACGCATCATCTCCGATAGGGGGACCCAGTTTACTTCCCTTTTTTGGAAAGAATTTTTGAGACTGATTGGCTCCGCCCAGAGCTTAAGCTCCGCCTACCACCCTCAGACGAATGGATCTTGTGAAAGGGTTAATTCCGTTCTGGAACAGTACTTACGTTGCTTTATTAATTTTCAACAGGATGATTGGGCTGATCTTCTCATACATGCCGAAGTGGCATATAATAACTCTGTTCACTCCAGTACAAATATGACCCCCTTTAAAATCATCTACGGGCAGGACTTTGTACCCATCCCCGAACTGCCTCATGACTCGCCGACAGTTCCCTCATTAACTGAATGGACCTCTAGGCTGTCTTCTGTTTGGCCAGTTCTCCGAAAAACTTTGAACGATGCCCATGATTCGCACAAATTGTACGCTGACAGGAAATGGGCAGTCCCTCCCTCCTACAAAGTTGGCGATCAAGTTTATGTCTCTACCAAAAATTTCGATAGCCCCCAGAAATGCAAGAAGTTGGGTCCCAAATTTGTTGGTCCTTTCAAAATAACCAAGATTATCAGCTCTGTGTCGGTCCGTTTGGATCTCCCAAAGACCTACCGGCGACTATACCCTGTATTCCATGTTCACTTGCTGAAACCTGCTCGTACCTCCCATCTCCGCAAACAGTTGCCTGATACACCTGAGCCTACCATGGTGGATGGTCACCAGCATTATGAGGTCCGCGATATTTTGGACTCCAGAATCCGCAGGAATAAGACTCAGTTCCTGGTCATGTGGAAAGATTTTCCCCCTTCTCACAACGAATGGGTGGATAAAGAGCATCTCAAAGCTCCTAAACTGGTACGCCAGTTTTATGCCAAATATCCACACAAACCTTGACTTTTTTCCCTTCTCCTTTCTGTTGTTTGTCTGTCCTTCCTTGTCTTTCAGGTGTAGCCTATCGTGTTCCGATTGCTGCCCCGGATTTCCCGCTGTTCCTGGAGGAGGTCCGGATGTCAGTCTCGCTAGTTCCTGCTTCGCTGCCATGGAAACGGGGAGGGTGGGGGGCGTTGGGATGAGTGTGTTCTGCTGGTGGACAATGTTGATGGTTCGTGTTATCTCTTGGTTAACGGACCTGCATTCCAGGATGGTGAAGACCTGCCCACCTGATGTTGGAGATGGAAGCATATTGGACAGTGCAAAGGGGGGGGGGGTTTGGGGATTGGGATGGGCTTAAGCTTAATACTTTCTGTTCGCGCCTAAACTATTCATTCTCAGCTTTACTTGGTCTGTACACTTTTGTTACTTAGTAAAAGGAGCCTTATTCATTTCAAAATAATGTCTAAGCGTGGTCTTTCCTAAGTCAACGAAGAAGCAGGCCTGACAACATCCCACATTCCAAAAATATCAGCACAAGAGAAGATTTTTTTCTTGATTAACTCAATTTGATATTGGACATGATATATATCAGTGGTGGATTGCCAATTTTTTTACTACCAGTTCAGGTGCGCTCCTGTGCATGCTAGCATGAGTGTGCTGCTTTTGTGCATGTGCAGAAGTGTCCGGGTAGGTGGATGGAGCCTCCTGCTGCCACTACCACTGGTTTGCCCGATCCGGGCTGAACTGGCAGCAACCTACCTCTGATATATATGTGATGTTTTAATCAGAAAAAGTCTATTGAGCTACATGTTTTGTATCCACTTAAGATGTTTTATTAATCTCTTAAATACAGAATACTGATTACAGAAAATGAAATAACAGAAGGGACCTTAGAAATCTTCTAGTCTAATCCCTCACTCAAGTAACTTCCTAGCTTCTCTTCCTTGAATCTATATTTGGCTGAAATAAAATTAATTGAAATTACTTAAATTAACTAAAAACAGTTAGTATGATTATTTATCCTGTATTAAATACATTTATCTCTCTATTCCCCCCTGCTCCACAAATTTGTATAACAGTCTTGAAGTTTCCCCAGAGTGGCTTATTTTTATTTATTTTAAAAATAGTTGTACTTTACATTTTTGTGACAACTTCTAGTACGATATTGAGGATTTCATTCAAGACATAGATTGAGCCATATGGAGCCCCAGGGTCACAGGTTATCAACAGTGCTTTAAGTTAAGACTGTAGGTAACATATTTAAGCTTCCTTTTATATAGATAGTATTTATCAATCTACACATGCTGTTTATTGTCAAAGACAGATGCTTTTGTAATGATAAACAAAAAAGCCTTTTTACTTCTCCATATATTGAGAAGGGGTAGGAAGACGTGTCATTTCAATATTTTATTTCCAAATAGTACATGAGACAGTAAAAAGGTTTTTCGCTGTTAGAAAGAATTGTAGGTTTTTTTCTGTTTCACTTCAAGATGAAATCAGTGATGCTTTGGCACTAACCTCATCTTCAACTTGAAAACTAATGAGCAGACAATAAAGATATTTTGAATTGTTACAATCACCTTTGGAAGATTTACCAGTATTTATATCCCACAAAGAAGACTGTTTCTGGAACAGGATAATATTGACATAACCCTTGATTGGAAAAGGGCAAAAATAAAATTACCTCAGTACTAAATATCCTGTTCTTTTGAACTTTTGAGTAACCACAGAAGACAACAGTGAGAACCAAATTCTTGGACTTGGAGGATGGGGTGGTTTTTTTTTGCCTGATTCTCTTTTTCAATCAACTGCTTTTTTGTTATTATTTGTTTGCTTTACACACAGTAGGGTAGCAACAATGAATGACGTCCTTGTATCACAATCTGAAGTCAGTTAAAAACACACTAGTTTCTTAGATATTAAAAACATTCCTGCTGTGTCATATTATGGCGCCAGCATAAGCTAAAGTCAAGATTTTACATTGTTAAGAGGCACTAACTTCAGACAGTATTTCAACATGGATCTGTGCCAATCAGCATAAATAAAGAACTTGCCCATAAACAATAACTTGAGAAGAATGTGAAACATTTTTTTCCAAAATATTTGCAAGCAAGGAAGTTTTCTACAAGAAATTAAGTTCAAATTATCATTGTCTGTTTAGGACTTCCTATCAATCTCTAACTATGAAGAAAGGTCATTTAAGCAGTTCCTCAAATACTGGTATAATATAAGTATAATCTTTATTGCCATTGTTCTTAAATTCAACGAAATTGGTTTAACCTCACTGATGCAAAATTGTAGCAGAAACGAAAAAGAAAGAAAAAATTCCTAGCGTTTTTGCTTATGGCAACAGTAATAAAAATGATAGAAATATTTTTAAAATTCTGTACTCTCCTCTGTAATCAGGACACTGTGGTCCTTGAAATGTGCTCCAAAGCCCTGTATGGTTCTTGAGCCAGCAGATGCCCTAAAAGTACAACTTGATCAACCTAGTCAATGTGAAGTTGACTAACCAAATATGATGGCTTCTATTCAAAATACTGTATAAAACAAATGCAATAGTATTTTTTTTAAAGAACCCCCTAACAAAGTAATGCAATTTTAATCAAACAAGGATTAGATATTATTGCTTAAAAGGGGATGACAACAGAGGTACTTAGATCAATAATCACACAAATGGGATGATGCTACTCAAGAGTTCAATATTAGCAATCACCTTTCACTTCTCTTCTGATTGCAGACTCATTTGGGGAAAAGTAGCAGATAATAAACTTAATAGATAGACATGCTGTTGAAGAAAAAGCAGCAGACGATCCTTCAGCTGTCCTTGGTCACAAATCTTTCATGACTTGGAAGAGACTGGTAACAAGTATGGATGCTTAAAAATCCTGAACATATATTCCCATTTATTCATCTTCATCAAAACCACATGAGTATTTCCTACAACAAATCTTTTTCATCTTTTAGTCAATTTTCTGAATAAAATTATCAACAATTCACTTTATAACTTTCTGTTTAAAAAAGCATAACTTTTTTTTAAAGGTAGACTTCTTAAATTAAATATTTTAAAATAAAAGAATTTAAACATTTTTAAGTACCATCTTTTAAAAAATGAATGAGAATTTGATTGTTATAGCATTCCCTGTTAATTTAAATTTTTCTTAATAGTGTCAAGGCCTAATCATCATCACTTTGCAGCTTATCCTTATTGTAGAAGATCTTGTAGAACAGTTTAATTTTATATTTCTGTATTACCACATGCATCAACAGCCTTCATATTTATTTGATTGTCCTTATACAAGAGAAACAAATTGATTTCTCTCTTTACATTTTTACTTTTTGGTGGGGGGGTGTTAGCTGGTGTTCAAAAAATAGCATAGTTGTACAAGTCCAGGCAAGTAAATCAAATAGTAGGGAACACATGAATTTTTATTTTATTTTATTAAATTTATATCCCGCCCTTCTCCAAACGGACCCATGGTCATGCATTTACCTCTACAAACAGCAGAACTATAAAGCTGTACATTTCCAATTTATAATCAATACAATTTCTGAAAATGGTCTCTAAAAGTTGCAAACTTTTTTGCAAAAGAATGTAAGATACTGAGGACTAGAAATATGAAAACTTTATTATTATATGTATCTCTCACTTGTGTGATACTAGGTTAACTGTCCAAAATGGGCTTGAGACAAACTCATTGTGATTATTTCCTTTCCCAATTTTTATTTTGTCTTCACTTGGGGCACTCCACTGCATACTTCCCTCCATGTAGATGCAGTTCCATTTAGGACTACACGTTGAATGAAGTTGGCCAGCCAGTTAAAAATCCATCTGGTGGTGATGGTGTCTAAGCCACATTTTTCTACTTTATCTAGTAGTAGGTTATGGACTACTATATCAAATGCCTGAAGTCCAAGTAAATTACATCGACAGCATTCCTCTGGTCCACTAATTTTGTTACTCTGTAGACTAGTGTTAGTGGCTATTCATAGAGATTGTTTGATCAGAGAACCATATAGAAGCCTGATTCTGTTTTAAATAATTGTTAACAAAATATGGAGGTAAGGTAACAGTTATTTATTTCTTAATCAATATATCTGAACTTCTTTTAAGAAAAACAAACGCCAGTGTAAACATGCACCATGTACATAGATAATATAAAATTATTGCACATAAGAACATTTTTTTAAAAACATATTCTATTTCATTCACCCAAGACAATTATGGGCCACTGATGTACATGTGTGCAGCCAGTTCTGGATTATAAAGCAATATTTGCTATTCTTGCCAAAAACAATACTAATTGCTTTGCTTACATAGATGGATATTAATCAGATGAGGTTAAACTGTTTTTACAGGTAGAGCAGCCATCCTTTACATGGTATATGAAAACAGAGGAAATAAAACAATAGTACTCCAATCTTGACTATTTTTTCTCTATTCATAATTGATAATTTTGAAAATCACAATACGTTCAATTATGATCAAGCAGAGATTTTAGGCTAATACAAAAACTACAGGGAATAATATAGCCTCGTTAGATGAAAAATTAGTTTGTGTGTGTGTTGTAACAGGGAATAATGCTAATGTACTGCATCTGAAGAAAGGCAGTGAAATTGGAATAAAAGTGAATGGATTCTCATGTTCTCCTTTCTAATAACTCCTTTATTCTCTCATTCTTTCTGACATTTACTTTCTCTTTCTTGCCAGTCAACGTAATATCAGAAAATAGTTTATTCTTAACAGAACTTTGAGCTCATCATTTGCAGAGGCCTTTTGAAATTAGATCAAAGGCCAGATGAAATTAGACCAAGGGCCAGAGGTTGCCTGTCCTTAGTTGAGTGATTACAGGCTTCTTCTATTTATTTTAAACAGCTTGTTTAAATATTCCTCTGTAAAAGTTCTTTGATTCCTACAAAGCCTGTTTCTCTAAAATAATAGCAGCCTACCCAGTGGACAGAATTTTTAGAAAAATAGGTGATAACACCTAGTTAACCTTGGCTGATCTGGAAAAGTCAAACAAGTTCAGACTTGATAATACTTGGACCACCAGGAATCCGAAGACTGTGGGCTAAATTCTACAAGTTTAGTAAAAAAAAGTCTCAGAATAAAATAAGGACAACTTGTTCAGCTACTTAGTAAACTGCTAGAAACGGATATTTTTCAAAACTTTCTTTGAAGAATGGATCGGCAGCTACACTGCATCTAATTCATTTCTTAATTGTAGAAAAATATTAAAAAATGTTCAAAGGATTCTAGCAGCAGAAAGGACATTTTTCTCTGTGTCTACCTCGATGACAACAGAAATTACATAATAGTTTTTGGTTTTTGTAGAGTAGGATTATTGGAGCAATTGAAAGTAGGTCATCTAATGTTAGACACAGCATCAATAAACCAATCCAAAAGAAGATAAGAGATGCTGAAAATATAAACATTTGGGTAAGACTTAATTCAGCATTTTTCACTGTTAGCACAAATACATTATTTTGCCAAAAACTACAGCTGTAGATATTCCAAAAACACAAATATATTTTGATTTTTTTTCCAAAGGAAAATACTTCAGTCCTATCATTACATAATCTATAGACTGGAAATCATTTTGGACGTGGTCCAATAAAAAATACAATCTATAAAAAACAAGAAAGAGTGTTCACCAATCTGCTTGCTATACTGAAATCACTCCATGGGAGAGATCAACCAGGCTTCTAAGAGTTGCTTGAGTCATTTTTAAATGCATCAGAATTAATGTCACTGAACCATCATTGTTAGAGAGCAGAAAAACATTCCTGTTGGAAGATATACAATTCTAAATAACCTGTACCTACGGAGAATCACAGGAGCAAAAACAGAGAAACACATTGGTTTTTTCAAAAAGTTTCTGAACAAAATTGATGAAGGACTTTCAAAATTTAATCTGCTAGCCAGATGTCTCTTACTGAATTTAGGAATGATTTATTTAACTGTACATTTTTAAATGTTTAATTCTTCTGAATAACCCATCCATTCAAACCAAATGTTAACTGTATAATTTATAAACCACAGAACTTTTCTTGGGAAGGGTTGAGGAATTATTTTTATTTCTTGATATTATTTAGTTTACATGGAGTCTTTCTATCAAATCAAATTCACCAATTAGTTTTTCTCTTGGCTGTATTATATTACTAGAATACAGTACAGATAATCTATACAGATTCACTTCTCCTTTTGGATTTCTGTTTTTTCCCTAAACTACCATACTTTTCTTTACTATCACGATATCACAAACAATTTTAATCTGTTTTGTTCATGATGTAGAGTCATTAAATAAATGGAAATTTCTATTTTATGTTTTTGTATGGAGGCTCATTTTCAAGCTCTGAAATTTTATAAATTTTTATAATACATTTACTCCTACAAAGGAATATAAAACTTCACTTCTTTCCAAACATTTATAATTAGTATATGGAATGCAAAGAATATATTCACTGTATTTACAGATGAAATAGTGAAAACAAAATATTTCAGACCCTATTTTTATAGGATGCCCAGTCTACAAAAGATAGATAAATACCTTTGTGTCTTACTTTCAAGAAGTATTTTGAAAGCATAGTTTTACTTTCTGGAGGTACTTTAATATTACCCATAATATTGCTTGCCCCCCTAAGCCAGTGTTTATAAAAGTTCCTATCCTTAGGGAGATGCCTCAAGATTTTGCCAATATACAGTAGAGTTGAACACTGTGTCTTCTTCATCTTTCATCCGTTTAAGCGTTGTTGGCTTTCCATCTCTGCTCCATTTGGATTTATGACTGCTTTTGATGTATCCTGTAATTTCACTAAGAATCAGTTTTGAAAAACTGAAATAATTCTTTTTCATTAATTGTTTTTGGATAGAAGGTTGCTCATCAGTTCTGAGGCAGAGACAGTAGTGTTTTCTGTCTTCTATGTTCTGAATATGTAGAATATTGCATAGGTCCAATTACAGCTATTTGGCAATCTTGATCCAAATTAAGGTTCCTAGTAATCTCCAAACCCTTGATCTGGACGCTCATTTTCTAGGTATCAGTAGTCTTGTCACTTGTTAGATGCACTTTTTCGGCCATGTCATCTCTAGGTGGCCTGGCTCTGTCAAAAAACCCACACTGGAACAAAACAATACAATATAAGTAAATTGGAAAAATCAAGCATCCAATTCTATAACATCATCTTTCTAAATTTCAGACTGCCATTAGGACTTGACTAAATATGCTTATGCAAATCCAAGTGACTCCAGATATATTGTAATTCTCATAATCATTGACAAGTGGGGCTTGAATTGCTACACAAAACATTTGTACTTTTTAAATTAAGCCATTTTGGTACCCCCCCCCCCCAATAGTAAGATTATATATCAAATCAGCTTACAGTCAGAACTGCTTTTTGCATGTAGGCAACTGATTCAAGTACATGTAAGTGACAGAAAGCTACATAATACAACAATAAAATCCTGTTGTATGGACATTCTATCACTAATACAATAAGAACTTGTTAGCCTTTCATAAGACCCCAAAAACCTGGCTCTGTGCACGAGCCTGGGTGTTGAATAGGTCAAGGGCCCTGTTTCCTAGTTTTATTGCTAAATGGCCAAGTATCGTGGCTGCTATGAATATTTATTTTGGATGTTTCTATTGTTTTGTATTGTTTTAAAATGTTTTTGTGTTTTAACTAATATATTTTTTTGAATTGCAAGTCACCCAGAGTTATTAATTGAGATGGAGAACTATAGAAATTAAACAAACAAAAACAGATAAATAAATAAATAAATAAAGCACAATGTATTCCCAAAACTGTTTATTTATCTGAAAATTAACCTGGGAATAAATCTTCTGAATATAGCCAGTGTTTACTTTTGAGTAGACCTGACTGAGATTCTGTTGCGTATCTCAGAAACGGACTATGATTGAATTAAAAAACAGGAGTCACACTGGTGTTGAAAGCTTGGCGTTGTGGGAGGACAGTTTGATATAATGGTTAGAAACAAGAGACTGTGAGTTCTAGGCCTCCCTTAGGCATAAAACCTGGCTGAAGGGCTTTAGGCCAACTCTCTCAACCAACCCACCTGCCAAAGTTATTAAAGTAGGCATAAGTATTAAGTAAATTCGTTGCCTTGAATTGATAGAGAGATAGATGATAAAAACATAACATTAACTTCAGCTTTATATCTCAATCTTGTGGATATCAGTTATATCCAGACACATATAGTAATTGAAAATAATGTTAGTTTTGCAGAATGATACCTACACAAAAAAATATTTTGGTACAAATATTTAAGTCTGGGGAGTTAGGCTGTCTACAGTTCTTTATTTTCACAAATGAAAGTGAAACACTTATGAGAATAGATTGCTTTATAAAAGATATTACTATTACTATTTACTATTTATTAAATTTGTATACCGCCCTTCTCCCTTGCGGGACTCAGGGTGGTGAACAGGCATAATAAAACCACAAAACATCAATATACAATATACAAAATACTTTAAAAATCAATTAAATTTAGGGCCTGTTCTAAAACCATATAACGGTGAAAACCAAGTATTCAATATCATAAAAAGCATCTGGAAAAAGCATCTGGAAAGTCAGGTCTGGAACTCAAGTCTGACCGTGAATCATTCCAACAGGAAGATGAGAAAGCTGGTAAGTCTCTACTGAGTATTGTTGGCAAATTGCTATTTCATACCAAGTTGCATTGTGGCTGATCTGTTTTCTAACAATGTAAGCAAGGAGAAGATAAAAGCCTAATGTTGAACAAGAGTCAGTCTAAGTAATGGATTATCTGTCTAGATGAGTAACTCTGAGTAACTCAGTCTAGGACAGATGATGTAAAGAAATGGAATGCTTTTTTTTTTTTAAAGTGGAACTCTACTTGGCAGGTCATAAGTGGCACTTAATGCCAGGAATGAATAACTTGTGTCTCACCATGCAGGGTAAATCTTATCCATCATGCCATCTTATAATAATAATAATAATAAATAATAATAAATTTGAATTTATTAACCGCTCCCTCTCCCCACAGGGACCCGGGGCGGTGCACAGGAGGAACTAAAAACAATATAAACAATAAATACAAAAATACATACTTTAAAACACAATTAAACAATATTATCCCGTGCTAAAAATAATTAAAAACCCATTAAAATACATTTGAAATCTATAGACAGAGAGACTATCCAAGGCCGGCCAGTCGAAAGAAATGGGTCTTTAATTTCGTACGGAAGGAGCGGAGGTCAGTGGTCGTTCTGATATCGGGGGGAAGGTCGTTCCAGAGGGCCGGACCCGCCACAGAGAGAGCCCTTCCCCTGGGCGTCGCCCGCTGACAAAGTCTAGTGGACGGCACCCGGAGAAGTCCCTCTCTGTGGGAGAGAATCGGCCGTGAGGATGTATGGGGCAGGATCCGATCCCGCAGATAGCTAGGTCCCGAGCCATGGAGCGCCTTGAAGATGATAATTAGCACCTTGAAGCGCACCCGGAAGACGACAGGCAGCCAGTGCAGCTCGCGCAAGAGCGGTGTAACATGGGTGAACCTAGTGGTCCCCATAATTGCTCGCGCGGCTGCATTCTGAACTAACTGAAGCCTCCGGGTGCACCTCAAGGGAAGCCCCATGTAGAGAGAGTTACAATAGTCCAGTCGGGATGTCACGAGGGCATGAGTGACTGTGCGAAGGGCGTCCCGATCCAATAGGGGGCGCAATTGGCGAACCAGGCGAACCTGGTAAAACGCCCTCCTGGCCACGGCTGTCACTTGCTCTTCCATAGACAGCCGGGTATCCAGGAGGACACCCAAATTGACAGAATATCATCTAATCAGAATATCATCTAATCAATCAGAAGTTTTTGATTACTGTCTAAGAAAACTATGGTAAATAACATTACATTTAGAATAATCTAGCACAAAATCAAATTTGAATTTAATAAAAAAAATCACTAAAATGTATACTCAAGTTTTAAACTAAACTCACAACACTTTGAAACACTTCATTTTCTTTGTTAAAATAAAATAATTTGAGAAAAAGTTTAATTTTTTAAGACAAGAATAAATAAAATCATGCAATATAGGTTGAACATATCAGAGGTGATAATATATTGAATACATAAGAAAATAAATGTTAGAGAAAAGTATGAATATTTATGATCCTCTCCACATATATAAACATATTTTTTTATTTCATAAAGGGACTGCTTAATACAGATGGTTGACACTCTTTCTGAAAGTTTTAGGCAGTTATCTTGTTACATATTATCACATTAACTATTCTAAGATATCCTATTGGTTTCATCATGTATGTGACCCTAGTCCTCTTTGTTCAATATAAAGGAATCACCAAACTCTAGAATGCCAAAAATGCAAAGATAAAATAATTAGCTAACATTAGGACCAAATAAGAACATTTTAATAAAAATTCAGGATAAAATTTTTAATAACTCAACATTATTTTAATTTATTTTTAATTTGAGCACATAGTATCTAATTTCATGTATTTTAATCTATTATATCAGAGTCCCCAAAGCTCAGTCCATGGTTCAGTATTAGGCAGTGGACCATCGGGAACCGGGTTGCGTAAGCAGTGGACGAGTGTGTGAAGTTTCATTTGTACATGGGTGTGATTAGGTTGTACCCGCAAAACCATCACCTTCCCACTGCTACTGCTGTTGCTGGTCTTTGGAGCCAGAAAGGTTGAGGACCACTGTACTATATTATAGATATAGTTATCAATGTATGAACCCTGGGGAAAAAAGCTTTAGGGAGAAGTTATATCTAAGAACATATGGGATCTATTTCAAATAGTTGACAATCATTATTTCACTGCAATACCTCTGTAAAAATATATTCCCTTCCTTCCAAGATAAATTATGCCTCAGACATTTTATGGTTTTAGGTATATGTGATCTCTATTTTTCTACTTGCATTTTTACATGCTTTCGAACTGCTAGGTTGGCAGAAGCTGGGACAAGTAATACTAATACTAATACTAATACTAATAATAACAATAACAATAATAATAATAATAATAATTTAATTTATAACCCGCTCTCTCTCCCCGAAGGGACTCGAGATGGGGCACAGGGAAATTAAAATGTATATAAAATCACAACAATACAATATTAAAAAGAATTAAATTAAACCCTGTGCTAAAATCCCATTACACTAAAACAAACCCCTAAAAAGCCCTAGAAACAGTTAGGTTATCCCAAGCCGGCCAAGCAAAAGAAATGTGTTTTTAATTTTTGACGGAAGGAGCGGAGGTCCGTAGTTGTTCTAATATCGGGGGGAAGGTTGTTCCAGAGGGTCAGGCCCGCCACAGAGAAGGCCCTTCCCCTGGGCGTTGCCCGCTGGCACAGCCTAGTGGATGGCACCCGGAGAGGTCTCTCTCTGTGGGAGCAAATCGGCCGCAGGGATGTATGGGGCAGGATGCGATCCCGCAGATAGCTAGGTCCCGTGCCATGGAGCGCTTTAAAGATGATGACCAACACCTTGAAGCGCACCCGAAAGACGACAGGCAGCCAATGCAGCTCGCGCAGGAGCGGTGTTACATGGGAAAACCTCGAGGTTCCCATTATTGCCCGTGCGGCTGCATTCTGGACAAGCTGAAGTCTTCGGGTGCACCTCAAGGGGAGCCCCATGTAGAGAGCATTGCAGTAGTCCAGTCGGGATGTCACGAGAGCGTGAGTGACTGTGCAAAGGGCACCCCGGTCCAGTAGGGGACGCAACTGGAGGACCAGGCGGACCTGGTAAAACGCCCTCCTGGCTATGGCTGTAACGGGAGCTCACTCTGTTATGCGGTGCTAGGCATTCGAACTGCTGAACTGCCAACCTTTCTGATTGACAAGCTCAGCGTCTTAGCTACTGAACCACTGCGTCCCTCTTATGATTAGATGCAATTTCAGGAAAACAATATTTGTTTTCCTGAAATACTACAGCATGTTACAAAAGATAACTTCTTGACAATACCAGCTTCTTTGTTATATTCTGCATAAAGAGTTGTTGGACAAAATATAAAGGTCTTAACAATCACAGCTGATATTACAATCTCACTTATAACTAACCTTTTTAATAATGTGTTTGAAAACAAGTTTTTTTTAAGCAACGCAAACATATCCTTTTCATATATCTATGGTTGAGATGAGAAGGCCAAATTCTTTTCCCTCCCTTTCTCTGACTTCCAAATTTGTTCTGTTAACATCTTCTCTAATATATAACATACCTTCCACAAGGCTAAGGTCAACATAGCCAGAACCAGTAGTCCAAGAAGTATCGCCAATATTATAACCCACAGTGGGATTATAAAGGAAATGTTTGGAGTAGCCCAAATCACAGATGTTTTTATCTGAAACGAAATAAGAAAGTAATTAGTAAAGATAAATGAAGAAAAAAACCCTCTACATTACTGAATTTCAATTGCCTAATATGTAAAAGACATCAGAATAGTATTTTGGAAGCAGCCAGGTTGGACAGAAGAAAATACAATACAAAATCCTCTCTACTCCATCTCTCTCCAAGAAGCATGCTTTGTCTAGTGTTCAGAGTGCCCCTTTTCCCCTAATCTTTGTATACTTGGATAGTCACTCCTAATGCTTATTAGAAATGAAGTTTCAAGCTTTTACCTAAACCAAGGTAAGTCAACCTTTTTATATCTACCGCCCACTTTTGTATCTCTGTTAGTAGTTAAATTTTCTAACCACCCACAGGGTCCACAGAAATGTTGATTTATAAAGTAGGGAAGTCAATTAAATTAAAAAAAGGAAAGTGCTTCAGTATTGGACAAAACCCCACCATGAAAGCTGGAATGCCCATTAGTGGAGGGTAGGGACCAAGTTGACTACCACTGACCTAGACAGTATGTTAAATGAATTGGCACTCAGAAAAGTTCAGGTACTTATAATAATTAAGTTTATTAGTCAGACCCAAAGGTCCTTTTTTTTTTAAAGGTAACTGGAGTTTCCTTTTCCTACAGGATGTTTTGCTTCTCATTCAAGCAGCTTCCTCAGTTCTGACTGAGTGGTGGAAAATTTACATTTCTTGCAGGAATTGCGTGGCCAGATGACAATCAGAATTCAAGAAGCTATCAGGGATGAGAAGTGAAAAGTCTTCAAAGAAAAACAAAGAAAAGTCTAATTTCCTTTTTTTTTTTAAAGTATCTTTGGAACAATCATGACCTGGATGCTTGGGAATCTGCATACACATTAATTAGTCAGAATTCATAACATGATTCAACTCAATATATCCGCATTCCCTTAGACAACTGCAGAAGTAAAAGCCAAATAGTTATTAAGTTAGTAGTATGGTCTCAGGCAGTTCATATTGCCCTATGCTCTTTTAAAGTTTGAGTAAAAAACACCTAAATAAACCCCATAAAGGGAAAAAAACTCCTTACAGAAAAATAAAATAAAATAAGGACGTGCAATATCTTTTTATGTCATATGAAAGAGCCAATAGTTTTACATGTTCAGAACAGAATGTTCTGTTCTAAAACCCTCAAATATTAAAAAGCATTGAAATATAATAAAAATAGAATCTTTTAGTATAATTTGACTGTATTGTGATTTAATCACAACTAGAAATGCTGGCCTAAATCAATACGTCCAGTAATTTTTTTTTGAAATACTTACTATTGGAGGAAGATTACAAAAGGAAAAAAAATATTTTTCTTGAGCCCTTCGTTTTTGCCAATTTAAGTTGAATAAGAATGGTGAAAACCTGCCATGATTCAGTGGAGATAAGTGTTGTAGATGTAAGCATTTGAATTTTGAACATTTATTAACAGAGATGAGTTATCTATGGCTAAATTATTGATGTATAATGTACTCTAGAACAGGGGTCCCCAACCTTTTTGGCACCAGGGACCGGTTTCATGTAAAAAAAATTGTACGGACCGGTGGGAGCCTCCAGTGGGTGAATTGAGTCACGTGGGCCACGCAGGTGTTTGGCGGTCACGTGCAACCAGGCGGGAAAACTGCCAGGGGTCCTGGGCAAAGGATCCTCGGCTGGAGCAGGGAAGGACGGGCTGCGTCCCGGGCAGGAGGGCCTGGCAGCCCCTTCTCCCCGTGCAGGGCTGGGTGGTGCCCTGAACCCCGCCAATGCAGGCTTTTGCCCCGTCCTGCCCCCGGGGAGTGCCCTGGCCAGCCGCCAGGATAGCGGAGCATTTGCTACACTTTCCTAAGAATTGCGCTACTCTCTCCGCCGCTCACTGCGGCCCGGTTATTATCAAGCCACGGACCGGCACTGGTCTGCGGCCCGGGGGTTGGGGACTCCTGCTCTAGAATATGAAGGTCTGGAAAACTGCAATTATAACAATTGATTCCATTTTATTTATGGCAATACAGAGAATACTAATCATCAGATGGATATTGTCATAATGCCTGTCTATTTTTTTATTAATTTAGATTGAGACCGATGCTGAAAAAGTCTTTGCTATGGTTCAGACTGACTATATTAAATGTCAAGGAATGGGGTTCTACCATCTTTTGTTCATTAAATTTCAACTGTTTATTGTGGCAACTAATAAAGATGTTCCTTATTTCCGTAATGAAAATTGGTTCTTTAATCAATGGCTTCTTCAGTCTCAAAATATTAAATGTGTTCCACTCAACACTGATGATGTTATTGCTCCCTTTAATATTTATACAATGACATTACCAAAGCTTATTGAAATAATAAATAAAATGTTTTATATGTTGGTTATCCTATTAATTGGAAGAAGTCTACTTTGTTACCCTTATCTATAGAATGTCAAAAGTGGTTAGAATTTATAATTTGTAAAAACTTACTATAATACTTGGGTGACATCTACCTCAAAATATATTGTAGTGTTGAATTAAATATGTCTATTCTTGTATAGATATAATAGTTGGTTTAACCTCCCACTAAAATTAATGTTATCAAAATAAACATTACATAAAGATGTGATGTAAATTTTAAGAGGGATTCCAGGGTCAATTCCTGTAGATACTTTATAGAGATAGATAGGCTAATGAGAGTATCTTTATGGCAGGCTAAATCTCCTTGAATGTCTGGCCAAACTTTTTATCTCCTGACTTTTATTGTTTTGTCAGTGTATAAAATAAAAATAGAAAATTAAGGGAAGGAAAGAGAGAGAAGGAAAGAAAATATGAGATACAAGGGAAGAAAGAAAAAGGCCTTGACTTCTGACTCTTTTTAGCACAGTACAAGATAACATTACAGCCTCAACTTTTTACTTTTACATATTAGTATATAAATAGCCATTTCTATAACAGCAAATCTATCTAATTCGTAAAACCAAAGTTCTGCAATTTGGATAGTTTCTACATTTTTCCATGTAGATTTATATTTAATGCTATTTTATAAAAAAAGAGCCAGTAATAATTCATAAGTGTTTTATATTTTTCTGAAAACATTTTTGTTGCATTAAAAATATCAGAAATCTAGAGATGAAAGACTCAGGAAATATTTTCTGTTCATCCTTTTATCTTACAGGGCTGGCAGTACAGATGTGGAAACTTTTATAGAGATCTAACAGTATATACCTTTTTTCTCCCAGTGGTTCCTCCTTGGCACTCTTTCCCACACTCTTTCACCTTGGTTTCAAGATTAAATTTTATCAAACTTTTTTTTTTTTTAAAGGGCTCCTGTGAAACCTCTCCAGTGCATATTTAAACCTCTTTCATTTTTTCAACTAAATATTCATGGGATATAGGCTTAATTTATAGAAAGCTCTTTCTGGGTGCATATATCTCTGTTTTAAATCCTACACAATCCTCAGTGGGGATTAAATGTCAAATCATGATTTTGTTTTTCAGAAAAAATAATATTGATCAAAATTAATAATTTTTATTCATCAAAATTGCTAAAAAAAAAAAGAGGAAGACTGTTCACATTATAGTTTTGCTTTTAACCAGAAGATGGCCACTTTTCCTTATGACACAGATCTCATTTTTTAAACACACACAACTAATTAATAGTAAACATTGCCATACAACATGATAGGAACCTTTTGAGAGTGAGCGAAACTCTATTAAATGTTTTTCTTACAAAGTTCTCTATCTTGTAGGAATCAAAAATGAGGAAATTTGTAAAAGAGACTAATTTTAAAGATATTACAAAAGAAAAATTACAATAGAAATACAAATGAGAAAGCATACTGTATGTTAATTTGACAACAGGTAGATCCAAAAATGACATGGTGATGGCCGTATAGTTGCGCATGGTCCCATAAACAGCCTCCTTTAATTGGGAAAGGTTTTGGTGCCAACTGCACCACAGTAAAACACTGCATTAAATATATTGCTGCTTCAAATACCAAATATGACCCAGATGAACATGACAACAGTGAAAAAGATTTAAAAGGAGGATTAAAATTTAAGAACAATAGGTCTCTGATTAATAGTACTGGGCATTAACAATAAAGGTGAGCTATTTTACTTATGGGCTTCCTGGAAATGGAAAATGAAAAGAAAATTAATCACATGATATAATATTTGTCTGCTTCTTTGGATGCATTGTAAACCTAATACAATTTATTCCATAGGTTGAGACTATGCTCACTTCTGCCTATGGTCATAAGTTGAGACTAGGCTCACTGCTGCCTATGGTCAATGGTAGTTCTGAAAATTATACCATCCTCATAACTAGAAGTTGGGAAAAGTTGAGTAGAAGGAAGATTGGAAAACACATTTTTAATCAATAAACAAAAGAGTTTGCTAAGTAAAATACATAAGTTCCTATTATAAATATCCATAGTTACAATTGTAGGAGAATGCATTTTTATGCATTTTAATGTACTTTTTAATGTACTTGTTATATGACACGCACAAGTAGAATAATAATGGGAAGAATTGACATTATGATATCACAGCGAACATTTTGTTACTTTCTTCTAAACAGTTTTCCTGAAAATTTCAAGACTATTTTATCCACATGGCAATGGGTCTATTATTTCTATACATTACAAATAACTCCTAACAAGATCAGGAATGCTTAGTTGTTGATTACAGGCAGAATCAACAACTACCATCAACAATACAATATAAAGAGCAGCAATGAAGTTTACTCACAGAGAAATAGTGTCTGGTGGACATATCCATAAATAATGCTTATGTATAAATAATGCTTATGTATCTCTTGAAGGTAATTGTTTAGCAACAATCTCTAATGTTTGTTGTACAAGTCTTTTATAAGTAGAAAAAGAAAATCAAATCTGCATGAGGACTGTTCTGAATTATAATAAAGTTGAAGATTGCTTATATGTATTTCTAAACATATTCAACCCTTACTTTGACTCACGTAAAGAAACGTAATGTTTCAAATTTCTTTCCTGGAACTACAATTAATATTCTATTGATTGATTTCTGTAGAACAGTATAAAAAACATCGTCAGTAAAGACTTGAAAAGAATTGCTGTCTACAACACATCAAGTTATAGAATTGGCAAATCTCCATAAAACATAGCCAGTTCTAAGAAGACATAAAAGCACTATCATTTTTCAAGAGTTTATAGTCTGTTTTGGGTATCTGGCAATAAAACATCTGTTTGGAAAAATAACCCTCATCCTCAAGTAGTCCTTAAAAAACATATATTTGATCATTCTGCATATTTTCAAACATTTCTTTTCGACAGCAGGCTAACACCTGCAGGACAGCACACCAATGCAGATGGAGACAATACTTAGCAGCCATTTTAAAGAACATATGTACAGATTGGAACATAGAACTAACTACAGATTTCCTTAAATGTCATGATGCACAAAAATATCCAAAATGCTTTAAAGAATAATGCATACCATAGAGTGGCTTTGAACTTTAGCTGTGGATTATGCAAATTATAACTCAACACATTTGGAAGGCATTCTTCTTTTCTGTTAATTTCAGTTACCAAAGATATTGTCTGTTTTGTTCAAGATCTGTTTCTAATAGCCTCTCCTTTTGGATATGTAGGTGGAACTATAATGTAAAGAAGTACTTTCTGAACCCTGGATATTAGGGATGAACAAAATGGTTTCCACTTTTTTAATGATACCCCAGATACATTACAAGCTACACTATATTGCCAAAAGTATTTGCTCACCCATCCAAATAATCAGTCAGGTGTTCCAATCACTTCCATGGCCACTCATGTATAAAATGAAGCACCTAGGCATGTAGACTGTTTTTACAAACATTTGTGAAAGAATGGGTCGCTCTCAGGAGCTCAGCATGCAACTGTGATAGGATGCCACCTGTGCAACAAACCCAGTCATGAAATTTCCTTGCTCCTAAATATTCCACAGTCAACTGTCAGCTGTATTATAAGAATGTGGAAGTGTTTGGGAACGACAGCAACTCAGCCATGATGTGGTAGGCCACGTAAACTGACGGAGCGGGGTCAGAGGATGCTGAGGTGCATAGTGCAAAGAGGTCGCCAACATTCTGCAGAAACAATCGCTACAGACCTCCAAACATCATGTGATCTTCAGATTAGCTCAAGAACAGTGCGCAGTGGACTGACGTCATATTGAACCCTATGGATTAGGAATGGGATGTCACTTACTGTACGTTCATAGGCGAGTAACAGGTGTATTTGGGAACCACAAAGTCTCAAAACAGGAAGACATTCCAACTGCCTCAACACCACTGGGCTAAGGTGGGCTCTATCTTAGATATAATAGATAAGTATTAAGAAAAACTTTAATTTTTTCCCATAGTTCTCCTCAAAACAAAAGCAGAACAAACAGATCTCTGTTAAGTATGAAGATATTAATACCATAGTAACCATGGGCTACAAGCTCCAATTTGTCTTTTTTGAATATTTTTACCCTTTCAGAACTGGCAACTCTTGAGATAAAAGGCAGAAACAGTCATAGATCTTCTACCTCAAACCATAGAACGTCTAACTCTGAAGACTAAAACTGGACTTCCCAATTCCTAAGTGCAGTGTCTTGTCAACAAAGCTATATATGTTACTTCCCAAACTCTTCTGAGGCACGAAATACATGTTTTAATTTTAAGGCTTTATGGACAAAGCAGTATCAAATTTCACATCCAACAGAGCAGGGGAGTACGAAAAAACCCATAAAAAGCCAGCTCAATCCATATTTTTTAAGACATCACCCAATGGGAGTTGAATATTAATAATTTTTAGTATAGTCCTTTCCTGTTGAAACCACAGAAGAGATGCAAAAAGAACTATAGTATTGAAAAAAAACAAAAAAAACGAATGAATGCTACATTATGGATCCCCCCCCCCCCCCGGCATTCTTTCAGGTCCAATTCTCAGAGACTGACTGAACAAATCCTGCAGTTTTCTTTACAAGACTTTTGCAGAAATGGTTTGCTATTGCCTCATTCCTAAGGCTGAGAGAAAGTGACTAGCTCAAGGTAACTTTGAGTCTAAAACAGGACTTCACAGTCTCCGGGTTTTTAGCCTGATGCCTTAACTATTTTGAACCATGAAAATGGGAGACTATAAATTAAAGTCCCACCTTAATCATGAAGGCTAGCTGGGTTATTTTGGGCCAGTGACTCTTTCTCAGTCCAACTCACTTCATCTACATGAATCTTCTGGGTGGGGTCATCTGATGCCATTGTGTCAGCTACCATCAGTTGATAATACTCAACCATATATCCCCACCCACTATTTTGTTGAGAAATTGGGTGATTTTAGAAATGTGAATTATAAACAAACAAACATATGTACTGCAACATATGTGTAACATGGTCTTGTTCATGAGGTATAATTACTACCTCATTCCCTGTGGCTTTTGCCATTTCCAAGAAGATAATGTACCAGAAGCATATCTATCTCTAGATATGCAAATCCCAATAGATCCCTATCTATTGGGATTTGCATTTTCTGCCATTATATAAAACTAGCAACTATTAAAATGGAAACACAACCAACATGTGACTTATTTGAAAACTCAGATAACTATCTTTTAAAAAACATTCAAAGAATGGATCTGCATTAGAAAACACAGGAAACTCTTTATCTTGGAACTCCTGTCTATAAATATATTCTGTCACAATAATCAAAATTATCCAAACAACGGATATTAATGTTCTATATTTATTTTCAGTGCTACTCACAGCTATGCTTCCTTCAGGAAGTTTTGCTGGCTGAACTTTGTATGGCATCTTCTTTACTTCAAATGACACACTGATGGAAAGAGCATAGCGGTAATTTTTCCTCTGAAAAATATGATACAGAAAAACTTTCTATTAGTCTTTTTAGATGAATAAAATAAATTGATTCATAATCCCTCCTATAATGCCAGACAGCGAATTTGGGACTTAGAAAGGAGATGAACAAGAAAGCACAGAGAAAACAAGATAAAAATATATAAATCTATATACATAATAGAAAATGTTTTTCTCTCTCTTTCATAATAATAGAATTAAAAGTTAGCAGTTACAGAAAGAATCATTGATAAGATGTTTCATTATTTAGCATATATTAAACTAAAGAATTCACTGCCTCCTCATAGGAGAAATTTCAGTAGTTTAAAGAAGAATAAGTAAATTTATGAGGATGTGGCTATTATTGGGGAAAAAAACCTTTGAAAGCTTTGACACTCAGTTAGATAGTTTATTTATCAGTTCCTAAAGCACAGTTTAAAAACTAACAACACTGTTGTCTCCACATTCAGCCTGTGAGCTTCTTTGCTTGGATCCTATGTGAACAAAATGATGGACTAGCTATGGGAAAAGAACTATTGCTTATCAAATGTTTTGAACAAGCATTCCAATATCTTACCAATGACCAGGCTGGGTACAGCTAATAGGTTTGAGGCCAAATTATCTAAAACATACTTGTTTTCTCATACCTGAAACAGTCTGTTAGTCTAATCTGGAAGAGTTTTTGATATATCCTTACGAAGAAAATTATCATGTTAAATAAATAATTCAAATGTCCTCAACATTTATCTGAGATGTTCCCTACATCTAGGCCTCACAACACTGTAACAGAGACTATGAACTTTGAGTTGTTACATTTTGGCCCTTTCTATGTCCTTTATGTGTGGCTTTGTAGTCTTGTCATCAATTAGTACAGAGAAAAAGTTTATTTTGGATACCCTTTCTTCTTCAATAGGTGGAGAGCCAAACAACATATATTTAAGTCCGTCATCATCGTAATAGCTCTCCTCTGACCTATTGGTGTCCATTTTGAATGGTGGTGCCCAAAACCGGATATACAGAACAACACTGAAAGGATCTAACAAGGGCAGAATAAGTGAAGCAATTACTTTTCATAGTTTGGACTCTGTTAATGTGCATTTTTTTTAGCATAAGGATCATATTTAACTTGTGTTCTACAAGCCTGACATGTCTTCTTGCCAAACCATATCTTCTCCATCCCATACTTAGGCCTTTCATTTTCTCCAATCCAGGTGTAGCATTTTACACTTCTGTTTGTTAAATTCCCTCCTTTACATTTTATCCAAATCTTCTCACTTTATGGTTATCATTCATCATTTTAGTAATGTCTTATAATCTTTACAATCACTATAACGACAATCAAATTATTTATAAGTTCTGACTTATACAATACAGTTGCGAAAGAAGACACTATAAACTCTGGGAAAGATCTGTCTCTCTACAGGGTGCTGTAGAGTGAAAAACATGTTTTTCTACAGCACCCTAATGTCCCTTAACTTTCCTATTGAACTTCAGAATTGCCTTCAAGGAATTGTGTTGCCTTTTTGGGAAGTGCTGTTCTAATCCTGTTAGCATTTTTAATCCCCCCCTCTTTTGTCCATCAAAGTAAATGAGAGTTCCACAGTATTATTATTTTGAAACATAGGCATGATCTGAAGAGAATTTTCAAGTGAGGGTATGGACCTCATTTTTATTAGCTGCCCTATAGTTTCAGAAACCCAGAATAATTGGTAGAAGATCTTAATGATTTTAACAATCTAATCTAAATCATAGCACATAAAAGTTGCAAAGTTGTGATTAAAATTGCAATAAACATATAGAAATCCACTTGGAAACTCAAACAATTTAAGAAAAAAAATAAGTTAAAGATATTTCAATTCTTCTTAAGGCATATTTTGCCAATACTGTATTTTTTGCCAATATGCAGAACTGGTATTGTAAGGAAACATGCATTGAGGGATTACTAATGTACATCTAAGGAAGATCATATTAGCTCTTTACTACAGGACAGATTTTGGATCTCCTTTTGGTACATATTCAATGAGGCCACAATTTTTATCTCAGTAGTGATAAATATTTATATTCCTTGGAATTTCCTGCAGTGTCAGCATGCTCCCCCATTTTTGCAGCTATACTTTCCCCCTTTGCAGCTGCTGTTCTGAGCAGGCCTCCTTTAGTTATTTTATCTCTCATCAGCAAGAGGATTTATGAGTAGGCTAGACCCTGACTTTTGACCCGGTGGGTGGAGCATAAGCAAACAGATACTCATTCAAAAGCCCAAGTGATGAGTTTCTAGCTTTTTTCTTCTGGGACAAAATCAGCTGACCAAACTCTTTTCTTGAATACAGATGTCGGCATTATTAACACCAGGCATTTAAAAAAAAACACAGAGCAGTTTTCCAGATATCCAGAACAGCTAACATTGAAAAATTCTCTTCATACCATGCAGTTGCTTTTTATTTATATTTTTGATGCCTATAAGTGACAATAGAGTGGCTAGTTGGGCATCATCAAATGAATACATACATGCTAATTTATGTGTACAGCAACAATTTAAAAAGTGGAGAATGAGAGATCTCCCTTTCTTCTTAATTTAAAAAGTTGCTTGAGCAAGACCTATCCAAATACAGTAGAGGATTATTTTTTAAGGATATTGGAACATAGACCATTCTGTTCTAAAAGAGACCACATGATCAATTTTCCTGATTCACTGCTTATTCAAAAATTACTTTGAACCTGAATCCAAAAATCACCAACTTGG
Source organism: Rhabdophis nuchalis (assembly GCA_039707465.1). NCBI lineage: Eukaryota > Metazoa > Chordata > Lepidosauria > Squamata > Natricidae > Rhabdophis > Rhabdophis nuchalis. The sequence goes on from CM077647.1 coordinate 31,506,791, forward strand.
CTTAAGCCTATCAACCAGTCATTAGTAATATTAAACTTTAGAATTCAGCTGAAAGGGAAAGAGAAAGCCTAAACATTACTCATAAAGGTAATTTTTTCTTTCAAAAGGATGTACAAAGTTTTAAAAGGATAGGAATTTAATTTGCAGAAGATTATACTAAAGGGCAATTATACTGCAGTCAAGATGATGGAAGGGATAGAGGAGAGGGAATTAGAAGTAGGGTGAATGAAGATATTTCTAGCATGGAGCAGAACCTTCTAAAATTTGAAATCATATTCATTGATATCATTTTTATCTTCAAAATGTAACTGCTCGGCTGTGCTTTATATTTAGAATAAGAGATTTTACCAGACTTACATCATAGATAATTTTGTGTTGATTTTTATATGAATCAAATACAGCTAATTTTGGAAACCCAGAACAAGTTGTTAGGAATGAATAAACTTTGTTATCATAATTAAGCAAACACATTTAAGCTTATTCCCATTAAAAGAGGAAAACTATTTGATTAGAATGAATAATTTGATCAAGAGAAACATTATGTGGGGAAGAGTCAAGGATCTCTTCCTTGGTCTCTTCTGATTCCATGTTTCCGTGTTTCAAAACAGCAACTAGATTAATGTTCACTGTTTGGTTTAGACTTAATGTTGCATAACTGCAAATGAAAAGAAATCTGAACAGCATTTATTGATTTTATTCTTATAATCCCACAATAGAAAGAGACATGGTTTGGTCTCAAATTCCTTTTTCTCCCGATGATCTCAATAATTCAGGTAATACTTTTTGTCAGGACTGTTATAAACAGCTTTGATTTCCACTTTATTACTGCCAATGTCCACTATTATTGACACAATAATACAAGAGGGGAAGGAAGAAAGATTCTCAATTTTAACATGAAATGTAGAATCCTCCTATGATATTAAAGTCTTCTGTAAAATGAGTTCTTAAGATAAAATAACAATCCCCACTACAATACATGACCCCATGTGATGTTTTAGTGTTATCTCTTTTCCCAATCTTTTAAAATTATTTCCAGCTATTGAATCCACAAAGATGGAAAACATGTTTATCATTAATCCCCTGGTATATGACCACAACAGTTTGCCTTTTTCACTGCATTCCACTTTCCTTATTTGAGGTCATGGGATCACCCAGTTCACTCTGTATAATTTCTTGATGGCTTCCTGTAGTAATAATACTGTCTCTCCCAGATAGGGTTATCTGTAAATGCCATCAATTTACTCCCACCTCTATTCTACAAATATTAATAAAAATAAAATAGATCTTGCAGTGGTCAGTGATAGGCATCAAAAATATAAACAAAAATAGTTACAACTGTTATTTGTAACTTTCTTTCAACTTGAAGGTCTACTTTTTGATATTTTAATAATCATGTTATGTTTGCTTTTTCCCCATTTAACCAGTTCCTCATCTAGTTACCACTTTTTCAATTTTGATCCTGTCACCTACTGCAGTACATTTCCTGGGGATTATCATATGTGGAACTTCTTTTAAAAGCTTAAACTGTGCCTTTGAATCCTCACAACTGCTTCATAAGCTCTAGGAATTCAATTTTTATCAATATAAATTGAAGATGGGAGGAATTAATTTGGGAAAACATTGTACATCATTTCAATATGCAAAGTAATTTATCTGTGGTAGAAAGCTATTCATATAATATTCTCAACCAGCAACCAGAAACTGAATTCTCCATATCTCTTTTGGAAATAGACACCCTATATTTTTCATCCCTACATATTCAATTGACATATTTGTCTTGAGTGTGGCCAGATTTAAGCTTCTAGTGCTTAAATATTCACTTTTGATGGAATAGTAGAAACAGTGAATTATTCAAATTATATTGCAGAATTAGTAGAAGCTATGTGCTAAATACTGGGACTGTTTTCAAATATAGATTTAAGGTTGTTGTTTCCCCCCCAGAAATTATTTTCAGTTTGTTCAAAGAAGATTGGATCTGGGACTTGTTTGTACCTACCACATCATCTCTGAATCTTATGTGCTTATAGATATATTTAAAGGGACACAATTTCTCATGGCATGAAGATATGTAAGCATGGCATGAAAATAAGACTCATGCTATTCAGGATCATAATCAAAGAGTTTGTTTGTTAACTTATTTATTTGTACCCTACCTTATTATTTTTATAAATAACTGTGAGGTGAATTGGGCTGAGAGGGAGTGCCATCTCAAGACCACCCAACTGGCTTTCATGGCTAAGGTGGGAATAGAACTCACAGTCTCCTGCTTTCTAAACTGGTGCCTTAACCACTAGACCAAAGTGTCTCATTCAAATGTAAGTTGGGGACACTTTAAAGGCATTCACATCAATCTTCCTTATCGATCTTTACCTTTGGCAGGGGCTAAACCTGTTAGGGGAAAAAATGAAGAATGTTTTCTTCTATTAAGCTTTATAATTTTATATCTAGGTTCTCAAGGTGAAGGGTTTTAGAGAGATCCACAAAAATCTGGTTGCAGTGATTTTTTTTTTTATCATTCTCTAGAGTACTAACACCTTTCCAAATGTTAAACATATTCAAATCTATTATCATTCTAAAAATGAGTTTCAGTTTCAGCAAATGTGAAACATATGGATACCTAGATTCCAAATAGCTAAGCACTTCCAAGACATGCTGAGTACAGAATCTGTTTGCATACTATCCAAACTCAGGCAGAGGTAATTTGGAAAGCACATCACCTATCAGCCCACCTAAGTAGTTAAAACAATTTAAATGAGTTCTCAGTGGGACTAGTGATGGATTATGGTGCCTGCTTTGGTCTCAATGAAGCACAACAGCAAAAATCAATAACCCACTCCAAACGTATATAAGCTAAGCAAGGCATGTAAGGAGAAAGAAAAGGGCATCTGGCCTACAGGTGGGATTTCTGGGAGAAGATGGGGAGGAGGAGAAAGAAAAGAAAGTAATTGTTTTATCCTAGTCAATTCTATTGAGGAGAATTCAGATTTCTCTTCAGATCATCTAATCCAGTGGTAGTCAACCAGGTCCCTACCGCCCACTAGTGGACATTCCAGTTTTCATGGTGGACGGTAGGGGTTTTGTCCAATACAGAAGCACTTTCTTTTTTAAAATTTAATTGACTTCCCTACTTTATAAATCACCATTACTGTGGAACCGGTGGGTGGTTAGAAAATTTTACTACTAACAGAGATGCAAAAGTGGGCGGTAGGTATAAAAAGGTTGACTACCCCTGATCTAATCTATGAGATGAGTTTGCCACTAATTCATGCAACTAAGCTCCATTGTGTTTGTCTTGCTTAGTTATATCGGGGTGGAGGTGGGTGGGTCGGTGAGGGGAATCATTCTACACAGAAACAGCAGTATCATGGATAATCTTCTAAGGTAGTGAGTGGAACACATATTTTTTAGGCCAAGGATTGCATGAATCCAATGAATGGTATTGGTTTGAGCTTGAGCTTGAGTTTATTGGTTTTTTATACCGCCCTACTCCCGAGGGACTCACGGCGGTGTACAGCCAAAACAAAAACAAATATAAAAATATATAAAAACACATATATAAAAGTTATATATTTTAAAAAGCTTTTAAAAAACATAATTAAAATATTGGCCGAAATGTGTAAAAAACCCAAACTAACCCTAATTAAAATAAGAGAAATTTAAATTTAAAAATTTAAAAATCATACTTTATGTCAGCCCGGCTTGTTGAAAGAGAAAGGTTTTGAGACCGCGGCGGAAGGTGTGTAAGTCATGGATTTATTTATTTATTTATTTATTTATTTATTTATTTATTTATTTATTTATTTATTTATTTATTTATTTATTTATTTATTTATTTATTTATTTATTTATTTTATTAAATTTATATCCCGCCCTTCTCCAAACGGACCCAGGGCGGCGCACAGGAATGTTAAAATACATACAAAACATATAAAATTTAAAAAACGTATTCTAGTAAAACCTGTGCTAAAAACCGAATTAAAATCCCAAATTTAAAACTGTCTAATGGTCAATACAGGGGGTTACGCTAGGCCGGCTAGATGGAATAAATGTGTCTTCAGACACTTGCGGAAGAGGCGGAAGTCAGAGATGGTGCGGAGTTCAGGGGGTAGGTCGTTCCAGAGGGCTGGCCCAGCCACAGAGAAGGCTCTTCCCCTGGGTGCCGCCAGTCGGCATTGTCCAGCTGACGGCACCCTGAGGAGGCCCTCTCTGTGGGAGCGTATCGGTCTGAGGGATGTATGGGGCAGGAAGCGGTCTCGCATATAACTAGGCCCCGAGCCATGGAGCGCTTTAAAGATGGTCATCAAGACCTTGAAGCGCACCCGAAAGACCACAGGGAGCCAGTGCAACTCGTGCAGGATAGGTGTTATGTGGGAGTGTCTAGGCACTCCCGTAATCACCCGCGCGGCTGCGTTCTGGACTAGCTGCAGCTTTCGGGTGCACCTCAAGGGGAGCCCCATGTAGAGAGCATTATAGTAGTCGAGTCGAGAGGTGACGAGTGCTTGAGTGACTGTGCGTAGGGCACCCCGGTCCAGTAAGGGGCGCAATTGGCGCATCAAGCGTACCTGATGGAACGCCCCCCTGGCCACGGCTGCCACGTGATCTTCCATAGACAGACGGGAATCCAGGAGGACACCCAAATTGCACGCCCTCTCCACGGGGGCCAGTGTTTCGCCCCCAATGGCCAGTGTTGGAATAATCTGGCTGAACCCGGGCGCCGGAAGCCACAGCCACTCAGTCTTGGATGGGTTGAGCTTGAGTTTGTTACCACCCATCCAGATCCGTACGGCTTCCAAGCACTGGGACATAACCTCGACGGCATCGTTGGGGTGGTCTGGGGTGGATATGTACAACTGAGTATCATCAGCGTACAGATGATATCCCACCCCAAAACCACGGATGATCTCACCCAGCGGCTTCATATATGTGTTGAATAATAGGGGAGAGAGGACCGACCCCTGAGGAACCCCACATATGAGGGGCCTCGAGGCCGACCTCTGCCCCCCTGTCAACACATATTGCGACCGACCAGAGAGGTAGGATGAGAACCACCGCAAAACGGTGCCTCCCAGCCCCAACCCCCCCAGTCGGCGCAATAGGATACCATGGTCGATGGTATCAAAAGCCGCTGAGAAGTCTAATAGGACTAGGATAGAGGAATGTCCTCTATCCCGCGCCCTCCAGAGATCATCAACCAACGCGACCAATGCCGTCTCGGTGCTGTGCCCGGGTCGGAAGCCGGACTGGCGCGGGTCTAGATAATCAACTTCCTCCAAGTGTCGCGGAAACTGTTGGGCCACCACACTCTCGACAACCTTCACTAGAAAGTGGAGGTTGGAGACAGGACGATAGTTCTCTAATAATGCTGGATCCAGGGACGGCTTCTTGAGGATGGGCCTTACTACCGCCTCTTTCAAGACGGTAGGCAAGGACCCCTCACTCAAAGATGCGTTGACAATGCCCTGGAGCCAGCCTCGTGTCGTCTCCCAGGATGCCAGTACAAGCCAGGAGGGACACGGGTCCAATAAACATGTGGTAGCCCTAAGTCTCTTTGACAACTTGTCCATATCCTCGGTGGTAACAAAATCAAACTGCTCCCAGGATGGTGTCACAAGATCAGCCTCGGCCCGCTCGACTGGACCACTGTCGATGGAGGGTAACTCGTTCCGAATCCGAGTGATTTTCTCCTGCAGATAAATCCCAAATTCCTCTGCTCGACCCTGTAAAGGGGCTTCCCGCGGCCTCTGTTGAAGGAGGGAGCGGGTCACCCCAAACAGGGCGGCAGGGCGGTTATCTGCGGATGCAATAAGAGTGGCACAATACTCACGTTTGGCCACTCTTATCGCCACTAAGTAAGTCCTAATATGGTCTCTCACTAGTGTTCGGTCGGCTTCGGAGCGAGAAGATCTCCATCTGCTCTCTAGGCGTCTCTTGTGGCGCTTCATCTCCCTAAGCCCCTCGGTGAACCAAGGAGCCCAGGTGGTTCGTCGCCGCAAGAGAGGCCGCAAGGGCGCGACTCGGTCCAAGGCCCCCATAGCCACACTTAACCATGTGGCCACTAGGTCCTCAGTCGAGTCGCGGGGCAAGTCCACAGGAATTGGCCCAAGCTCCCTTTGGAACCTTATCGGATCCATCAGGAGCCTGGGGCGGAACCATAGTTCTTAATTCCGGAGGCAATTAGTTCCAGAGGGCAGGTGCTCCCACAGAGAAGGCTCTCCCCCTGGGTGTCGCCAGTCAACATTGTCTAGCCGATGGCACCATGAGGAGTCCCTCTCTATGGGAGCATACAAGCCGGTGGGAGGCTCTCGGTGGCAGAAGGCGATCTCATAGGTACCCAGGTCCTAAGCCATGGAGAGCTTTAAAGATGGTAACCAACACCTTGAATTGCACCCGGAAAACCACCGGAAGGCAGTGCAGCTCATGCAGGAGGGATGTTACATGGGAGCGTCGCATCGCCCCCATAATTACCCGTGCATCTGGACCAGTTGAAGCTTCCAGGTGCTCTTCAAGGCGAACCCCATGTAGAGAGCATTGCAGTAGTCCAGACGGGAAGAGACAAGGGAGTGAGTGACTGTGCGTAGGGCATCCCGATCTAGGAAGGGACGCAACTGGTAAATCAGGCGAACCTGATAAAAAGCCCCCCTGGCGACAGCCATCATATGATCTTCTAAGGACAGCTGTGCATCCAGGAGGACACCCAAGTTGCGAACCCTTCCTGTGGTGGCTGAGGTCTCACCCCCATAGCCAGCGATGGAACCAGCTGACTGTAACAGGATGCTGGGAACCACAGCCATTCGATCTTGGAGGGGTTGAGCCTGAGCCTGTTCCTCCCCATCCAGATCCGCACAGCCTCCAGGCACTGGGACATCACATCAAGGGCACCATTGGGGTGGTCTGGGGATGAAATGTACAGCTGCGTATCATCAGCGTACTGATGGAACTTTACCCCAAAACCCCGGATGATCTCACCCAGCGGCTTCACATAAATGTTGAACAGAAGGGGCGAGAGGACCAACCCCTGGGGCACTCCACAAGGATGACCTCTGCCCTCTCGTCAACACAAACTGCGAACCGTCAGAGAGGAAGGAGAACCACCGAAGTACAGTGCCCCCCACCCCTAACCCCTCCAACTGCCGCAGCATGATACCATGGTCGATGGTATCAAAAGCCGCTGAGAGGTCTAATAGGACCAGGACAGAGGAACAACCCCTGTCCTGAGCCCTCCAGAGATCATTGACCAATGCGAACAGTGCTGTTTCCCTCCTGTACCCAGATCTGAAGCCCGACTGGTATGGATCAAGATAGACAGCTTCATCCAGGTACCTGGGAAGCTGTTGCGCCACCACACTCTCAACAACCTTTGCCACAAAGCGAAGGTTGGAGACTGGACGATAGTTTGCCAAAAGCGCCGGGTCCAGGGAAGGCTTGTTGAGGAGGGGCCTGAAGCCAGCCTCATATAACCACCTGGGCGACCAGCACCAACCAGGAGGGACATGGGTCCAATAAACATGTGACAGCACTAAGCTTGCCCAAAATCCTGTCTACATCCTCGGGAGTCACAGGGTCAAACTCCTCCGAGATAACAGTCTCAAGACCTGCCTCCATCACCCCATCTAGACCTACCCAGTCAGAGTCCAGCCCTTCCCGAATCTGAGCGATTTTGTCTTGCAGGTATTGTACAAAATCCTCAGCTTTACCCTGCAAGGGGTCCTCCTGTACTTCCATATGTAAGAGGGAGCGGGTCACCCTAAAAAGGGCGGCTGGGCGATTTTCTGCAGACGCAATAAGAAGATTGAAGTCCCGGATTTCCAAGGTAGCATTTTCAGAAGTGCTGCTTGTTCCTCATGCAGGACCTACCAGGCAGGCAGAGCTCAGAAGCCTCAATGCGTGGATGAGGCGATGGTGTCGGGAGGAGGGCTTCAGATTTGTCAGGAACTGGAGAACATTTTGGGACAAGCCAAACCGGTTCAGGGGGGATGGGTTGCACTCGAACCATGATGGGACAAGATTGCTGGCACTCAACATCAAAAAGGCTGCAGAACAACTTTTAAACTGATAACTGGGGGAAAGCCGACAGGAGCTGGGCAGCATCCGGTTCGGGAAAGTGTTTACTTGAGTAGTGAGGAGGATGCAATAATTACTGAGCAGAGCGAGGAGCCAGTCACCAGCACTCTAGCAGAAGGATGCAAGAAGCAGTCTAAGGATGCAACTGGACTCAAAAGACTGCATCAGAAAAGTATATATAAATGCCTGTATGCAAATGCCAGAAGCCTCCAGAACAAAGGAGAGCTGGAATACTTAGCAATAGACAAAAATATTGATATTATTGGTATCACTGAAACCTGGTGGACGGATGATAACCAATGGGATACAGTCATCCCAGGCTACAAACTGTACAGGAAGGACAGGAAGGGGCAAACGGGAGGTGGTGTAGCCTTGTATGTCAAAGAAGAGATAAAGTCATACGAATTGGCATATCGGGGTGATTTAGAGTCACCACTAGAAACTCTGTGGGTACGACTATCAGGCCAAAAGAATGGTCTAACAGTAGGCATATGTTATCGGCCTCCGACCCAAGCCCCTGAGAGAGACTGGCAGTTGGAGAATGTTGTAAAGGAGGCATCAAAAAAGGGAAGCTTGGTTATAATGGGGGATTTCAATTACCCTCACATAGACTGGGCAAACTATTGTTCAGCACATGACAAAGAGATAAAGTTCCTAGATGTGCTAAATGATTGTTCCCTGGAACAGATGGTTGAAGACCCAACTAGAGGTACAAGAATCCTTGACTTGGTTCTGAGCAATATACAGGATCTGGTGCAAAATGTCAATGTGACTGATCCAATAGGGAACAGTGACCACAACACAATTAATTTTAACTTAATCATAGACTGCAAATCACTGATAAAATCTAACACAGAGACCTTAAATTTTCATAGAGGAAATTTCCCGAAGATGAGGAAACTAGTAAAAAAGAAGCTGAAAGGGAGAATTGAGAAAGTCCAAACACTCCATGAGGCATGGAGGCTGCTCACAAAAACAATAACAGAGGCCCAATTAGAATGTATACCTAAAAGGAAAAAGGGCACCAGCAGGTTCAAGAGGACTCCGATGTGGCCCACGGGAGCTGTTCGGGAAATGATCAAAAGCAAGAAAAGCTCATTTAAAAGATAGAAAGCTTCTCCAAACGAGGACAACAGGCAGAAACATAAATTCTGGCAGAACAAATGCAAGGCAACAATCAAGAAAGCAAAGCAAGACTTTGAGGAGTGTTTAGCTAAAAACACTCAAGGAAATAACAAGGACTTCTTTAAGTACATTAGAAGTAAGAACCCAATTGGGAAGGCCATTGGACTATTAGATGACAATGGAAGGCAAGGGATTATTAAGGAGGAAACAGAGATTGCAGAGAGACTCAATGAATTCTTTGCTTCTGTATTCACTGAAGAAAACAGAGATCACATGCCCAAAACAGAGCCTATCTTTGTAGGGAGGGAAACTGAGGAATTAACCCAGATAGAAATAACCAGGGAGGAAGTCCTTGCATGTCTTGTTAAACTAAACACTAACAAATCACCAGGACCAGATAGCATCCATCCACGAGTTCTCAAGGAACTTAAAGATGAAATTGCTGATGTCTTTGCCAAAATATATAACCTTTCCCTCAAATCAGGCCTTGTGCCGGATGACTGAAAGGTAGCGAATATAACACCAATCTTCAAAAAAGGATCCAGAGGTGATCCAGGAAATTACCGACCTTGTCAGCTTGACAAGTGTCCGAGGTAAAGTGATGGAAACCATCTTAAAAGATAAAATTAATAGGCACGTAGAAGAGAAGGCGCTGCTGAAGGAGAGCCAACATGGCTTTTGCAAGGGCAAGTCATGCCTCACTAATCTGTTGGAATTTTTTGAGAGTGTCAACAAGCACGTGGACAAGGGAGATCCAGTTGACATTGTTTATCTGGACTTTCAGAAGGCCTTTGACAAGGTCCCGCACCAAAGGCTCTTAAATAAACTTGCCAGTCATGGAATAAAGGGACAGGCCTTGTCCTGGATTAGCAACTGGCTAAGGGACAAGAAACAGAGAGTAGCATTAAATGGACACTTCTCCAGGTGGAGGGAGGTAAAAAGTGGGGTCCCCCAAGGTTCAGTACTGGGACCCCTGCTTTTCAACCTTTTCATAAATGATCTAGAAGTAGGAGTAAACAGCAAGGTAGACAAATTCGCTGACGACACTAAATTATACAGGGTAGTAAAAACTGAGAGCGAGTGTGAGGAGCTCCAGAGGGATCTCTTGACACTGGGGGAGTGGGCAAACCAGTGGCAAATGAGCTTCAACATTAGTAAGTGCAGAGTGATGCGCGTTGGGGCAAAAAAACCCAACTACATCTATAAACTGATGGGGTCTGAACTCCTTGCAACTAACCAGGAAAGGGTCCTTGGTGTCCTGGTGGACAGCTCAATGAAGGTGTCACCCCAGTGTGCCGCAGCAGTGAAAAAAGCAAACTCATTGCTAGGGATCATTAGGAAGGGTATAGAAAATAAGTCATCAAGTGTCATTTTGCCTCTTTATAAATCTATGGTGAGGCCCCATCTGGAGTATTGTGTACAGTTCTGGTCACCATACCTTCAGAAGGATATTACTGAAATGAAAAATGTGCAGAGGAGGGCAACCAGAATGATTAGGGGGCTGGAACACCTTCCTTACCATCTGAGGCTGCAACGGCTGGGCATCTTCACTCTAGAACGACGGTCTCTGAGAGGTGACCTGATTGAAATCTATAAAATCATGCACGGTGTGGACAAAGTAGAAAAGGAAAAACCGTTTTCCCTATCGCACAACACTAAAACTAGGGGGCACTCCATGAAACTTTTGATAGCTAGACCTCAAACAAATAAGAGGAAGTACTTTTTCACCCAGAGGATCACTGGTCTATGGAACTCCCTGCCAGAAGAAGTGGTGACAGCTGTCAGCCTCGACACCTTTAAGAAAGGATTAGACAAGTTCATGGAGAACAACGGCTATCATTATGGATGCCTAAGGACACCCTCCGGGATGGAGAGATAAACAGGATATTTCTCAATGCCATTTGCAGGGAATCATAAGCAGGTGAAGACATCTGCTTGGGAATACTCTGAAGCAAATGGTGAGCCACTGTGTGAGACAAAATGCTAGACTGGATGGGCTGTGGCCTGTTCCAGCAAGGCTGTTCTTATGTTCTTATCACTGCTATATGCTCTCTAGGAATTTTAGGCTGTAATCTGTTTCCAAATACACCACCATTTTTCTCTTTTTAAATTGGTGTTCTATATAATCTATTGTTTTGTTATAACGTAAGACTGGTATAATGGTTTGGACACATTTCCCTACCTGCAGTAAACCGTGGGTGGGTAAGGAGCTTGGCAGGCCCCCCGAGAAGAATTGTGGGCATATTGAGACTTTGAAAGTCATGGTTCCCCATTGTTTATTCTATGCTGTACTGTACAGATTGCCCTTTCAGTGGCTGTGTACTGTATTTGTATAGAAAATCAATAGAAATCAAAGTAGAAATACAATTAATAACAAAATAAGGCTAATTATTCTTTGTATGAATTAGACAACTGATGATTTGAAGATTCAACTACATCAATGGCAAAATTTAACATATGTTTCTGTGTACATTCAAGTTTTGAAACACAGCCAAATTCTTCATTATTCTTCTTGGCTTTGATTCAACAGGCTTCATTATCTTTGTTGGCTTTGGGGGAGACCTTAAGCTCCTTGTTTATTCAAGCTTGTTTAATCATCTCACTTCATATAGCTCCAGTTTGTGATAAAATGTTAGTCTTTAACATGACAGTTTACAATTAGTTGCAAGATTGAACAGTCAGCAAGTGTTATTTTAATACTATGAAAAGTTAGCCTATCATTGAATAAATTACACAAAATCAATATAAACATAAAATTAATTTAAATGGAAATGCATTCTTTATTCTTAAAATTAATGATAATGGATTAAATCAAGATTATACTTTAATATCTGAAAGCAATCACTGTTCCATTGTTTTGTAATATATCACATTAGTAAGAGAAGTTTCCTATATTTTTTCTTCCAAGCATTTAAAATATTTTGTAGTGTGATCTGTGGGTAGTTTGGCAAAGAAAGATTGCTTAAGTCAATGCTCTAGAATAATATAATAGATTCACACATTCATTTTGGCGATCCTGAAATCACCTTATCAACTGAGAGTAATTTGGGAATAACATGTGGTAAGATTTACATACTTTCCAGAAATATATATATAAATTGATTGATGGAATGAAGTGAAAGCTGAAGATATTACTTAGAACTGAGGAGAAATTTCCTGACAGTTAGAACAATTAATCAGTGGAACAGAAGTTGCCTCCAGAAGTTGTGAATGCCCCAACACTGCAAGTCTTCAAGAAGATGTTGGATAGCCATTTGTCTGAAATGGTATAGGGCTTCCTACCTAGGAAGGGAGTTGGACTAGATGACCTCCAAGGTCCCTTCCAACTCTGCTATTGTAGTGATATAGAAAAATCAGATCTCGCTCTTCCTTATTTTCAGAACAGCTTCATACATTGTATATTTTCTTATGTTTAAAAAGGGTACATTGCAAACATTAGAAAAAGTAAAACATTTATTTCCTATTTAATGAAATTCATGTTTGATTATTTAGAAATCAAAATGCATGAACTGTAGTAAAATGGGACTGCCAGTATGTCTGAGAAGCAAGAGGCACTTATGCTTGCAATACGTTTGTATTTACAGAGTTATTCTATGCACAGGATAGCTTGCAGTTATGCTAAAGGTTGACTCAGCCTTCCATCCTTCCACGGTTGGTAAAATGAAGACCCAGATTGTTGGAGCAATATGCTGACTCTGTAAACGGCTTAAAGAGGGCTGTAAAAGCACTGTGAAGCGGTATATAAATCTAAGTGCTATTCTTATTTATTTCTTTACCTGCAGAAATGTTGAAGCCCATAAACGAGACCGGATTTTCAATGCAGCACTTTTCCCTTTTTCCAAGAGCCCAACTGAACAGGTGATCATTAAACATTCCACATTTGTGCAATTCTGTATCAAAGTAAAAAGATATAATAATTATTTATTGAAGATCTTAACAGAGTCAAATTCCATCAGGGGACTCTAGAATGATTTTATTTTTAAAAGTTAATAAAAGAGAAAAAATGCTAAGTTTTAAAAGAGAGAAATAATTCCAGTTTAGACTTTTTAAGGAAAAAAACCTGTCCTATTGGAAAATTGTCAATTAAAAAACCTGTATATTTCTGAATGGAATTCTTAGCTTTGGTGTTAAAAGTCAATTTCATTTTTTTCCTGCAAGCTTCATAAAGAAGTGGTACCGATGGTGATATTTAGTAATTATTCATAACATTCTAACAATATTCTTTTTTCCCTTACATTTAAAACATTATTAATAAAGATGCATCAGCTTGCATATCATGCCATCAATATTTAAAATATGGTTTGTTGAATCAGTCAGCTAACATTCAGTTCCTTTTGCTATTTGATTTTGGATGTAATGAATACTGAAAATTCACTTTTTATTACAATATGTTGAAAGCACAGTGCTGTTCAGCGAATACAAGCATTTTGTGAGATATAGTTTAGAAATCCATAATGCTAAGTATGTTCCTAGCATTTCAGAAGAAATAATCAGTAATGTAAGTAGCCATTGTGTTAATTAGAACAAGTGACCATTAGTTGAATGATGTTACATCATAGGCAAGAAGGAACAATCTCTACATATGTGTATATATAAGTGGATGCAAATTGCACAACACGACAAATATTAAGTTATAAACCTTCTGTGTTCAAATCTCCAAGCCTCCTACTTCAGAATTACATAAGCTGGATTTCTGTAAAATCAAATATGCTCTTAAAAAAATAATTTTATATGATGTTACATTATGTAAATGCAAAGTTAATTTTGCATCCCAAATTATAGAATATCACAGAAAATGTTTCTTCATTTAAACTGAATGAGTGATTGTGTTTTCTTTTTTGTTAAACTCCCATTCACTTCCTTAACAGGAAACTGATTATACAGAACTTACTGAAAGGCAATATTTTAGAGGAAGTATTTGTTTAGCTTTTCTTATTTAATCACTCTTTAATCTAGCCAAAGTGTTTATTCTCTGTAATGTAGGAGCAATGAAGACATGTCTTTCTATTCACAGTTGTACTAGATCAAAAAACAGCTTCGTAATTAAAGGCTAAGTCAGATACTTAAAAAATAAAACAAAAAACAGATGCATATAAGATTTGAAGACTATTTTGTTGTGATTTTTGTAGCAATTGAACAGACGTATATGCCAAGACTCAAAAAAGCCCTTCTCATTTTCCGACTTATGACCACAATTGAACTCAATTTTTGCATTGCTAAGTTAACTGAGTCAGATCCCATTTTATAAACTTTCCCCCAAAATTTTTAAGTAAATCACTGCAATTGTTAAATGAATTGTGTCATTAAATGAATTTGGCCTCCACCATAAACTTGTTCAACAGTTCCAAATGGAGATCACATGGCCCCAGACACCGCAACCATTTAAAATACATCCAATTGTCCAGCACTAAAATTTTGTTCTTGTAACCATGAGGATGTTGACATAGTTGTAAATGTGAGAACTGATCTCTAGTAACTCTAGTAAGTTCTCTAGTAACTTTGAACAGTTGCTAAACAAATGGTTTTAAGTTGAGGATTACCTTGACGTTTCTAGACTCATAGGATAGTTTGGACTTTCATCTATTTTTGAATAGGATGCCCTTTCCAAAGTGTGAGCCACTTATTTTTGAAAGAGAGAGTTTTAAAAATAATTTGATATGCTGTTCAGAATTTTTAAAAAAGAAAGTAAGTGAGTCAAACATTTTTACCATGCTAAAGCAAGACTTGTCACTCACAACAAGCAGCTCTAAAAAATTCTAACCATGGAGTAGTGGGATTTGATGTAATTTTCGTTTGCTGTAAATGCATGTGGAACATTCCTGATGCAAGATAATGTGGTAACACCACATTATCAATGTACATGGGGGATGGTCTCTTGGTAGTAAGATATGTAAATAGTGACACATGATAAATCATAACCTGTTTTCCTCTTCACCTTGTATTTAAAATAGAAGTTGAGAAAAATCTAGATTATGAAATGCTACCTGTCTAAATCTAATCCACTTGAACCCAACTACTGGAAAACCTGCATTGTTATTTTTACTATAACAGGGGTCTGCAAAGTTGGCTCTTTTAAGACTGGTGGACTTCAACTCCCAGAATTCCCCAGCCAGCATAGCTGGCTGGGGAATTCTGGGAGTTGAAGTCCACCAGTCTTAAAAGAGCCAACTTTGCAGACTCCTGTATTATAACATTGCAGGTTCTTCTTCCCCAACTTATTTGTACACAGAGTTTAACAATTGAGACAGACATTTGTTCAATTTGTTTTGGTAGTTTAAAGGTTAGTTATTACCATAAAATTAACAACATCTTGGAGCATTATGGATGAATAGACTCTCTATGATTGAGTAATAATTTTTTCATAGATATCCTTCCCAGAATTTAGGATTAGTGTTGATAATGTGTCGTCCAAGACTGAGTGGCTGTGGTTTCCGGCGTCACAATATAGTCAGCTGGTTCCATCTTTGACTATCGGGGGCGAGTCATTGGCCCCCGCGGATAGGGCTCACAATCTGGGCGTCCTCCTGGATTCCCGGCTGTCATTGGATGAGCATGTGACAGCCGTGACCAGGGGGGCCTTTTATCAGGTGCACCTGATACGCCAGCTGCGCCCCTATCTAGATCGTGACACCTTACGCACGGTTACTCAAGCGCTCGTCACCTCCCGCCTGGACTACTGCAATGCTCTCTACATGGGGCTCCCCTTGAGGTGCACCCGGAGACTCCAGCTAGTCCAGAATGCGGCCGCGCGGGGGATCCTGGGAGTGTCTCGATACTCCCATGTAACACCTCCTGCGCGAGCTGCATTGGCTGCCTGTGGCCTTCCGGGTACGCTTCAAGGTGCTAGTAACCATCTTCAAAGCGCTCCATGGCACGGGTCCTGGCTACTTGCGGGACCACCTCCTACCACATACCTCCCTTAGACCTGTCCGCTCCCACAGAGTGGGCCTCCTCAGGGTGCCCCAGGTGGCCCCCAGGGGGAGAGCCTTCTCTGTGGCAGGGCCTGCCCTCTGGAATGACCTACTCCCCGACCTTTGTACCATCACGGACCTACGCCTCTTCCGCCGGGCATTAAAGACACATCTATTTCATGAGGCCAGCCTGGCTTAGTTTTTTAATGGTTATAGTTTTAATTGATTTTAACCCTTTCATAAATTTTTAGCACAGACGTTATTTAATTCATTTTTAACTGTTTGTACTGTATTGTATTATATTTTTATATTTCTGTGCACCGCCCTGAGTCCCTTCGGGGAGATAGGGCGGTATATAAATTTGACAAATAAATAAATAAAAATAAATAAATCAGAAAAAGAAATGAAAAATGAGAATTATTGTTAATTGTTTATTAAATTTGCAGGGTTTTAAAAAAAACAACCTTAAATAATGCCAGTATTTAAACATGCATGAAATATATTATATAATAGATCCGATTATAGATTTGAATTAAAATAGAGAAGAATAAATAGAAATAAATAAATATTGATTCTTCTCAATAAAATAGAGAAGAATCAATAGAATAAAAAGTAAATCACAGATTATATGTTTGCTTCTTTTTCACAGCTATTATGTCTTTATTTCTCTAACTGAATGGAGAATGTTACATACAGAAAGAACAGAGAAAACCTGATTTTATGGATAGGATATTTTCTTATACAAAACAAAAGTATTTTTAGACATCATTATGACTCAACAGTTAAAGTGCATATGGGGTTGAATAAAAGATGTTGTGTCCAGTCTTGATACAGCTAATTTTATATTTGTAGAATGATCTGAGAGTTACCGGTACACATCTTGTTGCCTATTAGTTAACTATAAATGGTTTCTAAAGTCAGTGGTTGGCAAACCGCAGCTCGCGAGCCACAAGCAGCTCTTTGGCCCCTCTTCCTCCACCCTTGTCGACGGCGGGACTTCTTGGGCTCCGGGGATGTGCTCCGGCTGCCCCACGGCCAAGGAGGCAGCCGTATTATTATTATTATTATTATTATTATTATTATTATTATTATTATTATTATTATTATTATTATTATTATTATTATTATTATTATTATTATTATTATTATTATTGTTATTATTATTATCATCAATTTATTTATTACATTTGTATACCGCCCTATCTCCCTGACGAGACTCAGGGCGGTGCACAGGAAGTAGTAAAAGCAGTAACAATAAATACAGCAAAAATGTAATAAAAATAGATTAAATTTAACACCCCATGCTAAAATTAGATTTAAAACCCTTACTAAAAACTCTAAAAACTATGCCAGGCCGGCCGCATGAAACAAGTGTGTTTTTAATGTCCGGCGGAAGAGGCGCAGGTCCATGATTGTACAAAGGTCGGGGGGCAGGTCATTCCAGTGGGAGGGGCCTGCCACAAAGAAGGCTCTTCCTTTGGGGGCCGCCAGCCAGCATTGTCCGGCAGACGGCACCCTGAGGAGGTCCTCCCTGTGGGAGCTGACAGGTCGAAGGGAGGTATGTGGTAGGAGGTGGTCCCACAAGTAACCAGGACCCATGCCATGGAGTGCTTTAAAGATAGTTACTAACACTTTAAAATGCACCCGGAAAGCCATATGCAGCCAGTGCAGCTCGTGCAGGAGAGGAATTATTTATTTATATTATATTTTATTAGATTTCTAGACCGTCCCCTGTCCCCGAAGGGACTCGGGGCGGTGTACAGGTAAAAAATTAAAACTACTAAAACCATAACAATACCTACAAAGTTAAAATCAAATTAAATAGTCTTCTGTACAAATTTATAAAAGTTAAAACTAAACCCATAACCGAATAAAATAATTTAAAATTATAGACTGGGGCGAGCAGCATGAAGTTAGGCCAAGCCAGCTAGATGGAACAAGTGAGTTTTGAGTTTCTGGCGGAAGGAGAGGGGGTCCGTGGTTGTTCTGATATCAGGGGGAAGGTCATTCCAAAGGGTCGGGCCCATCACAGAGAAGGCCCTTCCCCTGGGCGTCGCCCGCTAGCATTGCCTAGTGGACAGCACCTGGAGAAGTCCCTCTCTCTGAGAGTGAATCGGCCGAAGGGATGTATGGGGCAGGATACGATCCCGCAAGAAAGCGAAGGTTGGAGACCGGACGGTAGTTGGCTAATACAGTTCGGTGCAGGGAGGGCTACTTGAGGAGGGGTCTCACCACCGCCGTCGGTAGGAACCCCTCAGAAAGAAATTTTGGTTGCTAAGCAAGACCGTTGTTAAGTGAGTTTCACCACATTTTCCAAGTTGACCATGCCCACCCGTTCACATGACCACTGAGCCACTCCCACAAAATAGGCCACACCTTCTGGCTCCCAAAATAAATTTCAATCATTGTATTGTTGATATTTGGCTCTGTTGACTATTGAGTTTGCCAACCACTGCCTTAAGTGATGGTGTACATGCCTGAACACAATAAACTAAGGAAAGTTAAAGAGAATGGGAGTGTTTGAATATTTCTTCTCCCCAAAGACAAGTTATAAAAAGTTCTTCCATGATCATATAAAACGAGGGTCCTTGACTACGTAGCACAAAAATATCTAATTATCTCACCAGAATTTTTGCAGAGTTTTTTTGATACTCCACCAATTTGGCTTCCCTCCGTCCAACAGAGTGAGAGATGGAGGAATTGCGTAAAAAAGCAGCAAGCTCTGGAGTGTCTTCTGGGACAGTAAACTACAGAAAACAGAAATGAGCTTTAAATGAGCTTTAAATACTTTTGTAGAATTATAGAATTAACTTACTAACATCAAATTTCTAAAAGTCTAAAAAAGCAAACTTTCAGTGAACAGGAAAATCAAGACTCTCTGTTTCAAAGAATTTTATTGGTTTTTAAAGGTGTACAAAGGAAAAAGGGAAATGGTGCATAAAAATATTTGGTGGCTTCATGCCAGCAGTGGTGCCCCCCCACCTCATATTTTACTATTTTAAAAGAAAGAAAAAAACAAACTGTAGAAAAAAAAGCAGAAACAGGTTTTTACATTGTATGAAACACATGTTCAATCCCATCTTACTTTGCCCTTTATAACAAAAACTATAGTATTAACTCCATTAAACTCATTTTTGCGATCTGAGCCTTGTCAGTATAGTTTCCTCCCCACTGTCCCCCTGGTGGAGGCATGGCTCCTTCTGTTTTTTCTCCGCCCCTGCTATCTGTGTCACCTAGGAGGGAAATATGTTTATTCAGAAAGGCTTCCGCCTCGGCTTGTGTTTTAAGATTAATTCTGTCTCCCTCCCAGAAGACCAACATTCCTTCTGGCATCAACCATTTGAACCAAACTCCTTTGTTATATAATTTTCTAGATAAGAAAGAATATTTCTTTCTCAATTCTCTTATTTTTTTTGGGTATTTGCTTCAGAATGGTGACTTCTTTATCATGATATCTCAGCGGCACATCCCTCTGTGCTCTCAACACCTCTTCCCTCATGGAGTTCCTGAAAAATTTCACATGGACCTCTCTTGGAAGATTATGAGTTCTGGCAAATGCTGAATTAATTCTATATATCAAATCTATGTCCCACCATATTTGATCTTTGTCTCTCTTAATATATTCTGCTAATATCTCACTCATAATTCAAGATTATCAAGACTCAAGAATCAAGACTCTCTTACCTTTACTTCCAAACTGTTAATTGCAGAACTTGTTTGACACTTCAGAGGTCCATGTGTCTGAATGTGAAGGATGTAAAGAAGAAATTCTGTTTTGCTCAATACTGGCCATTCCACATACAGGACTGTATCATTGATGGCACTTGGCCCAATGTTGTACAACTATTTGAATAAATAAAAATAATAATAATAATTAGTGATTTTTTTTATTCACATCATTATGCATTTTTTAAACATAATCCCTACCTCACTATTGCAATCCTATCAATCTCTTGAGCCAAACCTATGAAAAATTCCCCATCATGGTGCAAACTGAAGACCTAATTAGGTCTACATGGGACTGCCCTTGAAAAGAATCCAGATGCTGATTCAAAATGCAGTGGCAAATTATGACCACAATTGAGCCCAAAATTTTGTACAGACCCAGATGTGCACACTTATCACCTCTCCTGCAGGAGTTGCATTGGCTTCCAGTTTGTTCTGTGTGCAAATCACCTTTAAAGGATTATCTTTTCCCTATTACATTCATCTTCCCCAGATTGGGAAGGCCGGGAATGTTGTGGGTCCTTTCACCTAAAGAGATACATATATCTGGGGTGACCTAGGAGAATGGTCTTCTCTGTGGTAGATCTCTCCCTCTGAAACATCATCTTTGTGAACGTTAGACAGTCTTTTGCAAGAACTTGAAGCTATGGTTTTTCCAGTAGGCCTGGGAAACCCAGAGTGGGATGGAGCCTATCAAACAGCTTGTTTAATTGCTTTTTGTCCCCAGGCATTATTATTTTTACTCTTTTTATAATGTGTGTGTGGTGTTTTTTTTTTGCTTACAGTCACTGAAAATGAGTGGGTGGCCATATAAATTTTCTAAAAAATAAATGTGACTGTATGAAAGATGCAAAGATTGCAGATTTGAGTACTGATCATAAATCTCCTTTTTCAGTGCTGTTATAACTTTGAATGGTCTCTGAATGAGCAATTTATAAGTGAGCAATACTTGTAGTCAATTATTACTAGTTTGTAGTAATAATTCACAGGTATTCTGAGAATTCTGAGAATTAGGAGCAGGGGATAATTTGGCAGCAAAATACCACTTCCAAACATTACAACTAAAATTGTCTTTTCAAAGGTATGTTACTAAAGCAACTATGTTATCATTCTAGTCAACAGTAAAACAAGTATTTTAATATGTCAGCTTAATCCTTTTCCAAATGTTCTCAACTCTGCAGCTTTCTTTTCCCCACTTCATATCTTACCATTAAAGCTATAATATTTTCAGTTTACTCAACATAGTACTGACATATTATAGTACTATAACAAGGGGCTTTAGGAGCGCAGCCTAAAAATATGATAAGTATGCTTTTAATACATGAATGTGCTAAGCTAGTGATAGCATATTAAACTTAACTTCAATTATCAATAACATTCGGTAAGCCCAATATCCGACATAAACAGTGCTTGCCTTGTAAGATGTCAATTTATAATTTTGTTTATATTTTGTTATCCATAGTTCCCTCGGAGATTGCCCATCCTGTCCTGCCTACTGATTTGTAAATAAAACCATATGTGAAACATCCTGTTTCACTCTCAAATTTAGTTATCCATCAAATTCCAAGGAGATTATGTATTCATTATATTTCACTCCCTTCATAGTGTTCATTTGAGTAACATTTGAAATTGAATGATAATAATATATATTAACATTTATAAATGTTCATGATGTGGTTTCTAATTGGTTTTTAATTTGTACTTTATCGTAATTTAGTTTGATTTGTGTAGATTGTTTGATTTATCTAACATGGCTAGTTTCTGGGATAAAGATATGAATTAAATGTTAGGAAAAATCACTTTTCTTCATGTCCCAGCATCTTAATTATAGTGAAGGCATGGTTGTTGAGATTTACTATATTTCTCTAATTAAGGATATATGATGAAAGATTAAGGAATGAAGAATATTGATATATGTAATGGTTCAGAAAGATTGTTGTAGTACCTGTATCAGAACAAAATTTTTAGAAGAGAGAGGGGGGGAAGGAAGGAGAGAGGAAAAGAAAAAGAGAGAGAAGAGAGAGATGGTTTTAGAAGGAAAAGAGAGGGAGAAGGAGAGGGGGGGAGAGAGGGAGACAGAGGGGCAGAGAGAGGGAGAGGGGGAGGGAAGGACGGAGTGAGGGAAAGAAAAAGAAAGGGAAAGAGAGAGATGGTTTTAGAAGGAAAAGAAAGGGAGAAGGAGAGGGAGAAAGATAGGGAGAGAGAGGGGCAGAGAGAGGGAGAGAGGGTGGGAAGGAGGGAGAAAGGGAAAGAAAAAGAGGGAGAGGGAGAGAGAGAGAACATAAAATATATAGTTACAGTTTTGCTTTTCTAGCATATCTCTGAAATTTAAAATAACAGATATACTTAGATATACATAAATCAGCCAAGGTGTCACAAAACCAGTGAAGCTCTTGCTACATTCATGCATGCCAACTGAATATAGCCATGGATGGGTCTTATTTATTTCTCCCTATACTTCTTCCTCAAACATGGCCACATTCAGTTGGGAAACTGAAGAGACAATAAAGCTGCACTCAACTGTGAATTCTGATGGAATATTTCTAGATATTGAAGAATAAATAGAATTCCTAATTGGCTCAGGCATAAAGCAAGATTCTGCAACCAGCATATCCAGAGATTTGTGGTAGACTATGGTGGAGATTGCGTGGCCTTTCAAAAGTCTTTGGTATTTACAACAAACTTCACAATTGGCCATGCTGTCTAGAACAGGGTCAGCAGAACAGAAGAACTAAATTAAGCCTGGCAAGAATACTTTCTCAATTGTCAATAAACTTCCTTTTGTGCATTATGCATAAAAAAATATTCAGTTTCTTATTAGGAATCTGTTTTTATATTTGTTTGTTTATTTTTAACCTCATATATATGTTCCACTAAAGGTCCAATCTCATCTTCTTTAGTAGGTTCATCTTTTGGTTTCCAGTTATGAATTGGCAACACAATTTGTGGAGGGTGAGAGACTCTGAAACAATTCATAAATAAAAGCACATTAGATCGCTTGTTTGTTTAACAAAAGAAGAAATGAATGCAGAAGCAGAATAGTAAATGTGATCCTCTGTTGTTTCATTTATATAAATCATCCATAAATACTTCCTTAAAGATAAAGCTCAGGTAGCTTTTTTTAGGAAAGAAGTTACAAATCTTTAGGTGTGCTACAGTATTAACAGACATGTTCATGATATAGCTCTACAGGCTTTAAGGAAGAGATAGCAACTATGACATTAGTTAAGACATGTCTGCAAATGGAGATTGAATAATAATAATAATAAAATTACAATGAAATTGGTTTCTTTTATAATAACTTAATAACTCCCTGCGGGTATAGACATCTGTACGCTGATGATACTCAGTTGTACATATCCACCCCAGACCACCCCAACGATGCCGTCGAGGTTATGTCCCGGTATTTGGAGGCCGTACGGATCTGGATGGGTGGTAACAAACTCAAGCTCAACCCGTCCAAGACTGAGTGGCTGTGGCTTCCGGCGCCCCGATTCAGCCAGATTATTCCAACTCTGGCCATTGGGGGTGAAACACTGGCCCCCGTGGAGAGGGCGTGCAATTTGGGTGTCCTCCTGGATTCCCGTCTGTCTATGGAAGATCATGTGGCAGCCGTGGCCAGGGGGGCGTTCCATCAGGATGCGCCCCTTACTGGACCAGGGTGCCTTACGCACAGTCACTCAAGCACTCGTCACCTCTCGACTCGACTACTGTAATGCTCTCTACATGGGGCTCCCCTTGAGGTGCACCCGAAAGCTGCAGCTAGTCCAGAACGCAGCCGCGCGGGTGATTACGGGAGTGCCTAGACACTCCTACATAACACCTATCCTGCGCGAGCTGCACTGGCTCCCTGTGGTCTTTCGGGTGCGCTTCAAGGTTTTAACGACCATCTTTAAAGCGCTCCATGACTCGGGGCCTAGTTATATGCGAGACCGCCTCCTGCCCCATACATCCCTCAGACCGATACGCTCCCACAGAGAGGGCCTCCTCAGGGTGCCGGCAGCTGGACAATGCCGACTGGCGACACACAGGGGAAGAGCCTTCTCTGTGGCGGGCCCTGCCCTTTGGAACAACCTACCCCCTGAACTCCGCACCATCTCCGACCTCTGCCTCTTCCGCAAGTGTCTGAAGACACACCTATTCCATCTAGCCGGCCTAGCGTAACCCCCATTACTGACTCTTAGATAGTTTTAAATTTGGGTTTTTTAAATTTGGTTTTTAGCGCAGGGTCTATTAGAATAAGTTTTTTAAAATTTTATATGTTTTATATGTGTTTTAACATCCCTGTGCGCCGCCCTAGGTCCGTTTAGAGAAGGGCGGGGTATAAATTTAATTTAAAAAAACAACAACTAGTTTTTGCCTAACTCTACTGTGACACCAGGAGCTCAAAGCTGCAGCGCCTAAATAATTTTTTTTATGGATTCATGCAGAACATTCAAAAAATAGACAGGGCTTCAATTCCATAGTTATAATCATCATTTTGAATTTTGACCTCCTTGTGAACACTTCTGACATTAGTTGCAGTTTCCCAAAAGACTACCATTTCAACATCTGATACATATCCATTCATATAGTACTAAATACAACCACTTGTGTACAGCTTAACCTTTAATGCTAATACAAATACTAGACTACTAAAAATAATAGTCACTTAAATAGATGTCAATCATGTTCTTAATTTTTTAAAGAACTTATTCTGTAATAGATTAAAAAACAACAAAACCAAAAAGTTTCAGGAAGTGATGCTTTCTTAACTAGATATGTATAAATACTCTTGAAACTTCCCTTCAATATTTTTTAGGAAATTAAAAAATGCCTTTATGATACATGATATTAGTATTATCGGTACTGGCAGGATATTCTTTTAGGAAATATGCAGCTATTGTCAACTGTGCTCACCTATAGAATATTAACGATATGTGTCTTTTTTTTTATTCCATCAGCAGCATTATTTTAAGGACCAGATGATTAGCTTTAAATATTTAATTTAATGTCAGAATTGTCACACATTGAAATTACTTTATAATACAGTTAAGAATATTTTCGTGTCCCAAGTTGAACCTTGGCCATATGTTCTTGAAGATGAGTTAGTTGTGTTGTGCACTTAAAAAATATTAAAAAGCATTGTGAATATCATGCCCTAAGGCAATCCTGCTACATGAACATAACTTCTTGGGTAGCCTAAAGGAACTTTGACTATTTTAAATCTAATTTATTGTGACAAAAGACTGACTTATGAATAAGAACGAATAGAATGGCACAGGCTGTCATAGTTTTACAAACACATACAGACACAGACACAGACACACACCAAGGACTGAATTAGCTGTCAAATTGATAGTTGTCATTTTATCATATTATGTGACCACTTAAAAGACCTGTTGGCATGGATTCATCCTCACATGGCTGCCAGTTTACAGTTAGGCCAATGTACCGATTGGCAAATATGCAACCTGGCCATGCATACAGCAACAACAAATGTCTAAGAATTGTTTTGGTAGGTTACGCAACCAACAGACCTTATGAAAAGAAGTATATTTTAAGACTTATCATATTTGGGAGTCAATAATTACAAATGTCTAAGTACTGTAATACAGTTACAATAAATTAAATAATTATTGTAATTTGACAATAATTTTATATTTGACTCAGAATAAATGTACTTACCCTCTGATCTGTACATGAGCTATTGCACTGATGTCAATCTTAAATTCAACCAAATTACTGTTGGGATTAACTTTGTTGGAACTAAAAAAAATTAGGGTAAAATTTAATTATGTTTCAAATATGTGGGTCTGAAACGTTTTAACTTAAATCTACAATGATCAAGGAATACTATGCTTTTTACACCAGGCACTCTCTGGATGGGTAGACTTCTAAATATGTCCTTGGTCAAAGTAAAATAGACAA
Organism: Rhabdophis nuchalis; assembly: GCA_039707465.1. Lineage (NCBI taxonomy): Eukaryota > Metazoa > Chordata > Lepidosauria > Squamata > Natricidae > Rhabdophis > Rhabdophis nuchalis. The sequence continues at coordinate 31,532,524 of CM077647.1, forward strand.
ATTAGACATCAGTATATTAACATACAGTACAGTATAGTATAGCATTTCTTAAACTTGTAGAATCCTTCCCCATTTTGAAAAATTATAAAGAATCCCCGGTCATGACTATAATCAGTTCCAGGCCTTCGGTCAGCACCCATTTTGGTCATGACTCACTAGTCCCTTCGATGAGGGACTAGTGAGTCATGAGAAGTGGAGGACGCGCAGGTTTAGGGTTTTTTTATTAAAACATTTAATTTGGCTTTTAGAGGGCTCCAGGGTGGAGGGAGGGACTAACCAGGTAAAGGCTAGGGATTCAGCCAAGCCGGCAGGCGGAGTGGATACAGAAGCGGAGGGGCCCAATAGGGCAGGGGAACAGAGGTTGTTGCCACAGAGGGTCTTGCAATCAGAACGGTCTTAGGGAGGGGTAGGGGCGATGGGAGACAAGAATCTCACCACCAGGAGGGGGACCGCGGCCGCTGGTTATGAGCGGTCACTTGCCCCAACCCCCTGTACTCCCCCTGCCATCTAGGAGGTCAGGGCTCTCAGTGCCAGGGCCCCAGGTTGATGCTATGTAACGCCAGGTCCGTGGCTAATAAAGCCCCCCTCATTTACGACCTTGTGTTGGAGGGGGAGCCGGACCTGGTGGGGATCACGGAAACCTGGTTGGGCCACGAGGGGGTTTACCTCTCGTGGAAATGTGCCCAGCAGGATACCGTGCATTTCATCAACCTCGGGCCCTAGGCGGGGGTGGTGGTGGTGTGGCGGTTATTATTAAGGAAAGTCTGGAGCCGAGAGAGACCACTGTACCAGAGACCACCGGCTGTGAGTCCCTCTACATGAGATGGGGCCCTGGGAGGCAGTTGGGCTTGCTGCTTGTGTACCTGGCTCCCCACTACGTATCAGCAGCCCTGCCCGAGCTCCTCGAGGTGGTCGCCGAGGTGGCGGTTGAGACCCCCAGACTTTTAGTCTTGGAGGACTTTAACCTGCAATTGGTCGGCGAATCAACCGAGGTAGCCCGGGAGTTCATGGCCTCCATGACGGCCATGGACCTGACCCAGGTAATTCAGGCCCCCACACACGAGGGTGGACACACGCTGGATTTGATTTTTGTCTCTGGTCAATGGATGAGTGATCTTGGTGTAGGGGAGTTAGCCATCATACCCCTGTCATGGTCGGATCACTCACTTCTCCGGCTCGACTTTCTGACCGCTACACCCCACCGCGGGGAGGCGGAACCAGAAATGCCCAGGTGGTTCCGCCCCAGGCGCCTTATGGACCCTGAGAGGTTCCAGACAGAGCTTTGGGCCACTACCTGCGACCCTGACCCACGCCCCGATGGAGGACTTAGTGGCTGCATGGAATTCAGCGGCCATGGGGGCCTTAGATCGGGTTGCGCCCTTGCGGCCTCTCTTGCGGCGGAGAGCCACCCAGAATCCTTGGTTCACCAAGGAGTTGAGGGGGATGAAACGCCACAAGAGACGCCTAGAGAGGAGATGGAGATCCACACGGTCTGAGTCTGACTGAACACAGGCAAGATCCCATTTGAGGACTTACCTTGTGGTGATAAGAGTGGCTAAACGTCATCATTGTGCCACCCTTATTGCATCCGCAGATAACCGCCCTGCCGCCCTGTTTGGGGTGACCTGCTCCCTCCCTTCAACAGAGGCTGCGGGAAGCCCCTCTCCAGGGCAGAGCAGAGGAGTTTGGAGAGTATCTGCAGGATAAAATCGCTCAGATTCGGAGCGAGTTGGCCTCCACCGAAAGTGGTCTAGAGGGATTGTCAGAGGCAGGTCTTGAGACATCCTTATGGGAAGAGTTTGACTCTGTTATTTCTGAAAATATGGACAGGTTATGTAGGCGACTGAGAGCCACCACATGTTTATTGGACCCGTGTCCCTCCTGGCTTGTACTGGCATCCTGGGAGGTTACACGAGGCTGGCTCCAGGAAGTTGTGAATGCTTTTTTGAGTGAGGAGTTCTTGCCTACTGTCTTGAAAGAGGCGGTGGTGAGGCCCCTCCTCAAGAAGCCTTTCCTGGACCCAGCATTATTAGTAAATTATTGTCCGGTCTCCAACCTTCACTTTTTGGTGAAGGTTGTAGAGAGTGTGGTGGCACAACAGTTTCCTCGTCACCTGGAGGAAATTGATTATCTGGACCCACGCCAGTCCGGCTTGCGGCCCGGTCACAGCACTGACACGGCATTGGTTGTGTTGGAGGATGATCTCTGGAGGGCCAGAGATGGGGGTTGTTCCTCCATACTGGTCCTATTAGATCTCTTGGCGGCTTTTGATACCATCGACCATGGTATCCTATTGCATCGACTGGAGGGGTTGGGGGTGAGGTTTTCCTCCTACCGCTCTGGTCGATCGCAATTTGTGTTGGCAGGAGGGCAGAGGTCGACCTTGAGACCCCTCACATGTGGAGTGCCTCAGGGGTCGGTCCTCTCGCCGCTCCTGTTCAACACATATATGAAGCCGCTGGGTGAGATCATCCGTGGTGTTGGGGTTAGAGTACCATCTGTACGCTGATGACACTCAGCTGTACATATCTACCCCAAACCACCCCAATGATGCCGTCATAGTGATGTCCCGGTGTCTGGAAGACATGCGGGTCTGGATGGGAAGGAACAGACTCAGACTCAACCCGTCCAAGACCAAGTGGCTGTGGTTTCCGGCGCCCCGGTTCAACCAGTTCGTTCCATCACTGACCATAGGGGGCGAACACCTAGCCCCCGTGGATAGGGCACGCAACCTGGACATCCTCCTTGATACCCGGCTGTCATGGAAGAGCAAGTGACAGCCGTGGCCAGGGGGGCGTTCTACCAGGTTCGCCTGGTACGTCAGTTGCGGTCCTTATTGGACCGGGACGCCCTGCGCACAGTCACCCACGCACTCGTGACATCCCGTCTGGACTACTGCAATGCTCTCTACATGGGGTTCCCCTTGAGGTGCACCCAAAGACTGCAGCTAGTCCAGAATGCAGCCGCATGGGCAGTTCTGGGAACCTCTAGGTTTGCCCACGTAACACCGCTCCTGTGCGAGCTGCACTGGCTGCCTGTGGCCTTTCGGGTGCGCTTCAAGGTGTTGGTTACCACCTTTAAAGCGCTCCATGGCACGGGACCTAGTTATCTGCGGGATCACATCCTGCCCCATACTTCCCTTCGGCCGATTCGCTCCCATAGAGAGGGACTTCTTTGGGTGCCGTCCACTAGGCAATGCCAGCGGGCGATGCCCAGGGGAAGGGCCTTCTCTGTGGTGGGCCCAACCCTCTGGAATGACCTACCCCCCGAAATCAGAACAACGACGGACCTCCGCTCCTTCCGCCAGAAGTTAAAGACTCACTTCTTCCATCAGGCCGGTCTGGCCTAACTTTTTATACCTAGCCGCAGAAAGAAATTGCTTAATTAGAATTTTAAGGGGTAATTGTTAGGGTTTTAGGGGTTTTAATATTTTTTTTTAGCACAGGGGTAATTTAATTCGGTTTTAATATTTTGTATATTGTTGTATTTATTAGATTTTTAATTTCCTGTGCACCGCCCCGAGTCCCCATGGGGGAGAGGGGGCGGTCTATAAATTTAATTAAAAAAAATGACTGGAAGCAAGACTGACTGTGCATGCACAGACAAAAAAAAAGGTACTGAAGGGAAAATCACTGCTGCTGTGATTGATAGCCACCCAAGGATGTGTTCGTGAACAGAGTGAAACATTTAGCGGATTTTATGGTCTGCACCTGATTTGGTCCCAAGGTTTGTGACCCGAGGTTCCACTCTACTATAAGCATTTATGACCTGAGGTTCCACTATGCTATAATTTCATTTCATGAAAAACTATATTTTTAACTAATTTTAAAAAAATGAAAAGAGAATTGTGATTTTTATTTTGTTTTGAAAAGTTGCAAATATATTTAATATCTTGCAAATAATTGCGGGTTGTTTTTGGAAACCTGAAACTATCTTGTGGTACTCCCCCAAGGGCTCCTCAAACCACATTTTAAGGAATTCTGGTATAGATTAAGAACAGGTACCATCATTCTCTTCAAATGTCTTGGATTGAACATCCATAACTCATTCTCTATTTACCATATTGTTGAGGTAGAAGGAGAAGGATCTTCAGACAACTAGGGTTTTCGGGATACAGAGGTGTAATAAGATGGATTAGTTAACTATATTTTAACTAATATTTTATCTGCTTCCTTTGGCAATATTGATGGGTAGATTTCAGGAGAGTCATTATCATCACGGACTTTGCTTTTGTGGTTCAAGGGAGGTAGAAAGTTTTATCTATGTTTTCTTTTGGTGTTCAGTATAGGGTATCCATAAATGTACTTTGTTCTCCCCAGCTTTTTCAAAATTTTGGAATCATATATACAAATATAATGCTAATTATTCTTAAGGACCAAATATATTTATTAAGCCAGATAACTGTGCAAAACTTCAACTTAGATATGTTATTCTATTGTTTTATGATAAGTTTGGGTAATATGCTTGCTCTAGCAGTATATTTGTAAGGCTGGTCAAAACCATAATAAAGAATTTTTTTTCATTACATGTATATTCTTACCTTCGCACTTGGAGCTTGAATTCAATGCTCTGTTCAGGATTTTCAAAATGCTGAACAGTAAATTTGATGCCTACAGAAAACTAGAAAGTGAAATTATATGTTAAAACGTTGAACATATAATTAATTTATAAACTATATTTATAAATTAATATTATATATTTAGGAAGTTGCCTTGAGTGAAGTATTGTTAGTTCCTTTTCAGCAGGCATTTTAGCGAGCAATTTATAAAAAGGTGGCAATTAATTCTACAGATATATGTATAGTACTACCCACTTCTGTCTTACATACAATATTTACTCATTTTAAAGAAACTAGAGCTTTTACTTCCATCCTTCCCAAAGCAGTAAAATAATTCATATCTTTTCTATCTATTCTTTTTTTATTAGGGTATTGACCTTAAGGTCCCATGTATACAACCAGAAATATATGTGTGTTTGAAAGGATTACTGAAATGTACAAGATTATGACCATGTTGGCTTGAAAGATGATGGGATTTTAAGATTATTACTCCCAAACTGGTTCCTACCTCAGGTAGGAACACCAACATTTTGTGAAATTTGATGATTTTGTGAGATTGCTAGCTATTAAATAAAAAAATATTTATGTATGTATGTATGTATGTATGTATGTATGTATGTATGTATGTATGTATGTATGTATGTATGTATGTATTCATTCATTCATTCATTCATTCATTCATTCATTCATTCATTCGGCTCCTATTGATACCTAAAATAGATAATGTACCAGGGAATCTATAGGCACCAATTTCCTGGCTGGGTGTTATTTCTCAGAATCTTTCAATGACAAATTGGTGGTCTATAAGAGTCTTAAACGAAGCTGGGTATCTTAGATCCTAAATGAAATAAATATTGTATTATTATTTTTTTACATTTTATTGTTACCTGCCCAGAGGGTTTGGCTATCTGATCGCTTATGAAAAATTGATTTGACTAGATAAATACAGCATAACACACACACACACCCCACACACAATATTTGCACTGCCCAATTATTGCCGGCTTAATAGAATATTTATAGTATCTACTTCTGGCAGCTGAATATAAATTTTTCTGAGTTCCCTGAGTTCTACTGGAGCAGATATGTACCACAGTTCTAGTAATCTATGAAAGCCTCTTTACATTAGCCTTATTGTAATGCTTTACCTAAACATAAAATTGATGTATGTGTTAATGAGGAGCAGATGGTGTCTCTGGGTGGCAATGGGTTTTAATGAAGGTTCTTTGACACTGCTAGCAATAATGGGCAAATGAGGTTCACATATGCCAACAATAAAACTCCACAGAGGTCAACAGATTTCATCTGTTTAAAATAGTAGAAAAAAATTTTGGAAGAAAAGGAAGGAAGGAAGGAAGGAAAGAAGGAAGGTCTAAGAATGCTTTTCTGCAATGTAACTTCACAATTTCTTTAACAGATAGTCCTCTAGTTTGCCCATTCCTTCAGTGACTGATCGAAGTTAGGCAGGGGCTAAATGAGTGGTACTTATGACCAGTCCCTAGAGTTCCAGCTGGTGCAGCATCCACACAGTCACAACATCATAATTTCTATTTTTCTCTGCCACTTCCCACAAATAAAGTCAATGGGGAAAGTAGGCAGAAAGTAGGAAGCCATGGTCATGTAAGGTTCTCACTTAATGATCTATATGGTCCTCGCTTAATGATGGCAACTAGGACTCTGGAGCTATCATCAATAAGTAACACTTTATAACTGCATCGCTTAGCTATGGCAATTCTGGGCCTAATTGCAGTGGTAAGACCCAGGATTATTTGACAATGAAACATGATTATCTAGGTAGCAATAGTATGTTTTAAAGTTTAGTATGTCAAAAAGTTAAAAGGATGTTCTTGACTCTTACTGAATTGTGTCTATGAAAATTAGAATTTTATACATATACATATACATATACATATACATATACATATACATATACATATATGCTTGTGCCTAAAATGTAATACAGCCCCGGTTCAAATCCCAGTAAGAGTATGGCTAGTTGATGAGAGCTAAATAGCTCGAAACAAAGCCACAATCAGATCCAACTGTGATGTACCCTCATAATAAAAATACAAAACAAATGAAATCAATAAATCGAGAAATTATCATGCTATTTATGCTTCTTTAATTCAATTTAATTTAATTTAATATTAGACTTATAAACCGCCCCCTCTCCCCGAATTTATATGATTCTACTCACTCAGATCTAGCTGATATAGATATAACTACAAGTACTTTGAAAAATTGTTAACAGTACAAACTAGTTTGTGTCTATGCAGGAATATGCTCAGTGATTCTTTCATGTATATAACAGGGTTGGAGCCTGACAATATAAATCTAAATTTGGAGAAACCACATCTATTGAATTCAGTGATCCAGGCGACTATCCATCATAACGCAGCCTATGAAACCTATGGAACGTACATGCTTATCTCCTCAAATTTAATTAATCGTATGTGGTCACTAAGATGTGACAACAACTTGATGCAAATAATTAAACATCAATCACCATGGCTAGAATGTCTCTGGAGTCACAAATAAGGTCAGTATTATCTCTTTATTTATACAGTAAAATGTTCAACTACAACTTCATATTTTTTAAAAGCTATCATTCACTAACATCAGTTCTCCTAATGTTGATGGTTTTCCATTAATTCTATAAACAATTTAACTTGCTATAATTAATAATATGTTGATGTTGTCTTACATTTGTTCCAGCTGCCATGGGATTTCCAAGATCACAAATCACTGTTCTTGTTTCATTTTCCATCTTATAATCACAGCTCAGCACACGTAGTGCCTGTAACCAAAAACACCAACATGGTGAAAATTCAATCCAGAATGTATCCTGTAGGAAAAATGAATGGCCTTCATAGCAAGATTACTGCTTATTTCAAAAACCTGTACAGAAGTCTAAAAATTCATTCATAAACTATAAAGTTGCCATTCAAAAAACAACAAACTAGAGATCTGCACAAATGTTAACAGTGCTGAAGGGTGTGTGTGTGTGTGTGTGTGTGTGTGTGTATGAATATTGTTTCTTTACTGCAAGTATTAAAGAAATTGGGAGAGATCACTGGCATTGAGTTTTACCATATCTCAAGCATATTAGGTTGGAAATTGAAATTAATAAAGCTATTTTGCCCTAATATTCTGATAAGAGAATTGGAATTCTGGATACAATACATTTTTTGATCTCTGTAGTTTAAATTTTTGTGGTGATATTTATTTTGGAAAGCTGTTTTGTCATAGAAATAAAAGCATACTGCCATAAAACAACATAAAATTAGATACAAAAATCCTATAAAATTTAAAAGGCAAAATTACTGTAATCTTTAAAATGGAATATATATGAAGATGTAAGACTGGATGAGAAATTTGTTCAGCTTTTGTTTATAGTAGGAAACTTGCTTTAGTAACATTTTCTGAACCTAGGCATGCACTTAAAATACATTAATATACATACATAATGTATATTATAGGAAAAATGCTTGCAAAAATATGTTATAAGAGAAAATACACATAAAAATATTTGTATTAGGATAAAAAGGCTTAAAATGTACATTTGCTTTTATCTGAACCTAATATAGAAAATTTGAAAATTTCTTCAAATTTAATTTGAAGAAATTAAAGATGGAAAAATGGCCCATGCCTATACATAAATAGAGCAACTCTAATTTAATATATATGAACTTACAATCTTGAGGTATACCTTTAGTGCTCAATTCATTATAAATGACTCGTATCATAACATCTAGACAATCACTAAGTAGTCAGGGCCACACATGATTTGCTTAAATACTGACAAACCAATCCAAAATAGCTTGGTATGTTGATGACTTTTCTTCACCTAGTAAATACAATGCTAGCTCTTTGTGTATTATCTTTGATCTTCTTTATATCTTTGTATCATCTCTGAATTAATATAATGAAGCAGGAGATAGTCAGCAGGAAAAGTATAAAAAGTTGTAAGACATTAGAAATTACATAAAACATCCTTCAATTAAATAAAAACACGCCTTTTCTCTTTTTTACTTTAACACAAATAACTGGAGAAATAACATTCAAAAATGTACACAAAATGCCTTTAAAATCATAATGTGCTTGGAATGACTGCTATGCTTGTTACTAAGCAAAGTATCTTTTGCAATCTGATGCCTTCCAGATGTATTTACTATCATTGTCACCATTTTCAAATGTTATAGCCAGAAGAGTAAGCTAATTATTCCAGATGTGGGTGGGGGACACTGCTAGATACCAAAAAAGGTATTTCTGTATCTGTCCTGAAATACCATCCTGAAGACTCCAGTTCTATATAACCTGAGATATGCTCTAAAATTGTAGCTCATAATTAGATACTTCAAAACAAACCTATGATATTTATTTATTTATTTGATTTAATTTATACACCCTCTCGGGACTCAGGGCGGTGAACGGCCACAGTAAAAACAGAAAACCAAAAAAGAATACATATTAAAATATATTAAATAATTCGTCCCGTAATTTAAAACCAATACTAAAAACCCAGTTAAAACAAGGCTATGACAGGCTGGCTGCATGAAATAGGTATGTCTTCAGGGCCCGACGGAAGAGACATAGGTCTGGGATAGTACGTAATTCAGGGGGTAGGTCATTCCAGAGGGCAGGGGCTGCCACAGAGAAGGCTCTTCCCCTGGGGGTCGCCAGCTGACATTGTCTGGCCGACGGCACCCTGACGAGGCCCTCTATGTGAGAGCAAACTGGTCGGTGGGAGGTATTTAGCAGCAGGAGGCGGTCTTGCAGAAAACCAGGTCCCTTGCCATGGAGCATTTTAAAGGTGGTCACTAATATCTTGAAGTGCACCCGGAAAGCCACAGGCAGCCAGTGCAGCTCACGCAGGAGAGGTGTCACATGGGAACATCTAGATGCTCCCCAAATCTCCCGCGCGGCCGCATTCTGAACTAACTGGAGCCTCCAGGTGCACCTCAAGGGAAGCCTCATGTAGAGAGCGTTACAATAGTCCAGGCAGAAGGTGATGAGAGCTTGAGTGACTGTGCGTAAGGCGTCACGATCCAGAAAGGGGCACAACTGGCGTATCAGGTGGACCTGATAGAAAGCCCCCCTAGCCATGGCCATCATATGCTCTTCTAAAGACAGCCAAGAGTCCAAGAGGACACCCAAGTTGCGAGCGCTCTCTGTGGGGGCCAATGACTCACCTCCGATAGCCAGAGATGGCGTCATCTGGCTATACCGTGACGCCGGAAGCCACAGCCACTTGGTCTTGGATGGGTTGAATCGAAGCCTGTTTCTCCTCATCCAGACTCGCACGGCGTCCAGACACCGGGACATCACTTCCACGGCATCGTTGGGGTGGCCCGGGGTAGAGATGTACAACTGAGTATCATCAGCGTATCATCATACTGGTGCTGTTTTGGAACTTGAATTCCGGTTTCCAAAGGGGACGGACATGTTTCGTCTGCCACTTGCTTTCCTGGTGGGCTCCCTGGGGAGCACAGGGTGGTTCTGGAGGGACCACTGCTGCAAGGGCGGCTCGTTGGGAGCCCCCAACTTGGCGGCGGCCGATGGGATGCTCCCAACCACACCCTAGGAGCCAGGAAGCAGAAGGGGGGGGCAATCCTGCCTCTTCGCCGGACGGATCCCGGGAGAAACAAAACAAATTGAAAGAGTACTGAAAATGCTGGTGCTGGAGGGCTCTTCCTAATCTTCTGAATCACTGATGGAGGGCAATTGACAAAGTATTGAGAGTTTTAGTTCAATCAATTCAAACGGAGATTAGAGGGGGGAGTTTTTTTTTCTTTTAACCCCCCCCCCTCGGAAGAAGCGGAATTCAAAAGGGACTAACTTGCCATTTGAATTAACTATGGGAGAGAGTATTGCAGTGGCAACAATGTTTCTTGGACCCCTTTCTAAAAAGCAAATTACAACTTTTACTTTTACTTTTCTTCTCTCCCTGTGAAAGGGTGGGGCAAGATGGCTCCCCTTTGTTCTCTCCTCATAGCTTCTTTATATTAATGAAGCTTGCCTCCGAAGGACTCCTGATATTTTTTAACATCTCCCCTGAAGGCTCTCTTTGTCTCTCCTTCTACGTGGAATTACTGGATGTGAATTAGATGGTTTTCTTTTAATGTATCTCTGAGACTTGAGACAGTGAAGGAGAACTAGCTCTTTATTTGGATTTTAATTTTAATTAATTTTATCAAATTTCTATACCGCCCTATCTCCCTGGTGGGGACTCAGGGCGGTGCACAGAGGAAATAAAAACACAGAGTAACATACAAATACAAGATAAAATTGAATTAAATTTAGAGAATCTGTGCTAAAATCATTAAAACTGTTAAGACTATAAAAACAATATATTAAAATTAACTTATTGGATTTATGCCAGGCCGACTAGGTGAAAAAGATGCGTTTTAAGCCCCCGGCGGAAGAGGCTTAGGTCTGTGGTAGTGCGAAGATCAGGGGGCAGGTCGTTCCAGAGGGCTGGACCCGCCACAGAGAAGGCACTCCCCCTGGGGGTCGCCAGCCGGCATTGACCGGCGGATGGCACCCTGAGGAGGCCCTCTCTGTGGGAGCGGACAGGTCGAAGGGAGGTATGTGGTAGGAGGCGGTCACGCAGGTAACCAGGTACCATGCCATGGAGCGCTTTGAAGATGGTTACTAGCACCTTGAAGCGCACCCGGAAGGCCACAGGCAGCTAGTGCAGCTCGTGCAGGAGGGGTGTTATGTGGAAGTATTGTGAACCTCCCAGAATCCCCCATGTGGCTGCATTCTGCACTAGCTGGAGCCTCCGAGTGCACCACAAGGGGAGCCCCATGTAGAGAGCGTTACAGTAATCTAGGCGGGAAGTGACGAGGGCTTGAGTGACCATTCGTAGGGCATCCCGATCTAGAAAGGGGCGCAACTGGTGTATCAGGTACAGCCACGGCTGTCAGATGGTCATCCAAGTACAGCCGAGAGTCCAGGAGGACACCCAAGTTGCGAGCCCTTTCTGCGGGGGCTAGTGCCTCGCCCCCGATAGCCAGGGATGGAACCAGCTGGCTATATTGAGATGCCAGAAATGACAGCCACTCGGTCTTGGACAGGTTGAGTCGAAGCTTGTTCCTCCCCATCTAGACCCGCACGGCCTCAAAACACTGGGACATCACTTCATCGTTGGGATAGTTTGGGGTAGAAATGTAAAGCTGAGTATCATCAGCGTACTGATGGTATTCTACCCCAAAACCACGGATGATCTCACCCAGCGGCTTTATATAGGTGTTGAACAGGAGAGGTGAGAGGACCTACCCCTGAGGCACCCCACAAGTGAGGGGCCTCGACGTCAATCTCTGCCCTCCTGCCAACACAAATTGTGACTGGTCGGAGAGGTAGGAGGACAACCACCGTAGCACGGTGCCTCCCAACCCCAACCCCTCCCCCAGCCAGTGCAATAGGATACCATGGTCGATGGTATCGAAAGCCGCTGAGAAGTCTAATAGGACCAGGATAGAAGAACAACCTCTATCCCGGGCCTTCCAGAGATCATCTACCAACGCAACCAATACCGTCTCCGTGCTGTGGCCAGGTCGGAAGCCGGACTGGCGCGGGTCTACATAGACAGTTTCCTCCAGGTGCTGGGGGAACTGTTGTGCCACCACACTCTCAACAACCTTCGCAAGAAAGTGAAAGTTGGAGACCGGACGGTAATTAGCCAATACTGCTGGGTCCAGGGAAGGCTTCTTGAGGAGGGGCTTCACCACCACCTCTTTCAAGACGGCTGGTAGAAACCCCTCACTCAAAGAAGCGTTTACTACTTCCTGGAGCCAGCCTTGTGTAACCTCCTGGGATGCCAGTACAAGCCAGGAGGGACACAAGTCCAATAAATATGTGGTAGCATTCAGTTGCCCCAGCAACCTGTCCAGGTCATCTGGAGTCACAAGGTTGAACTCTTCCCATAAAACAGTCTCAAGGCCTGCCTCTGTCAACCTGCCCAGACTACCTTCATTGGAGGCCAGTTCGTCCCGGATCTGAGCGATTTTATCCTGCAGATAACATCCAAATTCCTCTGCACGACCCTGTAAGGGAGCTTCCGGCGGCCTCTGTTGTAGGAGGGAGCAGGTCACTCTGAACAGGGCGGCAGGGCGGTTATCTGCAGATGCGATGAGAGCGGCAAGATAATTGCGTTTTGCCGCTCTTATCGCCACGAGGTAGGTCCGCAAATGGGACCTTACATGTGTTCGGTCGGATTCGGAGCGAGTGGATCTCCAAATGCTCTCTAGGCATCTCTTTCGGCGTTTCATCACCCTCAGCTCCTCGGAAAACCAAGGGGCCAGGGTGGATCGGCGCCAAGTGAGAGGCCGCAGGGGCACGACCCAGTCCAGGGTCCCAGTGGTCGCCCTATTCCAAGCGACCACCAGGTCCTCAGTCGAGTCGCGGGTCAGGGTCACTGGTATGGCCCAAGCTCCATCTGGAACCTCTCTGGATCCATCAGGCGCCTGGGGAGGAACCATCTTGAGATTTCTGGTTCCACCTCCCCACGGTGGGGTGTAGCGGTCGGGAAGTCTAGCCGAAGGAGAGAGTGATCTGTCCATGACAAGGGTGTGATGGCTAAATCCCCTAATCCTAGATCATTTTCCTGATACCTCGAACCGTCCCGGACATCCACTCCTTTGACGCCATTTCTTTTACCACCTTTGAACTGAGACACCCGTGGGGAAATCAATATCTGCCCCCTCTTCAGCAGCTTCCAGTCCAAGCATGCAACAGTCAAAAATTACTTCACTATTGCAGAAGAAACTTCTGGAGAGAGCTCACAGGAACTGTCGGTTGCTCAAATGTTTCAGGAACTTATGAGAAACATGAATGAATTGCGGAAAGAGATGACAGACTTTAAAATAGGACTCAGAGAAACGCAGCAAAATGTAACGGAAAATAAACAAAGAATTACGGCGTTGGAGGGTGGGGCAACCGAGATGGGAAAAGAGGTTAAAGAAATTCGAAAGGAAAATTTAGAATTAGAAACTTATATGTCTAAAATAGAATTTGAAAGAATGTCTTTTTTTCTCAGGTTTCAGAACATACCAGAGACAGAAAATGAAGATCTTAAAGATGTTATGAGTACAATATTAGCAGAATACCTTAAAAGAGATAAAGAACAACTCTGGTGGGATATGGACCTGGTTTATAGAATTAATTCAACTTATGCTAGAACCCACAATGTCCCAAGAGAGGTTCATGTTAAATTTCTCAGGAGATCCACGAGGGATGAGATACTGGGGGCCCAAAGGGGGGAACCTTTAAAATATCAAGACAAAGAAATAACCATATTGAAACAAATTCCGGAAAAAAACAGAGAAACAAGAAGGAAATATTCCTTCCTGTCGAAGAAATTATATAATAAAGGAATTTGGTTTAAATGGTTATTGCCAGAGGGGATGCTGATCTTCTGGGAGTGGGGTAGAATAAGAATTAAAACATTAAAGGAGGCAGATGCCTGTCTTCAAAAACATTCTTCTCTCTTAGAGGACAGAGATAGGGGGGCGGGAAAAAGGACAACATTACACAAGGTATGGGAACGAAGGGAGCTATGGCGCCACCTGGTGACAGGGAAGAAGAAACAATAGCGAAAAGGCTCAGATCACAAAAATGATTTTATTTGAAATGTCATTGTAATTGTTGATATAATAGAAAATGGCAAAGAAAGAGATGATTGAACACATGGTACACAATGCAACAACTCTGTTTATATTTGTCCTTTATTTTTAAAATTGTAAACTTGTGAGGTTTGGGAGGGCTACCAACACCGACATGGGAGCTACCAAAATTTTTTATATACTCTATCCCCTTTCCTATGTATATTTTATAAACCAATAAAAAAATTTTTTACGAAATACTGGTGCTGTTTTAAAGGAATCATGAATAAACTGAGAAGGATCTACAACATTGTTAAAAATAACTACCTGATAATATATGATCTAAATATTAGTTTGAACTCATGTTGAGTTACAGTTCATATATATTTGAAAAGAAAAAACTGGTCTGTGAAAAGGGGACAACTATTACAAACTGAATTGGCTGGCAATTCTATTGACATATCTAGAAATAGTTCTAAAACCTACAATACCTTGAAAGCAAACTTGTTTTGTTTGTTTTAAGCACAACAAATGGCTTATTTTTCTGTTATGGAAAGTATGAAAGCCTTGTGAATTAACCTCAGAATAATCTGGAATTGTTTCAAGTAGAAACCACTAAAAAGCATTGGAAGAAAGTGATAATTTAGAACAGTTTTAATCTTTACATCTGGCAAAAAAGGCTTTCATGACTATGATTAATCATTTATCAATTTGTACTTTCCCAAAAGATCAATGTCTTGTCTTTAGAAAATAATACTTATGTGTCAGTAATATTATACAAGATTAAATATTTCAAATTCAATAATAGGCCTACAAGACCAAATTTTATGTCCACCAGTTACTTATTAGATTGTTTATTTAAAGTGACTCATGCTATCTCACAGTTAAGCATTTATTTTGCCTGAGTCAGAAGATAAAACTGATTCTAATATTCATCAAGGAATATTTGAGCTCTGGAAAGCCACAATCTCAAATTCTCGCTGAATCAATAGGATCACCAGGAAATACTTGGAAAATGATTATTGTTTTGCAGAAAGCAAATACAACCTCTCATTCAGGGATGGGCTTCAAAATTTTTAGCAAGGGGTTCTCTCCCTGGGTTCTGAGTGGCCGTGGCCTAGTTGGCGTCCTGCACCATGGAGGGGGTGGCTTTCCTTGAGCCTCTGGGAGGGCGAAAACAACCTCCCCAGGCTCCAGAGGACTCTGGAGGCTGGAAACGGACTCATTTTTCACCCTCCATGAACCTCTGTGGGCCCTGGAGACTTCTGGGAGGGGAGTGCTGGGCGGGGCCAGCCAGGAGTGGGATTTTGGGGGTTCTATGAACTGCACAGAATCTTAGCTAGAGGTTCTCCGAACCCTGTGAAGCCCCAGCAGCCCACCCCTGCGTCTCACAGTCAGCTATCAAACTAAACAATTGGGGAGGATTTTTTTAGCTCAACCTGAAGTTACAGAAAGCTAGAGCATACTAGTTTACTACATAGATCAAAAATCTATTAAATAAGTAGTAAGTAACAAATGAGTTATCTATTAAATAACCAATTACATAAAGTCAGGATTTTCTAAAAAAATGGATTTACAAACACAAGGTAAACTTTTTGTAAGTTTAAAAATGAACCATTTAATAGCATTATAGTAATTCCAATCCTGTTTGTGGTTAAATATATAAATATTTAAAATATGTAAATCCTGTCTGTTGCTAAATATATTAACTATAGTTTGATTCAATTAAGCAATATCAAAAGAAAGTTTTTCCAACACAACAAAAAAGAAAATATCTGGTCACATCCTGCTTTCCTTTTTGGGGTACCATACTTTACATTATTCAAAATAAAGTTCATGATACAAACTTTCAACTGTTTGTAATCAGATAAAATGAAACATTATTATTGCCCAGTGGTGAATACATGAACCATTTGTGTACCGAATGAATAGAACTTCGTCTAATTTCAAAAGAAGAACCACTTTTTAATACTTTTTAAGTAAAATGTATTATCTCCAAATCAGCTTGATCTTATACTTTCTCTAAACAAAGCTATTGAGACATTTTCATAACCCATCTTTCCATAACTGCAACCATCTGATAAGGATTTATACTTAAATGATATAACGCTGTTTGAAAATCTGAAAGGAATTTAAGGAATATGTGAACCTTCAGTTCAGTTCAAAAATGAAATTCCAAAGTGATTCATCTGAATCATCTTGTCAAATCCAGTCTTTGAACTGAGCTTCCAAAATAACTTTATACACTAAAACAGGTGTATTTGAATTAATGAGAAGATCTGATACATACAGTATTTTTATTCAACTGAACTAAATGTTCAGCCTGGATTGATGATTGGAATCAATCATGCAAATCAAATTGAAAATCTGAATCAAACTAATTATTAAAATTAAATTCTACCATATGCTGAATGAATTGATATACTTTATTTATTTATTATTTATATGCACATTATTATTTATAGTGCTTTTTTATGCACTATCGAATTGTTAGGTTTCTCCCTACCCACCCCACCCCTACTCATTCCCAAATGTTATAATTTTGTGTAGATTTTGGTTATAAAGCCTCTGGTGGAGACTAAGAAGCAATATGTGTGCTGGTCATTACCTTGTTGTTCCGCTCAACACCTGTGTAATCTGCTTCCGGAGGTATTGTTATATGCAGCTCGGCTTCATAGGCACCTTCTCCTTCATTTCTTGAATTGATTGTAAGCATGAGATAGTTTTCTTCCCCAATTACAAGCTGATCCCTATCGCTACAAAAAATGTTACAATCCAATCCATTATTGTGAGAACAAGATATATGTTATGAGGCTAGAACTGCAGTCAATATGTTCCTGTAAGCATTCCTGTGACAAGCTCTGAGTGAAAGTAAATACTGTATAAACAGCTTTGCCCTAATGAAGCAAAATGTTTGCTCTTTTGCTTAAATAAACAAAGTTTCAAGAAGCAAAAATATACAGAAGGGATTTGGATTTTATAACTGTAAGAAACCTTTGATGCTGTACATTTGACAAATTGGAAAAAGTAAACTAAAGACTAAAGTTAGCTCTCAACATGCAGCATTTAAAATTGATTTCTAATTGCATGCATGCCCTTTCCAACTACTCTACTATTGTATTGTATACTTTCTCTGTACACATTTTTAATGAACACCTTTATTCCATTAAGTACAATACATATGTTTACTTGTTTCAACTTACGGCATAACGGAAAGTTTCAAGTCAGGAATGCACACGTTGTCTTCTCCACAATCCACAAGAATGTATGCCTAAATTGTCCAAAACATGCATTGCTCATGTTAGGGCCCTTTGGCAGGAATTCCAGCCACTTCCTTTCTTACTTTTTGTTTCTTTTGATAGCCATTATAAATATCTTCCCCCAAAGATTTTGATCTTTCCAAGCCCTGATCTTAATACAACAAGCCACACTCAGTTACTTATGTATGTAAAGCCAGGTTATGTTCTGCATACTGGTTATATATGCATATTTTTCCATTCCGAAGCAAGGCAAATGTTCTCACATCTTGTTATTGTTAGCTATGACTGCAAGAATGAAAACTGTTTGAAAATGCAGTTGGAGGAAAGTAACAAATTTAAGGTTAGTGTGGTTCAATTAACTCACCACAATGAACTAATTTGGCTCAAGTTGCTAAGGGAATGCTGAAACTGCTAAATAGACCATCTTATAGAGTAAACTTCATAATGTGGTGGAATTTGCATGCAAAGGCACATACCTGTTTTTCCATTCTGTTTTCTTGGTAATAATTCAATATTGGGCTCACAGCTAATACATCAGAAAATGTGGGTTCATCCAGTTTATAGTTCAAGCTAATATTGATTGGAGACAATTTATCTCTAAATTCAGTTTCATCCTATAGGAATTAAATTATAGGAATCTAAATTTTGACCTATATTCATCATCATTCTTCATGAATGCACAAAATAAATATCTGATCTTTATTTCAATAATAACAGAATTAATATTCTAGTCCTATGATTATTTAGATGTTAGGATGACTATTTCCAATCTTTTCATCACAAATATGCAAAGGCTCGCAGGCTAAGACATTTAAAAGACAAAGAACAAGTTATTAATTTCTATTAAAGCTTCTATGACACTTTGCCTCCAGGTACATTAGAAATGGCTAGCTAAATTTATTTAAAAATGATACAATGGTAAAAATATTGGACAGGAGGAATCCCAATTCAAATCTACATTGTATTATGAAACTCATTAGATAGCTTCAGATCAACCATTATCCCCCAGAGTAACCTAACTTGTGAGATTCTGTAGAAAAAAATGTGTAATAACAAGTATATCCCCTCAGCTCCAGGAGGGAAGAAGGAAGGAAGGAAGGAAGGAAGGAAGGAAGGAAGGAGGGAGGGAGGGAGGGAGGGAGGGAGGGAGGAAGAAGGAAGGAGGAAGGAAGAAGGAAGGAAGGAAAACTCCTGTATGGTCTTCCAGATAGTTCTGGATTGATCAAGTAGATAGAGAACTGAGACCAGGCCCATTTTAGAACAAAACAAAACTTTCAACTACTCTGTTAAATATACAAGCATAAAATGCACTTCGGCTCTGAAGGTTCCACCAATCTAAAGTGCCCAGTTGATTCTGCATTTTCTCTAACAAGAATATTTATTTTTGTGCCTTTATGAAAAGTTAATTGAAAAATCAGCCTCCACATAAGCAACACCACAGGAGCAGCTACTGAAATTGAACATATCTGATGTTTTTGGAACATCTGTAAACACTATTTATACATTTGGGCAATATATATATATATATATATATATATATATATATATATATATATATATATATATATGTGTGTGTGTGTGTGTGTGTGTGTGTGTGTGTGTGTGTGTTATTACTATATCTGCATATATTTGATCTGAACTGGCACTAATAGTTTATCTCATAACATCTGATGTTGAATATACTCCACGTATTTCGTGGATTTTTAGATATGTTTAATTATTTTATATTAGTACATGAAAGCCATTTCAATAGTTGATATTTTTTAATTGGCATTTCATGATTCATAAAGAAAGAAAGCATTTACTATTTAATAGTTCTAATGCATAAGTGTCAAACTCGATTGTGTCACATGATGTATCATGATATATTGTGACTTTTTTGCCTTTGCAGAGCTGGGGTGGACGTGGCCTGTATGTGATGGATCCGGCCCACAGGCCTCTACTTTGACATTCCTGTTTTAATGTATCATAATGGCAAGCTACTAACTAGAAACAATTTTGCAACAATTTGCTGTGATATTTTGTTATGTGACTGCCTTGTCACAGAAAGTTCTGGGGATGTATACTGGAGTATAAATTGATATTAAATAGAGTTGTATTACATTTCATCACTATCAACTGTAAGTTGGTCATACATTTTCATGTGGCTTGCATTGGAAAAAATGGGCAATAGAGATAAGACAATATTTTATGTACTTCAAATACTGCATTGTAATTTGAACAATAAACAAGAATCTTTTGGGGAGGGGGAATCAAAACACAAAAACAATTCCTTTGATTTTCATTAAAATGTTGAACACTTATAAAGGAAAAATGCATCCTTAATTTGTGCGATCTATATAGATTAATTTTTTTCTTAATGCCATATGTACATTCCAAATAAGATAAATGGGATTCAATGTATAACTTAACATGGTTAACATGCAACTCATCTTGTTATTTTATCCCCTCGTTTGTTAACTGTTTCAGTAAAGTATGGTTATCTTTCAACTATTTTAAGTTTGAAGGAGAACATTCTTGGAAATTATTATTCCAAAGCCATACAAATAAAATATATCAGATTTACAAAACCAATTACATTTTAAAATGTATTTTAGCTGTCATTGTGTACTCATCCATATTCAAACTAATTCCAGAATAACTATCCTGAAAGTATGATTTTTCTTGACCAGCAAAGAACAAAACTTACTCTAAGATAAACCACAAAGTCCTTGCAAGTGGGCCAATTCTGTGCAGTTATCATGAAGGAGAAGACATGTTGTGACTGATGATAATCAAGGAAGAGAGTCCTCTTAACAGCTCCTTTGGTTTTTAGTGAATCTAACTGTAGTTCAGCTTTCAGAACTAAAGAACATTAGGAAACAAAATGTTGTAAAAGGCAAATACTGTCCTTAACATTCTGCTCTGATTTAAGAGAAAGCTGCTGTTTTTGTAGTTTCTATACATTAAGTGAATCAACTGCCTTTTTCTATAAGTAGGATATCCAGGTATTTCTTATGGCATTGTAAAGAAGAAAACAAGGATTATTGTGAATTCTTCACTGCCTTTTAACCAGAAATTCACCACATCAAAACAAAAATGTACAATATTTCTACAAAAATTTACTCTCAAGTAAAATGGTTCTAAATTTAACATTTTTGACAGACTCAATGCTTTCATGGCAGAACTAATACCAGCTTTATTCCCACAAAGATAGATGTGATTGTCTCTATCGCCTTTCAAGACATTATTTAAATGGCTAAATTCTATGCTGGGTTAAGTGCTGGGTTAAGTGGCAACAGCTGTCCTCATCCCACAGAGGCTCCACAGTCAAAGGACTGTAGTTCAGGCAAACTGGGAAAATAACATAATTGTTGCAGTTGCCTTCATCCAGCACTTCTCTTCTGACTGAGAAATTAAGGAAATGCCAAATGTCACTACTCTTCCTTTCATAACCATTTATTTTCTTGTGCTTTCTACTGTGGCCCTATGTTAAATCTTCTATAACCTAGATGAGGGGTGTCAAACTCATGGCGCATGGGCCAGATGAATCATATGCTGGCCAAGCCCACCCCCAGTTTAGTGAAGGGGGAAAAAGTCATGATATGTCACTTGACAATAATGTGATGCCATGAGTTTGAAACCCCTGATCTAGACCAAGATCTTTCAACTTGTTCAACGTTTGTTCTATGGAACCCTGGGTTCTGTGAGAACTCGATGGGATTAAGAAAAAGACTAAAAAAAGTAAAAGTTCATTTGACCCCAGCCAATTTTCTATCACCATTGCTTTGTCCCTAAAGGAGGAGTCCAAGGATTTATTTGTTTATTTATTTATTTGTAATTAAAAGGTGAAATGAAAAAAATGAAATGAAAAAGCTTGAAAATCCTTAAGGAGAAGAATCTAGAGCAGTATTTCTAAACATCAGCATTTTAAAGATATGTGGGCTTCAACCTGCAGCTGGCAAGCTAGCGTTGAAGTCCACACATCTTAAAGTTGCTGGGAATTCTTGTCCTTAAAGATTCCATAATTTTCTCTTCTGACTCAAACCTTTACTGTTATCTGAGGTATATTCAGTGTTGAATAAAAACTACTCACTCTCCTAGCACCTCTCTTGCTAGCCTAAGGACACAGCCAGTGGTGAATTTTTTTTACTACCGGTTCTATGGGTGTGGCTTGGTGGCATTGCAGGGGAAAGATACTGCAAAATCTCCATTCCCACCCCTCTCTGGGACCAGTCAGAGGTGGTATTTGCCGGTTCTCTGAACTACTCAAAATTTTCGCTACCAGTTCTCCAGAATATGTCAGAACCTGCCTGAATTTTACCCCTGGACACCGCTCTGCTTCAATTTCTAAGGCATCAGAGCCTTCTTCTATCTCATAGCCAAGTGAAAATATAAGGCAATAGACATAGCTGGGTCATCTTGAAAAATTCAAAATCAGCACTAGCAGGGATGTACCATCAAAGCACCAAGCCCTGCCAATCTTTGTGAGTCCTTTGCTGTGTAATATATGTTGCATCCACTTCCAGCTGTACTAGAAAAAGCAGCAATCCCAAAATCACCTAATCTGAGGGAAGATTATTTAAAATGGAATATAAACCATTTACCACTGAATAAATACTGGCTCTTAATTCATAAACATGGACTTAAATTTTGCCTCACTATCTTGTTTCTTATAGCACAGGGACTGCAAAAAACACTTATTTGTTTGTTTGTTAATTTAGGGTGGCTGGCAGAATGGTTTACAAAGATAAAACTAAGAACAACAAAACAAAATTGATTAATCAAAACAAATTCAAATTAAGAGAACTAATAATGAGGACTCTGCCTGACGATCACATATTAACCAGGCAACCCAATACTCTGCAATATTTTGCTTTGATTGCCAGTTGCTTAAAAGATGCAATTCAATATTCTGATCACCTTCAGAGTCTTATGTGGTTTGGAATGTGGGTCAGCCCAGTCATGCGGCTAAAAAGTGCTTGCTAAGATTCCCATTCTTTGTCAGGTCTTGGTCAGAAACGATTTGAAGGCCAACATTCTCTGTAGAGATTTCCGTCCTGTGATATGCTTTCATCAAATTTTAGCCATACATTACTTTTTAATACATGGGAAACTATTAAAATATATATTTCCATTGCATATTTGAGGACTGCTGTAGAAATAGACAAAATCCCTGGGTATGGAATGAATTTTCTTATTGATGAATGCTACATGCTAATTATGATATACTATAGTAATTGTTTATTTTGTTTATGGTTTGATGTATTTAGTAGTTTTCTTTTATTATTGCATTATTCTGCATTTATTCATCTAGAACTTGTATGACCTTTAGTTACATATATTGGAGAGTTATGGAATTTGAAGTTCTGGAGAACTCTAGGCTGAGAATGGTTGACTTAAAGCTTTTATCAGCAGCACCATAAAGCATGCTTGTTATATGCATTCCTAGCATTAGCACCTAGTTTTAAGAATGTTAACTTGTAAGAATGTTAAATTGTGCAGCCCATAAAGATATCTTTAACTTTTAAAATATTCCTTAATGTTCTCATGAACATTTTCAAACTCCCCCCAAATCCCACAACCTTCAATGCTAACATGCAAGTATAAAAAAAAAAGACTTACTTATATTATCTGAAAAACCTGGGCTTTGAAAACCTGCACAAACTGCTACAGTAAAACTGTAAAGAAAAGAGAAGAACACTCTTATGGAAATTCTTGTAGACATTTTAAAAAAACTTATTAGCATCTGTTTTCTTTTGTTTTTTCCTTTACAAAACCTGCTATATAAAAACATACTGCTCAACTGGCATATTGATTATTCATCCATCCATCTCTACTGCTTAACTAAAAGAAACCTAATTCTGATTTTTTTCTATATTATCTTTCAACCCCCATTACTAAATAATTATGCTTTTAAAACCAAGGATCAGAACCTTCTAAATACCTATACCTATGCCCAGGCATCTAATAAAATCAGCATCATCCAAAAATGCAGAAATTTAGATATAATGTTTCACAATTTTTGTTCAAATAACATTTATAGGTGCACAAGCCCCTAATGGATGGATTGCACAAGCCTATTTTACATATCCTAATTAAATGGCAGCTCATCCTTTTTAGAGATGTTATCCCTTTTTATTAAATCAATTGTGGGTTTTTTTAAAGATGCTTATTATGATTGGTTTGCTGTTTAATTGGTCTGTTGTAAACGTGGTCAGCTTCCGGAGATAATCACACTGTGGCATTAAATATATATCTAATTTATCTGACTACTGCCTAGTCATTTTTACAGATTAAATCATAATCACATAAATCAACTAGCCTTTTATTATATGACTTTCTCATGTATATAAATATAATATAAATTTTATAACAATGATATAATTTTTAATCAATCTATTTTCACAAATAACCATGGTTAAATCATTATCGACCCATTACCACCACCACAGATATATGCATATATGCATTTTGTGCCACAGAACTACAATTTACTGTTAATCATTGTCACTGGTAAATTTATTTATATATCACTGTCTTTCTCCCTCATAGAGAAACTCTTAACAGCATGTATTCTTGCTGGGTATAATGCCAGTTTAATTCACACCATCTAATTATATATTCATACATAGCTAAACACAAAGTAAGTTCAAGTTAAAGTCAGTTTCTGACTGTAGTAAATAAGGCTTATTATCATTGACTCTAAAAGTTTTTAGGAAGTGTTATTTTATATTTTCCCAAAGATTTTTCTGGTTCTTCTGAGAAATGAATATTCCTTAAGTGATGGATTAAAAAAAGGAGTGAAAACAAAAAAACTTGCATGTGTCATACCTATTGCATGTGACAATTATTCCCAAATATGTAGATTAGTCTGATCTGCCTTGAAAGGCTAAGAGATTTGAGATCGTTTCCGGCTTCGGACGCGGACGGACGTGGATTCCACACGTCCGCCGCTGTGTTGCCTCAGCTGCGCCTTCGGGTGCGGTGGGGATGGGCATAATCCCCCCCTCTGCACGGGCGGCTTGTGGTGAGGGCTCCCATCTTGACGGCAGTCGGGGGAGCTGCTCCCGCCTCGCCCTAGGGGCTGGGGAACTTTCACGGGGGGAGCTTCCCTTTCGCCGAAGGAGCTGGAACATGGAGGATTTTACAAGGAGCTGAAACGCGGGGGCTGAATGGCTGCGCCGAGGCTCCGGATTAGAAAAATGGTATGTGCCTTATTTGGACTTTTTTGCATTCAATTTGATGAAAAGAGAAGATAGGGGGGAGTTGGAAACAACCCCCCTGGAATTAAAGTGGCATTGGAGAAAGAGTCCCGTGATGCGGAGAGAGTGAAAGTGACTTCCGTTGGATTTATTGAAAAAGGAAATTTCTTGTTAACTAAGGGATTGCTGTTAGACAATGTATCCTGAGCCTTGCTACATTTTAATTTGATTGTGTCCACTTTTGCTTTCTCCATCCTGCCGGAAAGGTGGAAAGATGGCGTTCTCTTTGTTCCCAGGACGGAACTTTTCTTCTTTGGAAATAAGCATTCCTCTATTTCAACAAAATTAGACTAATCTCAAACTATATAAGAAAAGGACCTGCTCTGGTGTCTTTCAGTGCTCTCCCCCCTTGTGAAACCTTCTGCTTTTGTTTGGAAAGTTTTTTCCTTTTTTCCTTTTTCTCTCTGGACGTTGTAAATTTAATTTGAACTACAGCTGCTTTTGTCTCGGACTTCATAGACTGCCTGCCCAACAGCGCCATTTTTTTTCTTTCTTTCTTCTCTACGCACCAACACTTAAAACTTTAATTATGGCATCAAGGAAACCCCCATCTGGGAAACCAAGCTCTGCTCCAGCATTTACAAAACCCAGCCCATCCTCACAACCAAAGATTTCAGCTTTGTTACAGAAGGAAATAGAAGTAGAGGATCCTAAGTCACCAAGCCCTCAGCCATTAAACGTAGAGGAGATGTTTCAAAAAATAATGAATGAAATGCAACAAATCCGGAAAGACAATTTAAGTACAAGACTGGAACTATTGGAGGCGCAAAGAGAAATAACAAATAATAAACAAAAAATTGTGGGGCTGGAAGGGGGGGCGGTTGAGATGAAGGAAGAGATAAAAGACTTTAAGAAAGAACTTACAGATATTACTGGTCAAATGTCTAAAATTGATTTTGAACGTATGTCTTTCTTTTTAAGATTTCAGAATGTTCCAGAATTACCTAATGAAAATTTAAAAGAGTTGATGGCTACTATGTTAGCGGATTATATTAAGAAAGATAAGGAATTTATTTGAGGGGACATTGATTTGATTTATAGAATTAATTCAGCATTTGCCAGAATAAATGAGGTACCCAGAGAGATACATATTACATTTATAAGAAGGTCAACGAGGGATGAGATACTGAGAGCGCATGCATTGTAAGTCATTGGATGCATTCCATCCAATGACTTACAATAAAGACACCAAATAAGGCTGGTATAGGACTGATTTAGGATTATACCATAGGTGGTATTCAGCTGATTTCTCTGACTCAGATGAACTGGTAACGGCAGTTACGGGAGGCTCCGCCCACCCTCTCCAATGTAATGTGTGAGCACTGCACATGCACAGAAGGTGGTGCGCAAGTGCAGTGCGGTGCGTGTGAGTGAAGAGAGAGAGAGAGAGAACGTAGCCATATTTGCAAACTGGTAGGGAAGGTAAGTGAATCCCACTATACCAGTCCTATAGTAGTTTAATTCTAACTTAATAATTTAAGACAACAGTTTTGTGTCTCTGTAGACATTAGCACAAAACAGTAGTCATATTTATCTTAAGTCTCATTACTTTCAATAAGATGATAACATGGCAATATAAACTTCTTAATACAACAGATTGTTGTTTGTTTTTCTTTTTTTCAAATACATGCAATTCCGATACATATTATCTATATATTTATCTATATGTTTTTTTGATAAAGCATGTACATCATAGCATCAAAATGCTCCTTCTTTTGATTGATGCCACATTTTGCTTATTTACAGCTATTCCTGCAAAAATGTTGAAGATGGGAAGCAGAATTGGGACAGAGAAAGAAACAAATGCTAGCCAGACTAAGGCTATAGAGACAGGACATGGTAGTGCATAGACTTAGTGACATTGGAATAGCCAGGTAGAAATTATGTGCACTCCAATGGTTTGAGCCAGATTCCCTGAGATGGATTGAGCTCCCATCGCTTGATTCCTGGTCTTGCCCACTTGAAAGCATGCAATATTGCAAGTAAACAAATGGGTGCCACTTTGGTGGGGAAAAAATCTAGCTGTGTTGATGTGTTTGAGGGTGGAAGTCAATGGGACCACAAGTTAATTGGTGTAAAGCTAGTTCATCTTCCATAGTGCATCAAGGATGGATGCGCAAGTGCCAGACAGATTGAACTAGCAATCTAGGCCAGGGGTCCCCAACCCCCGGGCCGCGGACCGGTGCCGGTCCGTGGCTGGATGGGAGCCGGGCCGCAAGGCTAGAGAGGAGGAGGGAGGGAGGAGGGGGCTGCCCCCTGAGCAGAGCGCGCAGGAGAACGCAGGCGCGGCTGTTCGCGCCATTGGAGTGTGAGTCTTCCTCCACCCTCGTCGACGGAGGGACTCCTGGACGCCGCCGGACCGGCCACCGATTCCCTCCCCTGCTGGCATGCCGGCCACTCGTTTTAATCCAGGGACTGTGGAGGCTCTGCGGGCTGGGGTGGGAACTGGCGGGTTGCTCCGGCGGCGCAAGGAGTCCCTCCGTCGACGAGGGTGGAGGAAGAGCCCCCACCATCCTCCTGCGTTCTCCCGCGCGCTCTTCCCAATGGGCTGCCCCCCCTCCCTCCTCCTCCTCTCCAGCCCGGCTCCTATCCAGCCACGGAGCCTGACCGAGCGAACGAGCGACCAAGCCTGGCAGGCGGGATGAGGAGGCTGGGGGCGGGGGGACGGGACGACGATGACGACGACAGACACACATAGAGAGACAGAGGGAGGGAGGGAGAGAAAGATAGACAGAGACACAGAAGGAGTGATTGAATGAATGAATGCAAGACAGACAGACAGACACACACACACACACACACAGAGTGACAGAAATGGGCGGATGAAGGAGAGTCACAGAGAAAGAGAGAAAGAAAGAAAAAAGTGGGAGAGAGAAAGAGAGAGAAAGACAGAAAGGAAAGAAAGAGACAGGAAAAGATACAGAAAGAGGGAAAAAGAAAGAGAAAGAAATAGAGACAAAGGGAAAGAGAGAAAGAAAGAAATAGCGAGAGAGAAAAAGAGAGACAGAGACAAAGAAAGAGAAAGAAAGAGAGAAAGAAAGAAAGAAAGAACTTATGACCACAGTTGAGGCCAAAAGTTTGGTTGCTAACCAAGATCATTGTTAAGTGAGTTTCACATTTTCAAAGTTGGCCACGCCCACCCAGTCACATGACTGCTGAGCCCCTCAGCCGGTCCGCAGAATTTTCTTTAAAATGAAACCGGTCCCTGGTGAAAAAAAGGTTGGGGACCCCTGATCTAGGCCATCTAGGATAGGTAGATGTTTCTGACATTGTATACCATGTGCTAAATAAATAAATAAATGCTATTAAGACTAAGGCATTTCTAACTTAATTTGAATTCAATTTTCTGCTTACTATATATTTTATCCAAACTTTAAATAATTTTTTTATGATTTCTCTATAGAAAACAAAATTCATACATTTAATAACAATTCTCCATCTGATTTAAAACAATATTTTCTTTATACTAGATACGATTTTTACATTATAATTCAAATCTTTAGATTTCTTGACCTTTTTAATGGTTCATATGATTTTTCATTCATGTTATCTTGAAATGTCAATCAAAAGATATTTTGTACAAGTTGCACAGCTGGCTAAGGGATACAGAAACTTATCCCATGGTGTAAAGGAAATATTTGTCTCTTGGAGTTTCCCTAATAATTGTTGGGGACCCCTGATCTAGGCCATCTAGGATGGGTAGATGTTTCTGACATTGTATACCATGTGCTAAATAAATAAATAAATGCTATTAAGACTAAGGCATTTCTAACTTAATTTGAATTCAATTTTCTGCTTACTATATATTTTATCCAAACTTTAAATAATTTTTTTATGATTTCTCTATAGAAAACAAAATTCATACATTTAATAACAATTCTCCATCTGATTTAAAACAATATTTTCTTTATACTAGATACGATTTTTACATTATAATTCAAATCTTTAGATTTCTTGACCTTTTTAATGGTTCATATGATTTTTCATTCATGTTATCTTGAAATGTCAATCAAAAGATATTTTGTACAAGTTGCACAGCTGGCTAAGGGATACAGAAACTTATCCCATGGTGTAAAGGAAATATTTGTCTCTTGGAGTTTCCCTAATAATTGTTTGCATATGTATAACATGAGGTTTTAACAACTACAGAGAAAAATTACAGAATGAAAAACTAGCAGCTGTTCTTCAATCATTTGGGAAGACTGCATTAATTTTTTTTTATAGTAAGAGTTAAATCTCCAGGGCACTGTATTTTATAATGTAATAGTGTGCTACAACCATCTATCAACTATTGTATTCATGTAACACATCTACTGATACATCTATCAGGAAAAAAAATCACATTTAAACAATCTTTTTCAAGCATTCAAAAATGCTAGGAGAATCAGAATGTAATTGAGTTCTTTCCATTTAGGTAGGAAAAAAAGAATTCTAAGATGGTAAAATGAATTGAGCAGTGGCTAGCTGTAGTCTCTCATGAATTAAATTCTTTGTAAATTAAAAAAGAAACCCGTATGCCATAAAAATATATTTGAAACCAAATAGCTATTTGTGTGGAAATATTTGGGCTTTATAAAACAAAAAAATATAATGATGTTCAAAAAAAGTAAATCTGCAATTAACATCAATTTTGATTCTCCTATTATTTTAACTTGCTTAAGTATAAATTAAGCATCAGTATATTTTTGTCATCTCCGATTCCTTGGCCTTAAAATGTGTTGGATTTCAGTTCTCATAAGGCTACATTGATTATGCAGTATAAATTCTAGAGGACACTGGGTTGGGAAGCTTGGAACAGAGTTATGATGCATATATTTCTTGTTTCAAGCTAGAATTTCAGACAATTGCAATAGTTAGGAAGCATATATCTATACAACACCTATACAATCTACTTTTCTTACAGGTGTTAAATTCTAGATAGGTAAATAAAGAAGCAAATAAACAGAAATAAACTATGTTTCTCGTCCTGCCCTGGAGAAGTATTTTGCAAACTGAACTAGGCAAAAGATGGAATAAAAATCAATGTTGCCTATTTAAATCACTTAAGATTTGCAGATAATGATGTTGTTTTCAGACAACATCATTAGAAGAGCTACAAAGAAACCTACAAGAGCTGCATTAAGCAGGAGAACCATTTGGCTTAAAAATAAACCTGAAGAACAGCTGGTTATGTTTAATAAATTCACTAAAGAAAAAAAAAATTGAACGGCATGTTGAATGTGGTTGGCAAGCTAAGCCTAATTTTCAAGAACCATCTCCCCCCTATTTATTTATTTATTTATTTATTTATTTATTTATTTATTTATTTATTTATTTTATTTTATTTTATTTTATTTTATTTTATTTTATTTTATTTTATTTTATTTTATTTATTTTATTTTATTTTATTTTATTTTATTTTATTTTATTTTATTTTATTTTATTTTTAAATTTTATAGACCGCCCCCTCTCCCCGAAGGGACTCGGGGCGGTGTACAGGAAAAATTAAAACCGAACACATGACAATACATACAAAATTAAAACCGAATTAAATAACCCTGTACAAATTTATAAACATTAAAAACTGTAACCCATTAAAACCAAATAAAACAATTTATATTACAGACTGGGTCGAGAAGCCTGAAGAGAAAAGTTTCCAATCAATTTGTGCTACCTGCTTTAACATAAGCTGGTGAAACATGAACACTAACCCTATACAATCTATACAAAAGCTATGAGTGGTGCAAACGGCCATAGAAAGATACAGGCTCAGCATCACAAGATAAAATAGAAACACCTGCACACAGATTAGAGAACAAATGAAAGCATACAAGATAATCAAGGGAATAAAAGAATTGAAATGGAAACTGGTCACATAGTAAGAACTGATGGCAAGCGGATCAAGGGAGTCATAGAATATATCACATTCAATAAATATCATCCATGAAAGAAACTTAAAACAAATGGAATAACAACATCAGCAAGTATTGCAGGCCCAACTGGCAAAAGAAAGCTCAAGACCTTACAGGTTGGATTTATTTATTTATTTATTTATTTATTTATTTATTTATTTATTTATTTATTTATTTATTTATTTATTTATTTATTTATTTATTTATTTATTTATTTATTTATTTATTTTATCCCATTTCTATACTGCCCTATCTCCCCAATGGGACTTAGGGCGGTGCACAGAAGAATTAAAAACACAACAAACAATCAAAATATAAATACAGTCACATTTTAAAATAGAATTAAATTTTGTGTGTCTGTGCTAAAATATGATTAAAACTATTAAAACATATATTAAAATTCAGTCACTAAATTTGAGACAATTAGATCTAAGCCAGGCCCGCTAAATGAAAAAGGTGCATTTTAAGCAGCTGGCGAAAGAGGCGAAGGTCCGTGATGGTGCGGAGTTCGGGGGGCAGGTCGTTCCAGAGGGCTGGACCTGCCACAGAGAAGGCCCTCCCCTGGGGGTCGCCAGGTGGCATTGACCGGCAGACGGCACCCTGAGGAGGCCTTCTCTGTGGGAGCGGACAGGCCAAAGGGAGGTATGTGGTAGGAGGCGGCCTCACAAGTAACCAGGCCCCATGCCATGGAGCGTTTTAAAGATGGTTACTAACACCTTGATACATAGGGAAGAGTGGATAGACAATGGCAAAAATGATAATGATAATGAATTAAACTATATAGTCCTTCATATTTTCAGAGCAGGTATATCTTTCTATAGTTTGTTGATTGGTTAAAAAATCAAACACTGATTATGATGTCTTATCTAAAGAGTATTGAGCTATACGCAGCACAATGTAGACTTGCATTTAAGCTTGCATGTACAATATGGTCAATTCTTTACTGAACATTATGAGGTGTCCTCAATGATGCATTTTTCCAGGGAATATTTAAAAAACAGCTTCTTATAATGATATCATAGGATTTGCACAGCTGACACCAGCTGGAGCATAGAAAAACTCAAAGAAGAAATGCAAGATCGGAACATATGGTGAGACCTCAGATTAGCCTCTCAGATTTGCCAAGAGTTGAATACGACTCAATGTATAACATCATCATCATCATCATGCTTTGCATAAGATTTTTTTTGAGATTCTGTTCAAAGCAATGTGCTAACTAGGATGGTAAACTGGCCAATGATATAATGTGGAGATTGCGTAGCTTTGAATTAGCTTGGTCATAATGTAAGAACTCAATAAGAAAAATAATTTTGCAAGCAAACCAGGAAAGCTTGTCTGCAAAAAGTTATTTATTTTTTCTAACTTACCAGGCCACTAAGGTCATAGAACCAGGAAGCTGACAGGTTTTATTTTCTGGATTTACAATCACTGGGGAGAGCAGAAGCTGAGCATTTATCGTCACAACTGGTCTTGCTCTGAAAGGCAATCAAAAGTAAATCAAAACATATTTTAAAAAACACCAGAGAAGACAAAAGGCGACTTTTTCCATTTCTATGGATGTTCATGACATTTAGAAATACAGAAAATATGAATTACACATTATGTATACAATAAACATTCAAAACACCAGCAGGGACATGTATACAAAATACCCACATCAAGATGAGACAGATTTGTCTAGAGGGATGATGCACAAAATTCTACTTTGAATGTTAATGATTCACTCATGTCTGCACATATGATAGCATCTCTCTCTGATTTTTATTGATAGCAGTTAGCCAAATACTCTACAGAAAAAGATGCACCAGCAGGAGAAGGTGGTTGTTTTTGTTACTAAGATTTAAAACAGCAGGGATTTATTTTAATAAATAAACAAATAAAATGTATGCATCACATTCCAACAAAGTTCAAAGCCAAATTGTAAGGCTACAGTTCCCAATTGTGTGCCACAATGCCTCAGGGTGCCACAGCAAACTCAGAGGAACTCCACAGGATGACACAGTGATATCCAACGTCTGTCAGACACTACACAAACTTTGAACCTAGAGGCACCATGAAAAATTACTGAGATATTAAAGGAATTGTTAACCATTAAAATTTGGGAATTTTTGCCACAAGGTGTTACCTTATACAATTTGAACACAATAAAATATAAAACAAAATTAGTGCAATCTTATGCATATTTACTCATATATAAATCTGAGTTCAGAATACAAACTTGAATTTAATCAATGGAGAACCATTTTATCAAAAAGTATTTATAGAGTGGATCATTTGAGATTAATGGAATTAAGTAAACCATGAAGTCACCTGAAACCACC
This sequence comes from Rhabdophis nuchalis, assembly GCA_039707465.1. Taxonomy (NCBI): domain Eukaryota; kingdom Metazoa; phylum Chordata; class Lepidosauria; order Squamata; family Natricidae; genus Rhabdophis; species Rhabdophis nuchalis. Next base: position 31,565,403 of record CM077647.1, read on the forward strand.
ATTTAATGTCACAATAAATGGCATTTTAGTAACAAAAAACTAAAATGTTATGTTATAAAATAACTATTTTTATACCAGTTGTCTGCAGTAATATCTGATGTTTTTATAGAAAGGTTTGCAAATAAAAATTGTATAACTCAGTAGCAATCCAGGCACAGGCATCAATCAAGTGTGAAATCCATAAAAACCATGGATTCTGAGGCCCAATTCTGACTTGATGAGCTAGAGAATATGACCCAGTTGAAAGTTTTTTGAAAAACTCATGTTTTACATTTTTTTTGCTTTCCTTTTTTTTGCTCATTTATCAGCTAAAAGTAGCAAATACATGATCATTATTTAAAATACATCATAATGCTCTACATCTGTTGGGATCCAGAAGAAAGGCCTTCTTCATGGTGGCTCCCTCCCATTGGAACCTCATTCTTCCAGAAATTAGACTGGCTTCCACTCTGACACTCTTGCATAAGAGCCTGAAGGCATGATTTTGTTAGCAGGCCTGGGAAAGCAATAATGGGATGTAGCTCATTAAATGGCTAATTTGAATGTGTGTTGTCAACAAGAGGAGGTGGGTTTATTATTATTATTTTTATTTTTATTATTTCTTCTACATTGTTTTTTTATTGTCTGTAAGCTGCCTAGATTTTCCAGGATGGAGTATGCAGTTATATACATTTTCTTAAATAAATAAATAAATAAACAAACAAACTAATAAATAAATAAAATCTTAGCATACACTCAAATTGTCATGAACACCCCATGAAGATTAATTAGCCCAAGAGCTTTTCATATGTTGATACAAAGATAATACAAAATGAAGAAAATGAAGAATATTATGGCATGCCTTCAAACACAAATTAATTAAAATTGAATGTACAACAGAGTTATTTTATATGGCCATTTAGGCTGTGGTGATAACTGTGTACCTTCCTACTGCCATCAGAATGGGTCCTGCATGAGCAGTGAAGGAACTGGATCTGTGGAGCAGATTCTAGAACCCCTATTGCAAAGTGAAAGAATGGAAAGTCCAGACAAATAAGGGTCTGATTCTGCACTGGGGTCCCCAAATTGAACAAATGGAGTGAGGGAGTGAGGGAATGTGTAAATGGATGGATGGATGGATGGATGGATGGATGGATGGATGGATGGATGGATCAATGATCCTGCCTTCTGCTGCTCTGTGTTAGTAATGGTGATTGATAGCTAGACTATTGATGCTTGCTTATTTGACATATTTTTATAATCACATATTCTTAGATCATGACTTCATGGTTTACAATAAAAAACCCATTACAAAGTGAAATAAAAAGGCAATCAACAATTAAAAAAAAGATAATGTATGATTAAAAAGGCCAGGAGAGAATATCAGATCTTATAGACATTGGAGTCTTCTCACCATGACTGAAAGCCTATGTGTAAAACTGCCTCAACAATGTAATATTCATTCTCAAACGCATATAGAATTTTTGCTGTTTTTACTACATTTCATCTTTGTGGATTAATATACAAAAAAAATGGAATATTTTTTCAGATTTTTTAATGGTATAAAATAGATGACAGATCTTAAGCCAAGTGGACAAAAAGCCAAAAAAGAAAAAAGGTCATCACAGAAAGAGCAACTGGAACAGACAGGGCTATAATAAGTGAATTAATTGTCTCTTTTTTTGTTAACCCTTTTAGAAGAAAACTTTAAAGAGAAATTGATATATCAGCATAGGGTTCATTTCCTTTCTAAATCCATAATCCTTAATAGTATAGAAAGCAGATTAAAAAACCCAACTAAATACAAGCAGAAAAGTATAGCCGTAGTTAAATTCAATGTTACATAATGGTATAAAATCAACTTAAATGCTAACAATCAATTTGCCAACCATAACTCATCAACTTTTTCAAATATACTACAGCTTCAGATGGTAAAGGTCCCTGTTATATATGTACAATCATTTTTTAATGATTACACAGCCTTATAAATCCAATAAATTCAATTTTATGCCTATTATTCTGAAACAAATCAGTAACTGATTTGTTTCTACAAAACAGAAACCTTTTCCAGAAATATTTTGGTTCTGCTATGAGTTCAAATATAGTTTCAAAGAGTGGACTTCTGAAAGAACAGTTTTTCAATGTCAAAAACATTTTACATATATATGTTTCTTATTAAAAGATTAAGGATGGAGATAATAGGAATATCTAACATTGCATACCTGTAAACAACTACCTTTCCAACTCCAAATGCACCAACAATTAGATCTGTGGTAAAAATATATATACACATTATTAGAACAGGGGGAAAATAGAATAATAATTACAATTGATATTATTGATATGAAAATCAATAAAATGACTAAATGTAAATATTGTGGAAACAGAAATTCATAGAAACGTTCATTTTTCTAAATTTATTTTAATTCAGAGTTCAGGCATATTCTTTTCACTCTCATTCCTATATGAGCACTCATATTCTAATAGTGGGCCCCAAATGGAGACCTGGATGCTGGAGAAGAATTAAGACAAAGATTTGTAAGTCTAATATTGGTTGGAAGATATTAAAAATATAAGCAGTGCAGTAAACTTTGGACTGAAATAATTTAATTGGTTTTAACATAATTGTTTTTATATAATTTCATATCTTACTATTAAACAAGATACAATACTTAATAAAACAATACTTTAAAAATAATTAGGGTTATTTAAAACAGGTCTCTTTGTGCTTTTCATAAATGTGAACGGCTCCACAGAAAATTGACTTATTTCCTTCTTTAGCTTGGTCTGGCTAAGGACTACGTTAAACATCCTGAATGCCAAAATCATTAATGAGTTTTATAAACATTTTGAATTCTGCAAAAGAAAATAATCACAATCAAGTGTTCAAGCTGTCTACATTATCAGAATATTTGGCAGCACTGTTATCCTAAAAATAGATGTTTTAGTGAATACTGTCGTACTTCTTCCTAGAAAATACACAAGACACAATTTGCTGGCTGAAAGCAAAATCTTTGACATATGCAGAATATTTTCATCAAAATTAGATATATTACTAAATTAGATATCTAGGTCTTTTCTGGTAAAACCTGAAGAAAAACTGGGTATATATATTTTTTAAAATGATACTAATTCATTTTTTAAAGATGCAGATTTTATTTCCTCTTTGTTTATTACTAAATAAGAACAAATCTTCATAGTTTTGATTAAAAGAGAAAAATCTATAAAAAATCATTTAGAATGTAGCTGTAATTCCACAGGGTTTGCATTTGGATTCTATGTGTGCATTTCTACTTCCTAGAAGAAATACCTTCTATGGTTATAACTCAATTTTTAGAAAGTAATTAAATAACCATAATACACTTGTAAAGCAAAGAGCTCTGCCAAGATGTCTAATACTTTGTACAGATAAGGAAGACTGTATTGTTAATTTTGGGATCAAAATTAGCAATAGTCATAAGGGGACATATTGTTCTCTAGTACTCGCCACAATTGTGAGAAGGGCGAAATTTAAAAAAAAAACCACATTTGCTAACCTGGGCTTTTGTTGTTACATAGAATTTGACATAAACACTTTGCATTATTTTAAGATGTAACAGAAGAAAAAAAATGATTACTTTAACTGTACTCAATAATAAAACTGATTGTACACTAGACTCTAAAAAGATGCTAGTTTGTCATCTTTATTGCTTCCTTGGATTTGTGCTATAGCTGTTTTGACATATTCACTATGCTCTTCCAAAATCTGGAACAATATATAACACTTTCTTAACATAAATTTAAAGTAGCAAGACAACTAACTGGAACTAGGTTGTGATGCTAGTATCTGACTTTCATGGCTTGTTTGCAACAGATTGCAACAACAGAGCTGTGCAAAGCAGCTCTATTTCCTTTTTTTATTTCCTTTTCCATTGTATCTTCCCTTGCTTTTATTAATGCTCCTGAATGCACTCCATAACTGAAACAATGATCCTAAATGAAAATGTGATAATTGTAGAGCTCCTGGAATTTAGCTTACAAACTGTCTTACTACTTTATATATTCCAAACCCCCTACTACTATGTTAAAATGATGGAAGGTTTCCTGCTATGCATCTTGATGTACATACGAATGACATACAAAGAATACTATTCTTGAAAATGGATTATTCTGTTATTACGTTCCTAGTTCCTATTAGCCACAGCTGTTGCTTTTGTATTGTTAGTACATCTAGGTAACAGCAGCTAATTGATCTTGGTTGAACTTGAAAAGCTCAGTAAGCTTAGACCTATTAAAACTTGAGGTAATCAACAAATCCTCAGCCTATTGGCTAGATTTAAAAATTTAAAAATCCCAAAAGACGTTAGTTGCAAACCACTTCCATATTGTTGTCAAAAAAACCTTATGAGGTGACTAGGAAACAAGGCTAACCTAATTGTTGTTGTTTATTGTTGTTTATTAAGTGTGTGTGTGTGTGTGTTTGTGTGTACATATGTAGACAGACAGACAGATAGACAGACATTTGGTTGCTAAACCAAACAGACAGTTATAGAGGTGCAAATGACAGACCCAATAATTCTTCTGTAGAACTGTATTAGCTCTTTGCGCAGTCTGGACTTTCTGAGTTGACAAGGAATAACATTCTTTGTTGTGCCTTTTAAATGATGGTTCTAACGTTAGATACCCTTTCAAGTCCTGGGAGATTATAGAACCCAGAAACCTGAAGGACTCTATTATTGATATTGCGTTGCCTAATATTGTAAGAGGTGGTAGAATTATTACACATCATTCTACTACTTCTTACAATATTAGGCAACACAGTGTATAATAGACAATAAACAAAACAAGATGATATAGTAGAAATGTATATGTATATTATATTCTCAGTAATAATACAGCCATCGAGCATAGTGGCTAGCATGCATTACTACAGACTAACTCACTGCTCACTCCAGAAGTTCTGACTGGTTCAAGGTTAACTCACTGCTCACTCCAGAAGTTCTGACTGGTTCAAGGTTGACTTAGCCTTCATCTTTCAGAGGTCAGTAAAATGAGTGCCCAAATTGATAGGGACAATATATTCTGTAAACCACTTAGAAAAGACTGTAAAGCACTATGAAGCGATATATAAGTGCTATCGCTATTGATATTAGGTTTTCATCATCCATATGTACTTCATTAATTCTCAAAGTTTCACTGTAAACAATAAAACATCAAATTGCCAGTGTGAATGTTCTCATTCTTTCTTCGGTCTACAGCTTGTCCAAAGATTTTCTGTATTCTTATTCTTGTTCCTAGTCAGCCAGATCACCTAACATTAATGTTGATTCTTTGAATGAGTTAACCAGCCTCATATGGACCTATGTTACCAAGTAACAGACAAACAACACTTTAACAACAAGTAATGAGAATGTCATACGAAACCTTGCTGAAGCTTTGCTACAATCAAGATAGATTATATGCACAGCATTACCCTTTTCCACTAAAGTAGATAATTTGTCAAGGAAGCAGATTATATTTATGACAGTACCTTCTAATATATTCCTTAAAGCAAAACAGGATGATATGGTAGAAATGTGTGGGTGGGTACAAATACACTGTATCATTAAAAAGTATATTCTAGTATTAGCTAATTCACTAAAAATTCTAATTTTCCATAAGTACATATGGATATATTTCTTTTGCAAGTTTCTCAATAATACAGGAGATGGTTCATCTCATTGTGTAAAAATTAATAAAGCTATATTACTTTAAGCAAAGAGCTGCCAGGCACAAGCCCAAAGATAACACAGTGAAATCCAATTGAGTCTAATCCTAAGCGACAAAATATGATCAACTAAAGCTGTAACTCTCTACCCCAGAGGTGTCAAACTGGTGGCCCACAGGCCAGATGCATCATGCACAGACCACGCCCATCCCAACTCCCAAAGGAAAAAATATCACGATACATCACATGACAAGATTGAATTTGACACCTGTGCTCTACCCAGCATATCTTGAGAAAATTTGGAGTGTGGCTTCCATGAATCTCTTTCTTCCTCTCCTATCTCTTAATTTGACTGCTCTTTGGAATACACTGCTTCCTCTCTGGAAAAGTTCTGTACTATCAATGTTCCCTTCCACTGCTTCTTCAGGTGCGCATTCCAGCACAGGAATGATGTTATTCTAAGCACATATCTCTCCACTTCTATGTTTACAATTTGTTAAATCAAAACATTTTATTGACCTATCAGGTAAAATATTTCTGAATCCCAAATTCCATTGATTTTTCTACAATCCTCTATATGGAGACTTGAAATTCCAAGGGAATGTCCTGATATGATTTTTTTTATCACCCAGTCAATCTAGAACACAGAATGATAACATTGGAAAGGACCTTGGAGGTCTTCTAGTCCAATCTCCTGCTTGAGCAGGAGACCCTATGTCAGTGTTGGTGAACCTTTTAGGCACAGAATCCCCAAACCGGAAAGTGCGCCAGAAACCCGACAACTAACTGGCCAGTGTGCATGAGTGCCTTGGAAACTTGACTTTCCGAGTTGACAAGGAATAACATTCTTTGTTGTGCCTTTTAAAAGATGGTTCTAACGTTAGATACCCTTTCAAGTCCTGGGAGATTATAGAACCCAGAAACCTGAAGGTCTCGATTATTGATATTGCGTTGCCTAATATTGTAAGAGGTGATAGAATTATTACACATCATTCTACTACTTCTTACAATATTAGGCAACACAGTGTATAATAGACAATTGCCCCTGAGCTGGGGCAATGTTGCATGTGCCGACAAAGAGGGCATACGTGCCATAGGTTCGCCATCAGGCCCTATGCCATTTTAGATAAATGCTTTTCGAAAGCCTCTGCTAATTTTATAGACAAACCAGTTGAGCTTTCTTCAATATATTATCTGTTTGTATTTTCCTACCACTTCTATTATTATCACCAGCATCCCTATCACCACCAGAACATGTCCAATTAAAATGGAATAAATGGCTCAGTTTCACAAAGTTTTTTTTAAATCATAATAGTAGGAATACAAACCACCCAAAACACATCTAAACCCTTTGGAAAGATCTGAAGGAACAATAAAATACTTCAAATTTCCTTATTTTTTGTTCTCTTTCAAAGTCAGCAGAGACGAGAACACAGAACTACAACCTTAGCCAGATGGATGAAAATAAACAAAGGGGGATGGGGAGTATCATTGAAAACAGGCCAAAACACAAACCATCCTAAAACATTAGCACAGTAGGTTAACAGAACATAGAGACAAAGATATTCCAGAACACTCTTCCAACAATGTCCCATTAATTACATGGGACATGTGCCAACAAAACAATCTATGATTTGGATGACAGCAACTGTGCTGTGTATGTTATGCTACGAATGCTTGGGAGCCTTCTCAGACCAAGACAGAGAAATGCTGTGTGTATGTTGTATGCTAATCCCATAAAAAGTAGTGATAGAAGAGGGAGAATGGATACAATCAAAGCAAAATGGTGTGTTTAGGTTACAAATCGTATTGGAATACTGCCTAGGATGGACAATCTCACTTTCAAAATAAAGACCAAAGCTTCAGCAGTAAAGTAGTGCTGAGAAATGCCAGATGACATCAGTGAAATATTTATTTCATCAAGTAGAAACATTTAAGAAAAAAACAAAAAAAAATTGAAAGCACCCCAATTTGAAACAAGCTAATAATTGGCAATCAAATTTTACTTAATTTAATTTATATGTCACCCATTTCATCATTTCATTATGCAAATGACACTTTGGATAAATATATTTTTTTAACCATACTTTGCCATTTGTTTGTAAGACCAGTCTTTTGCAATTTTATGAGCAATAGTATTTAAATGAAAGGATCCTGATATGCTTTGCTTCAGACTTCTCCAACCAGGAGCCCTCCAGATGTATTAGAGCACTACTTCTATCATCTTGAACCAGTGCAGATGCTGAATTGTGGGGACTGACTGTGTTAAAGGTTGTCTTCCAACACATCTGGAAGGATCATGTTTAGAGACAACTATTTTAATCTAATTGTACAAAATACAAATGCCTTATAACTCAATTCAATTGGTTTCAATTAAACAAATCCAATACAACATATACACAATATATGTTATTATAATCTCCTTTAGAGAAATACAACATAGCTGTAACAATGGATACATTAACATTAATCATCTGAATTAAAAAGAAAACATTCTGTTTTCTATCCAACAATAATATTGACCATTCCCTCTGTTCTATGTGGACATCTCATGCTACAAGATATATGTATTGAGCCATCAGATGAGTTAATAGTTCTTGAAAATTTGAACTTGTTGCATGATTCAGTCATCCACCACTTCATGTTTCTAAAATGTTGGGAAGATTTCCACCATTGTTGACTCCATAAAAGATTGTATCTAGAACATTTGAATACTAACAGATTTTATAATGGACAATAGCTTGCTTTCAATTTTAAAATCTCATTTTCAAACAATGTGTGCATTCATCCATTCCCCAATTATTTGTTAAACTGAGAGTTTACTGTTTTTGTTTTCATTGAGTTTAGTAGGAGTAGGAAACGATGCTCATTTTATTTATCCATTTGGTACAATGTGTTTAGTCCACAGCAGATGGCAGTGTCCTGCCAATCTTGACTAATCAATGAAAAATCAAGCAATAGCAATAGGGCTTAGACTTATAGACCGCTTCACAGTGCTTTACAGCCCTCTCTAAGTGAGAGTCAGCATATTGAGACCAGCAATTTGAGTCCTCATTTTACCCACTTTGGAAGGATGGAAGGCTGAGTCAACCTTGAGCCGGTGAGATCCGAACTGCCAAACTGCTAAAAGCTGGTAATCAGCAGAAGTAGCCTGCAATACTGCATTCTAATCACTGCACCACCACAGCTCATAAGCAGATCACATCTAGTTAATACTTGGATACTTATAGGACTAACATGTCTATCATACCAAACATGGAAGCTGAAAAAACATCCCATAAGGTAGACCATGTTTTTATTGTTCACAGGAAATCTCTATGGACATATCCAACAGGGCTCAAGACTTCAACTTCAAGGAGACCCATATTTTAAACCATTTAAACTCTGAATTTACAAACAGGCAAGTATCTTCACTGACTTAATCATCTATCTATCTATCTATCTATCTATCTATCTATCTATCTATCTATCTATCTATCTATCTATCTATCTATCTATCTATCCATCCATCCATCCATCCATCCATCCATCCATCATAGATAGATGGATGGATCTATCCATCCATCCATCCATCCATCCATCTATCTATCTATCATCCTTATCTATCTTATCTACCTACCTTCCTACCTACCTACCTACTTAGCTACCTACCTACCTACCTACCTGCCTACCTATCTATCTCTTCTATCTATCTGCTATCTTCTTAATCTGAGTTAATTATTGATCATCCATTTTGCTTTACATTGATGGTTTTAATCTTCTTAAGAATGTAAGTGATTTATGTTAATATATCCATTGTTGATATCTCAAAACAGGAACTAAAGTATCTCCACTACCCAAAAACAAATCTACATTTTCGACCTCTGTTCTCCAAAAAGAGCAGGTTGAGAATGATGCATTTTTCCAGAGAAAGAAATGTCCCTCTTGTGGAAGAACATTACCTGGATAATCATTTTGATCTATGTCTGAGTCTCCTCTCAATGTAAATCCAAATCCTGCAGGCATAGGCTGGGAGGCCCACAGGCCAGTGAGAATCTGGGAAGGATTAGGATTTAACCCATTACTGTCTCCATTGTAGATGAATACTCTCCCCCTTCTGTCTTCTCCTGCAAATGGAGCACCTATGGCAACATCTGCAAAACAGCAAAGCCAAATTACATTATTAGAAAGACCATTGAATCAACTGATGCCTGTCTTGAGGAACAACATTTACTCTGAGATCCAAATAACTCCTCCCTCCCACCTTTAATAAGACTTGGGGGTTTTTCCCACGCATCTTGTCATGCATAATCTCTGACATAACCTGCATTATCACATTTTAAAAATTATTTTATTTTTATTTTATTTTATTATTATAGTTATAGAATAAAGTATTTATCTTATATTGTTTTATATTGTTGTTTTTTAATTTTATACTATATACATCACATGTCAAGAAAACAGCTACATAAGTTGATTGACTAAATAAATAAGTGCTTTGCCACCATGGGCAGGAAATGTTTCAGCTAGTGCTGTGCAGAAAAAGATTCCACTTTCTTTTTTCTTACACCAGTTTTTTCATTTTGATTAAACAGAATTTGTGGGTAGTGTTTGCATTAATTTAATTTAATTATTAATTATAATTTAATTAGTAGGTAAATATTCTATCCTTCCACATACAGTTCCCTCTCCTGTAATCCATAGGATCTCTGGCTTCCCTCTCTTCATTTAAATTCCAAGGGAAGACATCATGAAAAAGACCTGAAAATCAGGTAGAAAAATAATGTCTCTTCCACAGAGGAAGGAAACTTTTGAAGATAGTTTTGGCAGTGTTAAATTCAGTTAGTTTTGCTTTCACAATCACTGATGTTCAAAATGATGTAAATAGTTTTAAAAGGAGAAAGGGATATGGCTCCATGGCTAACTAGTTGCCTGACATCATTTGACCCAGGTCCTGTTCCCTCTTGCTGGAAGGAAGCTGCGCCCCTGCCGGCTTCTTTAATAATAATTCAAGAGGGGTTTTAAAACTTTTCTCTTTTCTCAGGCTTTTTAAGCATGGATATTTTACACATCTGGTTTTAATTGTTATATTTGTTCTACTAAATTTTAGCTGAATTTGAGACATTATAAACCATCTAAGAACCTGTGAGTTTTAGTTGTGCCCTAGGTATGAAATCCAGGTGGGCCAGTCACTCTCTTAGCCCAGTGTAACTTACAGGAGGGAGCAGGAGGAGGAAGGACTATTAGACATGCTCACTGCCTTGAATTATTTACAAAAATAGTAATAAAGGCAGGGGGGGGGATTTTAACTAGAACCTACTAGGCTGAAAATTGTGACAATTCCATCATTCAACCCATTTACCCATTTCTGTGGTAGCACAATATCCTTCAGTAATCATGAAGAATGTAATTAGAATGTTTCCATCACCATATCTTCATTTTGGGCAACAGTCCAACTTTTGACAATTCCTGCCTCTATAAAAATATACTGGGGTTGTTTGAGTAAAAAAAACTTTGCTATTGAACTATTCATTCCCCCAAGTTATGTGTACCTCTTTAAGATGATGTAGTTCCTTACCTCTATAACCATCCTGATTGAGATCTCCCAGGGGCGCAATAGAATTGCCAAATCGCCCAAAAACCTCAGTGCCAGACAGTGTCTGTGCTTCTTTGAAGGATGAGACAGCATCCTGCAGATACAGATGCACCTGTCCAACCTCCTTAGGGTTGCTTTCAAATTCACGTTCCATAAAGAGAGGAGCACCAACTAGGATGTCATCCATACTGAAGGGGAAGAAAGAAGGATAAAGATCAAGACTGACATCCAAATTGGCTCAGCTTCAAAAGCATGCTTGTTTTGCAGGAGAAGGACAAGCTGGACAGAATGACTAAATCAGAGTCACAAGCCCTGACCATTTTGTAAATGCATTGTGTTATCTCATGCAGGTATGACAATAGTGGAGCTTCTGGCACATTTTGATGAAAGCAGTAAGGTCCTTGCATTGTGCTAGATTTCTATCCATTGATAAGTTATCCAGCCTTGTTCCTTTAATCTCTGAAAGCTTCTTACTATGTAACATCTGGACTGGACCTGTGAATTAATTGGCCCAGAAATACCTGCTTTGGGAGATAGGATACTGCCGAATCACTGGTTGATGAAAAGTTTATCCATTCTTAGTTTCTTTTTTGGTTTCTGTACATCCTTGCATTAATAATAATAATAATAATTTAATAATAATAATAATTTTATTTTTAAACCGCACCCTCTCCCCACAGGGACCCGGGGCGGTGCACAGGCAGAATAAAAACAGTCAAAAAATACATACATTTCATAAAAAACAATTAAACCAACCCTGTGCTAAAAATTCGCTAAAAATGTGCTACCCCATTAAAAAACCCCAAAGACAGAGAGACTATCCTAGGCCGGCCAGACAGAAGAAGTGTGTTTTTAGCTTGAGACGGAAGGAGCGGAGGTCAGTGGTCATCCTGATATCGGGGGGAAGGTCGTTCCAGAGGGCCGGGCCCGCCACAGAGAGAGCCCTTCCCCTGGGAGTCGCCCGCTGACAGAGTCTAGTGGACGGCACCCGGAGAAGTCCCTCTCTGTGGGAGCGGATCGGCCATGAGGATGTATGGGGCAGGATCCGATCCCGCAGATAGCTAGGTCCCGAGCCATGGAGCGCTTTAAAGATGATGACTAACACCTTGAAGCGCACCCGGAAGACGACAGGTAGCCAGTGCAGCTTGCGCAAGAGCGGTGTTATGTGGGTCGACCTAGTGGTCCCCATAATTGCTCGCGCGGCTGCATTCTGGACTAGCTGAAGCCTCCGGGTGCACCTCAAGGGGAGCCCCATGTAGAGAGAGTTGCAATAGTCCAGTCGGGATGTCACGAGAGCATGAGTGACTGTGTGAAGGGCGTCCCGATCCAATAGGGGGCGCAATTGGCGAACCAGGCGAACCTGGTAAAACGCCCTCCTGGCCACGGCTGTCACTTGATCTTCCATGGACAGCCGGGTATCCAGGAGGACACCCAAATTGCGCGCCCCATCCACAGGGGCAAGATGTTCGCCCCCTATGGCCAGCGATGGAGTGAGCTGGTTGAATCGGGCAGCCGGAAACCACAGCCACTCGGTCTTGGTCGGGTTGAGTCTGAGTCCGTTCCTTCCCATCCAGATCCGTACGGCTTCCAGGCACTGGCACATCACCGCTACGGCATCGTTGGGGTGGTTTGGGGTGGAAATATACAACTGAGTATCATCAGCGTAAAGATGGTACTCCACCCCAAAACCACGGATGATCTCACCCAGCGGCTTCATGTATGTGTTGAACAGGAGAGGCGAGAGGACCGACCCCTGAGGCACCCCACATGTGAGGGGTCTCGGGGTCGACCTCTGCTCCCCTGCCAACACAAATTGCGATCGGCCAGAGAGGTAGGAGGAGAACCACCGTAAAACGGTGCCTCCCACCCCCAACCCCCCCAGCCGATGCAATAGGATACCATGGTCGATGGTATCGAAAGCCGCTGAGAGGTCTAATAGGACCAGGATGGAGGAACATCCCCCATCTCTGGCCCTCCAGAGATCATCTACCAACGCGACCAATGCCGTCTCGGTGCTATGCCCGGGCCGAAAGCCGGACTGGCGCGGATCTAGATACTCAATTTCCTCCAGGTGACGGGGAAACTGTTGTGCCACCACACTCTCGACAACCTTCGCCAAAAAGGGAAGGTTGGAGACTGGACGATAGTTGTTTAAAAGAGCTGGGTCCAAAGAGGGCTTCTTAAGGAGGGGCCTCACCATAGCTTCTTTTAGGGAAGCAGGCAAGGAACCCTCACTTAAGGATGCGTTGACAACCTCTTGGAGCCAGCCTCGTGTCACCTCCCAGGATGCCAGTACAAGCCAGGAGGGACACGGGTCCAATAAACATGTGGTGGCTCGCAGTCGCCCACGTAACCTGTCCATATCTTCGGAAGTAACGGAGTCAAACTCCTCCCAAACAAGATCTCTCTCGTGGCATCCCACTGGACCAAGAATGGGGGCTAGCTCATTCTGTATCTGAGCGGTTTTCTCCTGCAGAAAAGTCACAAATTCCTCTGCTCTACCCTGTAGTGGGGCTTCCCGCTCCCTCTGTTGAAGGAGGGAGCGGGTCACCCTAAACAGGGCGGCAGGGCGGTTTTCTGCGGATGCTATGAGAGTAGCACAATGATGACGTTTGGCCACTCTCAGCGCCACAATGTAAGTCCGTAAATGGGCTCTTACCTGTGTCCGGTCAGATTCAGAACGGCTAGCCCTCCATCTTCTCTCTAGGCATCTCTTGCGGCGCTTCATCACCCGCAGCCCCTCAGTGAACCAAGGAGCTAGGGTGGTTCGCTGCCGCAAGAGAGGCCGCAAGGGCGCGACCCGATCCAAGGCTCCCACGGCAGCAGAGTTCCATGCGGCCGTGAGGTCCTCCATCGGGGCGCGGGTCAGGGATACAGGAAATGGCCCAAGCGCTGTCTGGAACCCATCCGGGTCCATCAAGCGCCTGGGGCGGTACCAGATTGGTAACTCTGGTTCCGCCTCCCCGCAGAGGGGAGCAGCGGTCGGAAAGTCGAGCCGGAGAAGTGAGTGGTCTGACCATGACAAGGGTGTGATGACTATATCCCCTATACCCAGATCACTCTTCCATTGGCCTGAGACAAAGATGAGATCCGGCGTATGTCCACCCTCGTGGGTGGGGCCCTGAATTACTTGGGTCAGGTCCATGGCCGTCATGGAAGCCATGAACTCCCGAGCTGCCCCGGATGATTCGCCCAACGATGGCAGATTAAAGTCCCCCATGACTAAAAGTCTGGGGGTCTCCACTGCCACCGTAGCGATCACCTCCAGGAGCTCGGGCAGGGCTGCTGCTACATAGCGGGGAGCCAGGTATACAACCAGCAAGCCCAACTGCCTCCCTAGGCCCCACTTCACGCAGAGGGACTCACAGCCGGTAGTCTGAGGCACAATGGTCTCTCTCGGCTCAAGGCCTTCCTTAATAATGACCGCTACCCCACCACCCCTGCCTAGGGCCCGCGGCTGATGAAATGCGCGGTAACCTGGCGGGCACATTTCAACGAGGGGAAGTCCTCCCTCGTGGCCCAGCCAGGTTTCCGCAATTCCTACCAGGTCCGGCTCCCCCTCTGACACAAGGTCATGAACGAGGGGGGCTTTGTTGACCACGGACCTGGCGTTGCAGAACATCAGCCGCAGGCCCTGGCTCTGTATTCCCTGACCACCTAGCTTGCGGGGGTTGCGGCACCCAACCGTTTGTAGCCAACGGCTACGTGCCACCAACCGGGAGGATGGAATTTGTCTCCCCTCGGCCCTGCCCCTCCCCACAACCGTCTGAATTGGCGCGCCCTCCGGTAAAACGACTAATGGTCCCCCCCTCAAATCTGAACCTACCGTCTCCTCCCGTCGGCTGCCGGTCCGGCCCCTTTCCTGTTGTTCTGTGGTCTCTATCTGTCTATACCCATCCCCCCCCCTTGGAGCCCCCTAAAATAGACAATAATTTAGTAATTAAAAATCCCCTAAGGCCACGCTTCGCCCGTCTCTCCTGATTAACATATCCCTCATCGAGACGGGCCCTCGATAGTGTGGAGGGCCAAACCTGCGAGAGCGGGGACTCTCGCAGCAGTAAAAGGCTAGCTCTGGAATACATATGTTATAAATAGATACTAAAAGTACTAAAAGTTGTTAATAAATAATTAATATGATGGAATTCATTTGTGGGGCTGGGGTTTAAAATACAAAGATTTAAAAGTTAAAAAATTGTTAGCCAAGTTAGAATACATTTCATTAATAGCTATTAAGCTGAAATAAAGTGCAACCAGTAAGGATTAAAAGATGATAAGCTCGCAATGTCAGTTAAAGATAGTCAGTTAGTTGTTCCGGTCCAAAATCAAGGACAAATACCGTCTTCGGGATATCATGGCTTAGTTCTCAAAAGGGAGGTAGTTAAGATGGACAACTGGCCAGCATGGCCGTTTGCGTTCCCTTTCGACGCTCTCACCGTCGCCATCTGTCTCTCCTGTGCCTCCGCCTTGTCCACCGGCCTCTCGGCGCTCCCACCGCCGTTGGCCAGGCTTCCAGCGGTCGCCTCAGGATTCTCTCATTCACAAGCCAACTTCTCAGCGCTCTCATCGCTGCCATCGTCCTTCCCTCCAGTGCTCTCCACTCTCCGGCTCTCTCACCGCCGCCAATCTCCCGCAGCCGCCATACACTCCATCTCCCGCGGTTGCCATCTCATTCACCATCCGTTCCACACCTCCCGGCGCTCTCACCGCCACCATCCACATTTCCAGCAAATGCCGTTGCCGCTGACCACTCGGAGCTCTCACCTCCGTCTCTGCCCTCGGCAAGCCACAGCTGACACAGCATCGGGGGCTCTTAGGCGCGACCGGCATCCCGCCCTGATTCAGGCGCCAAGGACGCCGGCCTCCGCTCTGCTTCGGCTCCGGCCTCCGCCTCCACCTCCGGCCTCCGCCTCCGCTCCAAACGGCTCCAAACGGCTCGCTCCGGACGCTCCCACCGTCCCAGCGTCCGTGGAGCCGCATCCGCTCCCGAAGCCTCCGAGAACGGCGCGAACCTCATCCTGCACGCCAGGATGGATTCCCTACCGATACCCAGCCCTCTAAGCCATAGGAGAGGGCTGGGAGCACTAAAAGGCTAACAAAAACCTCCGCAGTCCTCACGGAGCTCCGGAGCTAACCCGCCATCTTGCGCACACGCAGACCTTATCTTTAAACTAGCTTAATTGCAAAGTCATTCATTAATGAATGAATCTTATGCTGTGTGTTTCACTGCCTCTGATCTCTGCTATACTTTGTTTTTCCAACTCCTAATTCAGATAACAAAAACAATGATGTCAATTTCACCTCCATTTATTCTCTTTTGTTTCTGTCCCCAATTGTTCTAACAACGCACAGGGAGCCGTGTGTTTTAAAACATCTGGTTAGAGTAGAAATTTTTAAACTTGAGAAACATTTCTGTTTGTCTGCGTTTATAAATAGCCTTGTTTCAGAGCCAAGTTCAGGCTCAGAAAGGCAAATGGGATGGGAATGAAGCAGCAGCATTTCAAATGTAACAGAACATTGCAATTCACAGTAGTGTTTAATGCAATGCTACAAACTGTGCTTGCTACACAGTGCTTTTAGTCAGGAACTTCAAAAAAGTCAAAATGGCTGGCAGAAATGGAATAACTGTGTTTGCCAACTTTAATTTTTTCAATCCAGAAGATATCCCCATTTCCAATGAAGGAGGAACAGACCTCTATACCAGTTGATGAAAGATGAGCAAAAAAGTGGGTTAGAGTACCCAACTCCTATTTGTCTGCTTTCTATTGGCACTCTTTTTGCCATGGCATGAACAGTAGGTAGAATAAAAATGATGTTAGATCTGACCAAGCATCAGTCTTCAACTTTCACATATTCACACTGGTGTATCATAAATCAAGAAAGTATAATATTTTCTATTATACTTTTTATTATGTTTATTATTGTTATTATATTTTTATTAGAAGATATGTTAAGAGGAAAAAATGAACAGGTTCACTATGTTCAATTATTTAATATATTGTAATTCTAAGATTAGAGAATTACCATAATATCAATGTAAATGATGTTGTAAATTTTGATGGTTATTGCATTGTATATTTGTACCTAGATGACACACTGTTCAAAGAAAGATGGAATATTTATATTTTTAAAAAAATAAAAAACTTTTAAAAAAGAACTTTGAAACAAGGTCATAAGTAGCTTTGGGGAGAGAGGGTTCCATTGAAACTGCACTATTATCCAGTCATCAGTCAAGAACTATCTAACTAGCCAAAGTGAATAAGCTGGCATGGTACAAAACAACTTCCTGCATTCCTAGAGAGATATAAACGAAATTATATGACAATAGGCAAATGGTATCAGGTGAAAAAACTCATGGAAAGACATTGAGAAATAAAATCCAAAACAAGATACTATTAATATTGCCACTATGAAATCTATTTCATTAAATAAATGGCTTTTGAATTTTTAAAAAAGTACTTGTACTCATGCACTGCCTTAATTATTTTCTTTTAAGAAAAATGGCATTAAAAAAAGCACATGCTGGCCACCCACTGAAATTTTATGCAATTCTTTTGTATTCTACTGGGTAATTAGCAGCAGGAATTGTGGTCTAGCATCTGGGGATGACAAACATAAGCACTTAAAGCTTTGATATCATATGGGTTGTGTATGTTTACTAGGTATTTGATTTCAGCTCACATTAAATAAATACCATTTCTATGAATCTTGTGCATTCGTTATCATGGCTCGGACCCACAGGTACTGGTGCCTATTTATATGAGTACTGTTTTTCATTAACTGTATTAGCAATGCAATATACCACTATTATAACAACAATACTATATATTCAACTTTTAATGTAAGAATTATATGTCCATGACAGAACATATGCTTCAATTTCAAATTTAGGGTCTTGGACATTTTTGTCTGAGAAACAATGTGGTGTAGTGATTAAGGTTTTGGACATACACCTGAGAAACTGTGATTCAAGTCCATGCTCAATCATAGATAATCACAGAGTTGTTATTGTGGGTAAAAAGGGGTGGAAGAATCCTGTGCACATTGCCTTCAACTCCTGACAAAAGGTGGGATAGAAGTATAACAAGTAGGAAATAAAGTTGTATGTTACTAACCTACAGCAGTGTTTTAATTATCATATTAGTACAGGGTGGGAGTGGGGCAATTTTCAGCCTATGGACCATATGCTTTCTCTCAGGCCCCTTTCTATGCCTCTCAGTTCTTTGAGGAGATTCAGAGAAAAAGCACCAACCACAAGTGCTAACATTAATTTTATTGTAACATTATAATATTATGATAACAGAACTTGTGTAAGCATGAATGTACCTCTCCCTTCTCTTACTTTTACTTTCCCCAAAACTCGAGAGGATCTCTTCTGAGACATTTTCTCTAGTCCTACCTCTCCTTCAGTCTCACATTTTGTTTATCAGAGCATTGTCGAGGCTGAGGCTCTTCCTTTTACTTCTCAAGGTCATTCCTCCATTACAGTATCCCCTGAATACCCTCAAATTTGATTAAATATTTCTTTACATTATTTTGGCATTGTAATTCAATAATTCACATTGAAACTATGACTTAGTGGAGTGTGGGAGCCTAGCCATATGTTTCTGACTAACAACAGCACCTATCAGAATTATGGGAGTTATAATCTAAAACATCTGGAGGGTGCCAGATTGTTTCCCTCTAATGCGTACAATGTAACCAAATTTCCTAGGATTCTGAGAAATAAAATCCCATCTGGGCCTATTCTCAGTTTTGAACAGCAGGTAAGGTAGTAATAGAAAGCCTCAAAAATATATTCCCCACATCCCAACATTTCTCAAAGCTATTAAAAGAAGCAGATCTTTTATCTCTCTCTCTCTCTTCTATACACTCTCACCTCCTTCTTTTTCCAGTCCAGATGTTTCTTTAAAGATTACTTGTTTTTGAAAGCTTGTCCAAGTCTGAGGAAATTGGGAATCAACTGACTGAATTGGGAACTAGTTATAGTGATAGAAATAAGTAAAAATAATAATAATTGTTGAAAAATAATGTGATCTGCAATGTTTATGATGAAGAAAAGTTTCTTATTTTATTGGGAATGTATTAGTTTTCATTGTAGCATTTTATAATTCAATATATATTCTTGCTTTTTCTAAAGTTGTAAATCCTATATCCTAAAACATAAAACTTGAAATAAATCATATGTCACTTCAGAAATCAATCTAAAAGCCATAATTGTATCCTTTTTTCAGCTACAAATAGTCAGCAATATAACTGTAATATAGGTCCTATTAAAAATAAAATATTTTAACCAGCCTCCCTACATATCAACATAAACCATTTTAAGGTGGCAAACTAATACATCTGCTGGGAGAATATAAAATAATCCACTCATTTTACCAACACGCTAAACTAAAATTCTGAAATAAATTAAAGGAAAAATGTTTCAAATAGCATAAACTACAAGAGGAAAATGCAGGTGTTTGCCCTGACAATTGTATAGTTCATGTACTATGCCAAACATCAGAGGGGGTAGGACTACTTCACAAAGTAGGTTAACAGCAAAATCAGAAGGTGTGGGCAAAGAAAAAACCAAAAGGTACCTCTATTTTCATTTTAAATTCAATCTTGTTTCATTTGATTCAATTAAATATGAGTTAAATTAAATATTTTGCTCAAATAAAATATAATTTATATGATTATAATGTGCTCAGATGAAGGTAAAAAAATATGAAGAGCTGGCTGTTCCTCCAAATGTTAAGCTAGGGTAAGACTGGAGCACAGCAAATATATAGTTGTATTGAATATTTAGTATTAACAAGTTTCTGTTTTTTAAATTATTGCTGCTATAAGCGACATAGGCTTATTGTATATGATGGGAAATCATCTGTCTTTTAAATAAAAAATATTTATTTCTCCAAAAATCTAATAATGTTGCAATTTTCATATGAAAAGTTACAATTTGGGGGGAAAATTATAAAGTACTTGGGGACCACATCAAGACTTTAAAGACAATAATACATAGATTTTGGCCCTTGTTGTTTACAATGTAGGGTTAGATTATTGCTATCTATTATCTATATAAATAAAAATGTAAAATAGTTTGTACAAAGCCGCTAATCTCAAAAGCTACTGGACCGATTTACCTCAAATTTTCACACAATGTTCCCAAGGACTTCCGATAATAGAATAGGTACTCATTTTGTGCCTAGCACACATGTGTCATGTGCAAGGTACACAAATGTAAAATGTACCCACTGATCAGGTTTTCACCTCCATGTAGCCGCACCCATCCGGCTGCTTTTCAACTGTCATTTCCTCAGCAACATATGGAGGCCTCTTAGGGCCAAAAGGCACTGAGATAGCAAACTCCCAGGTGGCAAAGAGAGAGAGAGAGAGAGAGAGAGAGATACAGTTTAATAAAAGAGGGACTAGGGCATACATGATAGCAGCCTTCCAATATCTCAGGGGTTGCCACAAAGAAGAGGGAGTCAAACTATTCTCCAGGGCACCTGAGGGCAGAACAAGAAGCAATGGGTGGAGACTTCCTTCCGGTTAGCTGGAGGCGACGGTCGGGTCTTGGACTCGTCCGCCGCTTGGTTGCTCCGGCGGCGCCTTCGGGGGCAGGGGGTTCTTGTAAAGAGCCCCCACTGCACGGGCGGCTTGCGGGGAGTCCCCCCCCATCTCGACGGCGGTCGGGGGGTGGCTCCCGCCTCGCCCTAGGTGCCAGAGAATGAGTCGCAGGGGGGGAGTTCCTCTTTCATCCCCTTCGCCGATGGAGAGCAGGAACAGCTGCTGAGATTTAAGATGGGCTGAAAGCCAGGGCTGAAGGCAACGCCGAGGCTCATGACTACAGAGTGGATTGTGAGTGATTTTCATTTAATGCTTTCAACTTTCACTTTAAAAGAAGGAGGAGGAGGGAGTTTGTAAAACCCCTCCTCAGAAAGGAAAAAAAAAGCGGCGTTTTGAAATGTTCCCCAAGCTTGGGGAGGTGGAGGAATCAACATCCGACTTTTAAACTATAAGTGAAAGTCTTTTACTTTAAGATTCTCAATGATACTTTATATCTCTGTCTGGCAACAATTGAAATGAACTTTCACTAGCTCTCCGCGGCTTCCAGAGGGGCGGGGAAGATGGCGTTCCTTTATTCTCGGTAAGAAATGTTTCCTTTTGAAATTGGCTGACACTCCCTCGTCTTCAGGACTGAATTCTTTAACAGTGGATTGATCTAATTGATTATTAGGACCTTTCCCAGATGTGCCTTCTTTTTTTTTCTTATTGGATTGCTTTTAAAAATTGTTCTCTCTCTGGACTGTAAGCAAATTGAACTTTGAATTTGGATATTGACTTTTACTCTCTCTTCGCTTCACGGACTACCTCTCCAACAGACGCCATATTAGTGACAAGGACATAATACTTTCATTATGGCTTCAAAAAAGCAGCCACATCAACCTAAGATTACTTCAATGTTATCCAAAGAAACAGAGGTGGAAGCTACATAGTTATCAGCAATAGAGGAAACTTCAAAACATCATGAAAGAAATTAAAGAAATCCGGAAAGACAATGTTAGTTCAAAACTGGAACTTTTGGAGATACAGAAAGCACTAATGGAAAACAAACAAAGAATTGATGGACTGGAGGGGGGGACGGCTGAGATGAAGGGAGAGATAAAAAGTTCTCAAAGGGAAATTGTGGATTTAGCTGGTCATATGTCTAGGATGGATTTTGAAAGGATGTCTTACTTTTTAAAGTTTCAAAATGTTCCTGAAATTCCCTCTGAAGATTTAAAATATTTAATGTGTACGATGTTAGCAGATTACACTAAAAAGAGCAAAGAAGATATTCGGGGGGACATCGATCTGATTTATAGAATTAACTCAGCATATGCCAGAATAAATGAAGTACCCAGAGAGATACATATTAAATTTGTAAGAAGGTCAACAAGGGACGGGATCCTGAGAGCACAAAGAGACGGTCCCTTGATATATCAACAGAATGAGATTGCCATCTTGAACAGATCCCGAAAAAGATTAGAGAAATAAGAAGGAAATATTCCTTCTTATCGAAAAGATTATATAAAAAGGGGGTGTGGTTCAAGTGGTTGATGCCCGAGGGAATGTTAGTGTTCTGGGAAGGGGGGAGAGTAAGAATTAAAACAATTGCAGAGGCAGAAGCCTTTCTTAAAAAACATTCCCCAATCCTGGAAGATGAAAATGGGGGAATGGAGGGGGCCACGGCTCTGCCCATTGGAGGTCAGGGAGAGGAAGATACAATTGCTAAAAGACTTAGATCTCACAAATGACTTTTTTCTATATGGTGTAACTTTTATCTGGATGTTTATAGAAATAATGATTGATTGCATGAATATAAAATGATATATTTGTATTCCTTTCCACTTTGTAGGGAAATGAAAAATGATTTGTATTATCTTATTTTTTTTTTTTGTAAGAAGCCTCGGAGGGGGCCAACACCTCCGACACAGATGTCCTCAAAATATCTCTGTAATACCTTATACCCTTTTCCTGTTTTTAAAATTTTGTAAAAACCAATAAAACTTTTTTTTCATTAAAAAAAAAAGAAGCAATGGGTGGAAACTAATCAAGGAGAGAAGCAACTTAGAACTGAGGAGGAATTTCCTGACAGTTAGAACAATTAACCAGTGGAACAGCTTGCCTCCGGAAGTTGTGAATGCCCCAACACTGCAAGTCTTTAAGAAGATGTTGGATAGCCATTTGTCTGAAATGGTATAGGGTTTCCTGCCTAGGCAGGGAGTTGGACTAGATGATCTCCAAGGTCCCTTCCAAATCTGCTATTGTATTATTGTATTACAGTAGGTAGGTAGATAGAGGGATAGATCGACAGGGAGAAATAAGGTAGGTAGGTGGGTGGATAGATAGATAGGGAGAAACACAGTAGGTAGGTAGGTAGGTAGGTAGGTAGGTAGGTAGGTAGGTAGGTAGGTAGGGTGATAGATAGAGAGGGAGAAATACAGTGGGTAGGTAGGTAGGTGGAGAGAGAAATACAGTAGGTAGGTAGGTA
This sequence comes from Rhabdophis nuchalis, assembly GCA_039707465.1. Lineage (NCBI taxonomy): Eukaryota > Metazoa > Chordata > Lepidosauria > Squamata > Natricidae > Rhabdophis > Rhabdophis nuchalis. Next base: position 31,588,662 of record CM077647.1, read on the forward strand.
GTTGGGTAGAGGGATAGATAGATAGGGAGAAATACAGTAGGTATGTAGGTAGGGGGATAGATAGAGAGTGAGAAATACAGTAGGTAGGTAGATAGATAGAGGGAGAAAGGAAGAAATACAGTAGGTAGGTAAGTAGAGGGATAGAAAGAGAGGGAGAAATATCGTGGGTAGGTAGGTAGGTAGGTAGGTAGGTAGGTAGATGAATAGAGAGAGAGGGAGAAATACAGTAGGTAGGTAGATAGAGGGAGAAAGGAAGAAATACAGTAGGTAGGTAGAGTGATAGATAGAGAGGGAGAAATACGGTAGGTAGGTAGGTAGGTAGGTAGGTAGGTAGGTAGGTAGGTAGGTAGAGGGTTATGTACCCACTGATCAGGTTTTCACCTCCCTGTAGCCCCTCCCATCAGGCTGCTTTCCAACTGTCTTTTTCTCATCAACGTATGGAAGCCTAAAAGGGCCAAAACACAGAGGATAGCAAACTCCCAGGTGGCCCATAGAGAGAGAGGGAGAAATACAATTTAATAAAAGAGGGACTAGGGGAGACAGGATAGCAGCCTTCCAATATCTCAGGGGTTGCCACAAAGAAGAGGAAGTCAAGCTATTCTCCAAAGCACCTGAGGGCAGAAAAAGAAGCAATGGGTGGAAACTAATCAAGGAGAGAAGCAATTTAGAACTGAGGAGAAATTTCCTGACAGTTAGAACAATTAACCAGTGGAACAGCTTGCCTCCAGAAGTTGTGAATTCCCCAACACTGCAAGTCTTCAAGAAGATGTTGGATAGCCATTTGTCTGAAATGGTATAGAGCTTCCTACCTAGGCAGGGAGTTGGACTAGATGACCTCCAAGGTCCCTTCCAAGTCTGCTATTGTATTACAGTAGGTAGGTAGATAGGGGAATAGATAGAGAGGGAGAAATACAATAGGTAGGTTAGGTAGGGAGGGAGAGGGATAGATAGAGAGAAACACAGTAGATAGGTAGGTAGAGGGATAGATAGAGAGGGGGAAATACAGTAGGCAGGTAGAGAGATAGATAGAGAAGGAGAAATACAGTAGGTAGGTAGGTAGATAGGGGGATAGATAGAGAGGGAGAAATACAGTAGGTAGGTAGGTAGATAGCGGTAGAAAGGAAGAAATACAGTAGGTAGGTAAGTAGAGGGATAGACAGAGTGGGAGCAATACAGTAGCTGGCAGGCAGGTAGCTAGCTAGCTAGGTAGGTAGGTGGATGGATGGATAGATGATAGATAGATAGATAGATAGATAGATAGATAGATAGATAGATAGATAGAGAAATATAGTAGGTAGGTAGGTAGGGGAATAGAGAGAGGGAGAAATACAGTAGGTAGGTAGGTAGGTAGGTAGGTAGGTAGGTAGGTAGGTAGGTAGGTAGGTAGGTAGAGGGATAGAGAGGGAGAAATACAGTAGGTAGGTAGAGGGATAGATAGAGAGGGAGAAATACAGTAGGTATGTACGTTGGGGGTTATATGGTGGTTGTGTGTATGTGTGCAGGTGTAGATCTACACACAGATTGGTTGGCCATTTAACCAAAATGGGCCATAGCAACGTGTGGCCAGGTATAGCTTGTTGCATAATAAAAATTTGACAGCAATAGAATTGTCACATAAGGAAAAGAAAGTGTCTATTTCTTTTTTAAAATAGGATCCACAAACTGGGAAAACAAAACAACTAGAATAAAGTATAGTTAAAGAAAAACAATAGATTGTTTCCTTTTGGTTCAGCAGGCAATTTGTTTTATCATTTTAGTATGTAGATTAATAAATGTTGCTGGTGTATAGGAAGATATTAATAGTTATTAATGTTAGGAACTTTGGTATAGCAGATTAAAATAAAAAGGGTTGTATTAGAATTGATCCTATACAAATAAATTATAAACATTTTTCAAGATAATTAGTTCTGGCTGGCCCAGAGTATTCTCCTGGACTAAGGAAACAATTTAAGAATCCATACTATTGTTGTGAGGAAAACAATGGGAGTGGGAATCTCTTGAGTTTGTGAAAAATAGAGAGTGGAAATCCAGTCAGTCAGTCAGTCCTCACTCACTCACTCACTCACTCACTCACTCACTCACTCACTCAAGCATGTTTTAAATCTAACAGAAAACTTAGATTAAACAGAGTAGAATAATAAAATAATTTATTACTAGCTTACCCATCATTGTTAATGTCTGATACAGCAACAGTGTATCCAAAGTAAGATGCCATCTGTTTAAAAAAATGCAATTTTTAAGTGTTAACACATTTTCACTCCGTGTCATCAAAATAATGATTTTGTTCTTAACTGTATGTTGAGGAACATTTTCATACTATTACAAAAAATATACAGGTGTATTTATAAAGTTAGCAGTCAGCTGTTGTATGTATGAAGTTATCTCTGTGTTTTACACTGTAACTTTTAATTGCTGTAATCCATATCTTGAAATTGTGTAGAATTAGGAAAAAGTATTACCTGCTTGCCAGTGAAATTCTGAATAAAGGTTAGATCTGTGGAATTTATTATTGTAACCTGGAAATAAAAATGCTGTCAGACATTTCATAAAGAATTATATTCCACAATCTATGTATCATTCTCCCTAAAGCCTTGATGTGATTCTCAAATACTTCATAATTTCTTCCAAATTGTAATTTTTCATATGAAAACCATTATTGGAATTTAGTTTAAAAAATTTCCTCCTACAAAATTTGATGCATTGATATAGGAAGCCCTTAAAAGAATGTGGGTGATTGCAGGAGTCAAACTGTCAGGTCTATATTCTCAAATTAAGTCATGATGGACTATGTAATTCATTGCTTTTGAGAATTATAGTTCTAAGAATAACAAAGTCCTTATTCTCTGCATTTTTTTCAAAAACATTTAAAACAAGAAAAACTTCTACTTTTAGCTTTTATGGGAAACCACCCTGGGACATTTATAAGTAATCCTTGTTTAGCTACCTTTATTGGGACTTTTTCATTGGTGTGAATGATTGCTAAACAAGGCAGTCATTAAACAAGGATTACCTGTATGGGGAGAAAAAGAAAGCAAAAAAGGCCAGATGGTAGCTAAACCTTGCAATCAAAGCTCTTCCCTTTTTAAACATGTTTTGCATGTTTGATGCGTATAAAAAAAGGAATGGAGCTGATCACACAGTCCCAGCTTTTACCTTAATTTTTTGCGAGCATACTCTAATACTGCTAGAATCACCTGAGAAAACTGTAAAAGTAAACATTTTCTGTGTCCGACTCTAGGGGGCAGTGCTCATCTCTGTTTCTTAACTGAGGGAAACAGAGTTTTCTGAAAACATCTCTGTGGTCATGTGACCAGCATGACTATATGCTGAGAGGCACAGAACCTTTCCATTGAAGTGGTACCTATTTATCTACTCATATTTACATGCTTTCGAGCTGCTAGGTTGGCAGAGGTTGGGGCCTGTAATGGGAACTCACCCTGTTGCATGATGCTCAACTCTTGAATTCAGGCTGTCAGGCTCTTCAGCTGACAAGCTCAGTATCTTTAACAGCAATAGCACTTAAACTTATAGAGTGCTTTACAGCCTCTCTAAGCAGTTTACAGACTCAGCATATTACCCCCAACAATCTGGGTCCTCATTTTACCGACCTCAGAAGGATGGAAGGCTGAGTCAACCTTGAGCCTGGTGGGATTTGAACTGCCAAATTGCTGGCAGCTGGCAGTCAACAGAAGTAGACTGCAGTACTGCATTCTAACCATTGTGCAACCACAGCTCTTCGCTTTAACCACTGAGCAATATTGCACCTCATAGGGAAAACTATACCACTCTAGAAAAATGTCCTGTTATCTTAGTTCACAGCATGCTAAATAGCAAAGCCAGGTTAGCAAATACATTTCCTTTCTTCTTCTAAGATGCGCTACTCAAATAATATTAGAGCTTAACTTGAGGATTTAGCTCACACAATTTGCTAAAACAGAGTTCTTGCAACACATTAAAATCCCAAGCACCCAACCCCTTTCATTTTCACTAATATGTTTGTAAATAAGGCTATTGTGTTATATAAATCCCTAACTATGTATCTGTAGATTATATTAGATTATAATCTTCTGCACTCTTTGTAATTTCAGCAACACAATTTAATTTCTCACTCTACTGTTATAACAAATTAAAACTGTAAACCTTGATTGAAACTTTCCATATTGAGAGGTTAAGAAAAGAATGAATAACTATTTTATAAGTATTGATTTCTATATTTCATAAACTGTATTTAATACTAGCTACTAAGGAGAAGGGATGAGGGAAAAGATATAAAATACTTGATGGACTACATACATAGCCAAAGTTCTGTGCACCTCTTGGAACTCCAGCTACCAGTTCTGAAAGAAATGAACAGGTTGAAAGTTAATTTAGCATAATATCTTCCCGTTACTCCGAATCTGCTGGCTATTCATTTTAATAATTTAAGGGGATGTAAGTAACATTTGGAGAAGAATATAACTATCATTAAATATAGTATTAATATTCATATGTATGTGGGCTGTTTGACAAAAACATTTTTAAAATCAAACTTCAAGAAACTCTAGGAACAATGTACAAAATAGTAAGTTTACAAGAGCACAAATGATATAGAGATATTCAAACATACATTTGCATATTTTGATATGGACAGGTTACGTGGGCGACTGCGAGCTACCACATGTTTGTTGGACCCGTGTCCCTCCTGGCTTGTACTGGCATCCTGGGAGGTGACACGAAGCTGGCCCCAGGAGGTAGTGAATGCTTCCTTGGGTGAGGGGTTCTTGCCTACCGTCTTGAAAGAGGCGGTGGTGAGACCCCTCCTCAAGAAGCCTTCCCTGGACCCAGCATTGTTGGTAAATTACCGTCCGGTCTCCAACCTTCACTTTTTGGCGAAGGTTGTAGAGAGTGTGGTGGCACAACAGTTCCCCGGTCACCTGGAGGAAATTGATTATCTGGACCTGTGCCAGTCTGGCTTCCGGTCCGGGCACAGCACCCAGACGGCATTGGTCGCGTTGGTGGATGATCTCTGGAGGGCCAGAGATGGGGGTTGTTCCTCCATCCTGGTCCTATTAGACCTCTCAGCGGCTTTCGATACCATCGACCATGGTATCCTATTGCATCGGCTGGAAGGGTTGGGGGTGAGGGGCACCGTATTGCGATGGTTCGTACTTCTCCGGTCGATCGCAATTTGTGTTAGCAGGAGGGCAGAGATCGACCTTGAGACCCCTCACTTGTGGGGTGCCTCAGGGGTCGGTCCTCTCGCCACTCCTGTTCAACACATATATGAAGCCGTTGGGTGAGATCATCCATGGTTTTGGGGTAGAGTACCATCTCTACCCTGACGACATGAAGCTGTATGTATTTACCCCAAACCACCCCAACGATGCCATCAAGGTGATGTGCTGGTGCCTGGAAGCCGTGCGGGCCTGGATGGGAAGGAACAGACTCAGACTCAACCCGTCCAAGACCGAGTGGCTGTGGTTCCCGGCATCCCGGTACAACCAGCTGACTCCATCACTGGCCATAGGGGGCGAATATCTAACCCCTGTGGATGGGGCATGCAACTTGGGCGTCCTCCTTGATGCACGGCTGTCCATGGAAGATCAAGTGACGGCCGTAGCCAAGAGGGTGTTTTACCAGGTTCGCCTGGTTCGCCAGTTGCGTCCCCTATCGGACCGGGATGCCCTTTGCACAGTCACACATGCACTTGTGACATCCCGACTGGACTACTGCAATGCTCTCTATATGGGGCTCCCCTTGAAGTGCACCCGAAGACTGCAGCTTGTCCAGAATGCGGCCGTGCGGGCAGTTATGGGAACCTCTAGGTTTGCCCATGTAACACCGCTCCTGCGCGAGCTGCACTGGCTGCCTGTTGTCTTCAAGGTGTTGATTATCATCTTTAAAGCGCTCCATGGCTCAGGACCTAGCTATCTGCGGGATCGCATCCTGCCCCATACATCCCTTCGGCCGGTTCGCTCCCACAGAGAAGGACTTCTCTGGGTGCCGTCCTCTAGGCTATGCCAGCGGGCGACGCCCAGGGGAAGGGCCTTCTCTGTGGTGTGCCCGACCCTCTGGAACGACCTTCCCCCCGAAATTAGAACAACTACGGACCTCTACTCCTTCCATCAAAAACTAAAAACTCACTTCTTCTGCCTGGCTGGCTTGGGCTAATTGATCCATCTACCTCAACCTGAATATTCAAACTGTTTTATTAGGGATTTTTAGGGGTATTCGTTTTAGACAGTCTGGGATTTTAGCGCAGGGTCTAGGTTTAATTCATTTTAAATTGTATTATAATGTCTGTTGATTTTATATATGTATTTTTAATTCCCTGTGCACCGCCTCAAGTCCCTTCGGGGAGAGAGAGCGGTTTACAAATTAAATTAAATTATTATTATTATTATTATTATTATTATTATTATTATTATTATTATTATTATTATTATTATTATTATTATTTCAGTTCAAATAATCTGGTATTTGATGGAGTATGTCCTTTCTTTCTGATGAGCCTTACTGATGGTCAAACAATAAGATACAAAAGGCATTCCAGATGTACCACTTCCTGACTTTATTTGTTCTACAGGAGGGGCATAGTAGCCCGTTTTGGTCTAAGTATATATCATATGGAGGAGAGGAGTGCCTTTTTTTCTAATAAAAAATTCTGTGGATATACAATTATTTGGAAGTAATGAAACTAAGTGGAAGAACAAAACTATGTATTCACTGTGGTCTCTATCTTAATCTCCATACACTTAGAGGTATACAGAGCAAATGTTTGGCTTAGTTCTCATACAATCATTTGGGAGAAAATATGAAGCCTGAGGCCAAATCATAATCACGGTGTTTTTGACAATATCCAAGGGAAAACTGAACTCTTTCTTACACTCAATCTGCTATCTACCTGAGAAGAAAAGAGATCTACATCTATGGGGCTCAAGACCAGATGTTCCCATTTGGCAACTACAATTGCTATCATCCCTGTGCTAAGAATAATGGGGACTGTAATCCAATACATCTGGAGGCTATTAGATTGGATAAGGTTATTCTACATTGATGACTTTCAGAGCTTGATCTGGAAATCTGCAAAATATAGTTCAGGACAGGAATGACAAAATGATTAGTAGCTTCATTGTACATCTGGAAGTTCCAAAATTTTGTAAATAGAATTTTTTTCAAGGGAAAATTTCATAAGGACTCATATTAACAATATATTTATAGATTATACAAACCTGTGACACAGGAATTAACATGGTGTGCTTAAACTGAATTTACCTTGTTATTGTTTTTACTGACACAATAACAAGGTAAGCATCTCTGTGAAACAACATAGTTTTTGGTCCATGCAAGGCCTTACGTAGATATAAAACCACATTAACATTAAGTGGCTCACAAGTAATTATGCAGTCTTACTGTTTAAAATTAATATTTTTTTTATTTTGAGATGGAAAAATGTAAGGCTGTATTCTAGCTGGGATCACTGAACCGAGTTTGAGATAACAACCATTTGTTAATGAACTGCACAATGTCCATAAGACTGCTGTGGATAAGTAAATTGCAACCAGATCTCTCTTAATAGCTACTTACCTTCATGAAGATCTCCAGTAAATTCACCAGCAGCCACTGAGTAACCTGTTTAAAAACAAACCCACAAAGATGAAACCTGACATACAATTTATTTCAAAGGAGATAAAGATAGTCAGATCTATCCTGCATACTGCATACAGTTTTGGTCGCCACGATGTAGAAAAGACGTGGAGACTCTGGAAAGAGTGCAAAGAAGAGCAACCAAGATGATTAGAGGACTGGAGACTAAGACATATGAAGAACGGCTGCAGGAGCTGGGTATGTCTAGTTTGATGAAGAGAAGGACCAGGGGAGACATGATAGCAGTGTTCCGATATCTCAGAGGGTGCCACAAAGAAGAGGGAGTCAAACTTTTCTCCAAGGCACCTGGGGGCAGGACAAGGAGCAATGGGTGGAAACTAACCAAGGAGAGAAGCAACTTAGAACTAAGGAGAAATTTCCTAACAGTAAGAACAATTAACCTCTGGAACAGCTTGCATCCAGCAGTTGTGAATGCCCCAACCCTGGAAGTCTTTAAAAAGATGTTAGACAGCCATTTGTCTGAAATGGTATAACGTTCCTGCCCATGCAGGGGGTTGGACTAGAAGACCTACAAGGTCCCTTCCAACTCTGCTATTGTATTGTATTGTATTGTATTATCCTCTTATCTTATCTCTGCAAGAAAAAAATATCATAAATTAAAATCTATAAGGCCAGTGAGTGGTAAATAATTTTTAATATCTTAGGATAAACATTGATTATACATCTCAGAAGCACAATACATCTACAGCAGTGTTTATCAACCTTAGTGAATTTAAGATATATGGAGTTCAACTCCCACAATCACTCAGCTCAGCACACTGGCTGGGGAATTCTGAGAGTTGAAATCCACCCATTTTAAACTTGCCAAAGTTGAGAAAAACCAAATTACAGGAAATCTGCAGATTATAATGAACGTGATTTTTAAATTATGTATTCAGGTAGTCTACTATCTGCCTCATTTATCAATCGTGCAATCAATCCTCACATTTGTTATTGTCTCACACTCATATGATTAGCATTCATCCATTGCAGATTTGCACATTTATGATTGTCCAATCATCACGTGGCCACATGATTGTCATTTGTGTGCTTAAACTAGTTTGAGATAGGCAGAGTTACTAGAGAAGGGAAAAACAAAATTGTATGTCTTGGTCATATGATGTTTTATTTAACAATAAAGGTGCTTACTTAATAATCCAACAGGAAGGAAGGTTGTAATCCTATTGTCATTTGATTTTCTATTTAGTGAGGGGTTCCCAATTGCTGTCACTAAGAGAAGACCACTAGTACAAAAATATTCTGATAAAGTATTTGAATGATCACGATTTTCAATATATAAATTTATTAAACTGACAGTTTATTGTTGGAGAAAGAACAAGCATCAGTTTGTATTTTAGAGTCATATATTCATATCAAAAGTGGAACTAATAAAGCAACATTTTGATTTTCATAACAAAGGCCATACTGTATGTACAGGTATGATTTCAGCTTCTCCTACTCAATCAAAGCAAATATTTTCAGATTTCTAAACAAGATCAGTGCCAGCAAAATCACCATATAACTTACCCAAATAGTTGTCATCATATATAGAAGGGGCCACTCCAGTTTGCTTTTCCTGTAATAATTTCCTTAGAATATTCTTGAAGGAATAATCTGTGATAACATCTGCAATACTGCTGGTGATAACCTGACCTAAGATTCAAAAATATAATAATTGTCCTACAGGGCAACTAGATAAGTAAAGGCAGCAATTTTGTATTAGTTTATTATCCTGCCTTTACTTCATATGTAACTCAAGGTGATGATCATACAGAATATTCCTCCTATTTCTCACTGTAAAATTGATTGGATTGAGAGAATGACTCACCCAAGGTCACCCAACAGTATTATTTTTAAATTTTATGTATTTATTATTAGATTTTTATGTCAACTATCTTTCTGATTCTGGACAACCTAACAAAGATCCATTTTAATGAAATAATTAATATTAATTGATAGGAACGGCAAGGAAATGCAAAACAATGCTTCATAGTCTATAAAGAAAATAAACATGAAAAGGGAAGTTTAGTTAAAGCAGCCTTAATATCTTGAGTAGAAGTGGAATGTGAATACAGTAAGAAAAATAGAGTTTGATCTTTTAGTTTTTCTGTTGTCTCTAATTTAGAATTCTATAAAATGTTGAAACACAATTTTCAGAATATTGAGCCAGCAAACTTCAACCACCTGCTGATTTAGCAATCTAACACATACAATAATCCTTTGGGATGGTGAAAGATACATTAATGAAATAAGAGTTTCTTGAAAATAAAAGAACTAATGTATTTCCTACAATTAAGAAAACAAAATGTAAGCATCCATCAAGAACCAGCTCTAGGCAAACAATATAACTCCATGCCAGTGTCATCATGTTGTTCTAAAGTTCAAATAATTTAGTAAACTCCTTTCTCTCAAAGACCCATCTACCGATGTCTTACCAATTAACCTCCTACATGTTATAGACTTTCTGTTAGCAAGAATAATTATAGCATGAACTATGCAGTAAGAGTTGTTCTACAAGATGCCCAAATTTATCTTGCATTTTCAGTAGGTCCTGGATCTGTTGAGAACACTGAAGTTGGATGGATCCTAAGATCCTCAAAGAGAAGTAAGAAATTTAAAGAAGAAAAGACAAGGAAAAAGCAGTTTGTAAATGTAATGAGAGTAAGACCAGAAAAATAAGGACTGAGAGAAACTGTGGAAATTCAATTTATTTAGATTCATTCCTTCTTCTCTTCTCTTATACATTTAATTTTTTGACATAATGGTTCTTTTTTGCACTGTATAGACTAACGCTTGCCCTAGAAAAGAATAGTATAATTGGAATGTATGTTTTATGTATTGTATTGACCCAAACAGATGTTGGAAAATAAAAAGATTATAGAAAGATGAAAAACATTGAATGGAGGTAATAAGAACTGCAGGGTGAAAATGTAGCAACTCCTGTCCGACATTATCTTGATATAACTTGTACTTCAAAATATATGAATGTTTTGAACCTGAAAAGGTATATAGGAGCAAAAGATAATACATTTGTTTGCAAGTCTAAATAATGCTTATGGACATGTAAACAACATCAATAGTCTTGGTTCAATCTCCAGTATTTAAATAGGGTTGGAAACATTTTAGTCTGAAGCCCTGGAAGGTAACTTATATGCAATGTCAATTTTTTTAAGGGTAGTTGGATAAATTTGATTTAGAACAATTTCTATTTCTTAAGTTCACCAGCCGCTAGCAGATGGGACTAGAACTGCCAATATTGGAAGTATATAAAAGAAAGGAGCTGTAGACAGTGATAATCACCTAGAGTGGTCAAAACAGTTGGTGTGATAGAGACATTTTTGAATTGGAGAGTTGATAGACCCATGCAGTACAATAATAGCTCTTTTCTCTGTTTTAATATATGGATAATATAATGGAAAAGATGCATATATTGTTTATCTTGTCTACAACAGAGCAGAAGAAAGTACAATATTTTTTCAGGCTTTTACTAGTACAACATAAAATATTTCAAGAAAATGTCACAATTCAAAGTATAATTCTGAATTCAGATCTTGTCAATTTACAGAGATATAAAAGAATGGACCAAAATAGGCAGTCCTTTGCGATTGACTCAGATGTAACCCATGAGATGGGAATTATTATACAGAAAGTATGGCAAATATTGCATCACAGGTTCTGCTGATACTTCACTTCCATTTTCAGATATTTGCTAATGAAAATGATGAACATACCTTGCCAGTAAAAACTGCCAGGTCCTCCTAATATGAGTTCTCCATTCTGTACATAAGACAGACAACAGCAGCAATAACACAAAATTAATAATGTACACCAGATATTAAAATCAAATACATAAGAATCATCCAAACAATTATTATTATTAATATTATAATTACAATCAGAGGGAAAATATGAGAGATTCCCCACTGCTTGGCTGTTACTGAATACTATAACCAAATCTTGGGCTGCCCATACTTGCTGGAAAATCAAATCCCTGGCTGGAAATTTTGAGAGATATAGTTAATACACAATTCTAGATATCTATGCTATAGTACTGTATATACAGATGTTACTTCAATTAAGGCCACTGCTGATAGGGATAATTTTTGATATTTCTTTGGGAATGATAAAGAGATGTTGAATAAAACTGAAATGAATGCTGTAAAATTTATTGTCGAAGAAACAAAAAAGGATTAAAATAAAGTTATAAATATGGCAACAATATTGAAAAATGGCAAGATATAGATGGCATAACTGCAGAAACTGCAGATAAATATACATTTGACGCAGGGTTGGGTTTCTACCAGCATTACAGCCGGTTCGGTGCGCATGCAATTTGCAATTCGCCCAAACTGATGCGAACTAGTAGCAACCCACCTCTTGTATGATGTATATTTAGCTTTTGAAAATTGCTTCATATGGATATGCAGATTGCTTCTAAACCTGACAATGGAAAGAATATCAGTGTTCACTACAAAACGCTAAGAAGGGTTCAAAAATTACAGGGAGAGTATTGCTTTTTCATTTGAACCTGGAAATGTATTTAGGGAATTCTGATCAAAAGAGTAGTTGAGGTGACAAACTGATTGATTTACTAATCAAACTGACAGGCTTCTGCAATGCAAAGCAAGGGAATAAGATATTTAAGAAGCATTGTGGTGATACAAGAAATGAAATGCCTGCCTAGGATTAGTATAAGAACTGGAGAGAAAGCCAGTTTTTAGAAGAAATGGCACTGAAGCAGTATTGAGTGATTACAAAAAGAGTGACCAGCATGAAAGAACTAGATTTTGATGGTTTCATCATAGAATAGATGTATAAGCCTACAACTGCAAAATATAAGAAGAATAAAAAAGGAGATTATCTTTGGATGAGTTACTGAGATCCTCAAAAAGAAAGAGGCAAGAAGTTCAAAAGAAGAAAGGAATATATAAAGTAGTGCATAAACATGATGGAAGCAAGAATAGAAAGACATGGAGGGGTATAATGAATTGTATGAATTAATTAGATATGAATTAATATGTCTTTTCTCTCTCTCCCTCTCTCTCGCCCCCCCATCATGTTTTAGTCCTTTCTGTGATTTTATGTATATATTTGTTTAAATTGTATGTAAATTTATTCCTAAATTGCTTTTATTAGACAGATAATCCTATTGATACAAAAGAAGCTTACAAACTGAAATAATTAAACAAAAGTAACAGCTACTACTCCAACAATTGTACAATGCAATCTACATTGGATTGCCCTTAAAGAACACATGGAAGCATCAATTAAAACAGAATATGGTAAGGTAGGCAGTTATGGGTGCCAGCCAGCCATTTGGCATTATGTGACACTTCTGCTCTATGAGCTACATTGGCTACCATCTACGATATTTCTGGATGCAAATCATGGTGCCAGTAGCTACTTTAAAGCTGCTTAAAACCTGGCACGGAGTCAATAGTTTCCCCAATAGTGTCTACTTGTTCTGTTAGATCTGACAGGAGAGGCATGCTCCAGGTCTTTCCAGTATAGTTCAATCTGGTGGGACCCAAGAACTTTTTTGTACTGTGGCTCGCACCTTATGAAACATCATTCCTCTGACACGAAGTTTGCCCTGACTCTGCTGACTTTTCAGAAGGAAGTAAAGGAAGGTATGGGAGTTAAAACAATATGATAGATAAACAAACAAACAAATAAACTTGGTTTTGCCATATAGCCTGGGGCTCTGGCAATGACAGTGAGATTGTTTCATTATTTATTTGAATGCAGAATGTTATGTTTAATAGAACATACATCTAACACACAAGGGCAATAAAAAATATCTCCATCATCAGTTTCATCCAGGACTGCTTCCACCAACCAACATTATGGCTTCCACCAACCAACCAGCACAACAATAATGAGAACTATCTTGAATGTATTTGGGTCATTATTAAAGGTTGTGGGGGAAATGACATTGCCATAGGTCTATACTACAGGCCACCCAACCAACCAGAGGAAGTGGATGAACTTTTTGCTAACAAGCTAACTAAGGTATGTAGGAAGCACACTACAATAGTAATGGGGGGTTTTAACTACCCTGACATCAATTGGGAAACAAACTCTGCACCAAGTGGAAGATCCAACAGGTTCCTAACAAACCTAGCAGACAACTTTGTTTCCCAAAAGGTAGAGAAGGGAACAAGAGGATCAGCCATATTGGACTTAATTCTCACTAACAGAGAGGAAATGATAGAAGGTGTAGAAGCTACAGGAACTTTGGGGGCAAGCGATCATGAAATACTGGAATTCAACATTATGCAAACAAAAGTAGCAGAACAAAGTCAAACTAGAGTCTTAAACTTTGAGAGAGCTAATTTCAATAAACTTAGAGAGAGCTTGGGAAGGATTCCATGGATGAGAATCCTCAAGGGAAAAACTACTCAAGAAGCTTGGGAAATTTTGAAAAATGAGATTATAAAAGCCCAGTCTAGCGCAATACCAACGAAGAAGAAAAATAACAGTTCCCAAAAGAAACCAGCATGGCTGCATAAAGAACTCTCTGACAAATTGAAAGACAAAAAGGATAAATATAAAAAGTGGATAGAGGGGGACATAACTAAGGCAAAATATCAGCAAATAGCCTGAGCCTTTAAAGATGAAGTGAGGAAAGCTAAGGATCGCAATAAAGAAAGGCTTGTCAAAAAAGTAAAAAATAACAAAAAAGCTTCTTCCAACATGTTAAAAACAAGAAAAAAAGTTAAGGAAACAATTGGTCCACTGCTGGGAGAAAATGGCAAGAAGACGATAAGCAACAGGGAGAAAGCAGAACTATTTAACTCATTTTTTGCATCTGTCTTTATACAAAGGGATAAAATAGTCCAACCAATCAAAAACAGCACCACAAAAATCAGATTGGGAACACAAGTTGAAATAGGGAAGAAAATGGTAAGTGAGCATCTGTCTGTCCTGGACGAGTTCAAATCACCAGGACCAGATGGATTACATCCGAGGGTTCTGAAGGAACTGGCAGACGAGATCTCAGAACCACTGAACTATAACTTTCAGAGATCCTGGAGCACCGGGAAACTGCCAGAAGACTGGAAAAGAGCTGATGTGGTTCCCATCTTCAAAAAAGGGAAAAAAATAGATCCAGGAAACTATAGACCCATTAGCCTGACCTCAATACCAGGGAAGATTCTGGAAAAGATAATTAAGCAACAAATAACCGAATACCTAGAAGCAAGCAAAGTAATAGCCAAAAGCCAACATGGGTTTGTCAAAAACAGATCATGCCAGACTAATCTAATTGCATTCTTTGACAAAGTGACAAAATTAGTGGACCAGAGGAATGCTGTCGATATAATTTACTTGGACTTCAGTAAGGCATTTGATAAAGTAGACCATAACCTACTATTGGATAAAGTAGAAAAATGTGGGTTAGATAGCATCACCACCAGATGGATTCGCAACTGGCTGACCAACCGCACTCAACATGTAGTCCTCAATGGAACTGCATCTACATGGAAGGAAGTATGCAGTGGAGTACCCCAAGGCTCGGTTTTAGGCCCAGTACTCTTCAACATCTTCATCAATGATTTGGATGAGGGGATAAATGGGGAACTCATCAAATTTGCAGACGACACCAAGCTGGCAGGAATAGCCAACACTCCAGAAGATAGGCTTAAGATACAGAAGGATCTTGACAAACTTGAACATTGGGCACTATCTAACAAAATGAAATTCAATTGTGAAAAAAGTAAGGTTCTACATTTAGGCAAGAAAAACAAAATGCACAGGTACAGTATAGGTGGTACCTTGCTCAATAGTAGCAACTGTGAGAGGGATCTTGGAATCCTAGTGGACAACCATTTAAATATGAGCCAGCAGTATGCAGCAGCTGCCAAAAAAGCCAAAACAGTTCTAGGCTGCATAAACAGAGGGATAGAATCTAGATCACGTGAAGTGTTAATGCCACTTTATAATGCCTTGGTAAGGCCACACTTGGAATACTGCATTCAGTTTTGGTCGCCACGAAGTAGAAAAGAAGTGGAGACTCTGGGAAGAGTGCAGAGAAGAGCAACCAAGATTATTAGGGGACTGGAGGCTAAAACATATAAAGAACGGTTGCAGGAACTGGGTATGTCTAGTATGATGAAGAGAAGGACCAGGGGAGACATGATAGCAGTGTTCCGATATCTCAGAGGGTGCCACAAAGATGAGGGAGTCAAACTATTCTCCAAGGCACCTGGGGGCAGAACAAGAAGCAATGTGTGGAAACTAATCAAGGAGAGAAGCAACTTAGAACTAAGGAGAAATTTCCTGACAGTTAGAACAATTAACCTCTGGAACAGCTTGCCTCCAGAAGTTGTGAATGCCCCAACCCTGGAAGTCTTTAAGAAGATGTTGGATAGCCATTTGTCTGAAATGGTATAAGGTTTCTGCCCACACAGAGGGTTGGACTAGAAGACCTACAAGGTCCCTTCCAATTCTGCTATTGTATTATTATTGTATTATCTTGTAGCTACATGAGGTAGGCTTCAATTTTGGCTCAGATTTGTAACTAGGAATTGTAGTTATTGTATTGTGTTTTTGTTTGAATGAGGACAAGAAGCATTAAGAAAATGTTGTTTTTACCGGCCCTGCCCCTGGCCAAAACTTCATCTAATATCACTGATGCGTAAAGACCTTGTCAACAAAACCGCCTGTTTTTATTAGGACTGTTAATCAAATGCAGAATCTGTAACTGATTAATTTCTTCCTTTAAAAAAACATATTCTCCCTTTGGTGGAAGAAGAAAATTGTACATTTTCCATTGTTCATTTGGATGCCTGCCTAGGATTAGTATAAGAACTGGAGAGAAAGCCAGTTTTAAAAAGTCTTTGAATGAAATTTGAGTTTTTAGGAATCTTGAGATTTTTGAGTCAATACAATGTGGTTTTGTGTGTGTTACACAAATATTTTTGGAAATTGATGAATTGCAGAAGAAAGTAAATATGAGAGTAAATGTGAAAATGATTAGAAAACCCATCAGCCAGTCAACAACTATGGATGCTCACCTTATAAAAATCTAAGCTGAATCCTGCTTGACAGTAACCTTGCCCCTCAGGATCTGGGTTGTCTGAAGGTATCAAAGAATGAACACTGAGTTAGTTTTATATTATAAATTGACTCAAATATAATCATACCTAATAAGGGAGGAGTTACCAAGCTTCAAATGCAAGCTTCAAATTTTTGTGCTAAAAATTGTTAGATGAATTCTAGATCCAAAGTAAATTTAAAAAGTGACAATGAAAATGATAACAATAATACATGACCATCCAAAACCAAAACCAGAGTGTGAGTTTTGATTTAAAGAAAACATGAATCTAAGCAACGTATATATTTGAAGATGAAAGTGAAATCCTTTGTATGGTCTATTTGTACATCAGTCCCAGCTGGAGAAAGGACCTTGACTGCAGTCCATCATAGCCAGAGAGTCTGGAAGGGGCCAGAATAGGTAAGATGACAGTTGCAATCACATGATTAAAGTACCACTTCTTTTTTAACTTCTTTTTTTGCATATAGCATGCATATAAAATAGAGACAGCTGCTGTTTTAACTTTTTGAGTGGCTTCTGCCTCTATACATCCTGATATAAACAACTGACATTCATATATGATAAACATCTTCATGGCTGTACTGAAGAATAACAATTAGAAGACGTGCAAGTTTGTGCAATATTTTGTTAATTTGGTGATCTCCCATTCTATGCTTTATAACGTCCTTGTTCGCAAACATAATTATCTTTATTCAAGGTTAAGGAGTTAACTGTTAGTTCTACAAAAAGAGATAGAGAGGAGGATGACTATATCTCTAGCAATCAGCAGGTTTAAAATTTGGCTTCTATTTATCAAGGTTGGTTGGCCATATTGAAAGTTCTTTTAAATTAAGGCAGAGTTGACTTATCATCACTGTAGCACCATCATTACTCTTTTAATGAAACATAAACACATCTATATATAATCACATGTCTCTTTATAACCAAGAGCTTTGGACTCAGAACTACATGCTCAGGATGAATATATGAAAAACATACATGTTTTACAAAGTTCAACTTTTACTACTCAAAGAACTTACTGTTGCGACAAGGAGAATATTCTGCATAGGTAGTAAAATTCTGAATAGCAACATAGCAGGTGCCCACTGGGTCCTTTTCAGGAGTAGCTTTTAGAGTCCTCCAATGATATAAGGGAGCACAAGCCTATCAAAATATGAGTTGCACAACAAAACATGTTTAGGTGTTTGCATTAGGTTTACAGTACAGTAATTTGTGTAGTTACAAATTAGTAATTTGTGTAAAAATACAGATATATTCTTTATAAAACCAGGTTTATTGCTTTCTGAAGTATTGACACTACTAGATTGACTGGACTCTCAGCAAGATGTATATCACCACATATAATGTTCTTTTTCTTGCTCTGTTCTATCTTTCATTCATGTTTAGGAGCAACTTTCCTTTAGTTAACTGAGTTTACTAAGAGGATCTCTCGTAAATTCTCATTTGTTAATTGTAGTAGGCTGAATAGTGTTTGTTTTTTTTAAAGTTAGTTAACGGGGTAGTGTTGGAAAAATAAATTGCCTGAACCTCAAAGAGTTGTTCTAATCTATATCACTTGCTAGATTTATATCTTTATCCTGGAGTTCAAGAGGTATACAACTTGCCCTTATGGAACTTTCCCTATGGACTAAAACCAAAATACAAAATCCTGTGATCACATGAACGTAGTCTGTGAAGTTTTTTATTGTTTTCTGGCATTTATTTCTGGTTTCCTGCAAAAATTGTCCAAGAAGAAAATAGATTCACTTAATGACTGTGGTGTTAATTTAAGACTGAGATGCTTATTTAACAATTGAGGTATTTATTAACTGACTGTCCTAAACAATGCCATTACTTAGAATACTGTCAAGTGATACCCTCTGGAATGACCTACCCCCCCGAGCTTAGATTTACTACGGACCTCCGCTCCTTCCGTCAACAATTAAAGACCCATCTTTTCCAGCAGGCCAGCCTGGCCTAACGTAATCTACCATACCAGCCTAGTTGTAAATATTACCTAATCGGGTTTTTAGGTTATAAATTTAAACAAGATATTTTAATACAGGGTTAAACATTTAATTTAGTTTTATTATTTATAATTGTTATATATGTATATGCTCTTAAATTCTTGTACACCGCCCCGAGTCTCTTCGGAGAGAGGGGGCGGTCAATAAATCCAAATAAATAAATAAATAAATAAATAATACCTTGATTTATGACGACAAAGACTTATGAACTTAATTCCAGGCTGAAATGTGATTGTTAAGTTCAGTACTACCTATATTACTATTGTAAAATATTATAGTCCCACCCTTCCAAGATCATATCAGAGGCTTGGCAATAGATTACATTTATAGTTGATTAAAGTGTCCCATGGCTATGTGACTGCAATTTGTGACATTTCCCCCAGTTTCTAGCAAAACTACCCATTCCAGACAAAGGTTTGAACTTATGATCATGTGATTCATTTAATTACCACCATTAACATAGTCATGTGACTTCCCTAAAAATATACTGCACTTTCCTAATTGTCTGTCTGTTTGTCTATCTATCTGAGTGGCTAATGGAATATTGAAATAAATATTGAAATAAAGGATAATGAAATATCATTTTATACTCAAAAAATCTAATAAACATTACAGATCACTGATCAAGAGAGTTTACAAATAGCTATCTATTCATCTACTGTTATCATTACCAGAAAATTTCTTCAGCAATCCCACTGCCTTTTTTTTAAGCTTTACTTTTTCCAACAAAGGGCGAATAGTGCATTACAGCTGGATATATTGTCCAGTTAGGATTGCAAGTTTAAGGAATGTCCTTAAACTGTTACATATGTTGGCGGGAAACCAGATTAGCTAGGTGGCTTATTTCTTGGGTGTGAATGTAGGTATTTATGTTGGATACATGACACTCTCTGTTGAGATGAAAGCAGTAGAAAAGGGAGCTGGCTACTTCTTTAGAATGTCACTTATGGACTAGGCATCCTGTTGGTGGCTTGCAATTTTTCTTTAAGAGTTAGCTACTATTTTGGAAATGACTAGATTCTGACCCTTTCTTTGACTTTTCATATTTCACTGTTTTATCTTATTTTACCATTTATTTCAAGCTACTTTGAGAATATTGCATTGCAATTGATGTAATTTTTGTTTCAAAAGGGAGCAAATGAATACTTTTGATTAAGAGCGGTTAAAGGCAAAGAAAATTAATACAGACAAAAAGATGTTTAGAATATCATCTACTGGTATGATACACAAAACATATATAACAAAAGTATCATAAGTGTCCAATTCTCACTCAAACCAGAAATTCTTACTACTCCTATAATAATAGCATCAACAATCTCTGTAATTCTGCAAGAGATATAAAACTAAGGGTAAACATATGAGCTTTATCTTACGCTTTGGAAGAAAATGCTCCTTTGTCAGCTAGCAAAAAATATTTTGTGACATTTTATGCATGCTTTGCTATTGATACTCATTTTGTGTAAGAAAATCAATATTGCATTTCAAAAAGAGGAAAAATGGGAAGAAAAAAAGGAGGACATGCAAAGAAAGGTAAATCCGTTTGGAATCCAAGAGCTGGGACTTCTTGAAGACTTGTGGGAATTTCCCATGCCAAAAATTTCTGTAACAAGATAGGGTGATGTTTTATTCATCACCTGCTTTATGTCAAAGTCCTTTTCTAGGGTTAACCATATGAGCAAACATTTCAAGCAAGGCATTTCCTTTAGATACACAATCTTATTTAGAAATAATTTAAAACATTTTTGAAACAAATCCCCTAGACAACACTTGCTGGTTCGTAATTGTTTGGGAAAATTAAGCATGACCAAATCCATGGTTTAAAACATGAAATGTTTTGTTTTCCTTTCTGAAGCTTTGCATTAAATCCTTCTACGTTAGCTTCTAATATGAAATGCCTTGGTAAGGCATTCCTTCCTTTGGTAAGGAAACCATCACAACTAACTTACAACCTAATGAAACTGCTCAAAAGAAAACAGTTTGTTTTGGGGTTTCAGCTGGGGATTCCCATCGAAGCATGTACAAGAAGCTACCTGAGGATTTATGAAAGAAACTTCAGATTTAGAGAAATAACTCCATTGATTCTACTATAGTAGAGCAATAGTTCTACAATGTGAGGAACATTCTCCAACTGAGGTAATGGTAAGACAGGATTTATTGAATTAAAGCCACCATAAGTCATAATTTATTAATTGCAATGGCTAGATTCATACAACACATTTAGTCAACTGACACAAAAGCTGCTTTCTAGACTCCCCAAGCTATCCCTATCATCTCACTAGTCAGACTACTTAGACCAGGGTCCCCATCACTGGTCCATGGCCTGTTAAGAACCAGGCATGCAAGTAGCAGGGGAGTGGGTATGCACAAGATCTAAGTTGCGCGTGAAACCATCCCCTGTGAAAAAATTGTATTCCATGGTGCCAGAAAAGGTTTTTAATTAATAACAATTATTTATATTTCTTAGATTTAGGATGACATTTATTATTTTATTCAGATTTTAAACATCTGCCTGCATCCTCCCTTGAAAATTTTCTGAGAAAACTCTGTTTATTTACTATTCACATTTAATATATAATTTTTATTGCATTTTATTTTTTTCAGAACAAGGATTTTACTTGGTTTTTCACTAGCTGGCAGTTGACTATACTTAAGAAACTAGAGGGGAGGTGGGGACAAAGTACTCAGTAGGGGCCAAAATTATTTTAATTAATTTACATTTAGGGCCCAGTTTGGTGCAGTTGTTAAAACAACTGATGAGAAACTGGGAAAGTATGAGAAAGCAATGGCAAAGCACTTCCAAAAATATTGCCAAGGAAACTACAGGAACTTATCCAGGGAGTTGCCAGGAGTCAGTTTTGACTTTAAAGTATAACATGTACACTCTCTCACACAAAACTAAATTCAATTAAAATACCTTAATTCAGATAATATATTACACTCCTAAACGGAATCATTTTTCCTACTCATGGAATTTAATGATGGGGGCGGGGGGGATCTCTTGAAATAAAGAAAAATAAGCACATGTTTTTCCATCTCTCTCAAAATAATTCCAAATCCAAAACTAGATAAATATATCAGACTAATGGTATAAAGGTTTTATAAAAGTCTGGCTGGAGATTGAAATAGGTTTGTAGAACAAGCAAAATAATAACAGATGCCAAAATCTCTGCCATTTTTCTGCTACAACACGAACCATGGATTAGTATGAGTTAAACACTAAAGAGGGCTCTAATATTAGAAGTTAAACTTCTGAAAGTCTTTGGAATGCTGTCTAACTTATTTTCAATATAGAATTTCTTGAAACGTGCTTTATTTTGGTTTGCCAAGTCTTCCATAAGTAAATTTACCCCAGATATTGCTCTGAAATAAATATTTATCAATTAGCAACAATTTATTATTGACCTGCATTTCACAGCACTTAGGTTAATATAAAACTACTCTAAGTTATCGATTAATTTAGAATATGGATGTAATGGAAAGTAGGAATAACCTTGGGAAGGATTAATTGCAAATAAGATAATGGTCAGACAAAAGAAATATGAATCTAAGGCAAAAAGACAATTTGAGAAAGCACCTGAAAATTAACCTTTTGCACTTCTTAAGAAGATAAAGTGTGTGTGAGAGACAAATGTATTCAGAGTTGCAAGATTCTGTTAAAGATAAAGGTAAAGGTTCCCCTCGTACATATGTGTTAGTCGTTCCCAACTCTAGGGGGCAATGCTGTTCTCAATTTCAAAGCCAAAGAGCCAGCGCTGTCCAAAGACATCTCTGTGGTCATGTAGCCAGCATGATTAAATGCCAAAGGTGCACAGAATGCTCTTAGCTTCCCACCAAAGATGGTTCCTATTTTTCTACTTGCATTTTATGTGCTGTCGAACTGCTAGGTTGGCAGAAGCTGGGACATGTAATTGGAGCTCACTCTGGCGATTCAAACCGCCGAATTGCCGACCTTTCTGATCAGCAAGCTCAGCGTCTTAGCCACTGAGCCATCGTATACCTTAAGGTTCTGTTACTGTAATCTTATAATAAAAGGAATATTAACAAAGATAACTTTGGTTTTCTGGTCTGGTCTACCTTGAAGACTGACAATAGATAAAACCTATCCTAGGATATACTTCAAAAACAAGTTCATCATTAAAATCACTTACCACATGTGCACACACATACATATGATACAAAATATCTAGATTGATAATTACCTCCCTTTATTTATTTATATTGCATTTATAGCCCATCACAATCCATTAGATTGAAACTATATTTAGAATAGAGTTGGGAACTGCTTTGGATATATACTATGGAGCAAGAAGGGGTATGCATATAGGGTCTTTTTTAAAACTGGGAGTGTCTTTATCCAGGATCAAGCAACAACTGTAAAAGATAGTTAGACAATCTTGGGAAAAAAGATGTAATTCCTTTATGGAGTTGTAGACAAGCACATTTTGTCTTCATACCTGAAGCACTAAGCCTAACCCTTATATTGGCTATGTCAAGACATTTGGCTAATCTAATAAAGGTCAATATAGTGATGGAATTTGGAGTTGTTTTCTTTATGAATCAATGTAACAATATTTTTAAAAAACACATGTACTTTGGATATATACAGTTCAAAAACAAATATCTCAAAAAAGATAAAAACTTACTACAACTTTTTCTTTATGAGTTCTGATTGTTGCTCCAAACCATTGATTTGATTTAAATTCTAGAGGTTCTCTTGTACTATTAACTTTGATTTTCCTGTTGTCTGTAAAAGAAAGAAAAACACATTTACCCATGTTGTTTTGGAAGGAGAGGGGAAGGGTATAGTCAAGGTTACCTCATTTAAGTTGCTATTTATAATGGACTAGCTGATAACCCGGCACTGCCTGGCTATTTATTTATCCCAACCCTCCTTCCATGAACATTGCCACAAGTTCTAATGTTGGATTTTCCCCGTTTCCAGAGGAAGCCCCCTTGTGGAGAACTGTGAAGCCATGATAATGGCAATTCCACAGCATTGTACAGTAGAATTACAATGCGGTACGGTAGAATCAGTTTTAAGGCACAACAGGCTCTTGACAGAACACACACTCTGAGGGGTGTTAGCGATGTCTTACCACCACAGTATTTGTTTCCAGAGGGGAAGCAATCTGTGTACCAAGTTTGGTTGAAATTGCTCGAGGCATTTCACAGTTATGCTGGAACACACACACACACACACACACACACACACAAACACACACACAGAGCCATTTATACATATATAGAGAGAGATTGGATCTGAACTAGATAGGGTTTACTTTCTTCACACTGAAAAGAATATAACTAATTCATCTTTATTAATTCATTTCTTCTATTTCAAAAAACACTTTTCTGCCTTTGAGGTGGACTATGTTAGAAAATTGACCCCAGAGGAACTACTGAACTATATTGTTATAGGGTATGATAAAATCTTGAAAGCACTGTTTTCTAAAGACTGTTTTCAGGATGTTGATTTCAATAATATGTCCATGTCATTTTCTTTTTCTTCACACTGAAGTAGTTTTGTCTCAGCTTCCTTCCAGGAAGTGTTTCAACTAGTCTATGGCCCTGATATTTCTTGGAGGATTTTCATCATCTATTCTTCTTAGTATCTCAGCTCAAATAAGATCAGCCAAGTCCTGCCATCTGTTGAGACAACAAGGCACTACTTTTTGTATTATTCATCCTTATTCTCTAAACTTTAAACTCAGCCAAATTTTTATTTTTATTTTTATTTTATTAAATTTATACCCCGCCCTTCTCCAAATGGATCCAGGGCGGCGCACAGGGATGTTAAAATACATACAAAATATATAAAATATATAAAATTAAAAAAACTTATTCTAATAAATAAACCCTGCGCTAAAAACCGAATTAAAAATCCCAAGTTTAAAACTGTCTAATAGTCAGTAATGGAGGTTACGCTAGGCCGGCTAGATGGAATAGGTGTGTCTTCAGACACTTGCGGAAGAGGCGGAGGTCGGAGATGGTGCGGAGTTCAGGGGGTAAGTCGTTCCAAAGGGCTGGTCCCGACACAGAGAAGGCTCTTCCCCTAGGTGTCGCCAGTCGGCATTGTCCAGCCGACGGCACCCTGAGGAGGCCCTCTCTGTGGGAGCGTTTGGGTGTTTGGGGAGACATAGAGAGAAGCAACAGCTGAGCAACGATTCAGATTTAAGCCTTTCAAACGTAAGAAAAGCCTTATCTGGTCATAGGAAGTCTGATATACCCAAGAAGATTCTAAAATTTCATTTTTTCTTGGTGAATACACAACAGACTAATTTTCCCCACCAAAAAAGAGAATGAAGCTCAATTTACATTTGGTAACACACACCAAGTTCTACATTATGGCATAGAAATACAAACTATATACTTCAATCCCCAAAGTTCACACATAATCAAAGCAACAATCAATTGCTACAGTCAAAAATACATGAATATTCCAGTGTCAGGAATTGATATACCTGACCAATAAGGTGTGCGCTTTTAGTTTAGGTATACTAAAATAATTGGGAAATTAATGTAACAAACAAAAACAACAGTAATAAACCCATGTAGATAGGAAATTCAAAATGCTACTCAATTGTGAATATAAATAAATAAATAAATAAATAAATAAATTTCTAAAAGGACACTATTTTCCCCTCTTCGTTATGAAGTGAGATTACACATTTTTATTTGACCAGCAGTAACTTCTCAAATTCTGTTGTCCCATTCTGACTACTAGATATCTTCATTTGGACCAGTACTACATGTGTACTATACTACCATAAGAAACAGCTCTGCAACACTGCTTTATATACATGCCATATCTGTCATCATAAGAAAAACCATCTGTGTAAAAAACTCAGCCCAATTATAGTGTATTTCAGGTTGTAATAAAAAGCAGTCCTCTCCTCCTTTCACCCCCAGTCCTCTGAAGTAAACTGATTTCCCATCTGTTCCTAAGCTGTGCTCCTTCTTCACTAGTCATCCTTAATGAACTTCTCTATTTATTCCCCCAAACAAAGACTTACTCCCTACCTTTCTTATCTGGGTAGCTCTGCCTGGTTTCTGCTTCCTATCAAGGAGTTCTCCAGATCTACTCATTATTTCAGTTAAATAAAAACAAAAACATATACACCGTGAAAACAGGGATGTGAAGGGTTCCCTCCCTAATGTCAAAGTATATTATCAGCATTAGCAAAATTGCAGAGAATTTGTTTTGATTTACTACATATGCATTAAGCACACAGTATATTTTAAGTAAAAAGTTCAAAAATGGCAGTCACTGAACTAACTTGCTGTCCACTTCTGTCTCTCCCACAACCATGGCTCAGGTTTGCCATAGTAACAATCAGCATGACATGATTGTGTCCTTAAACAAAGAAAGTGTGCAGAAAACAAAATGGATTGGAATTGGTATAAAACAAGTCACAAAATTAAGGTTCTATACAATTGGTACTGAAGGTAATTTCAACATTGCTTACAACCCAAGAGCATGGAAGGGAAATACCAGTAGATACTGTAAGTAGGTAGGAGTGGTGGGTTACGACCGGTATGCCCCGGTACGAGCGTACCGGTGCCTGTCAGGAGCACCAGATACCATTCCCCCCTGTGCTCCTTACCTGTATTTGAGCTGTTTGAGGCTTCCATACACGCGCACGGAGCATACGGTGCCTGCACAATGCTTCGCTGAGCAGCCGGAACGTCGTGGAGGCATCATGGAGCGTCACAGGCAGTAAGTATTCATGCGTGCGCTGCACGTGTTCATGTGGTGGACACCTGGCCCTGTTGCACTGTACCAGTTGCACCAGGATCTGGAACCCACCACCGGTAGGTAGATAGGTAGATTATATAGATAGATGAGAAGTTGCAATATGAGTTGCACAACAAAACATATTTAGGTGTTTGGATTAGGTTTACAGTACAGTACATGCATAAATGCAAATTAAATAATTAACATTTGCTGCATTTATGTATCTTCTTAATGAGAGGCACTGCATGATAGATAGATAGATAGATAGATAGATAGATAGATAGATAGATAGATAGATAGATAGATGGATGGATGGATGGATGGATGGATGGATGGATGGATGGATGGATGGATGGATGGATGGATGGATTTACAAACACGCAAGTATCTCCACTGATCTATCTATCTATCTATCTATCTATCTATCTATCTATCTATCTATCTATCTATCTATCTATCTATCTATCTATCTATCTATCTATCTATCTATCTATCTATCTAATCTATCATGCAGGACCTCTCATTAAGAAGATATATAAATGCAGCAAATGTTAATTATTTAATTTGCATTTATTGTCAGTGCTTTGTACTGTACTGTAAACCTAATCCAAACACCTAAACATGTTTTGTTGTGCAACTCATATTTTGATAGGCAATTAGGTGTCAATTGTCCAGTCAGCATTGTTGCCCATCATTGAAAGATAGCATCAATGCTCTAGCTTAGATGCTGATGGATCAGGAAAATATTATTGGTCCCTGCCATATCGTTCTACCAGAAAGCTCCAAGATAATACTTCTCTGGAACATAAACAATTTGAACCTGCAACCTCCTTTATGGTATCATTTCCTTTCCTTTTTTTTTTCTGTTTTGTCTTCTTAGATCTCTCTAAGGCAGTTTCTTAATATTTTCGTCTGAGGACCCTTCCCATTGTTAAAAAAATATGGGATTTTTATTTTTATAGGTTATAGTCATCAATAGTTACTTTATTAAAAATTAAAATTGATACCTTCACTGAATATTTACTGAATCCTCTAAATTAATAATATCGAACATGTTAAATATTAACATAAAATATTTTTCATGAAAAAAACCAATATTTTAAAAATATAGAATGAGAAGAATGACATTGTTTTAAAGTAATGCAAGTATAGGTAGTCTTCAACTTATGTCCATAATTGAGCCCAAAGTTTTTGTTGCAAACTAAGATAGTTAAGTGAGCTTTGACTCTTTTTATGAGCTTTCTTGCCACCATTGTTAAGTAAATCATTGCAGTTTTTAAGTTAATAACGGGATTGTTAAATGACTCTCTGGGTTTACTTTGCTTGTCAGAGGTTGAAAAAGGTGATCCCATGACTGTGGGACACTCCAACCATCATAACCTACTATTAGATAAAGTAGAAAAATGTGGGTTAGACAGCATCACCACCAGATGGATTCGCAACTGGCTGACCAACCGCACTCAACGTGTAGTCCTCAATGGAACTGCATCTACATGGAAGGAAGTATGCAGTGGAGTACCCCAAGGCTCTGTTTTAGGCCCAGTACTCTTCAACATCTTCATCAATGATTTGGATGAGGGGATAAATGGGGAACTCATCAAATTTGCAGACGACACCAAGCTGGCAGGAATAGCCAACACTCCAGAAGATAGGCTTCAGATACAGAAGGATCTTGACAAACTTGAATATTGGGCACTATCTAACAAAATGAAATTCAATTGTGAAAAAAGTAAGGTTCTACATTTAGGCAAGAAAAACAAAATGCACAGGTACAGTATAGGTGGTACCTTGCTCAATAGTAGCAACTGTGAGAAGGATCTTGGAATCCTAATGGACAACCATTTAAAAATGAGTCAGCAGTGTGCAGCAGTTGCCAAAAAAGCCAACACAGTTCTAGGCTGCATAAACAGAAGGATAGAATCTAGATCACGTGAAGTGTTAATGCCACTGTATAGTGCCTTGGTAAGGCCACACTTGGAATACTGCATACAGTTTTGGTCGCCACGATGTAGAAAAGACGTGGAGACTCTGGAAAGAGTGCAGAAAAGAGCAACCTAGATGATTAGGGGGCTGGAGGCTAAAACATATGAAGAACGGTTGCAGGAACTGGGTATGTCTAGTTTGATGAAGAGAAGGACCAGGGGAGACATGATAGCAGTGTTCCGATACCTCAGAGGGTGCCACAAAGAAGAGGGAGCCAAACTATTCTCCAAGGCACCTGGGGGCAGGACAAGAAGCAATGGGTGGAAACTAATCAAGGAGAGAAGCAACTTAGAACAAAGGAGAAATTTCCCTACAGTTAGAATAATTAACCTCTGGAACAGCTTGCCTCCAGAAGTTGTGAATGCCCCAACCCTGGAAGTCTTTAAGAAGATGTTAGATAGCCATTTGTCTGAAATGGTATAAGGTTCCTGCCCACGCAGGGGGTTGGACTAGAAGACCTCCAAGGTCCCTTCCAACTCTGCTATTGTATTGTATTGTATTATTGTATAAATATGAACCAGTTGCCATGCAATGGTTGTAAGTGTGAAAAATGATTGAAGAATGTTACTTTTTTCAGTGCTGTTGTAAACTTTGAAAGGCCCTTAAATGAACTGTTGTAAGTCAAGGACTATCTATATCTATAATAATTTTGATTTTGCAGACCCCTGAAATAATGCTGGAGGTGGGGGGGGGGAGGCTGGTGTCCTTGGACCACATGTTAAGAAACATTGCTTTAAGGAATTAGCAATAAACATCTTTTCTGAACTAAGGGGTTAAAAAAAACATTCCAAGTGGTTTCTCTTGAAATGAAATGAAATATAAATATTGTGATTTGCAAAAATCACTCTTGATTATCCCCTCTGGCAAAAATCACAGATAGGCTGTATAATAAGGAAGGGATCCACAGGACTGAACCAGCCCTTTTCTCTGCGGTACTTTGGTTCTGAGCTTAATCCTGCCTAGGAATAGGAGGTCCTTTCATTATAAGTAGGCCTTGTTAAGCAACCACAAATGCTGTGCAACCACATCTCATTCATTAAGCAACATAATTGATAAGTGAAACCACAACTACAGCTATGATCTTTCTTCAGTTTTCCTTTAATTTGCAGACTGAAAACAATTTTCACAACGTTGTTTTTTATCACCATCATAACTGTGAAAAGCAGCCTCTAAACAAGGACTATCTGAACCAACCATTTCTCACTTTTCCCCTCGGAGTATTAGGAAAAGATTGAAGGGGAAATTCTCATTCCCATCCCTGCTTTGGCTAAATACATAAAGGGAAACCAAACCTTTTGGAATCCATAGATCAGCCATGCTGGTCAACTCTACAAGTTAAACAAAAATCGACTTTATTAAAGGTGTCAAAAAAGGCAAGCTTCCACAAGATTACAAAACACACACACACAAACCACACAATTCTAGCTACAGCCAAACAATTCAATTTCTAACCTTTCCTGAGGTGATCTCTATCTCCAGAACTCATTAGCGGTCAGACCACGATCCCTCCCACCACCAGCCTTGCACAAACTCTTTCCACTCAAAACCTGACAAAATATGATCTTTATTTCACTCTATTGGTTCTCTGGCCTCAGATGATCTTTTTGGGCACATAAAACAGCTTGAGATTTAAAGATTACCACCATAGAGTGGTAGTTTGTGTTGACTCTATCAGTCCCTCAAACTGTAGAAAAATGAGCCTGTGTTGACCCGAAGAAAACAACAATTTCCAAAAGGCAAAGACAACTTCCAAGAAAGTTGAATTTCATTTTTTTAAAATATTAAAACAAATGTTCATAGAAGACAATGGGAATACAACTCTGCTGAAAGGGAGCTTGTTTATATATGAATTCCTATGGATATGGGGACCTTAATTCTACCGAGAAACTCCTTTAATTAAATCCTAAAACACTAAGCCAAAATATTAATAGGTCCAGATAAATGATCTCTTTAACATTCCCTTTAATCGTCATTTATCTTAGCATGAAGATAATCGGGCCCAGACAGCCAAGTACCATGCACACTATGACATTGTCTTTAAAAAGATTCCATTGTCTTTAAAAAAAACATTTAGTGATATTTTTCTATTGACATTATTACACTACCAACTTAATAAGATCAATAACAGATTTTTTTTGGTTTTACAGCTTTCCTGCCCAGCAGAAAAACTCAGTAAAAGCAACTTTGCTAATGCTTTGCTTGCACAGATGGAAGAAGGGGGAAAAAAGCTTTGTATGCAAAGCTTAAAAGGGTATTTTGCCTTGATGAAGCTTCAAAGCATACCTTTAATACTCTCAGATGAAATGAAGTGGCTCCCACTTTGAAACCTCAAAGTAGGGCAGCCATTTCCCCTCAGTCTGTCCATCAAGTGAGGCTTCTGTGTCTTGTTAAAGTGAAAATACCTCACTTGAAAAGATCACAGAGCATCCTCTCAAACAAACTGCATAAATATTAATATTAATCCACGACACAAGTGCACAAAGAGAATGTATACATAAACCTCCAGTTGGTAAACCAAAGCTCAATAAACCAACCAAAACCAGCATAGAATTTCTGAATTTTTAAAAGCTCAACATCAATAAGACATTAAAGCTGAAGAAACAAGATCAGCCTCCATTGCCATGAGCTTGTATCTACATTAGTGGTTCCCAAGTGGGCAACAATTTGATATTTAATGGGGTCAATTTGAATCTTGTTTAAACCAAGTTAATGGCCTTTTAGGCTGCCTCCGTGTGAGTAGAGTTCACTTTTTGAGTAAAGTAAGAATTATATGTCCTGGGGGGTGGGGGTTATCAAGATTTTAAGGATGCTTAGGTGGGGCATGGCCAATGTTGGGAACCACTGATCTACACCAAATTAGCAACAGTCACTTGTAAAATATTATAACATACATGCACCAAAATGTCTTCATTATTTTTTAAAAAAAACCATGGGTTTCATCTTCTCCTTAAAGGAATATTTTATAGTAAGAATATTTTGGCAACCATGCAATTATCTTCTTCTATCTGCACATCTGCATCACTGATGTTTTTCTTTCAACACTCCATGCCCATTTCATCCCATTTAGTCTAGCCCAAAAGCAAGTGGGACATGACTCGATCCATCTGCTTTATTGACTAGGCTAGAAAAAGTAAACACACAGAGATGCATTATCTCCACTGCAGCATCCAGCATGGATAAAACTCAGAAAATAATATCACCCCAGATGGTCACATTTTGTTTTGAATTGTAAGAAAAAGTTTTTAAAATGTTCATCTTGTTTTAAGCATGCAAACTCAAAGTGTCTATTTCAAGGTTAAAACATTTGGCACATCGCCTCTCCCCTCTTATCCTTCTGGCTCTCCTGCTCCTCCTCCTGCAGCTGGGCCTCTATCCCAACGGCAGAATGCCTGGCCATCACTGGAAGGTTCAAGTCTCTATTGTGTAATGCTAATCATTATCCATGATAATTTAATACCAAGAATCATGTTCATGAAATGGGCAGCTATATACATTTGATAAATCAATCAATAAAACCCAAGCTAGATCTGGTAATTTATTGAGTTTCTATTTCATAAGAAACATAATCGGTTAACATCATTTCCCTCATAATTACACAGTTAGAAACAAAGATCAGTTCAGGAAACAGACTTTGTAGATAAAGTTCAGTCTCTAACATCTCAAGTTTCAGCGTTGTATCCAGACTGCAAAAATCCAGGTGATCACCAGATGGCAGCAAAGAGGTAAAGCTTCCAAGATAATATTGCTGCCATTTAGTAGCCCTACTTTAACCAAAATGATGAACTTGAGGATTCTGAAAATTTGGAGAAATTCTGACAGTCTGAAGAAAAAAATGGCAGGTTTAAAACATCATAGCAAGCCAAGGTTTACTTCTTGTACTTTATTTAATGAAAGCATGGTTAGCTGGGTTTGCACCAAATATACAAAATAAAAATGCATAAGTATGAGACCACAATGGCCCGTTCACAAATCAGTTCCAAACAAACCATCATGGGTGTTTGACCAAGTGAGAAAAATATAAAACATACAGTGTGATGCAAACTCCTCCTTCTTTGTAGTTGGGTGACAATTATGTCACAAGTAGATAGGTGGTGGAGCTTGTGTTGTGATGTCATGCACACATTTAGTTCTTTTGACAATGTTTGACTTTTTGGAGGCACATCTCCATCTGTGGTGTGCAAATGACAAAAACAAGTTTGCATGTAAATTCTGCCCCTTTTTGATGTCATCATGACATTGCATGCAGCTGTAAAAGGGGTGAAGCTTGAACACAAGTTTGAGCACAATACAGTAGTCTACAACTTATAAGCAGTTACAGCTGTAACTTTGAACAGTTGCAGAATGAATGAACATAAGCTATTTGTATTTTTTTAGAATAAGTTCACAACTTAAGTTTATATTTTTGTTCTAGGCTTTTATCATTAAACTATAGTTTAATATTTTTTGTTCTAAGATTTGATAATTAATATATGTAAAATTGTGCATTTAACTATGCATTAAATCCGAGAGAACAAGTTTACACACTGAATACAGGGAGTTAATCCATTTAATTCACTGAATACAGGGAGTTAATTCTTGAACCTAGGCCACCTCTCTAGGTTCAAGAACTCATGGGTTCTTGAACCTAGAAAGGTGGTCAAAACGGAAATTGAGGGGGGGGTTAATTAAAATTTTAATTTAACTTAAGACATGAGTCTTAAGGGGCCCCAGGGAGGGGGGAGGTCAAAATAAAATTAGGATGGTGGGTGAGGGGGAAAACCCACCAGGGAATGTCTCCAGGCTGGCTAGCAGTCCCGGCGGGGAGGGCGTAGTGTCTAGAATTGCGGAGGAGGTTGGGGTCTATCCTAAAGAGGGCTATTCCATCAAGATTGTGTGTGGGAGGGGCAGGTATGGTGGGAGCCGAGGGCCACATAATGTAAGAGGAGGGCGCACCCACTGTTTGCGAGTGGTGGTGCGCTACGGCCCTTATGGCTCCTCTTGTGATCCAGGGGGTTCAGGATCTCAGGACCTGGGCCTTCGGATGATGTTGTGCAATGCCAGGTCCGTGGTTAACAAAGCCCCCCTCATTCATGATCTGGTTTTGGAGGGGTGTGTGGATCTGGCTAGTATTACGGAGACCTGGTTGGGCCAAGATGGGGGGGTGCCCCTCTTTGAAATGTGCCCACCAGGTTACCACGCATTTCACCAACCATGAGCCCAGGGTCGGGGTGGGGGGGTGGCGGTTGTTATAAAGGACGATCCCGATCCGAGGGAAACCACTGTGCTGCAGACAGCCGGCTGTGAGTCTCTATGTGTGAAATGGGATCATGGGAGGCAGTTGGGCCTGCTGATTGTGTACCTGGCTCCCTGCTACATATCAGCAGCCCTACCCGAGCTTCTCAATGTGATAGCCGAGATGGCGGTTGACATCCCCAGTCTGTTAGTCATGGGGGATTTCAACCTGCCATCGATAGGCGAGACATCTGAGATGGCACGGGAGTTCATGGCCTCCATGACAGCCATGGACCTGACCCAGTTAGTTCAGGACCCCACCCACACTGGAGGACACATGCTGGACTTAGTTTTTGTCTCCGGCCAGAGGTTGAGTGATCTTGGTTTAGGGGAAATAGCTGTCGAACCCCTGTCATGGTCAGATCACTCCCTCCTTCAGCTTGGCTTTCCAACTGCTGCACCCCACTGCGAGGAGGCGGAACCAGAAGCGGTGAGATGGTTCCGCCCCAGGCGCCTGATGGACCCTGAGAGGTTCCAGATGGAGCTTGGGCAAATACCTGAGACCCTGACCCGCGACTCGACTGAGGACCTAGTAGCCGCTTGGAATAGTGCAGCCACGGGGGCCCTGGACCAGGTCGTGCCTTTGTGGCCTCTCACCCGGCGCCGAACCACCTTGACTCCTTGATTTTACGAGGAGCTGAGGATGATGAAGCATTGGAAGAGATGCCTAGAGAGCGGCTGGAGGGCCACCTGCTCCAAGTCTGACCGGACACTGGTAAGGTCGTATTTAAAGACCTACGTAGTGGTGATAAGAGCGGTGAAACGTAACTATTTCCCCGCTCTTATCGCGTCTGCAGATAACTGTCCTGCCATCCTGTTTAGTGTCACCTGCTCCCTTCTTCACCTGAGGGCGTCGGATGCCCACTTGCAGGGTTGTGTGGAGGAATTTGGGTGTTATCTGCATGATAAAATCGATCAGATTCGGGACGGGTTGGCCTCCGATTGGACTAGTTCAGACGGGATGACCGAGGCAGGTCTTGAGAATGCTATCTGGGAAGAGTTCGATCCTGTGACTCCTGAGGACATGGACGGGATGCTGGGCGACTGAACGCCACCACATGTTTGTTGGACCCATGTCCCTCCTGGTTGGTACTGGCCTCCCGGGAGGTTACACGAGGCTGGCTCCAGGGAATTGTCAATGATTCTTTGAGTGAGGGGTTTCTGCCGGCCGTGGTGAAGCCCCTCCTCAAGAAGCCTTCCCTGGACCCGGCTGTGTTGGCCAACTACCATCCTGTCTCCAACTTTTGTTTTCTTGCGAAGGTTGTTGAGAGTGTGGTGGCGCGGCAGCTCCCTCAGAACCTGGATGAAGCTGTCTATCTGGACTCGCACCAGTCCAGCTTCCGGCCTGAGTTCAGCACAGAGACAGCATTGGTGGATGATCTCTGGAGGGCCCGGGATAGGGGTTGTTCCTCTATTCTGGTCTTGTTAGATCTCTCAGCGGCTTTTGATACCATTGACCATGGTATCATGCTGCACCAGCTGGAGGGGCTGGGGGTGGGGGGCACAGTTTTACGGTGGTTCTCCTCCTACCTCTCCGACCGGTCGCAATTTGTGTTGGCAGGAGGGCAGAGGTCAACGCCGAGGTACCTCACTTGTGGGGTCCCATAGGGGTCGGTCCTCTCGCTCCTCCTGTTCAATATCTATATGAAGCCATTGGGTGAGATCATCTGTGGTTTCGGGGTAGAGTTCGATCAGTACACGGACAACACTCAGTTGTACATCTCTACCCCGGACCACTCCAACGATGCCGTGGAAGTGATGTCCTGGTGTTTGGAGGCCGTGCGAGTCTGGATGGGGAGAAACAGGCTCTGACTCAACCCGTCCAAGACTGAGTGGCTGTGGCTTCCAGCATCACAGTATAGTCAGTTGGTGCCATCTCTGGCTATTGGGGGCGAGTCATCGGCCCCTACAGAGAGGGCTCGCAACTTGGGTGTCCTCCTGGACTCTCGGCTGTCTCTGGAAGATCATATGATGGCCGTGGCCAGGGGGGCTTTTTATCAGGTTCACCTGATACGCCAGTTGCGCCCCTTTCTGGATCGTGATGCTTTATGCATGGTCACTCAAGTCCTCGTCATCTCCCGCCTGGACTATTGCAACGCGCTCTACATGGGGTTTCCCTTGAGGTGCACCCGGAGGCTCCAGTTGGTTCAGAATGCAGCCACATGGGGGATTTTGGGAGCATCTTGGCGCTCCCATGTGACACCTCTCCTGCGTGAGCTGCACTGGCTGCCTGTGGCTTTCCGGGTGTGCTTCAAGATATTAGTGACCATCTTCAAAGCGCTCCATGGCAAAGAACCTGGCTATTTGCAAGACCACCTCCTGCTGCCAAACACCTCCCACCGACCAGTGCGCTCCCACAGAAGTGCCGTCGGCCAGACAATGTCGGCTGGCGACCTCCAGGGGGAGAGCCTTCTCTGGGGCAGCCCCTGCCCTCTGGAATGACCTGCCCCCTGACCTACGGACGACCATGGACCTGCGCCTTTTCCATTGGGCCTTGAAGACCTATTTATTTCATGTGGCCGGCCTGTCGTAGTTTTAAACTGTTTTAGTAGGGTTTTTTAGCAGGGGTTTTGACAGGCTAATTATGTAATATATTTTAATATATTTTATGTTTTGTATTATTGATTTTTATCGCTGCCTGTACACCGCCCTGAGTCCCGAAAGGGAGAAGGGCGGTATACAAACCTAATAAATACTAAATACTAAATACTTAACTATCAAAATTGGGCCTGGCAACTCCATAGCTAAATGGCATAGTCATTAGACCAATGTCAATATGACATCTTTTTTATTGTTGGTTTTTCCACTGTTTGTTTTAAGTTTGTGTAATGTGCAAATGGTGAACATGAGGCTGCAGGACATTACAACTCTTATAAATTATTTTGAAGTGATCAAATCTCGATCATATGGCTACAGGGACTTATGACAGTCATTCTAAACTTAATTCCCCAGGATTATCATAATTTCAAACAGTCACTAAATGAGTTAAATGAGGACTATCTGTAAATGACTTTTTAAAGTGTGGTTTTATTTGCTTCAGTGCAGGATAGAATAAGATGTGCTATAACTTAAGACCATTCCTTTTCACTTTGTACTTAACAACAATGGGATGGATATACTATATATAATAACCCATTTATCCCAGTTATTTCCTTTAAAAAAAATAGTTTCTATTTGGATTAAAATAGGATATTTTTGTTACTGCCGGTTTGCTTGTGCGCACACACTGGATGTGCACTTTGCATGCGCTAGATGCGTGCTGTGCGTGCATGCACAGTTCAGTGGAAATTGTTCTGCACATGCGCAAAACTCAAAAAAAAGATGGCGCCAGCAGCGATTGGGGAAGTGGTTCAGGGGCAAGACCAGCCTGGGTCACTGCCAGTTCTGCAACCCAAGGCAGCATACCACTACCAATTCAGCCGAACTGCCCCGAACCAGTAGGAACCCACCTCTGATACATACATACAATATAGTAAAGGAAAAAATGTATGCAAGGCTTTAAGGCAAAGTGAACCACTTTTTAATGACCCAAGATGATACTTTAGTGACCAGGAGTTCTGGTGGCGCAGTGGTTAGAACACAGTATTACTGAGTAACTCTGCCAACAACCTGGGGTTCAATTCTGACAGGGTTCAAGGTTGACTTATCCTTCTGAGTTCAGTAAAATGAGAACCCAGATTGTTGAGAACAATATGCTGACTCTGCAAATTGCCCAAAGAGTGCTGTAAAGCACTATGGAGCAGTATATAGGTCTAAATGCCCTTGCTATTGCTATTCTTAGGTACCAAAGTGGGACAAGTGATATAATTCATGTTCATAGAATTAGGATTTAGAGAGATCTCATTAATGTTATCCACTTTGCCTTGGATATGACCACAGAGACAACAGCCATTAATAATCTCCAATATTGCTTTCTTTAAGTGCATATTTCTATGGAACTGGAAAATTTTTTAATTATATCTTTCTTATAAAATATCTGAAACATATTCCAATGGGACCTAAGGCTTCACCTCTTTTGAAATGTACAATCAAATTGCTTACTTGTTTTAGGGTACAGGGATTAAAAAGTTTAAAACATAATCTCTGAAAATTAATTTCCTACTAAAATTAGTCTGGAACTTGAGAACAGGTCCAGAATTATTATTAGTGCTCCTCCTTTTATTTTTTTGACATTTTGTTAAAAATTATGGTCCCACCAGTGTGGAACTAGTAGATAAAGAAGAAACTATGTTCTCTAAAAGGCCTCTGAATCATAGAATATCCTAAGAAAATCAAAATAGTTGTGGCTGTTGTCTGTACTTCTCTTCAGAACTCTGTGTTGCATTGCTATTGGTCAGTCAGAATATATTCCCTGTGGGATTGCCATCTAATCCTGTTTGTGAAAACAGAATTTAGTGTGGAAGGCAGCTTGCTGAGATCTACCTCAAACTTGATCCTGGAGCTGGCCCTGATTCCGAGACCAATTATTTTTATTTATGGTATTGAGACTTCCATTCACCATAATTCGCCAGTGACTTTCTTGACAATCTTACTAATATATTTCCTGTAACAGAAATTAGGACTGCTTCACACATGCAGTTGAATAAGATTTCTTTGTACATACAAAATGCATCAGCTACATGCTTCATCATCAGCCACAGCAGTAATTAAAATTTTCCTGCATGGAAGCAATTTCTATATAAGGCAGTCCTGGTTCCTATAAAGGTCAGTGGAATCTAATAAAACGCAGTAACTAATTACTAGCAGATCATCTACAAATCCACCCAACTACAAACATATAGCATTAGGATGTGCTCTGTGTTATCATTAAATAAAAAGGCATAGAATGGAATAATTTAAAAAGAAAAACTTTCCACTTTTCAACATTTTATCTGAAAAACCTGCAGTTGCAATGAGAATCTTCTGCAATCACTTTTTCTTAGCTTTCCTAGCTTTTCCAAGCCAGTTTATTGCCTTTTGGCATAAGTAAGCAATGTGAGGACTGTCAATCGATTGCAGATCCGATTTTTAAATATTGCTCACAGTCCTTTCTCAGACAGATTACAAACAATAGATGATACATACTTCTCCTTTTCAGGATACAAAACACATAGAGATCCTAATGTAAATTATAGTGTAAACCGGGGATCTACAACCTGTGAGCCGTGGGCACATGAGTGGTGGGTGAGTGCATGCACATAAAGCTCCATTTGTGTGAGCTTCTGGCACGCACCTACCGTTTGTACAAATGGAGCTGTACATGCTTGCACACATTTCTGCCACTCACACAGAACCATCACCCCAAACCAGAGAGGTTGAGGACTGCTGGTGTAAACCTCTCTAGGATAATGCTTGCTAATCTAAAATTGGGAAGATCCAAATTCAACTACGGCCCAAGCCATGGAAGCTCAGCATCTCTCAGTCCAGCTACCATAAAATATTGTCACAGGACAGAAAACAGAGGAGATAATCTGAAAGAATGAAAAAAATAATAGGCCTAATATATTTTAAAGTATTTAACACGGGAGACCAAAACTGTCTCTGACTATATGCATGACACATCATGACTTAGTTTGCACCATGATTTCTCCACTTTATTTAGTGTCTGGCATGCAGAATCAGGGAAGCCTACAAATGCTAGACACAATGCAGTCCTGACAGTCTAGATTGCTAGTTCATTCTATTTGGCACTTGCGCTCCTATCTTTGGTGCACAGTGGGTGGCGAGCTAGCTTCACGTCAATTAACTATTGAGAAGGATACTCCTTAAGTTCCAGCCATAAGCAAG
Organism: Rhabdophis nuchalis; assembly: GCA_039707465.1. Lineage (NCBI taxonomy): Eukaryota > Metazoa > Chordata > Lepidosauria > Squamata > Natricidae > Rhabdophis > Rhabdophis nuchalis. The sequence continues at coordinate 31,628,107 of CM077647.1, forward strand.
ATCATTTGCATCTGTTTTTTTTTCCTTTCCTTAAAAGGTAGTTGATAAAAGCAATCAGGCATAAATATTTCATCTTCAATTTTAAAGATAAAATTGGCACTCTCAAATCTCTGATTTTTCAATAGCTATCACCTTTAAATTCTACTTCATGCTATTTTTCACAGGATCTTTCATGTGATTGGATTTCTGGAGACGCACAATGTACAATCCTCACTCCCTAAACAATACCCAGATTTTGGTACAACCAATCCTGTTTCTGGACAAACTCACTTATTTCTTCTTTATATTTTTTCAAATCCCTCCTTGATCCTTCACATGGAGTTCCTACTTTGGATAGAAAACATAAATTGTACAACTCAGCACACATGAAAGGAATCCACGAGTAGCGTTTTTCAGATACCATAGACTTCAGCACTAGAAAAAGAATACAGAGGAAAAAATTTCTGCTTGCATTTTTTTAAAGGTACATCTTTAACGGAAGGATTTGGCCATCATTTTGAACCATATTTAATAATTTAGTATTTTTGCACAAGGGAAGATGATTCATTTTAGTCTGCTCTCTAGCTACCCCTTCTGGCAGATCAGGGAATGATAATATTAATTGTATTTTTCAAGATTTTGTTTGTTGCCTACAAATGATGATACACATTCAACTTACAAAAGCATCTAGAAATATACCTGAATATATCTGTTCCAATAAATATTTCATTAAAATATCACAAAAATATTGTACTATACTAAAAGCAAACAAATTATTCCATAAATAGTATCAGTATATCTTGTACGGTTCCTGAAATGGTTTACAAAGTAGAGCAAAAACACTTAAAAAAAAAAATCCCAGATCACTTTCCACCTCTCTCTATAATAGTATTTCTCAACCTTTCCATAAATAGTATCAGTATATCTTGTTTAAATATATTTTATTCCACTTTTCAAGGCAAAGGTTCCTGAAATGGTTTACAAAGTAGAGCAAAAACACTTTAAAAAAAATCCCAGATCACTTTCCATCTCTCTTCTCAACCTTGATGACTTTAAGTCCTGTGGACTTCAACTCCCAGAATCCCCCAGCCAATTCTGGGAGTTGAAGTTCACATGATTTAAAGTCGTCAAGGTTGCGAAACACTGCTCCTTAACATCCTCCCTCTCTCCCTCTCTCCCTAAGAATGCATATAAATATATGGACTTCAGCATCGAGAATTCCTTCATCCTACACAAGCCTTTATGGGAATTTTGAATGATCAATTCCACAAATCTGGAGGGCTGGGCAACTGCTGATGCTAATACAAAGCAACAGTTGTTAGGCCAAAAAGCTACATATAGCAGAAGCGAACAATTAAACTATGGAACGTTCTGCTATGATACTTAATGGTGAGCAACTACTACTATTTGTTTTTTTAAACGGTTTCCCTGCTGTGCTGTTCGATGGTAGAAGAATTCTAGAGAGTAAGTCTGGAATACAGCAGTGCTAGTAATTTAGGGATATTGTCATATGCCCAAGTAACACCTCTGGTTCATGAGCTATACTGGCCTCCTGTAGGCTCTCAGATATAATTTAGGTTGCTGTTTTTATTTGTTTACTTTATATGGCTACTCAGCTGAAGTACACGAGCAGCTCACAACATTATCACCTAAAAAGTCCTATGGGGCACTAGACTAGGTTATTGCAGGATTGCATATCCCCAAAGCCATCGGTCTGTTCCACTTGCTCTGACTCAGGTTTGTCAAACTCGATTTCATTAAGGGTCGCATCAGGGATATCTTTTGTTGTATCCTCGACCTGCGACCGGTCTCGAGTTACGACCGGCTGCAGGTCTTCCAGGCTGCCTCCGGGAAGCCATGGAAACAGGCTGTAGCAAGCCGGCCAACCGACAGACGCGCCTGATTGGCTGAGGCGCGCCTGGCAGGAAGCCGGCTCTTGCCGCAGCCTGATTGGCTCCCCGTTTGACAGCTCCATATATAAAGAGCTGTCAAACGCGGGAGCCCCTGTCTACCGCCTATTTCTGTACTTGTACTTTGCCGTTCGTTTTACATTGCCTACAATAAAAGGCTGTTGCTTGAGCAAACCTGGCTGGACTCCCTCTGTTCTCAACAATCTCAGAGAACTTAACACTGGCGACGAGGGCTGGGGCCAGGCAGAGCTCTAATTGCTAAGGAAAAGAATTTTTCCTCATGAAAAAACTTTTTCCGTTTGTCTTCTTTCGGCGGTACGATCACCATGGGTTCAGTCCCTCCCTTCGCTCCATTTGACTCCTCGAAGGAGACCTGGGTCTCATTTATGGCACGGTTTGAGTGCTTCGTTCTGGCTAACGACTACGGGGCGCTGCCCCCGGCCAGAAAGTTAGGGCACTTCTTGGGCTGCGGCGGCACAGAACTGTTCGCGACCGCCCGCACTGTGGCCGCGCCGACAGAGGTATATGATATGCCTTGGGACACCATGATCGAGCGGCTCCAGGCACACTACGCCCCGGTTCCGTCGCGGATGACCCACCGCTTTGCCTTCAGGAGGTGCCTCCAAAAGCCCAACCAGTCGGTGGTAGAATTCCTCAAGGCACTCCGTATGGCCGCCATCCCGTGCGACTTCGCCTCAGCCTTCCTAGGCGAATCGCTGCTGGAGCAGTTCATCTGAGGCCTCAGGGAGATCCGCCTCAGAAGGTGCCTGCTGGCCCGTGCAGAACTGACCCTGGAACAGGCGGTGGACGAGGCTCGGGCATTCGAGATGTCCGAGTCCTCGGTCTTGGACAGAGACTTAGACCGCCAACCATCTGCATGCGCGTGCCTGGTGGAGGACTCCGACGACCTGGATGAGGACGACCAGGTCGCCTACGTGCGGTCAGCCGGCCGCAAGCCACCCCAACCGTCTTCCAATAGGTGCTTGGGCTGCCGGGGAAAGCACCCCCGGGCCGATTGCCCGTTCCGGGCCGCCACCTGCCGCCGCTGCGGCCGAAAAGGCCACTTGGCCGCTGTCTGCCGCGCCGCTGCGCCCACCGATTCACCGCCCTCCCCTGAGCCCCAACGCCGCTCCGGAGAGGATCGAAGGGGGCAAGCGGCCCACCCACCCACCCAACGACGTCAGGGCAGACGCCAACAGCCGCAGATGTCCGGCTGCTTCGCCTTGACCGACGACACCACTCTGCAGGAGGCCTTGCCCGAACATACGCGGCTCCGGACAGTTGTAAAACTGGAGGGGGTGGGGGTCCGCATGGAGGTGGACTCGGGCTCTTCTAGGTCCATCATCTCCCGGGCACAGTTGGCCAAGCTACGCCCCGGTCTCTCTCTGGACAATTTGTCCCCCCCCACTTACAGTCTTGCGAGACTATCAGGGGTCTTCCATTTCCACCCTGGGCCACCCGGGGTTTTCAAGGGGCCATTGCCAATCCTGGTGGTTTCTGACCCCCTAGCGGCCATCATCGACCTAGATTGGTTTCCCGCCCTGGGCCTGTCAGTGCACGGGGTGCATTCAGTTCCCGCCACCTCCCCCATCTCCGGGGTTTTGGAGGAGTTCGCCGACGTGCTAGACGGCCGGCTAGGCTCCTACGTAGGCACCCCTGTCTCCTTGAACCTTGACCCTCAGGTTGCACCCATTAGGCTCAAGGCCCGCAGGCTGCCGTTCGCCCTGAAGCCCAAGGTCGAGGCCGAACTTGACCGGCTGGTGGCGCAGGGCGTGCTCGAACCCGTTGACCAGGCGAAATGGGAGACCCCTATAGTGGTCCCCATCAAGCCCGACGGGTCAGTACAGATCTGCGCCGACTATAAGTCGACCATCAACCGTGGGCTCCAGGCGAACCCATATCCAGTCCCAGTTGTGCAGGACCTGCTCCATTCCCTGGGGCAAGGCCGCATTTTTGCGAAACTGGATATGGCCCAGGCCTACCAACAGCTCCTGGTGGACGACGCGGCTGCGGAGGCGCAAACCATCGTCACCCACCGAGGGGCTTTCCGGTGTCGCAGACTACAATTTGGAGTGTCCGTCGCCCCGGGGATCTTCCAGAGCCTTATGGAACGCTTGCTCCACGGGCTCCCAGGCGTGGTCCCGTACTTTGACGACGTTCTGATAGCTGCTTCCAGCATCTCAGAACTCGCCAAAGTGCTAAGGAAGGTCCTCTGCATTTTCAGGGGTGCGGGATTAAAATTGAAGCGCAGCAAATGCGTTTTTGCCATGCCGGAGGTGGAGTTCCTGGGCTTCTTGATTGACGCCCGGGGCATACGCCCCACCCCTAAGAAGGTCGAGGCCATTAGGAACGCCCCTACGCCAGCCTCCAAGACGGAGCTGCAGGCGTTCCTCGGCCTCTTGAATTTCTACGCGCCTTTCCTCCCCCATAAGGCAATTCTAGCCGAGCCGCTACATCGATTGCTCGATCGATCTGCGGCCTGGTGCTGGGGCAGCCGCGAGGCGCATGCGTTCGCGGCTGTCAAAGCCACGCTGACGTCAGAGGCTGTCCTAGTACAGTACGATGACAGGCTGCCCTTGACGTTAGCGTGCGATGCCTCCCCCTTCGGCCTGGGGGCCGTCCTGAGCCATTCCTTCCCAGATGGCTCAGAAGCCCCCATTGCTTTTTGGTCCCGGACAATGTCTCCCACTGAGAGAAACTATAGCCAGATTGACAAGGAGGCTCTGGCTATGGTGTCCGGCATCAAAAAGTTTCACCAATACCTGTACGGTCGGACTTTTGCTGTCTTCACAGACCATAAGCCTCTCCTTGGGCTGTTGGCCGGTGACCGTCCGACCCCCCCCATCCTCTCTCCCAGGATGACCAGATGGACGGAGTTCCTGGCGGCGTATAATTATACGCTGTACTACCGTCCTGGCAAGCAGCTTGGGCACGCTGATGCCCTGAGCAGGTGCCCCCTCCCCAAGGCGGACGAGGAGCCGGTGCCGGCTCTGTCCGTCTTGTCCGTGGCAGACTCCGGCCTGCCTTTAACATCCTCGGATGTCGCCGCCCGAACGAAGGCCGACCCTGTCCTGTCCCAGGTCTCCACCTGGGTCCTGTGAGGGTGGCCTCAGGGCAGCTTGGCCGAAGAATTTCGGCCGTACAAGACACGCCAGCTGGAGCTTTCGTTCCACAGCGGCTGCTTGTGCTGGGGGGATCGGGTCATCGTTCCCCCCCCCTCTCCGTCACCAGGTGCTCCGGACGCTCCACGCTGACCACCCCGGCATAGCTCAGATGAAGGTGCTCGCCCGCAGCTATGTGTGATGGCCAGGCATGGATGCGGCAGTGGCTGCCTGGGTCGGGGGTTGTGTCCCTTGCCAGTCCACCCGCCCCGCCCCTCCGGTCGCCCCGCCCAGGGAGTGGGACTTGCCCCGGAGCCCTTGGTCCAGGCTCCACATAGACTTTGCCGGCCCCTTCCGAGGCCAGACGTTCCTGGTGGTCGTGGACGCCTACTCCCGCTGGGTGGAGGTCATCTTGATGGCTTCCACAACAGCCGAGAGTACGGTCAGGGCCTTGCGTCGCCTCTTCGCGACGCACGGGTTGCCGGACATCATGGTGTCCGACAACGGGCCCCAGTTCCAGTCCGCCACCTTCCAGGAGTTCCTGGCCTCGCAAGGGATCCGCCACGCACCGGTGGCCCCTTATCATCCGGCCTCCAATGGTCGGGCGGAGAGGGCCATCCGCTCGGCCAAGGAGGCTCTGGGACGGATGACCAAGGGGGACTGGCCTGCAAGGGTGGCTGCTTACCTGCTGGGTCAGCCTTGCAACCTGGGGGCCCCACCTCCCCGCCTATTCCAGCCCGGGGACCCTGTGTACGCCCGTAACTACGCCGGAGACCCTAAATGGGTTCCGGCCACTATCACCGAGCTAACGGGTCCCTGCTCTTTCAGGTCAACCTCCCGGACGGGTCCGAGTGGCGGCGCCACTTGGATCAGCTGAGGCGCCGCCTGCCAACACCAGCGGCCCCAGCGCCGGATCCGCCCTGCCCTGTTGCCCCGGTTGGGCCCGTCAACGTGTTTTCCGAAACCCCGTTCCGGGCCTTCGCCTTCTCAGGCCCCCCTGAACTGGACGCCACCTTCCGGCATACGCTGCAACACTTGTCTCAAGCCGCTGGGAACGTGCGGGCCCTTGCGCCTAAGGACCCACCCTGCAACGCCGCAACCAACCGGCATCCATCAAACTATGCCCCGGTCGCCACGCCCCCTCGCCCCGACTTACCAGTCCGGAAGGCTCCGCCTCTGCAAGTAGGCCCCGATGACGCCACCACCTGGAGCTCCACTCCCCAAAGGGAGGAGCTCCCACAGGGGCAACCTACCTCGTCGGATCCTCTGCAGCAACTGAGGCGGTCTGGGCGGTCCCGACGCCGCCCCGCCTACTTGACAGACTACGCATGCGCATACATCAGAACGGACAGTTCTTTGAGCATGCGCAGACCGAGGGGGGAAAGGGGTGTTGTATCCTCGACCTGCGACCGGTCTCGAGTTACGACCGGCTGCAGGTCTTCCAGGCTGCCTCCGGGAAGCCATGGAGACAGGCTGTAGCAAGCCGGCTAACCGACAGACGTGCCTGATTGGCTGAGGTGCGCCTGGCGGGAAGCTGGCTCTTGCCGCAGCCTGATTGGCTCCCCGTTTGACAGCTCCATATATAAAGAGCTGTCAAACGCGGGAGCCCCTGTCTACCGCCTATTTCTGTACTTGTACTTTGCCGTTTGTTTTACATTGCCTACAATAAAAGGCTGTTGCTTGAGCAAACCTGGCTGGACTCCCTCTGTTCTCAACAACCTCAGAGAACTTAACATCTTTGACCTTGTGTAGTGGGAGTGGGAGTGGGTGTGGCCTGCTTGACATTACTCGTGATGTTACCTGTGGTGGCCTGAGCGCTCTGCCAGCAAAAATGGGCTCCCAAGCTCCATTTTCACTTGCAGAGGCACTGTGGGCCTGTTCTTCAGTGTTACCAGGCCAGCCCCATGGGCGAGATCTACTTAGTCAAAGTTGTCAGTAGAATGACTACTTTGTCATTCCTTTTCCACTAAGGCTCCTGGCTTCTGAAAGTTGGTTTTGACTTGGATGGCTTTTAGAAAGGCACTAAAGAGTTTGTTATTGCTTTTTTTCTCTTGGCCACTGGGGTCAGAATAATTGAAGTTCCTGTTAGTGGAAAGTAATAATTGCAAATTACTTTTTAATAGTTGTGTGTGCAGATCAACTGGAATTGTCATTTGGCTTTTGTTTGTTTTGGATTTCTGGTAAGCTGGCTAAAGTTGCAGTGTTCCAGTTGGGTAGCCATATAAATTGTTTAGATAGATAGATAGATAGATAGATAGATAGATAGATAGATAGATAGATAGATAGATAGATAGATAGATAGATAGATAGATAGATAGATAGATAGATAGATAGATAGATAGATAGATAGATAGATAGATAGATAGATAGATAGATAGATAGATAGGAAGGAAGGAAGGAAGGAAGGAAGGAAGGAAGGAAGGAAGGAAGGAAGGAAGGAAGGAAGGAAGGAAGGAAGGAAGGAAGGAAGGAAGGAAGGAAGGAAGGAAGGAAGGAAGGAAGGAAGGAAGGAGTATCTTTTATTGGCTACAGGTCTACATTAACGATTTTCAGCCTGTGTTCCATATATTATAGGAATTCCACTAAAAAGAGGGCGCTATAATCCTATGCAACTTTATGCATTGTTAATTGTTAGACTATTATGTCTAGTGTCACTTGCCTAACTCATCTTGTTGCAAAATATAATAGTTGCTATTTTAAAATTATGACTTTTTTGTGATGTCTCAATGCGAAGTGATGTTCTTTACACATTAAGTGGTTGGAATATGGGAATGTGGAATTTGATTGGTGGTTTTTATCTGGCAGGCTTAGAAGAACAGATGAAAAAAAACCTTCCTTATGGAATGGTTTGCAAAACATTTTGAGGATGATGTAGTGGGTCTGCAAAGAAACAGTCTGGGCACAGCTGGGTTATAAGTTGATTCCAGGATCAGAGGCACCATGTCTAAAATATCAGTTCCTAGGAAACAGCAACAATGGAAGATAATAGAACCATAAAGTCTGAAGGGGCTACTGAGTCCAACTATCTGCTCTGGGCAGAAATCCAAATTAAAACAGTCCTACAGATGCTATCCAGCTTCTACTTTAGCACAAGCAAAGTCTGGATAGCCTGAATAATTGGTTCCATTGTCAAACTGCAGTTACTATAACAATTTAGTCAAATGGAATCTTTCTTCCTGTAATTTAAATACATTTCTCTATGTCTGGAACAGTGTAGAACAGATTCTAGTTTTTTTCTTTGCGATATCCTTTCACATACTTGAATGATCTTATCAGATTTTTCCTCAATGTTTCTTACAAGTTAAATATTCCTAATTCCTTTAGTCTCCACTTCAATATACTCTAGTCTTATCCTTATATCCTTATCCATAATCATTTATATGAATCTTTAATGTTCCAGATTGCCTTCTTAATGGATTTATAAGGTCTGCTTTTCTGCCCTAAGAGGTTCCTTTGTGGCCATTGTGTGTCTCTGAATATTGTACTCAACTAGATAGTTTTGATCCAGCATGTTTAAGTCACTAATGACTAATTTATTGTTAACTACATAACACATGAGATGATAGAAAACTGTTACTTTACTAGTAACATCCATCCTTCACATCCTTCACAGATTCACCCAACACGAGACTGTATTGAGATCTCTCAAGATTTTGCTGAGATTGTTCAATCTTTTTGTGATCCCCCCCCCCCACCTTAACACAAGGGGGAAAGGTACCTTGAGCAACTTCAAAGCAGAATGGAATCATTTCAAACTGATATAAGACATATGTATAATTGCTATTGTTTTTTCAATAAAATCACTTGTAGAAAGTTATCTCCTTTCCATTGCTGGTCCACTGACTACATGGCTGTTATTATTGGCAACAGAAATGAGAAACTCATCCAACTCTGCTGTGCAGTTTCCTTGCAAGAAAAGATTAGAAATCCCATATACTATCCAAAAAGCCAGCATAATCAGGGACAGGAGAGAGAAAACAACAGCCTCCCCTCCAAGTGTGAAAAACCTTTCAAAGGAGTCTTGTATTCAGCATTTAAGAACAAACTGGAAATGGGGTCCAAAATAAGAATGTAGTTATTGTCTGATATTTTTATCTTCTTGCTAGCAGCTGTCCTTTGTAATCTCATTTTATGTAATAGCAATGTTTAAATTATTTTATTATGCAAATTGACCAAAGTGTCTGAATTTACCTTTAAATTTGTGTTCCCCAAAGTTTTGCATCTAAATCATTTTGTTTTAATAGTATTTCTCTATCTCATTTATATTTTTGTGCCATTCATAACTTTGATAAACATAATTCCAAGCCTTCTATAAAAAAGATTGTAACACTTGAAGCATTCTTTTTTAATTAAAAAATAAAACTAGTTGGTCTCCATTCCTAATCTCTTTGCCAAGATCTTTTGGGGTTCAGAGAATGAGAAGACTAGAGGTGATGTAAGCTTTCAGAAGCTGTATTTCATTTTACCAAGATATTTGCCCAACTACATCAGTTTAATAATATCAACATGAATTAGATTTAGATCAGTCTTTAGGTCAGAATGTGAAGACTGACCTACATCTAATCCATTGCATTGTCCATCTTACAGGGTAAAATTTTGTTTCTCAGCTGTTTTATGTTTGGATTTTAATTCTGAATGGTCATATTGACTTGTTAATTTATGGGCAGGAGAATATTTACTCTGAAAGCTATTAAGTGGTCTAAGCTCTTGGCTTACTGTACTGATTTTGTTTCTTTCTTCCAGAGAAGTTCTGACATCAAAATGAGTGTGGAGACACTCTTGCACACACGAAAGCACCAGGAAAAAAAAAAAAGCTGAACTTGATGAATCCTAGCTGTCACTTCTAACAATCGGATCTGTTTAAATTAAAGCCTTTCAGTTTTAATGTTGCAGAAGACACTAGCAATAAATCGATTTTGAGGGCCGTACAGAGAGAGACAACAGAAAACAAACTGCACAAATTGTTTCAAATGTGTTTTCCCTTTAATTAAATAAGAACCATCTGTTGTGGGGGGATGCATTTGGATGAGATCCATATTATTCCTCTGTTAATTTCCACCCAGCCTCCATTACTCTGAGAGAAATATGCATGCAAAACTGGGTGCTTTTATGCTTTTAATGGCATAAGGCTTGTCATACGTATAAAAAGCTGCTAAATTCCAACTTTAAGCACATTTTAAGTTTAAGTTTAAGTTTATATATGCTGGTATTGCTGTCTTCAGGTATTTTCCCATGTATAGCATGGAATTGTTATTGCAACGTTTCAGCAAGATCTCACTTGCCATCCTCAGGCTTTGGTCTGCGATTACGAAGGCGTCGACCTTCCTTAAATCTTGGTGGGGGGTGGTGGAGTGCTGATTATTGTTGTGAGTGGGCTGATTGCATGTCAGGCAGCAGCCTTAACCATTAGGCCATGAGTTCTACTCCCTGCCTGACATGCAAAGGGCCTGAGTTCGAATCCCAATAAGGGTATAGCTATCTGATGAGAACTAAACAGCTCAAAATAGATCTATCATTCATTTATTCACCACTTGGTGGGCATGGTAGGGGAAGGATACTCCAAAATCTCCATTCCCTCCCCACTCTGGGGCCAGCCACAGGTGGCATTTGCTGGTTCTCTGAACTATTCAAAATTTCTGTTACCAGTTCTCCAGAATCTGTCAGAACCTATATATAAAAGATTGGTTGCAAGCCCCTTTTTTGCACTGTTGTAACTTTCAATGGTCACTAAATGAGGCAATAATTTGTTAGAAGATGGTTCCCTTGCAGCACTTTCTCTAATGATTGGGAGATGCACAGGGTTTGAAGTACTACAGAATAATCAGTCTCTGAACAAACAACCCTATATTATTGTGGATATGCAGGCAGGACATTATTACATTCAATATAAATAAATATTACATTTATTATAAATAAATCTATTTTCCAGCTGCTTCATATATTTTCCCAAAAAACTCCATACCCTGACCTATTGCAACTGGTCCAGCAATTTTTAGAAGAGAGATTAAAAATCTGGAGGAAAACCTAATGAACTAAAAATCTAACTCCTAAATGGGCAGATGAATAAACTAATAAAGGTAAAGGTTTCCCTCGCACATTTGTTGCTAGTTGTTCCTGACTCTAGGGGGCGGTGCTCATCTCCATTTCAAAACCGAAGAGCCAGCGCTATCCAAAGACGTCTCAGTGGTCATGTGGCCAGCAGGACTAAACACCAAAGGCGCACGGAATGCTGTGACTTTCCCACCAATGTGGTTCCTATTTTTCTACTTGCATCTTTACATGCTTTTGAACTGCTAGGTTGGGAGATGAATAAAATAGATTTCATTTAACTCTAATCAAGTAAAATAAGTCACTTTTTCTAAGATAGAAGCTATACAAGTCCAGGTCTTGGACATCACATTATTTCTCTCTCATTATCTTCTGCAGAAGATCTTTTGCACAAGGCGATATAGTACATTCAATATCTAAGATTTGCGATCAGACAAACTGACATAACGAAAGGAACATCGGATCAGCTTGCAACTGAGGCAATGATCAGTGACAGGGTTTGGCTGAAGATTCCCATGCAGAGGATGACACAGAAATAATTTGCTTACTTTTATCATCAAAGGGAATCTGTTTACACTCCATGGCTGGCCAAGGGCAATAGTAGACAGCTCCTCCTTCCACTATGTCTGGCTGGGTTGTGTTGGCTTTAGGTGCTCCAACTAGGACACTTACTCTGCAAAAGAGGCAAGAGAAAAACACTAAATTTGAATTTGAAAGAACCCAGGCAAGTTGCTTTGTTGATAGAGCTGTGATTCCAAAAGCCCATTTCTGATCTCTGACAAAAAAACCTACCCCTCAGTCAAGAAAAGAAAAGCATTAGTCAAAGCAAGAGCAAAACAAAAACAACCCCCCCCCCTATCATTTCTAATCCCAAATAATGTTTGTCAAATGGCAAAGGTTGTCAAATAATAATCTATGGCACTGAAGAAGCATTAAGGAACTGTCTTTTTAGAAGGTGAGAAAAAATACCAAAGCTAAGAAACAATGTTTTCCTATTAGTTCCCTGGGCATTTGTTTGGTTATAGAGGGCCCGGCATAGAGCTCTCTCTAGGTCAGATCACTGGGTTCCGGCCTAGTAAAAGCTCCTGCCCACCATCATTGTTTACTGTTATCACATACAGCTATATAGTTACAAGTCTTTTTTAGGGCAAATGTGTGCTCCAAGGGAAATGTAGTAAGCATTGATGGAAGCATGCATTCAACCAGTGGTGGGATTCAATTTTTTCTACTATCAGTTCTGTGGGTATGGCTTGCTGGGCATGGCTTGCTGGGCATTGCAGGGGAAGGATACTGCAAAATCCCCATTCCCTCCTCCTCAACTGGGACTCGGGAGGGAGAGAATAGATGGGGTGAGGCCAGTCAGAGGTGGTATTTGCCAATTCTTCGAACTACTCAAAATTCCCGCTACCGGTTTACCAGAACAAGTCAGAACCTGCTGAATACAACCTCTGCTTCAACTATCATTCCTTTAAAGGCATTGCATACACACACACACACACTGTGGAGTCTACATTCTTATTTTAGGAAAGTTACATTCAAATACAACTGAAGGATTGAATTATCATAGAGACCTTAACAGGGGGTGAAAAGTAGATTCAGAGGGATGAAGATTCTAAATTGGGAAGTCCCTCGTTTATAAAGCTGCTATGAAGATAACCAGGCACCTCCCAGAATTTCTCAACAAGCATTGTCACTTCTGGGAAATATTACTCTACCTATATAGAGGACACCAAGATAGGGAAAAGCTACCCTAAGCAAGCCATATGCTTTCTCTTATCTTCTTCTAAATACATCTTCTCTACTTCATCTGCCACACCAAGGGTATAACATTTTACAGAATGGTCACGAGGATTGGGGTAGTCCTTGACTTGCAATAATTCATTCAGTGACAAGTCAAAGTTACTACAGCACTGAAAAAGTGAATCTTGACTATTTTTCACACATAACTGTTGCAGCATCCCATGGTCATGTGATCAAAATTCAGATATTTGACAACTGGTTCCTAATTATAATGGTTGCAGTGTCCTGGGGTAAAGTGATCCCATTTTGGGATCTTCTAACAAGCAAAGTCAATGGGGAAGCCATATTCATTTAATAAGTGTGTTAATAATTCAACAACTGTAGTGATTCACTTAACAATCCTTCACTATTTTCACTATTATTTCCTTTATTTCATTCACTACAGGGGTGGGTTCCTGCCAGTTCTAACTTCTTCTATAGAAGAAGATTCCACAAATCTACAGTGCCATTTAGAACCGGTTCCAGCTCCCTCCCCCCGCCTGTCCACACATCATCAAGATGAAGAGCAAGAGGAAGAATTCTGGAAGTTGAAGTCCACAAGTCTTAAAGCTGTCAAGTTTGATCATCCCTGGGTTTTTTTTCCCTAAAGGGTTAGGGGTGCAAGGGTTGTGTAACTTGACAGCTTTAAGACTTGCATGCTTCAAATGTCAGTTTCTGAGCCAACATTTTGGTTGCTAAGCAAGAGCATTGTTAAGTGAGTTTCACATTTTACACAACATTTTACAAGTTGGCCACACCTACCCAGACACATGACTGCCAAGCCACTGCCACCCAGTCACATGGCTGGCAAGCTACTCCCACAAAACAGGCCACACTTACAGAAGAGGTTCTAAAAATTTTTGAAACCCACCACTGATTCACTATTACAACTACTATTATGTTTTCAACTGGAAGCCAGAAATGTGAGTTCTTTAACTGGTTTTGTCTTTCATATATACTGATTTCTACCAGAACCTAGGATCGTCATGGCGAACCTATGACACATGTGCCAGAGGTGGCATGCAGAGACACTCTGTGGGAACATGTGCCATTGCCAGCTATTCTTCTAGTTTCTGGCACGCACATGGACACTGGCCAGTTAGTGCTTGCAGGCACGGAGTGCTGAAAAACAGCCTGAAAATGGCCAAAACCCCAGGAATTCTTCAGGCCTTTTCTGGGCCTTTTCCAGGCCATTTTCCAGCTGTTTTTCAGGCTGTTTTCAAGCTATTTTCTAGGCTGTTTTTGACTCGGTCCGAAAAATGGCCAAAAAACAGGCATGTGCCAATCAGCTGGTCTTTGGGTTTCCAGTGCTCCAGCACGTGCACACGTACACACATGTGCATGCATTCCGGTCTGGGCACTCAGTGCTGAAAAGGTTCGCCATCACTGACTCAGGATGTCATAATATATTGGTACAGTCCAATGATGGCTAACCTCTTCTGGACTGAATGCCCAAAGCGCCTTCATGTGTGCATACACGAATGCACTCGTGCATATGTGCACCTCCAAAATATAATGTGTGTGCAGCTGCTTGCATGCACCTCACCTCCCATGCATGCATTCCCCCACACATGCACACTGCCTCTCCACGTATGCACAGCAGAGACCCAAAGACCAGCTGGGCGATGGGTGGTGCGCGTGCATGCACAGAACAGCTGAGCGGGGGCGATGACTCACGTGCCCACAGAGATGGCTCTGTATGCCACCTCTGGCACGGGTGCCATAGGTTCGCTATCACCGGCATAGTCTATGTGTGGATCCAACCACTGTGGCCTATGGCAATTAAACAGATGAAAATTTTGTCCTGAGCAGATTTTTTTTACATATATCCAATATTTTTTAGTATGACAGCCATTATGCCACTTATTAGATTTTTTTTCAATCTTTCATTACAATTTATTATAACATAAAGGATTATGAAAATTTAAAAATGGAGACACAGGTTTAAAAGGAAAGAAAAAAACATTGATTTATGACTCTTTATAGTAGTGAAATATTAATATTTTGCAGTACATTTAGTTATACTAGAGGCATTTCTGTAACTACACAATTATCCAATTCTCAGTCTCATAAGTTTCATTTTTTTCTATTTCAAGCATAAAAAACCAGAAGTGATTTCCCAATGGAAATAAGACTGAGTAAAATCTTTTCTTTGTTTAAAACAGTTTACATTGCCATCCTAACCAAATCCATTTCCCCCCATCCTTTTTTTCCATTGTGAGAAATAATACATTTTTCTATTTTCACTTATTAGATTTTCTGCCTTGTCATCATCTATAATAGCAAAAATCACAACACACTTTCAAGTTCTTTAACCAACAATCCAAAGGGAAAACTTCTTGTTCCAATTTTATATTCATTTTGAAACTCTAAACATTTTTTTAGAAATTATCATCTTTACTTCTAATATATTACTTTTTTTTAAAAAGGATTTTTTTTCTTTTAAATTATATTTTATTATTTCTCTTTTTAAAGAAAACATTTTTCTCTTTTTTAAACCATGTATATATTAATAAATAGGGACATGGTGGATCATTGGGTAAGACACTGAACTTGTCGATCAGAAAGGTCGACAGTTCAGTGGTTCAAATCCCTAGTGCCGCATGGCGGAATGAGCTCCCGTTACTTGTCCCAGCTTCTGCCAACATAGCAATTCGAAAGCACGTAAAAAATGCAAGTAGAAAAATAGGGACCACCTTTGGTGGGAAGGTAACAGCGTTCTGTACACCTTCGGTGTTTAGTCACTGGCTCTTTGGCTTTGAAACAGAGATGAGCACTGTCCCCTAAAGTCAGGAACGAGTAGCACATATGTGAGAGGGGAACCTTGACCTTATATTAGTAAGTATATTTGTTTTCCAAATTCAATTTCAATAACATTTTGCAGACCTTAGTGATCATTCATTCATGTCCTTTTCAGATCCATGTTTTATAAGTATAAAGCAATTAGTCAAATCTTCCTTTTATATTTAATCAATAAGAGACAATTCTCTACTTTTATTTTGATTTTCAGATCTTAAGACTGTGATATTTTCAAATTCTTTGTCTTCTATCCTATTATCCCCTGGTTTTGCTGCATAAATTACTCACACTTTCTGCTTTTCAGTCACAGTTAAATATAGTGTGTTATGGGCCAAAACTTTATCAGTTTGTATTTAGGAATCCAACAACATTGTAATCTGCTTTTAATTACATTTTCAACTATATTTCCTACCACTTTTTCATTACTGACATACAGTATGTTAATTTATACAGATGACTTTGGCAACTGTATTATATCTTTGTTTATAATCAGTTTGTATGATCTTCTTACATGAGATGAGTATATGATTTATTGTTTCTGCAACTTTGCACAATCTATACTGGAATCATTGGATAATTTATCAAATGTGGTCTTGGTTGCATTAATTCAAACAGCTTGCTTTTGCATAGCCAAAATCAAACCTTCAGTTTCTTTTTTTAAGTTCCAGTTGTAAGTAAGAGTGCAGTTGTAAGAATTCAGAGAAGAGCAACAAGAATGATGATGAGGGTGGAGGTTAAAACATATGAAAAATGGGTAACAGACATTGGGTATGTCTAGTGTAATGAAAAGAAGGACTAGGGGAGACATGATTGCATGTTCCAATATTTGAGTGGCTCCTACAAAGATGAGGGAACAAAGTATTTTGCAAAGCACCAAAAGGCAAGACAAGAAACAATGGATGGAACCATTGTTCTACCATTGTTCTGACTTTTAATTTGCATCAATGCTTGCTCTTTGCTTTCTTTTATATCATAAGACAATAAATATGTGTCCTCTTCAATAGTTTGCTTGATCTGTATAAAACTCTGTCTCTATTTTTGTGCAGCAGGTATATCTATCAATATCACTATGGGAACATAAAGCATCATGAATAGTCATTAGTTTTTTTTGTTTTTCAGGCAAAACTGACCAGTTAATAATTCTAGCACTGTATCATAACACAGGTATGGTCTAGATATTGATGTTTTTGATGAATTTTCCAATGTTCAATTTTACCTTAATAAATTTTCTTGCTCTTTGGATATGTTCTATGATAGCCAAGACTTGGTTGCTTCAAAATCACTGAAAATTTGATCATGACAATAAAAAATAATAAAGCCACTCTGGTAGATACCTCTAATGTTAACAAGCTCATATTTTTCATTTCCAACCATCAATTCTGTCTTCCATTGATTCAGTATTTCTTCTGTAAATATTCCAATGTTTTTACAGACACTAGTTGTTTCCAAACTTTTGATGATCCAAATATAAGATAAATCAAACACTTTTTTAATCAATCCAGATGATATATACATTGTTTTTTCAGCATTTGCAATTTTCCAGAACAGTTTTATCAACCAGAAGTTGATATTTTATACCTCTGCTTTTTCTTTTATCTCCTTTCTGTTCTATTGGAAATATCTTATTTTCTTCTAAATAATCTTGGATGTTATCCCCTATTATGCCTCAAAGTAATTTAAGCATTTTATGCAAGCATGATTTTGGCTTATAGATTCATGGTGTCCCTTGTACTGGACTTTTTAGAATCAGATATATTTTTCCAGTTATTAACCTGTCATTGATGCATCCTTTATGCAATATTTCATCAAGTTGTTTAGCTATAATTGAATGTAAGCTAGTCAGATATTTGAACCAAAAACTACGCAATTGATCATTTTTAGGATATGTCCAGTTTTTAATCCTTTTCACTTGATTTAAAACCCTTTCTGCACCTATTATTAGGTTTTTTATTTGATTTTTTACTAAATTCATTTTATTGTTATTAAGTTTCAAGTTTAGATTATATAGCACCAAATTTCATCAATTTGCCTCTATGAAGAAATGCAAAAGGGCTACAAACAACTCCTTCCCTAAACTGGTCATCAGTACATTATTTATTTATTTTTTATTTTATCAAATTTATACCCCGCCCTTCTCCTTGTTAGGACCCAGGGCGGCGCACAGGCATTATTTAAAACCACAAAATACAATATACATCAATTAAAATATATTAAATTAATTAAACCCGTGCTAAAACCCATATTAAAACCTTAACCAAATTATAATTTATATTTAAAAAGTCAGAAGCGGGGGGCTATCCTAGGCCGGCTTGTTGGAATAAATGCGTCTTGAGACATTGGCGGAAGAGGCGGAGGTCCGAGGTAGTGCAAAGGTCGGGGGGGTAGGTCGTTCAAGAGGGCCGGGCCCGCCACAGAGAAGGCCCTTCCCCTGGGTGTCGCCAGCCAGCATTGCCCAGCCGACGGCACCCGGAGAAGGCCCTCTCTGTGGGAGCGGACCGGACAAAGGGATGTATGGGGCAGGAGACGGTCTCGTATATAGCTAGACCCCGAGCCATGGAGCAATTTAAAAATGGTGGTCAACACCTTGAAGCGCACTCGAAAGGCCACAGGCAGCCAGTGCAGCTCGCACAGGAGAGGTTTTACGTGGGCTTGCCTTGAGGCACCCAAAACCACCCGCGTGGCCGCATTCTGCACTAACTGTAGCTTTCGAGTGCACCTCAAGGGGAGCCCCATGTAGAGAGCGTTACAGTAATCCAGCTGAGATGTCACAAGCGCTTGAGTGACATTGAGATCTTCCAGGATCCATTCGATCCATGCCGCCATGTTTCATAATTAGGATATAATCTTCAGAATCATTTACCCACAAAGTCAATGTTGCCATATTAATACAGTCAATGTCCATTCCTATACTAAGGACACATTATTATTCACACTTCAGCATCCTCTACCTGTAATATCAAATAGTGAGCTGCAGATATACTCTAAATGGAAAGCCACATAGCAAAAGTCACAAATACACAAATATAAGTTCTATCTTTCCCCACACAGACTTCATTTAAATGCGCAAGGATATTTGTCTATCCATTCATTTATGAAACACAGAGCAGTTTAGGGTAGAAAAAGCAGACAAGGCATACATATCCATCTGGCTTCATTCCTATACTAATTTCAGCAAGACAATTTTCTCATTCATGTTAATGACAATAATTCAGTTTTCAATGGAATGTTTTCTTGATGTCTAAGGATAGAGCCTACAATATACTTACTACTAGTGGAAAACTGCTTGCTTCTAAAATTAGAAACTGATAATTTGATTTCCTACCTAATTAAAATGGTAAAGGCTCCCTTGAGTCGAACTCAATTTCTTGTGATTTTTTTGGACACATCTAAGGAATTTCCCTGGCAGCAATGTGGAAATGATTTGCCAATGCATTCTTCCAGACTTCTATGGAATTGCATTCTACAGTCCTGAACTATCCTGATAATCTCCTGCTCAAAATGCCAAGTTTTACTCTGTTCTGACCCCTCTTTAGCTGTTTGTAGGATCAGCCAAGATTGTCTCAATGGTGCCACCTGCTGTAGTCCTGCTCAAAGGATACTATAAAGGTAGTCTTAGACATTTTAAATTCTAGAGGGTTGAAACAGAATAAATCTATTCTTTAAAGTTCTTCTCTAAATCATATAAAGTATTGATAAACTGTTAACTATCAAACTTTGTAGGTAAAATGTAAAGGCGTGAAATCTGTATGTTGAATCTGGGTTACTTCCAAATGGGAGGGGACTACGTCTCTCAAGATTCCCAGTCATGTGGCTGGAAAATTTGGTACAGATCTTTTGAAACTAGGGAGTCAGTGCATTTTTGGGAAAGACTGAACTAGCCTGAACTCTGAAGTAGAACTTGAAGTGGCTTGCAACTGAACACCAGTTCCAGCAGCTCATTAATGCGTTCCTCTATAATTTTCCTACTTAGCTGCAAAACAGTGTTAGGGAGTTTTCTGCCTTTACTGAAGTCATTATCAATCCAATCTTCTCTAGAGCAAAGAGGTGTGTGGATCCATGGGCGATACCTCCACAAGTCCATAGCTACTCTAGTAGAGATCAGTAGAGGCAAAACAGTGTTAGGGAGTTTTCTGCCTTTACTGAAGTCATTATCAATCCAATCTTCTCTAGAGCAAAGAGGTGTGTGGATCCATGGGCGATACCTCCACAAGTCCATAGCTACTCTAGTAGAGATCAGTAGAGGCAAAACAGTGTTAGGGAGTTTTCTGCCTTTACTGAAGTCATTATCAATCCAATCTTCTCTAGAGCAAAGAGGTGTGTGGATCCATGGGCGATTCGTCTACAAGTCCATAGCTACTCTAGTAGAGATCAGTGAAAAGATAGGAAGGGTTGGATATTTTTTGCTGTCACTAAAATTCACAACAATTATCAGAGCAGTCATGACATTATCTGGCACTATATGCGAAATATGAAAATTGTGTGGATGGGGTGCTTGCCCACTATTTATTCTCTATTAAATATTTTTCCCCACAAAACCTCCGCTATATTAATCTATGGAACACCCATTAACAACAGAATCTCTACTTTTCTGCTTAGCGTTCAATCCCATTGAATTCAACTATGCGGAACGCCAATTATGCAGGTCTGCATTCTCCATCGCCACGAACATTTGGAAATCTGTCTAACAAGGGAATTTTTTCTGAGGAAAACCTGTGGAGCTGTGTGCGTTGCACGGTCAGAGTCAACAGTGACTATGAGAATAACGACTTCATTGGCACATCCTTGAGGATGGAGCCACGTCTAGGATGGAGCTGGAGAAAAAAGTTAATTATCGGCTCCGAACAGATCTAAACTTGGATGTCCCGGGGCTCATTTGTGCTCTGAGTTGCCTAGATGAATCGCAACGTCCGACATCCATCTCCTCCTCCTGCAATTTCCAAGAGAAAACAAGCAAGACAATTGTCGCGCCCATCAAAGAGGACCGCTACTTACGCATTCGGTGCAGGGCTGTAAAAATCCAGCGCGTACCCGAAGTAGCTACCATCTGGACCGCTGTAGACGACGAGCTTCTCTTCGTCCAGGTTGAAGGCACTCAGCGGGGGCGCCAGCAGCAGAAACAGCGAGAGGACAGCGATGTCGCTTGCCGCGCAGCGTCTGCACCAAGCGGACGAAGTCGGCAGCGGTGGCAACCTACGCCGCCGCCTCCACATCCTCCTGGCAGCGGCTCCCTCGGTTCGTTTCTTTCTCTCTCCTGAGTCTCAAGCAGGGAACCAGAATTGGAAGCCGCCGCCGCTTGAAGTCTCGCAGGGCTATCTCTGGCCGCAGCCGCCGTCCCACTGTCTCGCTTTGCGTGCGCGCCGCCCGCCGGGCAAAAACTTGGCGAGGGAGGCGCAAAGCCATTCGCTTCCAAAAGTTCGAGCCAGCCGCGCTTCTCTGAAGGAATCAGGCTGTTTGTTGTGCCGCCCCCTGGTGTTGTTCCTGCGGGCGACATTCTGGGAACGCCGCAAGAACCCGAGGGGCAAATCCGTTTTAAATTGAGAGGGAGGTAGGCAGGCAGGCGGCGGATTTGTGGTTCCGTGTCCTTTGCCTCTGGTCGTGACTTTTGCACAGCCTTTTTTCAGGCTTCTGCCTGCACCCGCCCAACCGTACAACGCACTGCAAATCCATCACCCATAATTGAGTTTGCAGTGTGTTAGAAGGGCTTAAAAGGACTGGTTAAAAAGGTTGGGGACAATGATCTGCATCCCTCTCCCCCCCTCCCCCTGCAGACAACAAAACAGGCATTCACCACCATAGGCAGAACTCACAAGGTTTAAGTCATAATATTTTTTTTATCTTAATTTGCTGACAAAAGCACAATTCCCTAAATTCAACATAAGACAAGAGAAACAATAAACCATCTTTGCACAATATAAATGACTCAAATCAAAATATTATGAATGTGAATATTCACATTTATACCTTACCATCTTCTCCTGATTGAAGTTACAATCTCACTGGAAAAAACGACTTGCCTTTGCCCTTAGAGCTGTTGCAGCATCCCCTACAGTTACATGATCAAAATCAGGGCACTTGGTAACAGGTGTGTATTTATGACAGTTGCAGCATCCCCAAGGTCATGTGATCACAATTTCCGGCCTTCTTAGTTGGCTTCTGAAAAGCAAAGTCAATGGTGGAAGCTGGGTTCACTTAATAACTGCATGATTCACTTAACAAGTGCAGTGTTTTGTTGTTTTATTATGAGACTTTTCTTCCCATTGTCCCATTCTGGGCTCACCCCTTTCATCTCAATCCCTAATAGGTGTCATATTCAGTGATAAGGTCTGAAGTTAGACCTTAGAAATGAAAGTCTCAGAGTAATGGGGAATCTTAGAGAATCTTCTTCTGGAAAGCTGAAGTGACTATGCATAGATTTCCATTCAAATTGTCTCATGTAGTAGAGGGGAGGGCAAATACTGGGAAGTTCTCTTGCATATGAGACTTAACAAGCAGCAGGATTCTAGTCAAAGTTACCAGTCATTTTAGAAACATTGGTCCTGCTTGTAAATGAAATTCTGTATTTTCCACCTTCCTGTTACAGCTTAGTGAAAATAATGGAACGTGAAATAAGTCTATTTCCATCCACATCAGCTTCTGTCTCATCAGAATTACAGGATTCTGCAATTCTGATGAAAACTGAGTAAATAAACACTTAGCAAGAAAGTTTGAGACCATGTACAGAGCATTCAATATACTGTATGAACAGTTGAATGTGCTTAATGAAAGCAGAACAACTTGGCCACAGCCAGCAACTACAAAAAATATTGAATTTATTTCGAAGGTTAAGTGTCCTGCCCTGAGCTGTCATCACCAACTTGTAAGGGCTCACTGTATTTTACTCTGAGAATCTCCCTTCAACTGCAGCATTAGCTGATACATAATCATGGTTGCAGGGCTATTCTAGGGTAAAATCGACAAATCAACTTTCTAGAGCAGAAAGAAGAGTCACAGATCTTTCTTTAATTCAAAACTGGATGGGTGATTCGCACAACTGAAACAAGTCAAAAGCAACACAGCATCTTCATATCAATTACAATTGTTCACTTTTTTTAAATAGTGGGAATAAAAGTGCTGCTTTGTTTAAAACTCATGCTGAAAATTAAAACAAAAAGAAAAATTGCATGCTTAGTTCAACAAAAGAATTGGAGAAAAGACAATTATGAGGTTATGCGATAACCATCTTGGAATATTTGATAGGCTGTCAAGACAAGGTGGAAGACATTTCTTCAGTTTCAGAAAGTTCAATCCAAAGGAACTGACTCAAAATATAAGAAAAGAGATCAAACTAAACATTAGGATGTGGGGGGAGGGGGAGTCCTGGTGGGTATTAGCTGTTCAAGAGAGAACAGACTGACTTGAAAGTAGTTGAACACCATTTCATGAGTCTTTAATGGAAAGATTGGCCACTTTATGGAAGATATAATTAATGAATCTTCATTGGGGTGGACAACCTTTGCACGTCTCTTGCATGATCTTTGAGTTCTCTTCCAAATATTTTACGCTAAATCTATTTATTTGTGACATTTTTAGATTGCCTAGCAACAGCAGTATTCTGAACAATGTGCACAAAGAAGCAAACATATAAAACCACAATATAATTATAATGAATGCATGAAATAAAACTGGCAGGGTGGAGTAAAAACAATGCAGTATAAAAATTAACTAAAATATTAAAACATTGTAAAATGTCTAAAACATAATAGTTCTTAAAATGCCTTGGGCCATGTGTACATATACCAATAAGTATGTATGTATGTATGTATGTATGTATGTATTATATGTGTGTGTGTATGTATTTTATTTTATTTAGTTTGTCAAACATGTAAAAGATAACAGGTCTAAGTATAAACATAAATATGAACACAGTAAATGGGTACAAATAAGTGGGGACAGTAGGACAGGGGCAGTATGCACGCTGGTGTGCTTATGCATGCCCCTTACAGATCTCTTAGGAATGGGGTAAGGTCAACAGTAGACAGTTTTAGGTTAAAATTATGGGGGTTTGGGGATGTAACAACAGAGTCAGGAAGAGCATTCCAGGCATTGACCATAGGCGGCGTAGTTCTAGTTTCTCCAAGCCCAAAATTTCAAGCCTTGTAGCACAGGGTATTCTGTTGTGAGTAGAGAAGTGGAGTACTCTTCTCGTGAAATACTTCTCGATTCTCTCAATTGTATTAATATCTGATATACAGTGGTGATTCCAGGCAGACAAGCTGTATTCAAAAATAGGTTTAGCAAAGGTTTTGTACGCCCTGGTTTGCATAAAAAAAATGAAAAGCAATTTTCCTTTAACACTGAGAATATAATAAACAGATGTTCAGAGATGGTCTATGAATATGGGGATACATAGGCTTTCAGGTGCGTTGTTTCTAATGTTTAGTGTTCTAAATTAGTGATTTAATGAAAAGAAAAATCATTTTTTAAAAAATATTTCAAGATGATATTCCTATATTTTTATCCAAGTCATGATGTTTATCACCACACTGGAAACTATCAATCTGAATTTAAAATCCTCCATTTAAAAATGGTGTTCATTCTCATTTTTCATCTGACTCTCAACTGACATAATGGAAAGACTGATCAATATGAATCAAAATGGGTTAGATTGCATTGGTTTTTCAAAAGTTGGTTCAGTTTTTCATTTAAATTGGAATACACACAGGTATTTTATTGGTTTTGAACTTTTTTTCGTATTTGAACATATAAATATTTGCTTTGTAACTTGTAACCTTTAAAAAAAAAATTTAAATTATAGTAACAGAAATATTAGTCTTCTTTTATAGGACTAAGAAATAGATTGTCAGCCAAAACAGATGCCAAAGATTTCCCCTTTTTTCTTCTCTGAGAATACTTAAATTGTTTTAAGGATTTATTTTCAATACTGAGGCAAAGTAGAAGACTTATCATTAGTGTTCACTTCCTGTAGTAAAAAATCAAGAAGGAACCCACAATAATGGTGACATCAAAGCTCTGTCTGATTTTTTAATGTTCATCATACACACAATGCTCATAAAAATAAGGTGAGCTTAGATTGCATCATTGTGACTGCCATTTTTACTTTTTTGATCATACCCTGAAGACAATCCTGCAGCTCGCATAGCTTATCCTTGGCTGACTGCCCCACCTTCTGCGAAATAGTTTTCTTATAAAGTCTTCCCTTGGGATTTAATGGAAAGAAAAAAAGATAGTTGCAGAATCCAAGGTAGCACATTCATACCTATCCTTTGGTGATCCTGTTAGCTAAGAATCACAAAAAACAGCTACATCTTAATACAAAAATGATCCTGAAAGTATTCTTGCTTTGGAAAAAAAGTACTGAAGGCATTTTCCGCCATTAAGCTCAATAAGCATGATAGAAGAAAAAGAGAGAAATGTTGCTTTGTACCACTGTGACATAAGACAAAATTACACAAGCATGATGGTATATCAGAAGGGCCAGAAGAAAATGTAGAAAGCAACATGAGTTACTTCAGATGCCAATGAATGCTGGCTATTTTCTTGAGGAACTAACCCTAACCTTGTGTTGAACTACACTGTGCAGCTTCCACATCCATTAAGGCTGGAAAACCTTTTGGCTTGAGATGACAGAGTTTATAATCCAGCAAATATAGGATGGGTGTTTTTGAGAGCTTTTGGAAAGCATTTGTTTTTTTTAAAAAGAAACTTCTTGTAATATTTCTGGGTGCGTTCAAGAAAACAGTGGAAGCAGCAGGGATTCTTTCCTGTAAACATCCCTTTCATTCCTCTAAGAAAATAAGCCTGAAATTGTGATGTATGGAGAGGGAGATGAACTTGAGCATCTATTGCTTCAAACAGGAGGACGAGGGCAGCGCACCCTAATAAAGCAGGAAAAGAAACACCCTCCCCCCTCTGGAATTACCCTACTGACAATTGTTATGCTGGAAGGAAGCGTTTCCCAGCAAGGCCTGGGGGTCTCTGCAAGTGGGGAAGAGCGTGAGGGGCGGGGGGGGGGGGGGAGATCACCAAAGGAAGACCTGATCAATGCAAACAGAACCTTTCTCCAGAAAGGTTTGAGTTTATTTTACAGGGCACTTGCCCACCCAGAAGAACACACAAACACAATCAAACCAAGATCTTAGCTCCGTCTGTGACCTTCTTCCCTTGCAAGTTACGGAAGGAGGAGGGTCACTTTATAACACAAACAAGAGAGAATTCCTGTGTCTCAAGATTGCTAAAGGATCTTAAAAGTGTCTAAAGGATGGTTAAAATGACCCCAACATGATCTTTTGGGCCAAATGTCATTGGGAAAATACTCTGTTCCTTCCGTTTGGATTTATTTTTCTATCTCAAACTCCACATTTCCACCATACAAATCCTGCTCCTCTACTTTTCTACTCATGTGGGAGAGGCAGGAAATGACTTAAAAACAAAAACAGGGAACACTGCCTTAGAGGCAGGATTAGGCACTGAATGGAAAATAATTGAGATGGGAGAAAACCGAAGCAAAAAGGAAGTAACCTTGTGTCCATCACATCCCTTAAAAGGCAGAGGAGGAACCTCAGCTTAGTTAATTGACCTCACATTTGTGCTAAACAAAAATAGAATATAAAAAAAACCCCAAGGTCTTTGGGAATGAATTCAATCACTTTGTGTGAGTTACTTTCTACCAGGTTCACTGTTTGCTCCTTGGAGCTAGAAGAGGTGAAATTTGAGGAAGGTAGCAGATTCTAGCAATTCCATATTTGGTTTTTTGTTTAAAAAAAAAATCTCCAACAGCTACAGGGATGAAGGAGGCTCCCACTTACTTTAGGACTGCTGCAGCCAGGCCTCCGACGCTCCAACACTTCTTGTACTGCGCTCATGGCTAGATGCCATATGGTACATCGTGCCTGTGCCGCCT
Organism: Rhabdophis nuchalis; assembly: GCA_039707465.1. Taxonomy (NCBI): domain Eukaryota; kingdom Metazoa; phylum Chordata; class Lepidosauria; order Squamata; family Natricidae; genus Rhabdophis; species Rhabdophis nuchalis. Next base: position 31,654,623 of record CM077647.1, read on the forward strand.
CTCACACCAGGAGGCCATGTGGGATATTATGCTGGTTCCGCTGCTCACGGCCGGACGCCACATGGTTTGTACCACTGCTCGCAGGCCACATGGTACATCATTGCTGGTGCCATCACTTATTAGAACATCAGTACACCTGGCACATCACACTGGTGCTGCTGCTCACTGCAGGAGGTCACCTAAGGCCTGTGCTGCCTCTCATGATGGGTGGTGATATAGAGCAGCCAACCTTTTTTGCACCAGGGACCGGTTTCATTTTCAAGAAAGTTTTGCGGACCGGCTGAGTGGCTCAGCAGTCATGTGACTGGGTGGGCGTGGCCAACTTGGAAAATGTGAAACTCACTTAACAATGGTCTTGGTTAACAACCAAACTTTTGGGCTCAATTGTGGTCATAAGTTCTTTCTTTCTTTCTTTCTTTCTTTCTTTCTTTCTTTCTTTCTTTCTTTCTTTCTTTCTTTCTTTCTTTCTTTCTTTCTTTCTCTTTCTCTCCCTTTCTCTTCTTTTTTTTCTTTCTCTCTCTCTTTTTCTCTTTATTTCTTTCTCTCTTTCTTTCTTTCTCTCTCTTTTTTCTCTTTCCTTTCTGTCTCTTTCTTTCTCTCTTTCTCTCTGTCTGTCTTTCTTTCTTTCTCTCTCTCCCACTTTTTTCTTTTTCTCTTTTTCTCTCTCTCTGTCTCTCTCTCCTTCGTCCGCCCATTGTGTCACTTTGTGTGTGTGCGTCTGTCTCGCATTCACGCACTTAATCACTCATTCCGTGTCTCTCTCTTTCACTCCCTCCCTCTGTGTGTGTGTGTGTGTCTGTCACTCTCTGATTCCCCCCTCCCTCCCTGTCTCTCTCTGTGTCTGTGCCTCTCTCTGTCTGTCTGTCGTTGTCCCCCTACCGGCCGCTGATTCCCTTCCTCCTTCCCCCCGCGGAGCCTCCTCAGCCCGGGCCGCCCCACTCACTCGCCTTAGCCTGCCCCTCCCGCCCATGCTTGGTCGTTCGTTCGTTCGTTCGCTCGCTCAGAAGCTGAGAAGCCTCCGTGGGGGGGGGGGAAGGAACGGCAGCCCCTGGAAGATGATGAGTGGCCGGCATGCCGGCTTTGGAGGCTCCGCAGGGGGAAGGAGGAAGGGAATCGGCGGCCGGTAGGGAGGGCTGCGGCGGTGGCTCCCAGGAGTCCCACCGTCGCCGAGGGTGGAGGAAGAGCCGTACTCCAATGGTGCGAACAGCCGCGCCTGCGCTCTCCTGCGCACTCTGCCCAGGGGGCTGCCCCCTCCTCCCTCCTCCTCCTCTCCGGCCCTGCGGCCCAGTTCCTACCAAGCCACGGACCGGCACCGGTCCGCAGCCCGGGGGTTGGGGACCCCTGATATAGAGCATCTCCTCGGCGTCACTGCTTGTACGTGCAATTGCACAATTTACCACACAGCTTCCTTCTGCTCATGGCAGCACTGGCATGTGTCACGTGGACTTGTGCAGTGAGCAGCAGCATCAGCAAGATGTGCCTGCTGCTTGCAGCAGCAGTGGCACAACAAACCATATGGTGTCCTGCTATGAGGTGGCACTTGCGTGAAATGCCATGCGGCCTTCTGTGAGTGGTGGCACTTGCGTGATGTGCCATGTGATCTCCTGGAGTGAGCTACGGCACCAGTGCGATGCACCACACAGCCTGCCGCAAGCAATGGCATAGGCACATCTGCTGCCTCCCGCTGTGAGCGGTGGCACTGGCGTAATATCCCATGCAGTTTCCTACTATGAGCAGCGGCACCGGCGTGAAGTGCCCCATGGAGTCCAGCAATGAGCAGCTGCGTCTACAGAAGCCAAGCCGAGAATGGGGTTTGGGTGTGGGAGGCCTGGCTTAAGCAGTCCTAAGGTAAGAGGGTGTGGGCCACGAGTGGTGGCATTATTGTGACAAGCCATGGTGTCCTGCCGTGAGTGGCAGCACCAGCATGACGTGCCACATGGCCTCCTGCAGTGAGCAGCAGCACTGGTGTGATGTGCCATACAGGCTGCCAGGGGCAGCAGCGCGATGAGCCATGTGGCATCCTGTTGTGAGTGGCTATAGAAGTCAGGCAGTGGCGCCACAAGTGTCAGGGTGCAGGAGGCCTGGCTGTGGTCGTCCTAAAGTAAGAGGGTAAGACCTGGTGTTTATTTTGGACCCCCCCAAAAAATAAGACCAGATCTTATTTTTGGGGGAAACACAATAATTAAAAATTAATAAAACATCCAAAAAATACATAAAGCAGCTGATAGTTAACCCATTAGCAAGGAAGTCAAGAAATGGACTCTGAACATATTCAATGTTCAGGTTCAGTTACACTGCCAAACTTTTAAAGCCTTACAAAACACCAGCAGGGTTGAGGGCCGTTCCAATCTTAGAGGAGAGAAAAATCCCTAAGGCAGGGCTACAGCTGAGAAAGCCTATCTTTTAATTCCTGCCAGTCAACCTTTTGGCTGGTGAGATCTGCAGCATGACTAACCTGCTGGATAGGATTTGATGGACTCTTAAAAATAGAGGGGTCCCTTAGATAACCAAGTCCCAAGCCATGTAGTGCTTTAAATGTGATCAACCAGAACCTTGAATTTCACTAGTGTGCAAAAATCATTAAAAATGATTTTTTCATATCCGTTCTGTCTGGATTATTCAATCATGTTCAATTCTATATGGCTTTTTGTTTTTGATGCTGAGTGTAAGTTGTTTTGCATCATCTCTCTACTGCTGGCATCAATACTCACCCACTGTTTTTACAGTGTAAAGTTTTCCTCCTTTATTTTCTCTGGAAAAGTTGTTTTATAAATGCTACTCTACTTTAATTACGAGATGAACATTTTAAAATGTTTTCTAAAATACTTGTCACACGCACTTCTAAAATCTCAAATAGAAAATATTTGTCAGAAAGCTTTATTAAATTGAGGGTTGTAGTATGCACTCAGATGTAAGAACAACACACAAAGTACATAAACAAGTTGGCAAAACTATAAACTAGATTATAATGCCTCTTCATGATCATGAGACTGGTTGCGCAAGATATCAAACTGAACTGATCCTTCAATGTTTCAATAGCCATAGCAAACCACATGCCGGACCTTCTAGCCATATGATCTCTGAATTTCCAGAGTAATCCAAACACACAAGAGGACAGCAGTGTGAAGGATATTTAGAAACAATAACACCTTTTAAAATGTTATGAACCTTAGTTAAGAAAAATCTGTGAGTCTTTTATTGAAGCAAATAACTTTCCCACCTACTCAAATACTCTGTAGAAGGCAGTCTGTCATCTGAGAAGGCCCATACTCAATTAGCAGTTGTTAGTTATAATACGAACCCCCAAGTTTGTTATTAACAAAGTAATACCTTTTTAAATGCAATTCTGCCCCTTTGAAATTAAGGGGGAAGTCTAACAAGGGTGTAAAGGAAAGGATTCAGAGTCAGCACAATAAAGGGATGTCTGGAAAATGAAAAAACTCTAGAAGATAAAAACTATTCCAAGAAAAGAATTTTCCTTATAATGGCAAGGAATGTTTCTGGTTTGCTAATTATAACGAATAATTTTATGAAAAATCAGTATTGGTACATTAAGGTTTTATAAAAAAAACAAGGCCACAGATTAACAATTGAACTTTTACTTGAAATTATAGAGAGCCCAAAGGCTACTGTTATTTAGCCAGTCATATTTCTTGTTCTCAAAATGCTCAGCAAGGCTCAGGTGGTTGAAATCGCATTCATCACCAAAATGAAAGATGCTTCTAGGCAGTTCAACTTTTCTACTTAAGGGAATAGAAAGCTGGCTGAAATAAAGGTTGTGCCAAAAAAATAGCAGTAATGAAGCTTTGCTGCCATGCTGTTTCAACATCTAAGCAAAATCTGGTTAAGAAAATAATTCTGTTGAAATTCAGTCTTTGATGAAAAAAAATATTTGTCAAGATTTCACATATTCAAATTATCATGCTCGTAAGGAAGAAAATAACCCACTTAGTATTAAACTTTTTTTAATTTTGCCTTTGCTAGATAATAAATACACTATACTACTTGAATAACAGATTACTCATGCATGTTAACATGTATAGTAGTGTTTAGGTATATGTTTATTAATACATATTGAGAAGAGGTATTTGGCAATAATAATATGAACAAAAATCACAGCGCTTTTTTGCAGTTAGGCTTTTATATATCCTTTATACAACTCAGGATATTAATATGCAATTTTATTTAAATCCCCCTTTGACTAATAAGTAAGTTTTAAGAATGGTATAACATCCAATAAATAGTATTTATCATTTATCACCAGCCATACTAAAAATCATTTTTGCTTCATTTTCAAAAAAAGCTACATAGATAAAGAGTCAGATTTTCAGAGAAAAGCAGCAGAGATGTTATCATCTAAGCATAGTTAGTGCAAATATCAATCTATTCCCCAAACTATGATATTCTAGTACAGGCCACAACCCATTAGATGAGTTTCCTGGCAGAAAGCCTCCTGAAATAAGAACAATATAATAGTACTACCTGATATTTTTATAGTTCTTTACGTTTCAGTGAGGCTTGGACATTGGGACTCCCAAAACAGGTTGTACCCTAAGGCAGTATAATTCAAAGAAACTATATGACTGAACAAGCATGAAACAAGTGAATACTATGATATTTAAGACAAACTTAATCCACTGTGCTGATACTGCCAAATAGCAGCTCACTTCCTTATCCTTTCTGGCTGAATGAGTAGGCTTATGGATGCAAACTCACATTTTACCTATTCTATTATGGCCAAACAGGAATTTTAATACAAATCAAGTCATTGGTTTTCTTTAAAAAAAATACTAACACTGAAAAAGTGTTCATTTACAATTTCTCAGTGATACCAGTGTATAGTCGCAAAGTAAAGTAAGTTTGTTTTAGATACAGTCAACTGCATATCCCACGTTCATTCAAAATATTGGATGAATACAAAGTCTCTTCTTAACATCAGTTTAATGAAGGGGATCGATCTGAGGTCCAAAGCAGTTCTATATAGGGCCATTTGGTCTGCAAACAGCGCTTGATTGGTGTATCATCAGTTTGCAGCATTGGGTCTTCAAAGCCCATAATTACTGCTGTGCCTTCCACATACATGACCTGTCAAAATAGCATTATCATATATTTAATCCTATGTAAATTGAAATAAATAAATCCATCTGCAAATGAATGTTATCAGAAACAGCCATTTTACACATATATTTCATGAGCCAAAGTATTGCTACAATACATTTTAGCAAAATGAAAAGATGTCACTCATGCTCTCGTGACATCCCGACTGGACTATTGTAACTCTCTCTACATGGGGCTCCCCTTGAGGTGCACCCGGAGGCTGCAGTTGGTCCAGAATGCAGCCGCGCGAGCAATAATGGGTACCACAAGGTACACCCATGTAACACCGCTCTTGCGCGAGCTGCACTGGCTACCTGTAGTTTTTCGGGTGCGCTTCAAGGTGTTAGTCATCATCTTTAAAGCGCTCCATGGCTCGGGACCTAGCTATCTGCGGGATCGGATTCTGCCCCATACTTCCTCACGGCCGATTCGCTCCCACAGAGAGGGACTTCTCCGGGTGCCGTCCACTAGACTTTGTCAGCGGGCGACGCCCAGGGGAAGGGCTCTCTCTGTGGCGGGCCCTGCCCTCTGGAACGACCTCCCCCCCGATATTAGAACTACCACGGACCTCCGTTCCTTCCGTCTGAAATTGAAGACGCACTTTTTCTGCTTGGCCGGCCTAGGGTAGCCTCTTATTACAGTATTATAGGGTTTAGGGTTTTAGTGATTGGTTTTGGGCAATTTTAGCGCAGGGTTTTATGTTTAATCTGTTTTTAACTGTTTTGTATATATTTATTGTCTTAATTTCCCTGTGCACCGCTCCGAGTCCCCTTGGGGAGAGGGAGCGGTCTAGAAATTAAATATATTATTATTATTATTATTATTATTAGAACTCATTAAATGATTTCTATTAATCAGAAACAAACTGCTGACCAGCTACATCTTTCAAGTGCATGCTTTTGAATTTGATTAGCCCCAAGTATCAAAATGGATGCATCTTCTCATATAATGATGTTACCTACTGTGTACATGTGGATCATCTCATATAGCAATACAAAACAATCCCCAGTGTATATGTCTATTTTTACAACTCCTGAAGTACCTAAGAAGCTCTGCCAATTTGATTCTTCCTCATTGTCACTAGTCAGAGCCCACTGGCCATCTCCACCCCCACCCTCATCTTCATATGTACCGTTGGGGACTATCTATTACAAAGTTGGCTAAAATCTACTGCTCTCCTTTTCGAAGGAAGTGGCAATCCCAACACTATTATAAGACATTCTCATACCTTTTCATTACAGTTAGACTGCTTCAATCCATTGTAGTGGTACACAGCAAATGATTCTTGAACCTTTGGATCCTAAGAAAAAGCATAAGGCAATCAATCTCAGATCATATACTAACTCCATGTTGGAGAGTTCTGTCATTATTTTGCATTTATACACTTTTTATTACAAATATAATAATGGGAGCTAGTTTGGTTAGTGATTGAGACATCAGGTTAGGAGAAGGAGACAGTGAGTTCTAGTCCTTCCTTAGCTAGGAAAGCCACCTGGATGACATTGGGCCAAGCACTTTTGCTCAGCCCAACCTCATATGGCTGTGGTTGTGGAAAAAATAGATGGTATGTTGGATTTGTGTGTCACCTTAAATTATTTAACGAAATAATAAAAATGGGATATAAACAAACAAACAAAAAAATACAGGTAGTCCTTGACTTCAAGGGCAATTTTGACCTTCAAGGGCAATACCACAATTGAGACCAGAATATATATTGTTAAGCAAGGGGCTTGTTAAGTGAGTTGTGCTCAATTTTATGACCTTTTTTGCCACAGTTGTTAAGCAAATTACTACAGTTAAGTGAACCATGTGTTCATTTAGGAAATTTGGCTTCCCCGATTGACTTTGCTTGTCAGAAGCCAACTGAAAAGGTTACAAATGGCAATCATGGGACCCTGGGACTGTGCAGCCATAATAAATACATGCTGACTGCTAAGCACCCAAATTGTGATCACATGATCATGGGAATGCTGTGTTGGTTTGTAAGTTAGGACCAGTCATAAGTCACCCTTTCAGTGTGGTTGTAACTTTGAATGGTCACTAAATGAATGGTTGTAAGTCAAGGACTACCTGTAAATGTACTTCCAATGATTTATAGTAAATTAAGATTGTACTACTATGACATTTTCTAGGAAATATATTTCACTGTGGAAGGAAAAAAGAAAATGACCAGCAGTGAAATGTATGGACTCAATGAAAGGACTGTTGGGGGAACCATTAGGAGACTTTAAAGAATAGGTCAGGAATAAATCATCATGGCTAAAATCCAGGATTGTGTGGAAATTCATTCAAAGAGCTAAAGAATTCCAATAAGACTCTCCATTAGCACTGGCTCTATTGAGATTTACACAATATTTATGTACAAAGGTTCCATCACAGTAACACAGAAATCTAGTATTACCTGTTCAGGAAAAAATTCTTGAAGAAAGGGACCTAGTAAGATGATTCCTAGTCCTTCTGGATCTAATTTTGTTTTCATGAGATTTACACTGTTAAGATGAAACACACAAAATATGGCACATTCATATTTTTGCATGACTAAATGCTGTACTTTTAAATGCCAAAAACAATCAAATGGCTGTATTTAGAATCTGAATAGCAAATGCAAAAGAATGGCATTTGGTTGCCAAAATAAGGTTATTTATAAGTCTATTTAAAATCAAAGTAACAGTAATAATAAAGACTCCACAGTTTATTAGGTAAAGTTTTTTTTTAAAGATTGCTGTTTAACTTCTGGGATTGTACATGAGAAAACTATACAATTACTACAAATATTTCACAGCAGTAACACATCGATCGATTTTCCAAATGTCTTGCAGAAGCCAGCCCTGATTTTATTATTTATTACGATACCGCAAGAAAATTCAATATACAAACTGTAGCAGCAATTAAGCATCTCATCAAGCACACATTTAATACAATGAAGATAGCCTGTTCAAATATTATAATTTGGGTTAAAATGAAATCAAGCCACATTTAGGACCAAAAACCTCCCTTATGTAAGTAAAAAAGTTCTGATTTCATAGTTTCAGGCACATGGATAGAAACTATGCCCCTTTCCCTTTCTCTCTGTAGACTACAGTGATCCCTCGTTTTTCGCGGCTTCATGTTTCGCGGCTTCAGTGCTTCGCGGGTTTTTCAAAAATACAGAATAGAAAAAAAATGCATCGGTAGGAGGCAAGCGCCCCCTAGTGCTTTTAAACGATGTCCACCAACTCAAGTTTCCGGTGCGAATCCTACTTTGTGGTTTTTCAGTTTTCTCGGAAGGTTCCGGTCCCCATTAACCGCGAAAAACGAGGGATCACTGTATATCTGAATTCTCTTCATGAATGTGGTGGTAGGAAGCTTCATAACCATAAATGGAAATTAGCAGTACATGTGTGCTTTTATTTTAACCCAAAAAAAGGCTAAAGCATCTTTGCAAAACTAAAAGATGAAAATGACAGATTTTATTGACTTTTAATAAATACTATATTATAGAAGAAATTCACTTTCCATATTACACAATCTTATCCCCCCAAAAATATATTTGATATCATAACGATAGGCAATTTATACTTACTAATCAGGATCTGATACAAGATCCAGGGCTTTCATTACATCTTCTAGAAGAGGATCTGGTATAAAGCCATTATCTGAGAAAAAAGTACTTTAATTAACATCCCAGCATGTTTTTGTTGACTGATTTAGCACTGCTACTTTTTGAGTGGAAAGAAGAACATTTATTGTGGGTGTGAAAGGCACCTCTCATACAGGAAGATATCATTTGGGGAAATTTTCCACTTTTCTAGTATCATACTCTGGGCCAGGAACCTATGTCTATTTATCTGTTGTAATCACTGGCTTAACACCTTGCAATGATAGAGCTTTTAAGCCTAAAGCCATAAAATGACATCTATGTATTCATAGTTGCAGAGAATCAGGGATAGTTGAAGGCAGTTGAAGGAGTTCTACTGGGTGTTGTAAAAGTGGAGACCATCTAATTGGGGTACTTCTTATGTGCCTCTCCTCTGATCTCCCTGTTGTCCAAACACTTTGCTCTGCTCTACCAATTATGGATGTACCTGCCTTCCTTCCTGACCAAGCAATCAATAGATAAAAAGCAGGGCAGGATGTATGAATAATAATGGCAGATGATAACTATCATTGAAGCTACACTATCTTCCTGTAATTTTGGTGTCCATATTTCACTGCCTGGCCTCTCTGTCCAAGGCTTGCTAGCTTATCCAGAATGTCAAAATCAAATACTTTGATTTTGGACTTTCACAAAGTTTCTGACAAAATGTTTATATAGTTCTCTTGAGTAAGCTTAGTAGCTGTGAGTCAAGCCACCTCACAGATGAGTAACAAATTAAAGGTCAGTAAACTGGAATAAATGGGCACTGTGACATTACTTAGGTAAAAAAGATTACCAGGGCAACTGTTTAACAATTACTTAGGTAAAAAAGATTACCAGGGCAACTGTTTCTTTGTCTTGTTATTTATTTTAAAATGAGGCAATTTCTAAGGCAGAAAATACAGGAATTCAGTAAAATAGACTTTCAAAATTAAAACAATAAATTTATTTTAGTTACTTAATATTTTAGTTCACATTCTGTAGCTATGCAAGAATCTGTCTGCATTGTTAATCTATAGCTATGTGGAGAGAAGACAAATCTGGTGTTGCATTGGGCCTCAAATTCCTTTCACTGGCCCTGATCTCAGTCCCACAGCAGCAATTACTTAACATGGTAAGTTATATTTAAGGACCGGATAAATAGTAGCCAATAATACAGAAAATATGGATATAACATTAAAAAAATTCCAGGCGTGAGAGATAATTTTACTTTACTGGTGAAATTGATTGCATTTTCACTTCAACAAATATACGTATGTAGGAAGAAACTCAGGCTTATCTTCCGAACAGGCAACTGAAATGGTCTCTAGATTGCTTACCCTCAGGGTCATATGTCTGAAAAACCCGCCTGGCCTGCTCTGAAGGCGCTTCAGGAGCAACAAGACCCAAATCCTGGGGAAAAGAATCCATAAAATTTAATTGAATCTCAGAGTTGTAGCTATAAGGAAAATATTTTATAAAGGAAACATAACTTTCTAGAAGAAATCACTAGAAAAAGTCTGACAAATCTGTGTTTTTACTACAAAAATATAGCATGAGGTCTTTACATAGACAATCTAGATTTAGATAGAAAGAAACTTTGGAATTGAAAGATAATTCAGCTACTACACCAAACTGTGTTGAAGAAGCTTTAAAAAGAATTTTTCTATAGCCTCCTACACCTATGAACATACAAGTCCACAAAAAGTTTGTGAGTTGTTCAAGAAAGAAAAGACATTCTGTTCCTCTTCTATGTTTTCAACATTGCAATTGCATAAAAAAGGGATCTTTGTTCCTGTGCTACCCCACTTGTTTCTATGTGGTCACCTTCTCTTTCCTTCTATTAATTTTACTATTTCTCCTTTTTCATTTGTCTAAACATTATTCCATAGACTATCTTACATGTGAGTCCTTGTAACCTATGGGCTATTATGAAAATGCTTGAACAGAAATGAAATCTTTAATGAGATCCTGTAATAAAACATAGTTTGCAAACCTATCAACTATGCAATATCACAAATGATAATGATAATCTTACTTCTCAAGACATCTCTCTAGCAGATGATTATACTAAACAGATAAGCAGCTACGATTTTGCAATCCAGATTAGTATACCAACAAATGATGCATAAAGCCTTTTGCAATTACTTTTTATTATTATGCAAAAATGACCTTTTTTTTAAAGGTTTATACTAAAAAACAAAACAGGTTGTAGATTCCCAAATTGAGGTTTTGAGATTTTCTAACATTTTTTAAAATGTTGAATGGTGAAGGACTGTCGAATTTGATGTCATCTAAGTTTGGTTGTTTTCTGGCAGTTATTTCACAACCCAGCTAAATGGCATTATCAGTGCAAGCAAGATTCGCACCCCCACTGTACATAGCAAGCGCTTTTGCTTGCTGTTTATATACAGCAGCTTGCCCTGTTTGTGTTGATGGCAATGCGGCTTCTTCCTACATAGCTCTCTGATTACGTATTATTTCTGCCCTGATTTCTTCCCTGATCTTCTGACAAAAACATTTCCATTGGATATTGAAGCTCTTGCTAAAACACAAGTGAAAGAATTGGTTTTACAAAACTTCTCTCACTATATTTGTTACATATTTTTTTTTCTCAATCATTATAATTGAATAAAGTATTATTTGTATTGCAAAGTACTGAAAAGCAAACTATTCATTCACTCTAAGCAGCAGTACTATTTATTGACATGTAAACTTTCCCCATATGTATTTATTTTATTTTCCAAATCTCCAAACCTCCTGCCAAACACAAGCACCCAGGTTATGCGTATTATCAAAATGCATCTTAAATTCTTTATTTTTCCAAGGAAGAAATCTTATTTGTTGTTTTCAAAATTCTTTTCAAAGCATACCATATCACAAAGATAGGACATATAGTATTTCATTCTTCAAATCATATTATTATTCTTACTGTCCTTTTTGCTGCCATTTAAATCTAGTTTTCCTTGATAATATAGGTTTATTTTAGGAACTCATGTTTACCCTGGAAGGCAAACACACATAGTCCATTAGTAAATTTTAATGAGCATTTGTCAGCTGTTTTCATTCTTACAAATCAAAAACAGCACACACAAACCCTACAGCAACAGAACTGCTGATAGAATTTCCTGGATTCTGTTTTAACAAACCATTTTTAAAAACTTCCTAAATCCTGTTAATCTAAAAATAGGATGAAGCTATATACAAATACTAGGCAGTACTCATCAGAAATTTCATATATGCTAAATAGGTGTTATTCCTTTTTGGAGAAGATACTATTCAGCCCAGGAAAAATAAAATGTTTAAAATTCTGTTAATAGCTTTTAGTGCTTAGTGCTACAATTAATTCAAGTTAGCATGGCCAAAATAATAATAATAATAATAATAATAATAATAATAATAATAATAATAATAATAATAATAATAATAATAATAATAATAATAATAATAATAATAATCTTTATTGTCATTGTAATAATATTGTAATAAAATTACAATGAAATTGGTAATATAGGAGAATAGTGACATAAAGGTGTTCAAAAAGTTCTAAACAGCTTGAAATCTTTTCAAATATATCTGAAATATACTACAAGTCATAAGATTGAAAAAAACCCACTCAAATTTAAACTTGTTACTAATTCAGTATAATTTAAGGCTATACTGATTTTAGGTATGCCAAACAACCTCAGTCATTTAGATCAAAGAAATTGCTATATATAAAACAAGAGAACTTTTCAAGTTTTATATTTTATACACTTTTTCTTCTTAGTGAAGTAAGAAAACTTTTTTTAAAAATGGACTTAATTTTATCTTCTATTTATTTCAATTTTATAGCCCTATATTGGTTTAAGTTAATTTACAAAGCAACATCACTTCAATACATCCAGCAATTAACTACTTTTCATATAAATATTTGATAATTATATTCACACTGCTCAAAGCACAATAGCTAACTAAAATTATGACCACTGTGATATACCGTATTTTTTGGAGTATAAGATGCACTGAGGTTTTGAAGAGGCAATTTTTTTTTTAAAGTAGGTAGGTAGATAGAGGGATAGAGAGGGAGATAAAGAGAGAGAGAAATACAGTAGATAGGTAGGGAGAGAAAGAGAGTAGTTAGGTAGGTAGGTAGATAGATAAAGGGATAGAGAGAGAGAAATAGAGAGAGAAATACAGTAGGTAGGGAGAGAGAGAGTGTAGATACGTAGGTAGGTTGAGGGATAGAGAGAGAGAAAGAGAGAGAGAGAAGGTAGGTTGGTAGATAGAAGGATAGAGAGAAAAATAGAGAGAGAGAAATACAGTAGATAGGTAGGGGGAAGGATAGAGAGAGTAGGTAGGTAGATGTTTCCAGGTGTATTTATCCATGTGCTGGAAAAGGAAATCTCTGACAACCTGTAGCACCTAAAACTTCTGGCACAGCAATTGACCAATGTAATTCTCATTAACCACTCTAACTAAACAGCTTTCCGAAAGGGGGAAAATTTTTTTTTGCACTCTGCATACCTACCCAAAACAGCCTGTTTTCTTTTTTTTGCTCATTTCTTCCCTCCCCAGCCACTAGGAGCTGTCTGAAAGCCTCCATAAGGCAATGCATAGCCATTTTGATGAAGGGGGCAGGGCTTCAGGAGGCAAAAAAATGCTGTATTTGGTGTATAAAACACTCCCAGATTTTCAGTCTCTTTTTAGAGGGAAAAAAGTGCATTTTATGCTCCGAAAAATATGGTAAATTAAATTATTCTTTAATTCTATGGCTAATTTATAGTATACAATTAACATTCAGATTGTTTTTAAGTTTGTTTTAATCACTCACAGAATAGGATTTGTATCAGAATTATATTTAATATTATATTACTATGTTGAATATGCTAATATGTCACAGCATAAACAAAATAGTTTAATCTGAAATTATATGTAATAATCTAAACTGTTTGCATAATTCATGTATTTGTTTTCTCACAGGTACCAATTTATATTACAAAATATTCAATTAAAAATAACATTCAGAACAACTAAATGAAACCCAAGACTAAGATTTAAAAATATTCTTACATTGTCTCCTTAATACTATTCTCTTACTAGGGAGTAATAAAACATTGTGTATATTGGTATACACGTTTCAACACAAGGAGACAATGAAGAAAATCAAAGACTTGTTTCTTACCACTTCAAAAGACAACATGAAATGAATTTGCAAGGTTATTTAATTGCACTTGTAAAGAATGAAACTAAATGCTGTATACAAGAATATATGCAACGTAGGTGGGCAGTCAACAGCTGTCAGATACATTACTGTCTACAGGATGATCAAACAGTTAACAGGCGACAAACAGACTAGTAAATTTTTGTCATCCATATAATTGTACCAGTATTCACAAAATTTCAACATTTCTTCTTTGCATATATTAAGATGCTTCAAAGTCAACTGTAAAGCACAGATAAATTCAGCTAAATATGAAAAGATGGGTGACTTATTTTGAAGAATATAATACAACAAACCCATACTAGTTTTTAACTAGATTTTTAAATATATGCTTTCAATTTTTTGGATCTTGAATACAAAGAATCATGTGTTTATTAAGAATAGAATAGAATAGAATAGAATAGAATAGAATAGAACAGAACAATATTGTTTTGATTTTTCAAGTGGTACAAAATAAGATACTGGTACTTTGCATTACATCCTCTTCTACTCCTTTTTTCAATTGGTCAATTTTTATTTCTTCATATTTTAAATGATACAGTTTATATGGTCACAACATTTCATATTATACATTCAGATGTAGTCAGTCTTGATCTGCCTTCAATAAGAAACCACTATTTATGAAAATATTGTAGTTCATAGTATCCACACTTATTTAAAATATAAAACATGTTGCAGTTATTTCATTTAGAAGTAAACTGCTAAAATCTTGAAAAGGAAGTAGACAGAAACTAGATTTTTCTTCCAAAGAAAAAGTGAATTCAACCCACTAGATGTATAAAAATTCTATTTTCATGGTCCACAGTTAGTCATTAGCAGTAAAACCTTTCAGATTATCATATTTAGTATGTATACACATGAAGATTAGTTAAAAATATATATACATACATGTGCTAGATTCAGCAATACAGAAGTGACATAACTTTGCTTACTGATATAATTTTGCCTCACAGGAATATATCTTAATAAATAGACTATAATGCAGTTTAAAACTTGGTTTTGATCATGAACACTGATGTCTTTAATGCTCAAAATAACATAAGGTTCTTTAGTCTTTCTGGAAATACTTTTACTTAATATTTTTCTTATTAAAGTTTCTTGAACTCTTATGTGATGCTTCTGTTATTTTTAATTTTCTGCTCTTTATTCTTATCTTTTTTTTAAAAAAATCACTCAGTTACTGCAAATTTGATGGGAGCTGAATAATGGAAGATTTAATTCAAGCTTGGAATAATGCTGAACTGAAGTAAATTTCACCTCTTCAGCTTATCAAAAACCAATTCAATATAAGCAATGGGAGCGCCATTTCTTGCTTTGATGAGTGGTTTTGGATTAAATCAGAACAACCCTTTATTTGCAGCACTGAAAAATCACAGATTACAATACATGTAACACAATACATAGCTTTCTAAAAATAGCCATGTATGGATTTGTTGTTTCTGAAAAAATATTGGTTTTGTTTCTTTGCCATACCAAACAATGAAGAAAGTTTTGAAGATATTTCAATCATAACAAGCCACATGTTTAAAACATTTTTAAGTTCAATAGATTTAGAGAAATATCTTTCATTTATCTTTCATTATTACCAATCTGTTTTGCAAACACTATTGTATGGAAAAACTATTATACTTTAATAAAAATTTGAACTATAAGACTCAAATAATATTATTTGGCCCTAAACATTGAAATAAAAAAGGAAGGAATCCTACCTTGGCAAAAAAGACTGTAAGATGAGTTTCACTGCCAAGTATCCAAATAGGGAATTTTGGAGACTTGAAGTAGGATCCAACCTA
Organism: Rhabdophis nuchalis; assembly: GCA_039707465.1. Classification (NCBI taxonomy): domain Eukaryota; kingdom Metazoa; phylum Chordata; class Lepidosauria; order Squamata; family Natricidae; genus Rhabdophis; species Rhabdophis nuchalis. The sequence goes on from CM077647.1 coordinate 31,670,311, forward strand.
AGAAAAACAAGAACATTAAAACAAAACAAAACAAAAATGAATTAGCACATTTCTAATGGAGCACATAATGCATACTTCTGCTTCAAAATATTGTTGGGTAAACACGTCTCAGAGTACTCTTAAGGAAAAGAAGTCTACATCTGGACACTGGCTTTCTAACTATGACTTAAACTGTATTCCAAGATAAAGTATCATAGATCAGGGGTGAGAACCAGTTGTTATTTAACTTCTGTACTAAAATAAGAAACAAATATAAAATGGAAATTCAGTATGGCATTTGGTAAAGGTATTAGTTTATAACAATAAGATTCAGATTAAGTTCTGATCATGAAACATATTAGATAATTTTGAACCAGACTTACTCATAGAGCCTTATGCAGCTATCAAAAGTGTTGCTATGAGGTTAAAGTGAGGTGAGATATAAATGTCAAGCTGATGGAGTGATTTGTATTGGAATGGAAAAAGATGTTTCAGAGCATAGTGAGATGCTTGTATAACACTTTTCAGCAATTGCTTAAAACAGTCTTTTTCCTGGATCATGCAGCAACCCTCCACAGCTGTAATACAATCTTAGGAAAGGATATGTTTGGTTTAAGAGTTGCCAGCAGATGTTACTTGTATTCCTACATTTGTTCAGAAACACATTTTCTGCTCTGTATTCTAAGCACCACATAGACCTAATAAATGTTAATGACTGACTCCTGATATAATAAATAGGGTTAAGCATGCAACAAAAAATTCAATTTCCAATTGGGAATAATCTGATCTCTTATAACTATCACTGTAACAGTGAATGCTTCTCTTAAAGAAGAAAGTTGTAAAATCTATCTATCTATCTATCTATCTATCTATCTATCTATCTATCTATCTATCTATCTATCTATCTATCTATCTATCTATCTATCTATCTATCTATCTATCTATCTATCTATCTATCTATCTATCTATCTATCTATCTATCTATCTATCTAAATATCGAACTCTAATTTTATAGCACAGCTATGATTCATGCTTACATGCCATACCCAAAGTCTACAAAAAGTCCATATATATAGCAGTGATGGCTAACCTTTTTTGGCTCCCGTGCCAAAAGCGGAGGGAGAGCGGTGTGTGTGTGAGTGGGCATGCCACACCCATAATGCTATGTGCGTGACCCCCTGCTTTTGGCGCGCTTTTTTCACCATCCCCAGGCACCAGAGGCTTTCTAGGTGCCTGGGGAGGGTGAAAACAGCCTCCCCCCCCCACCTCCAGAGGCTTCAGGAGATTCCCTGAAGCCTCCAGAGGGTGAAAAACAGCCTCAAAAGAAGGCCTAAATCAGCTGGCCAGCACACACATGCATGCTGGAGCTGACAGGGCAATGCCTCGCATGCCCTAAGAAATGGTTCCGCGTGCCACTTGTGGCACCCGTGCCATAGGTTCGCCATCACTGATATATATAGCATTGTATTAATTTGTTGAATGTAAAAATAAATGAGATGTTGGTCTAGATCAGGGGTGGGCAAACTTTGCAACTTTAAGTCTGAAGGACTTCAGCTCCTAGAATTCTCCAGCCAGCCAATTTGTTGGCTGGAGAATTCTGGGAGCTGAAGTCCTTCAGACTTAAAGTTGCAAAATTTGCCCACCCCTGGTCTAGATATAATAAATGTATATGTTTAAGAGGTAAGTTGGTATAATTTGGGCATTAGATATTGGTATTTCATAGGAAATTACTAAAGTAGCAACAACAAAGAACCAAATCAAAAACTTAAACGTTCCATCCAGGATCGTAAGTTGATAGTTTATGTAAAAAGTATGTACCGTATTTGCCGCCGTATAAGACGACTGGGCGTATAAGACGACCCCCCATCATTTCCACTCAAAATATAGAGTTTGTTATATACTCGCCGTATAAGATTACTCCCTCTTCCGCACACCTTCCACACACAATGTTTCTGTGGCTCTTTGTCTCCTTCCCTCCCTCCCTCCCTGTCCCTCTCTGTTTCTCCCTCCCTCCTTCCCCTCTGCGCTCTGTGGTGACGGCGAGGCCTTCCGCGGGGGCAGGGGCTGTCCCGTTCACGTTCCTCGTCTCCCCGGATGCCGTCCAGAGCCGCGCGGACTGCCCTTCAAAACTGTAACAGAGGACACAACAATTGCCGCTTTTCCATGCATGCCTATCTTTTGCATGTCAACCAGTCGGGGCATCTGAGGTCCATACTCAACTGGAGGGCGCCGCGTTGGGGAAGCGCCCCCCCCCAGCCCCGGGGCTGCCCCCTCCCTTCTTTCCCTCACCTCCTTCCGAGCCAAGGATATTTATTCTCCATGGTGCCGCCGTTCCCTTCTCCGCATGGCCCGAGCGCCTGTTCCTTACTGTGATGGTCTCAGCAGCTCCCAGCGCGCCGCCCGGCTCGCCCGCTCACGGCTCTTGCCCGCGGCTCTTCTTGCCCTCTGCCCGCCTCGAAAGCCGGGAGGGAGGCGACCCCCTTCCATGGCGTGGAAAAGCGCTTTCCATGCCGTGGAAGGGGGTCGCCTCCCTCCTGGCTTTCGACTGGCCGCGTCCAGGCGGGCAGCGGGCAAGAAGAGCCGCGGGGAAAAGCACTTTCCACGCCGTGGAAGGGGGTCGCCTCCCTCCTGGCTTTCGACTGGCCGCGTCCAGGCGGGCAGCGGGCAAAAAGAGCCACGGGGAAAAGCGCTTTTCCACGCCATGGAAGGGGGTCGCCTCCCTCCCGGCTTTCGAGGCGGGCAGCGGGCAAGAAGAACCGCGGGCAAGAGCTGTGAGCAGGCAAGCCGGGCGGCACGCTGGGAGCTGCTGAGACCATCGCAGTAAGGAACAGGCGCTCGGGCCATGCGGAGAAGGGAACGGCGGCACCATGGAGAATAAATATCCTTGGCTCGGAAGGAGGCGAGGGAAAGAAGGGAGGGGGCAGCCCCGGGGCTGGGGGGGGGTGCTTCCCCAACGCGGCGCCCTCCAGTTGAGTATGGACCTCAGATGCCCCGACTGGTTGACGTGCAAAAGATAGGCATGCGTGGAAAAGCGGCAAGTCTCCGCGCGGCTCTGGACAGCATCCAGGGAGACGAGGAATGTGAAGGGGACCTCGCGGATGACCCGGCGTATAAGACGACCCCCCCACTTGGAGGCATGTTTTTCGGGGCCAAAAAGCCGTCTTATACGCCGGCTAACACGGTAATTGTTTTAAGATAACACTAGGTAATGCTTTCATTCATTAGACATAAGTGAATTGTTTTTTCAAGTCACATAACTCATCATGCTTTCACATGACAGGTTTTAAAAAGCTTACCTTACAATATCTCAGGGATTCCATAAGTGTCAAAAAACCAACAGCTCCCTGTTTATTAATTCCAAGTAATTCTAAAGAGACAAAATTCCTATATTTGATTATTCAAAGTCTGATTCATAGTTCTTTTTCTTAGTTATACCATACAATGAATTTTTGTTCTATATTAATAAAGTGAATGGCAAACAAAAACATATAGAGGGAGTAATAAAACTGAAATAATATTTTCTTATTTTCAGTATTTGTTATGTTTAATGAAGCAATGATAAGACAAATAGGAACTGAAAAGCATACATCAGGACTACACAACTGAAGAATTAGAACAAATTCTTATGAATTTAAGAAACTGCTAAAATATAAAGGAAACTAAGCTAAAGTGACTAAAATTGTTGGCTTTAGGCAACATTACAATTTTTGAACACACTTATCACATTTATTTGGAGGTGGAACATGTATGCAGGATCTCAGCAAACACATCTGACAAAGAAAATTTTAAGAAAACTAATAGGGCAAAAGGACTGCCCTTCAAAACTGTAACAGAGGACACAACAATTCTTCATAATATGACTCAGAATTTTATATTAGCCATTATAATTTAAAGTTTGTGGGATTAAACAAAGCAGGGTTATAAAATTTCTATTTGAAGATCATTTCAACCAAACCCATAGCTAGAACGGATAGCAGTAGATGGTTTTATTCATTTAGCATGTGTTTAGGTTTTGTAAAAATTATTCTGAGTTGCCCGCTCTGTATCCTAAAAGATAAACTGTCTTCTTAACAAGGTATTCCTTTCCATTGCCTATAATATGTATTCCTTTTTGAAAGAGTTTGCTCTTTAAAACATATAGATGAATAACTCCTTCACAGTCTATCCCAAGAACTAATATGAGAGGGAATCCAACCCATCCTCTTAAATACCATATATTGATAAGATATAATTAGAGCAGAATAGTCATTTCAGATTACTGCTTTCCTGCAATAGAAGTCAAGTATTTGCAGTTTCAAAAATCATCATCGTATTTGGCTACAGTTTGAATGCCCCTCTCCACTATCCAATCACTGTTGCATAGACTACATTGCAGACCATTGCATGATGTTACATGCTATTTTATTATAGTTTTGAATTTTAATCTCTTCTTTAGGTGTTACTGAGAGGGAGGGAGGGAGAGACGTGTGTGTGTGTAAAAGCTAGTTTTACATTCTATTCAAATTTTTCCACACTTATTTCAAGCTCTTTCTTTAAAACATAAACCACAGTTTTAAGTTTTCCAATAATAAGTTGGTTCTAATCAAATTGCAACACATGCAACATCCATTTGGTTAAACAAAAAGTGATATGGGGATTAAACTTCCATTCAGACATGGTCACAAGATTAAACTCAAGGATAGAATCTGATACATTTTTCAGCAGTACGCTGTCACAGCAATTTGATTACATAAAAAAACTTTGAGAGATCTGATTTTAAATTAGCAATGGAAAACTAATTCATTTGCACACACAGTCATAATCAAACACCACTTCATTATCATTTGATGATTTTGGAGAAACATTTTATCTTATTCTAAAAGCTTTAATTATTTTTTTCTTTATGGGATACTGCCATCTTGTGGATTTAAAAATACTGCACTTATTTATTGGCGGAATGTAGGTAATCCTCAATTTATAGCCACAATTAATCCTAAACTTTGAATCATGTCAAGCCATTATGTACTAGATTTAATTTTATGCTTGTTTTATGGTCATTAAGTAAATCATAGTTAAGTAAATCACATGACCATATGTCTGAATTTAGCTTATCCAATGTATGTTCCCCCCCCCCCCAGAAAGTGGCAAAAAGTCACAAAATATAATCATGTGGACATGGAACACTGCCATTGATTGCAAATGTAAGTCAGTTGTCAAGTGTTCAAAATGTAATCATGTCACCAAGGTGGTTGTGAGATAGTTATAACTTCAAGAATGGTTGTAAATAATTTTTTTAGTACATTGTAACTTCAGCTGTCCATTAAGCATCAGTCATAAGTCAAGGAATATCTGTAGTTTAAAGTCTGATATGCAACAATTGCTGAAAAATGAAAGTGTTGCATCAGATTTTGGCAAGAAAATAGAATGATTATTTAATATTATATTTTCTCTTTTAAAATCAAAGGTATTTCAAGGATGTAAGATCAAATTCTTATAGGATGAATTAACTGTACCTTTAGTTGGAAGGAGCTCAGGGCTCTGTACAATATAGCCTGCAATTTTAAGCTGTTTTTATATAGCTCAATTGTTATTTCAATCTAACTTTAAAATACCAGGTCAAACTGAAAAGTCAAGGAATCACTATGAAAAATCCATTCTACCTACAAAGGCAATATAGTGGATTAGTAAAATTATAATTTTTTATGGTATACAATTCATTTAAAATGTTATTGATGTTTAATTCTATTTCTTATATTTTAGGCCTAAAATAAAATCTTATGGGGAAAGAGTTTATCAACAAAACTAAAAAGTTGTGGAAAATAAGCTTGATTATCAGTAGGAAGCATTCATTAAACAGAAAGATCATTTCTGTTTTATTAATTTTAAACAGATCATTCCAATAAAGATACAGAATTAATTCATCTGAATTGCATGCAATTCAAATTCAAAACAAATTCAAAGCATATATATATATATATGTTTTCTGAGGTTTTCGCGGGTGTTTGTATGTAGGTCTTTGGTTGTTCGGGTTTTCTCCCGCGTAGAATTGGAAGTATCTTCACGACGTTTCGATGAAGTCTCATTCATCATCTTCAGGTTGGTGCTTCTGGCTTGGTGCTTCCAGGAGCTTCCGGCTTGGTGCTCCTGGAAGCACCAAGCCGGAAACCTGAAGATGATGAATGAGACTTCATCGAAACGTCATGAAGATACTTCCAATTCTATGCGGGAGCAAACCCGAACAACCAAAGACATACATACATACATACATACATACATACATACATACATACATACATACAATTTATATATGAATTTATATATATAAATTCAACATTACTATAAAGCAAAGCAAATTCATACTTACTCATTCCTGAACATTCCCTATCTCCATCCCAGACATTAGATACTGCAAATCCCGTCAGCAGAAGATTAATTAAACTTTGGCTTAAAAGGCAGAAGAAAAGGTTTTTGATAATTGCAATGTTTCTTTTTGCTAAAAAAAGTTTAGATATTTTAACTACTCACTCAACTGAATAGTATATCACAGTATTCTGTGCATACACCTTTTTGAATAACCGAGACATTCATTTTAGATTACAAGGCGTAAAAAGTTAACTTTCCATACAATTTTGTAATAGTTACAACAAGTAATAAATATTACATAAAAAGCCAATTACACATATTTTTATGAAATAATGATTAATTATTACATAATTAATGCTATTTCTAAGATAGCATTTGTTCAGTCACTAGTTTAAGGAAGATAGAAATAACAAAGCTTACCTTCCATGACCATAAACAGGATCTATCAATGGTTCGGATGAATCTTCAATTTCATTTTTTATATTTTCAATGCCCTTAAAAATTATAGGACAATGGCCACACATTTGTGCTAAGAAATATATTTTTCCCAATTCTTTAGCATGCATATTTAATAGGTTTTAACTATTTAGCTATTCTGAAAGTTAGTTGTGACTGATAATTCAAACAAGTGACTTACCTTACATTTGTTTATTTTTTCATATCATTTAATTGCCAATAAATATTATTGTATACAATATCCTCTTCTGTTGTAATATAAAACTAAAAGCCACTTTAATTCATTCCAGAATATCTCAAGAATTTCCAGGCTGTCTATAGCAAAGCCTCCATATTTTTGAGCAAAGACTTAAAATTCAGCATTTTTACACGAATTCTTAATCTTTAAAATACAGTGTATTTTATTGTTCATTTTAGGAGAAAAATACATTATTTAAAAGATCCTTTAATCTTTTAAATAGTCTACCTTTAACAATCCCTATTATAATCATTTTAGAAATAAACCTAAGAGAACTAGCAAAGACCAGAACCTACAGCTACCTAAACATCCACACACATACCGAAAGGGAGATAGGGCAGTATATAAATGCAATACACGTGCATACTTGTACTAGAAGCCTAACTCTATAATTTAATGAAGCTATTTTAAAAGTTCTAAAATAGAGTTTTACAAACACACCTTAGTAAGTATCACAGAATACAGAAAAAGTAGCACTCCAAATTTATTTGCCCACATTGCATGGTGATTCCAGACTGCATCCTTGAAATCAGAAAAGTTGGCATATGAACGCTTGCTAAAGATTAAAAACAAAAGTCAATTAGGAATTTAAAAGGCATTCAGTACTTGTGATTAATGTAAATGCAATATAACTAAAAACAATTGTCTATTGGGAAAATCAGTGGTTGTAGCAGGTATACATTATTAGTAGTATCAATATAGCAGAATAAATCAAATTTTAGAAACACGTTTAAGGTTCCACATCTGAAAAGATTTGACATGTTATAAAGAAAATGGGTACCTTATTAAAATCTCTACTATGTTTATACAGGTTATGTTTAATGTATGAAATTAGGCATTTTATACAATGCCTTGGAAATGTATAGAATGCTAAAATGGGATTCTATATAATGCTAACTTTTCACACATTGCCAGTAACATATATATTGTAAATTAATGCATGTATATATGAATTAAATGTATAGGTTGCCCAATTCATGACTTTAGGCATTATACAGCAGTATACAAATTAAAAACAGATTCAATACAATAATTTTTAAATTTGTAAAGCCATTGAAACTATTTAAAAACACTCTTTTTCCTCTCTATTTTAAAAATTCATGTAAAATCTCAAGTGTTATTTCCTACCATTCCTAACAGTATGTTTATTTCTGGTTTTAAAGCAGCAGGTTGCATGAGCATAAGCAGGTTTAATCTTGATGTTCAGCCACATGGGATAAAACAATACTAAGCTTATATCTTAAAATGATAATTTTGAATATTGTAAGTGCTGCAACATGTTACTTACTGAATTAGTGCATGAAATCGTTCAAAGCCAAACTCTTCCACAGCCAAGGCAGCTATACACAAGAAATACTTTTTAGCACAAAGACAACCAAAACTGACACAAAAAACACACAACAAGCTGGAATATTTTCAAGCTTTTCATAATGAAAGTTCACCCCCCACTTTCTTTCAGGACAACTTTTGTTACATTGTACATGCCAGTTTAACGAAATTAAGAATCAATATTGCCAAGATTACAAAACTACTGAATTTCAACAGCTTTGCAAACGAACCAGAGTCAGTTTGACATGAATTATGAAAACTATTGCAGGAAAATCATCAAACACAAGCTTAGTTTTTCCCAAAAGGATAACTTAAAATTGGATTTCAGAACAGAATTAGTGTAAGAAAGCTATATTTTTGTTTGATTTTTCTCAAATTGTTTCACTACAACAGCAAACTAGGAGCATGCATCTTTTAAATAAAATATTTTGCACTTTTTAATAACTAACCAAACAGTAAAAAAAATGCTACAATTAGTGCTTTTCAAATTCAAACTTTTTACTAACTTTTCTCACTTTTTAAAAGAAAAATTAAAGGGAGTTTTTCAATGTAACCAATACCAAATTAGTTTAAAGGTTCTAAGTGGAATTTATTGGAATGTAGTTACTGAATTTCATAAATAATGAAAATAAGTGATTTATGGTTAGATTAACATAACAGTTCTGTATTTATTATAAATATGATAAGTACTTATTTAATTAAATTTATTGACCGCCCATCTTACCACATACCACAAGATAACTGGGCAGTTGACAATAAATATCCAAAGAATGATTGTAGATTTTGAATTCTATAAAAAGAATTCTACTTCTGATAAAAGAAACATAGCTGCAAGTCAAATAAATATATCAAATAAGAAAAAAAAATTAATATTAAACTACTTGGTTGTTAATAAAACATATAATGTGAAGCTTTGTATAATAAACAATAACTATGTATAAACAATAAGCCTCAATGGAAAAAATGATATATTTATTGCATCTAATAAAATATCAAATCATCAATAGGCTGAAAGAATAAGGAATAAGGAAGTATGAACCAATGAGCCTGCATTATTTTAGTCAATGTAAAACAAACAAATCAATTATATAAATTATTGTCATCAATTTCACTGCTTGAACTAAGTGCAATAGTATAGAACAGAGAGAAACAACAGAAAGAGGATCATGCTATAGAAACCAAATCTTTATTTCTAAACAAGAGAGTTTAATCTCTCTAAGTTGATTATTAATTATTTAATAATATGAAGAGACAGGTATAAGAAATGAAAAATTTCAATTTTTGTTTTTGCAATTACCAACTCCAATATATTTTACTATCAGAATGAGTTTCATAAATGCACTTTTGTTTCATGAGAAGCATGTACCAGAACAAGGATAATAACAACTGCTTCTCAACTAATTCCTTTAAAATGGAAAGAAGCAATAAATCATAAGCATATTCCAGTGATTACAAACAAAACACTAAATAGGAAAGCTCCGCATTTTTTTCCCTTAGCACCACTTGTTACGTATCGTGGAGCAGTATCATTCTACTGACAAATTTATTTTATCATAACAATGTTCCCTCCTATCAAAGAAAGCATGATTTAACTTAAATGAGCCTTAATGTGATGGATTGATATAAATGGGTTGCATACATCATCTGTGTTACTAACATTAATGCAAAATCTGTGGCTCTTAATTAATTTACTGCATGACTAAGCAGTGGCCTTTTTTACCAAGCTATTTGAGGCACAACTAAACAAAGCTATACTCTAATCAGGTGATGCTCCATTTTTTCCCCAAATAAAATCTGAGTTGTAATGGAATAGTAGCATGCTTAATTTTTTTTCTTCATATTCCTGAGTTGATATAAATCAATGGTCCCACATATGAAAAGAAAATTAGTAAATACAGGTACTCCTCAACTTGACTGTAATTAAGCCTGGAATTTTGATTGTGAGTTATGATGGTTGTTAAGAAGGTCACTACATGACCCCTCCTATTTTATGTTTTTAGTGGCAGTCATTAAATGAATGCCATATTCATTAACCAAACCCATTTTCTTCCAATGGGCATTTTATGCTGGAAACTAGCAAAAACACCTCTCCAAAATACTGGTCATGTGACCATGAGATGCTGCAAATAGTCATAACTATGAGCTAGTTGCCAAGATTCATAATGTGAATATATGATCACACAGGAAGGAGAATATGGCCATTGGATATCCATTGAAACCTCAAATAATAGTTAATACAGTTGTACAGGTAGAAACATATTTAGTTCTTCCATTAGGCTTAAACAGAATAGAAAACAATAGGGAGTGCCACAATTTAGCCAATAAGTATTACATTCATACCCAATAGAAACTGGATATATGAAAAATATTTCAAAACTGGAATGAATTTAAACTGAAATGTCTCTTTCTGGATTTACTGGAAGTGGCCCACTTTTGAAACATGCTTTTCAATTGATCAGATTGCTTATGATTAGGGTTTAGAATGAATTGTGTGAGGTTGAAATATTTCAGCTTTAAATGTTTATACACTTCCAATTAGGTATGGAGACATTAACTAATATAGCTTTAGAAAACAAAGCAATAAAAAGCTTAAATCAAAATAGCAATAGCACTTAGATTTATATAGTACTTCACAGTGCTTTACAGCCTTCTCTAAGAGGTTTACATTTGTCCCAACAATCTGGCTCCTTATTTTACTGTCCTTGGAAGGATGACAGGTTGAGTCAACCTTGAGCTGGTGAGGATCGAATTCCTGGCAGTGAGCTGAATTAGCCTGCAATACTGTGTCCTGACCACTGTGTCACTATGGTTCCAAAAAGTTACCATAAATAATAATTTTAAAAGAATTACAGTATCAACTGTACTATTACGTGTAAGTCAAGAAGAATTTGAATCTTATTAAAATGTAAAATATTTTACATTAAAAAATATTTTAACATGAGCAAAAATCTTAATTTTTCAATGTATTTTTATTTATGTAAAAATATAAATTTTATTTACTTATTTTGAAGATATTTCAGTAAGAACTTCAAAGTATGATTAATTAGACCAGGGGGTATTTTTCTAAACTTCTCTATATTAAATAATATTGCATTATAGAACAAACTGGCCTACAGTTTTTAATTGTCTATTATTAGTACTGACTGCTAATAGACTGATTTTATACTAGGACTGTAAAAGAACTTGGATCTACTGAATGAAATGAATGGATTCCTTCCCATTGCAGGAAGATTAAGAGCAAGTAGAAGAAACACTTTCTGTGAATTCACCCCCACCATTTCTTCAATGAAGCTTTTCTTTTGAGTGCTTAATTTAAAATTACATCTGTATCCACATTTATATATTACTGATATATTATTAACATTAGGTTATGAACATTGCATATCAAGCATATTCTAATATTAGAAAAGATAATTGAATGTATCCAAGAAAAAGAGGTAGGATAAATCCTTCAAGATCGCATTTGCTATCTGTAGCTTGTCTTGATTCTTTAAAAAAATTATGCAGTAATGAGTTACCTGACTTATTTAGAGCCAATCAGATTCAGTTAGAATATCGACAATATAAATACTGTAACCTAGGCTTAAAATATTTCTAAACTACTGTATGTCTATTAAATTTAGACTACTAGGTGTAATGAAAATTAGGAACAGAGGACAAAATGATCTTTTAGAATCATATTAAATAATCCTATATCTTGAAAAATACATTTTGTATAAAAAGCACAAAGTATTCTGACTCATATTACACAAAATATCTTACATGACTGTTCCTCTTGATGGCTCGACTCTGCTGAACTTTCAGAAATATTAGCAGTATCTTCCACAGGGTTTCCTCTTTGCCATGTTGCCAAAGAGTAGGACTCTGATTGATCAGAGCAAGTCATTTCCAAAATTTCACACAATGCATGACAAAGGAGATTTTGCTGCTCTTCCTCTGAAATATTCAAAGTCAGAACAAAGATTTGACCAGGAACTTGCATGCAAAACATGTAGCAACATTCTTTATACAATCTAATACTGAGACTTCAAATCCCAGCAGATTTAAGGCAATTTAGGAAAAGAACTGACAATCAATGACTTTGAATTTCATCAATTTCCTGGGAACTATCTAATATTTTTGTCAGTTCAGATTTCTAAACTGTTTAAAATATTGGGGATGACAAGAAAGTATTTCGGAATTAAATGTTCTCTGCCTGGCTCATTCTCTCCTTCAGCTACACTACTCATGTTGGCTCAGTTGATACATAAATCTAGTTCAGAGCAATAGGAATAAACCTTGGCATACCTTGAACTCTTGTATCCCCTTCTATTTTATCTTTATCAAGTATAGTCAAGAAGAAAAGCAATTAAGTTAAATAAGTATGGATATATCGATTTAGTTGGACTGATCCTAACTGTAGTTAGTATATCTTCCATATATATATTTATATTTATAAACAAACTGGTGGCTCACGGGCCAGATGCGTCACACACAGGCCACGACCATGGCAGCTCTGCAAAGGCAAAAAATGTCACGATATGTCATGATACATCACATGACGTGATTGAGTTTGACATTTGTGAGTTAGAATAAGGCATCTTGGAATAAATCAAAGGCAAACAATACTTCACTATCTTTGAATGTATCAATAAAGGCAAAGTTTAGATTAGCCAGCTGGATCCAATATAGAGTTTAAATCAGAAAGTAGATTCATCTCTTCCACAACTTCAACAATGCCAGAAAAGAAAGGGAAGATGAGTTTGTTGTCGGTCATTCCTCTAACCCCCAACCTGTCTGACAGGGTTGTTGTTGTGGAAAAAGATATGCAAGATATGTTTGATGTCTTGAGTTGTTTGTAAAAATAATAAAGTCAAGAAGCAAATAAATAGCCAGATGTTTTTATCCCTTCTGAACATAGTAGTCAATAAGTCCTAGCATGCCAGTTAGAAAGAAGTATATATTATAAATTCCTGCTGCTTGCTTAATTTGTATGTTGACTCATTCTGCAGGATTGGGTTTCCTGTTAGACTTATAAGCCTAAATTCTATTTTTAAGTTTAATGTTATAATTCTATTTTTAAAATCATCAGCAAATGCATAAACTTCTCTGAAATATGCAGATTAATAAACATTGACTATAAATAATAACTGTTGTTTGGTTTAGCACATATCATTTTTAAAATTTGGCATTATAACCCTCTTAGAGATGTAGGTTCACAGTTACCTTGACACTGTCTCCAGGTAGATTTCTCACAAGTAAAAAGCTTCTTCAGAAGGAGTGCCTTATATTAAAAACAATATTGACATATCAGAAATATATCATTTGATCTTCAGTGGTGCAAAGAGTTTTCATTTTCAATATTGGTTTAATATTTGGGGAGAGGAAAGATTTATAAATATTCCCCAATATTAAAGTCCTTTTCCCTTATGCTTATATAGAATTTACTATTTTAGTTCCATGTCATTTAACAATTACATTACCTGAAAATATCACTACAAATCTAACAAGATTCTGTACATAATTTTGTCATACATGCTACTCTAAAAAATAGGAAGCATTTCATGTCATGTAAGGGATTGTAGACCTATCTCTATTCAGAAACACCAGTTACCTTTATTCGAAATCAAGTATTGCTGAAACTTGAAGAACATTGGATTCTTAACATGTATATTTTTATTTCACTTAAAAATTGTAGTTGTAGTATTAAATGAATGTCATATTAAATGAATATTACAACTTTAACAGTAGTGCTTGATTTATGACAATTGACCCCAAATCTTCTGTTGCTAAGTGAAAAAATTGTTAAATTAGTTTTGTCTCATTTTTATGACCTTTCTTGCCACCATTAAGTGAATCACTGCAGTTGTTATTAACATGGTTGTTAAGTGAATCTGGCTTCCCCATTGACTTTGCTTGTCATGTAGCAAAAGATAATCACATGACCCCAGGATACTGCAACGATCATAAATATATGAACCAGTTTCCAATCATTTAAATTTTGATTATGTGATCATAAAGATGCCGCAAGGTTTGTAAGTGTGAAAAATTGTCATCTTTTTTCAGTGCCAGTGTAACTTTGAACTAAATAAACAGTTGTAAACTGAGGCACTTGTACCATGTTTTAAATTCAGTATTACCTATGCAGCATGCCATAGTTGTTTATTCTCTAAGTGATTTAAATTATCGAATAAATCAAACATCAGTAATGAAATATATTTTTCAGGTTCATTTACTCAGATGTTAGCATTATTACCTGAACTGGTGCAATTACAGCACAAGGGCCTCCTTCAAATTGTTCTAATGCAGTAGATTCGGAATCACTGAACACAAATCCTGAGGAAAAGAAAAAAATTCAATTAGCTATTTCCAAGAAAAAAAAGTTCATTAATAAACTTTAGCATATTTTTGATAACATATTCCTTATCAAACTCATGTTCTTCAACATTCCAAGTCTCAACCTTATCTGTAAGTGCCATAGCCAATGACATTCTTTTTCATTTGCTATCTATATTTCTATATCTATCTGAAATAAAGATCAAGGTTTTTCTAGCTGTATTCTGCAGAATACAAAGAAATCATTGCTGGACTAGGAGATAAAATAAAAACAAGGGAAAACCATATATTTAAGCAGAATGTGTTCAGTCTCTTTAAACAGCTACCCAAAACAGTACAGTTTTCAACAGTTCACAAATTTCATTTAAATAAGAATAGCATATATAATATGTTTCAGCTTCAATTCTTGGCTCCATTTTACAAGTAGTCCTCGCAAAGCAACTTTTGGCAACAATTTGAAATTATGACAATTTTGAATGATTGGCACTAATAGTCTGGGGTGCCCTGCTGTTCAGGTAATCAAAATCATGTACATTTCCAACTGCAGGTTGCATATCCTGAAACACCCCCCCCCCCCATCTCTTCCTTTTGGTCCACTGCACTCCCCAGACTCTGACCTTCACCGTCTTCTTGCTACCACTGATGACAAAGCACACCCAGCCTTGCCCTTGTAAAAAAACCACTGCTAGGCCAATGCATTCTTCCCCAGGTCAGTATTGTACATATCTTGCGAGACCTTGGGAAGAAAACCTTGTATGGCCAGCAACTGCCTTGAGAAGGACCAGGGCACACTTCAGTAGCAGAAGCAAGACGACAGTGAAGGACAGATGGGGCAGGAGAATGCAGGGCAGAGGACAGTTGCAGATTCATGCTGACTGCTTTGCACCATGCTGCTGACCCGGAGCAGATAGGTGCCAACAACTTAGGATTCATGCTGCTGTGGCTGTTGCAGGCCAATGGCTGGGGCAGCTAGAGTTTTGCACTGCCCTGGGGTACTGGGCTAACTGCACATTGCTTGGCTGTGGTGGTTGTAACACTGTACCACTGGGCTGGGGCAACTGCAGATTTGTATTGGATTGGGGCAGCCACTAGCGTCATACTTCTGACCCTGGCAGCAGCCACCCAAGCCCAAGACCTCACTTCCTGCCTGATTACCCACTGGGTTGAAATTTAGCAAGCCCGTGTTTGAGACCGGGGTGCTGCTGGGAGACAGAGTGAGCTCCCATCATTTGTTTTGGTTCCTTGAAGGGGACATGAAAGGAACCCACATGGGCATCTCCCAGGCAACAATGTCGTCACTGGCTAATCCTTTCAACCCAAAAGCACCTTAAAAGGTGCCTTTGACACAAATGGGTCAGGAGACCACATTTCTTAATGGTGGAGATTCTGGTTTCAAATACCATTGTAAACTAAGGATTACCAGTACACTTAATACTCTTGTACTTTGAAGGCCATTCCCAATCCACAGAGGTGTACTGTTTGAATTGAAAGGTAAAATTTATCACTATTTTATATCTTTTCCATAAGTTAATTGAAAACCAGAAAACCAAAGTATGAGACAATCTACTTTAACAATTTCAATATTATGCATAGAGCTATATTTTACGAAATACAAATATTTTTCAAGGATAATACAAGGAAAGTTTCAAGAATGTTCTGCAAACATAGGATCATATTGACAAATCTGATATATTAATTCATCAGGTTCCACATAAGTAACACTTTTTCCAGGTTTTGCATATAAATAAATTGATGAGATGATTGCGTCCCCAGGCAATCAAGCTCATGTTTTATTATACTACTTGAAAGAATACTGATATCTGCACAGGATCGTACCAGTGGGGCAGAACCCACTGTAGTGCGTGAGAAAATATATTGTGATGTATCTTCTGAAGTTTGAATGCTATTGGGTCCTGTGGGTTGCAAGGCAGGGCATGAGTGACAGAACCAACTCTTTATTAGAGGCTCTATGTAGTCTCTAAGTCACTGTACTGGTAGGATAGAATCAGGCTTGGAAAAGGGCCTAGCATGTCTAGCAACTACCTTGCAAAGTGCCAGACAATGTGTGGCTCAGCAGGAGAGAAAGTAAAGGTCAGCCTTTACTTTCCCCCTAGAGGGTGGGAAGACTGGCAGAGCCAGTGAATATGAAATAGCCAAAAGGGCTGAGACTGGGAGTGAGGGAGATGAAGTGCTTTTGCACTCCTAAGTCCAGCGGTCTGCCAAATTTTTATCATGTAACTATTAGGCCATTGCAACAGCTATAACTTTGTTCAGTGTTGCCATAACTTCAAATGGTCGCTGAATGAATAGTAATAACTTTAGTACCTTCAGTATGCAACCTATTGCAGACTTCACAGGACACAGTAAATAACAAACTGTTCTTACTTAAATAAGAGACATAGTCTCATCTAAATTAGGGCAGCCTTCCACTTTGGAAGGAAAATTAACACAGATAAGTCTTCAACTGCCAATTACTCATTCAATAGCTCTTTTAAGTTATGGTTGCATCGAATAAGTGGTACTTACAACTGGTGCCCACCGTTCAACCTTGAACTACAAGCATTTTTTTAGTTAATGCAATATCCTGTAGCCACATGATTGCCATTTACCAGCTTTCTTGCTGGTCAGTGCAGAAGTTGCCAGAGAAAGTCACAGGTAATTCTGCTAAATCCTTATGGCATTCATATGCTCCTGCTGCACAATCTAGCCCTGGTTTTCCTGTGCTTGTACATGGCAAGGCCTTCCAAGTCGGCCCTAACTCATGTGCAATATGCCCCAGCCTCCCCATCCCCTACACGGGACCCCTGCTGCTTCCTACTTAACACTCACACATCTTGTGGTAACACAGTACCTGGGACTGCCAAGATTGTCTTCACGAATTGAAGAAGTCATGTGATACCATACTTTACAACTACATTACTTAGCAACAGCAATACCAGATCAAATTGCTGTCATAGCTTGAGGACCACCTGTATTGTCATATTGAAACATGAAAGGATTTGCATGGCTCATAGTGTTCCAGGCTGGACATTATAATAGTGCTGCCAATTGAATCCTAGTGGCCAAATCACACCGATGTGAATAAATATGCACTATACTTCCCAATAGATTTCTCAAAACCACAATGCTTTTCAAAAGAGAAAATATTTAAATTACTGATACTATGCCTCTAGATATCAGCATATCTTAATTACTAGACAAAAAAGGGACTGTGTATATACTGTACCCCTTTGACTAAACAAAACAGAATAGCTTATGATCGCTCAGCATGTTTATCAAGCATAGTTGATGTACCATACTTTATAAATAACAATGTCTGTATTCATATATTTAGCCATTAATAAGATAAACCATTCTGATTTATGCTAAATGAATGCAGTCAAGAGGTTTCAATGTTCTGATTAAACTGAAAAAGTAGAAAGTAGAAAAAAAGATTTGCAGAAGGACACCTGTTAAACCAAAGCCACAACTGAGAACATACCTGGCAATTCATAACAAAGAGTTTTACAGAAACTCACACATATACTTCTATAAAGAACAGAAAAAACTAACTTTTGAATGCAGGAATACACTGAAGAACCCTAGCAGAAGAATGAGAAATTATTAGATTGGCCATTACAAGAGTCAAAGACCTTTAATTAATGCTTGTAACAGAAACAAATCCAGATGTTAAGAATTAACTATGAAATTAGCTGCATTATTTAACATTGCTGAGAAAACAATTACTTCCTGTGTAAAGACAGAAGCAAAGGAATAGTGGGGAAATGATCTGCTTCAGATCTTCTAAAGCAAGAATATAACTACCCTGTGTCAATACAACTTTTTTTGATGCCTAAACAAAGTTTCCACAACTCTATGATCTAACCAAATATCCCAATTCCCAATAAAAGGCTGGGAGAAAAACATATCTCCATTAATCATTTCAATTACAGTTCTGTTATATTTGTCTACTTTTTGCCCACTCTGAAAAAAAGGTTCTGGAAAGGGCAGAATAATTGCAAGAGATGTGAAAGAGAAGACAATATCAAAATTCAGAAACGGAGGACAGAGTAGTAAGTAAAATAAAGTTGGCTGCTTAACAAGCATCAATTTTCTTCGCCTTCACACTGAATTAATTGATAGGACCAGGTTTTGTTTTGTTTTTAAAACTATACAGTTACCTTTCCTGGGAGACACCAAAGAAGAAGGTTAGTGTACGAAATTCCGAGTCAAAGATAAATAGTTATAAACCAAAAAACATAAACGGGATGGAGAAACTTTTTGAAGGATGATTTTTCCAAGAAGCTAAGGAGGGGAGTGGGGTAGTGGACTATGTCAGGCCCCAGTAGCCAAAAAAGGATGAGGAGGATGGGAAGTATACCTTGTGTACCACAGTATACCACAATACCTTGTGTCCAGCGGGAAAAGATGGTATCTGCCAGGCCCTGCGAGGTCTTCTTGCCCCATACCAAGGGGATTATCTGCTCTAGATCAGCCATGGAGGCGATTCACTGTCCGGACGGCTCTCGGAGACGAAACCTAAAAGGAAACCACACAGAGGCGGCAGTTAAAACACAGGCAGACCGGGAGGAGGCGAACACCGGCGGGCACAGGTGAGTCTTCGGCGGGCGTCGAGAGAGAGGCGGCTTCTTCCGGGCTGCCGGGCCTAAGGAGGAATAAGAAGCGGCGAGTCCCCGGTGAAGCGATGCCCCGGAGGAGACCCGGCCTCGGAGGCGTCTGCCTCCCCTTAACCCCCCTCCACCATCACCTTCCCAGCGGTGGAAGGCCAAGACCGGCAGCGGCCTCTCTCCGCACCGAGACCTCTTCAAACATTCAACATTGCAGCTTCCCTGCCATCCCAGCGCTTGTCCCGGTGCGCTGGGACTACATCTCCCAGAATCCACGGCCGGTAGGTAGCCTGGGCATTGCGGGAAATAAAAGTCCCAAGCCAGCAGCAAAAGGGCGCTGCGGGGGGCGGGTCGGGTGGGGGAGGAAAGGCTGCTCGCTCAGGAGAAAAGGAGCTTATTCCACCCTCCTTTATCCCGTCCCTTCATTCCTGGCCACCGCGGCTGCTCCCACCTTTCCCCGCCTCAGAGGTGCCTCTGTGGTAATTCCCCATCCTTCGGCACTTACCCACCTGTGCAGTCCGCGTCTCCTCACTTAGGACCAATTCACTCTTTCCCTCAGGCTCGCTGCGAACATTGAATGGAAGGCTGGCGAAGTACGGGCGCTTCTTATTGAAGCAGCCTGTGACGAGCAAGCGTGCGGTCGAATCAGAAGCGGGTTTCGTGAATCCCCCTTCCCCCGCCCTCTTAGGCTCCTGGATTCGAACTCTATCAGAGCGAGGCGGGGAAGAAACTCCGTACACGCGCCAATTAAGAACCGGACCCGGTGGCTTCCGATTGGAGGGTTTTGCGTGACGAGCGTGGAGGCTAACCAATCACAGATGGGAAGTGGGCGAAAGAACCAGCTGGAGTGGGCGGCGAGCGACAATTAAAGAAAAAAAAAATAGAAGGACACAGGTGGATGGAAAAAAATAAAATCTTATCCGGCTCTTATGGCCTTTTGAGTTGTTGTTTTTTTTAAAAAATGTAATGACGTACAAATGGATTATAGGACTTTTCACAAGAACAATCCTCCGAGGTCCTTTGATTTTCCTTGAAAAGATTGCAAAAGGAAGGAGGGAAGAAGGCAAATGCGAGACACAAAAAAAACCCCACAGCACAGAACTAAACTTTTAATTTCTCTCAGGAAAAAACAATAAGAATCCTAAATTTTGTTAATTAGGTCTAACATAAATACTTTAATGCTAATGAAAGCTATTTTTTTCTAGATAAGAAAATCAGGATAGATTGTGGCCAATAGAAAATGATTAACCTGATGTCCCAACAAAACAAAAACAAACACTCCAGGGTGTAATTGTTAATTATTTAAAAATATTTAAGGTAGATCTTATGAAAAGGCAATATGCTGCAAGGAATTTATTTTTTAAATAATTGTATTACCCTCTGCAGGGTGGCAAGATTGATTATGAGTATCTGCTCAGGCATATTGAGTAATCTGGAGGGTTGTTGAAGGGTTCTTGTGGACTTTTCCAGAGATTGGATGGCAACTCTGTTGATTACCTACTACAGTGGTACCTCGGTTCACGAACGCTTCTGTTCACGAACAACTCGGTTCACGAACAGAAAAGTTCATCAAAATATGCTCCGGTTCACGAACTCCGCTTCGGTTCACGAACAGGAGCCGTGGCCATTTTAATGCTATTTCCTGGCTGTCACATGGTTGTGACTTCCTGTAGGAAGATTGTGGAGAGAAGGAGACACAGAAAAAAGCACACTGTGAGTGTGTGCCTCGGTTCACGACCAATTCGGTTCGCGACCAGAGTCAGTTCACGAATTAAGTTCGTGAACCGAGGTGCCACTGTAGTTGATTTTACCTATCCGGAATGAACCTGGGCTCTCAGTAGGATTTCTTCTTATCTCCCTCTCCCCTCTTCCTCCCTCCCTCCCTTCCCCAGTCCCTCCCCTTCCCTCTCCTCTTTCTGTTGATGCTGGTATGGTTTTCAGTGGTTTTACTGGAGATGATATCTTAAGATACCTCAAGGAAGATTAGACATGAGTAAGATTGGATATGGCTTCAAGCATAGACCTTGGCAATAAGATCATTTTAGAATAGAATAACAGAATTGGAAGGGACCTTAGGGGTCTTCTAGTCCAACCCCTTGCTTAGGTAGGAAACCCTACACCACTTCAGACAGATGGTTATCCAACATCTTAAAAACCTCCAGTGTTGGAGCATCCACAACTTTTGGAGGCAAGTTGTTCCACTGATTAATTTTTCTAACTGTCAGGAAATTTCTCCTTAGTTATAAGTTGCTTCTCTCCTTGATTAGTTTTAGATTGTACTTAAAGGTAAAGCATTGTTTGGTGAAATGTTAGCCAAAAACTTTGCATAGTGTTACTCCTTTGTAAGAGAACTAAGAACAGTCTTCTTACTGTTTTTTTGCAAAGACCTTTGCCCATACATTAGCTCAGATTTACCAAGGTCTTGAATCCTCATGGAGTCAAAGGGGTGACTGAGACATCTTGCTTTGTTATCTGGAACAGCTTTTGGACACAGAAAAAAAAAATGCTTTCTGATATGAGCTCTTTCTTATCTGTGGCCTTCACCCGTACTCCTCCTGGATCCTCTAAGGAGCATGATGAGGTGGATTTTGGAAGTTTAGAATAGAATAGAATAACAGGATTGGAAGGGACCTTGGAAGTCTTCTAGTCCAGGGGTCGCCAGCTTTTCGGACCTCAGGGACCACTAAATTCATACTTTAAAATCCCATGGACCACCAATATGATTTAAAAAGATCAATAGTATTTAGTGCAATATAAAAATGTAAATAATTTTTTCTGCAGACCAACAAATTTTTTTTACGAACCATCAGTGGCCCAGGGACCACTGGTTGGTGACCACTGTATCTAGTCCAACACCATGTTCAGACAGGAAATATAATACAATAATAATAATACAATACAATACAATAGCAGAGTTGGAAGGGACCTTGTAGGTCTTCTAGTCCAACCCCCTGCGTGGGCAGGAACCTTATATCGTTTCAGACAAATGGCTATCTAACATCTTCTTAAAGACTTCCAGGGTTGGGGCATTCACAACTTCTGGAGGCAAGCTGTTCCAGAGGTCAATCGTTCTAACTGTCAGGAAATTTCTCCTTAGTTCTAAGTTGCTTCTCTCCTTGATTAGTTTCCACCCATTGCTTCTTGTCCTGCCCCCAGGTGCCTTGGAGAATAGTTTGACTCCCTCTTCTTTGTGGCACCCTCTGAGATATCGGAACACTGCTATCATGTCTCCCCTGGTCCTTCTCTTCATCAAACTAGACATACCCAGTTCCTGCAACCGTTCTTCATATATTTTAGCCTCCAGTCCCCTAATCATCTTGGTTGCTCTTCTCTGCACTCTTTCCAGAGTCTCCACGTCTTTCCTACATCGTGGCGACCAAAACTGTATGCCGTATTCCAAGTGTGGCCTTACCAAGGCACTATACAGTGGCATTAACACTTCACATGATCTAGATTCTATCCCTCTGTTTATGCAGCCTAGAACTGTGTTGGCTTTTTTGGCAGCTGCTGCACACTGCTGGCTCATATTTAAATGGTTGTCCACTAGGATTCCAAGATCCCTCTCACAGTTGCTACTGTGAGGAAACCCTAAAGAATAGGAAACCCTATTCTATTTCAGACAAACAGATGTTCAATCTCTTCTTAAAAACTTCCAGTGTTGGAGCATTCACAACTTCTGGAGACAAGCTGTTCCACTGATTAATTGTTCTAACTGTCAGGAAATTTCTTCTTAGTTCTAAATTGTTTCTCTCCTTGATTAGTTTCCATCCATTGCTTCTTGCTCTGTCCTCAGTTGCTTTGGAGAATAGCCTGGCTCCCTCTTCTTTGTTGTAATCCCTTAATTATTGGGGCATTGGTATCATGTCAATCCTAGTCCATCAAACTAGATATCTCAATTCCAGCAACCGTTCTTTATATGTTTTATCCTCCAGTCCCCTAATCATCTTTGTTGCTCTTCTCTGCACTCTTTCTAGAATCTCCACATCTTTTTTACATCGTGGTGACCAAAACTGGATGCAATATTCCAAGTGTGGCCTTACTAAGGCATTATAAAATGGTATTAACACTTCAACTGATCTCATTTCCAATGCCTCACTTTGGCAGAGGACTATGTTATGGCATCCTTGAATGAGCTGTGGTTGCAGCCTCTTTATAGGAATCTGTGTCTCAAAATTATTGTCTAATCTTTTTAAGGACTATTTAGTATGCAGTAAGATTAAACTACCTTAATGGAAACAGATTATCTGTTTTAGTATGGTTTCAGACCTAGCGCAATTCCAAGTGCTGATTTTAATTCTAAGTCCTCTTGGCTTGGCATCAGGGTATCTTTGAGACTATATCTAATCAGATTCAGCCGATCCAAGGTTTCTCTCCCTGGAACATCTGGTGTCCTATTTTTAACAAAATTGAACCTGATGACATTATTTCTATATGCTGGTTCAAGTTCTCATCTTGGGGGTTAGACTTCAGCAATAATAGGTTTTTTTTAAAAAGCACCGTTGAGATTGGCACCATCAGTAATAGTATCTAAATGTTAATTAAGATGGCATTCTGGAGGATTTAGGGAAATTTTTGATTTAAATGTAATATATCTTTAATTTATTGTAGATATTTTGTTATATTTCACAATACATGCATAATATGAAGATTATCATATTTAGATTTCCAGCCTATAGTAATCATTCAGGGTTTCCCCAAAAAATCTTATTTTCTTTTGACTCTCAAAATAAGCACTTGGCCTTAATTTCAGGGAGGTTTTATTATTTTTGCAGTAGGCAGTGATCGTGGTCACCTCATGGCTGCTGCTGTGTTGCAATATTTTCAGGGGGGGCTTATTTCAGCGCATGCACTCAAAAGTCCGATTGGGCTTATTATCTAGGGAGATCTTATTTTTGGAGAAACAGGGTAGTTTTCTGTGGTTTTTATTGCATCTAGTGATCATACAGTTTTTGTAGTTCAGAACAGGTAGTCCTTAAGACATGCAAACATTTAAGGCCATTCCTGCAATGTTTCTTTCAATGGCCAGGAGCAATGTGCCTGACAGACTATGGCAGAGTTGTCAAATTCAAGGCCCATGGGCCGCATTCGGCCTGCAGTCTGCTTAGATCTGGTTGTGCTGCCGGCCTGAAATATCAGAAGACTGGCCCATGGTGCCTCTGCCAGTCAAAATGGCCATCTTGAATCTGTGTCAAACGCCGACATTGGCCACTCCCACTCCAGCCTGGTCCACCCCTGGTCACGCCCATTCCCAGCCACATACCAGCCCACCCTACCTGGCCCTCTGAGATCAAGCACAACCCTGATGTGGCCCTTAATGAAATTGAGTTTGATATCCCTGGACTATGAAATCAAGAAGCAGTAAGAGTTTAGAGGATTTAGCTCTGAGTGTCTTGAAGGCTGCTTTTTAACTCTGTTAGTAAATTCAATTTTATATGGCATTTGGAAAGAGGTCTTCCATATTTTACTTTGTAGTGTAAAGGTTCAAAGACCTTTAGAAGGTCATTTCCAAAATCTACCCAGTGCAAAAATCCCTTACATTTTTCAGTAATGTACTAAAGCATTCATTATTAACACCTTTGACAGAAGACCATCCAGACTCTGTTTAAACACCCCAGTCATATTTACTACCTTCCAGATCTAAGCTGTGCCAATGTTTAATATCTTTTACCATTGACAGCTTTTTTGATGTCCAACCAAAATCTGTTTCTTTACAGTTGATATCTATTGATCATTATCTTAAATCAGTGATGGCTAATCTTTTTGTCATCATATGCTGAAAGCATGCGAGCGCCTGTGCACGTGCAGCTATAATGCAATGTGCTCCTTCGTGTTCCCCTCCATGCATGTGCAACATGCGTGCGTTATCCCCCCAGGTTCCCCCTTGCATGCGCCCCTCCTCTCCTCACCCATTTTTGGCTTCCAGGTACAGGAGGCTTTCCAGGCTCAAAATGAGGTGCAAGGGGGATGCATGGCATAAGGGCCCAAAATTCAATGTAAGCAAACTTTATATACCCCCCGTGTATGCACCCAAACCCTGCATATGCGCAGCAGAGACTTGAGGATCAGCTGGTCAGTGGGAAGCGCATGCACAGTGAAGTTGGGCTGGGGGGACTGCTTTCATGCCCACAGAGAGGGGTCTGTGTGCCGTTTTTCTCAATGTCATTATAAAAGTTGTACAATTTTTTTAAGAAACAACCATTTTTCTTCATTTTGATGATTATATTTATTTTATTTTCTGTTTATTCATGCTCACAGAATTGCCAAATACTCTTTTTGCATGCACCGGTTCCAAGGTCCCATCCTTCCATCTTATACTCCTGCCTAGGGTTTTATATATTTATTAAAAACATTTGTATAGTCTCCTACCCCCTGTCTTACTCTATGCAATCCATATAAAGTTTGCAATTGGTATAAAGACCTTTGATACTGTTATACCTTACTGGATCTTGATGGATCTTTTTCATTGTTTCAGCTTGCCAAGAGTTTTGTGACCCTTGATACTGACTTTTAAAAAATTTGCTGTCCTGCATATTTTATTGATTAATGGATTGGATTGATTTTAGGCACTACCTGATTCTGAACCAAGTCTAGACAGTCCATAATATTATACTGTATAAGTAAACTAGATAGAATTACATTATACAATAAATAATATATAACAAGATGGGGAATCTGGCCACTACACAAAGTATATTGACCATCTTTGTATCATGGTATCTTATTGCACCGGCTGGAGGGGTTGGGGCTGGGAGGCACCGTTCTACGGTGGTTCTCCTCCTACCTCTCCGACCGGTCGCAATTTGTGTTGGCAGGAGGGCAGAGATCGACGTCGAGGCCCCTGACGTGTAGGGTGCCTCAGGGGTCAGTCCTCTCACCCCTCCTGTTCAACACCTATATGAAGCTGCTGGGTGAGATCATCTGTGGTTTTGGGGTAGAGTTCCATCAGTACGCTGATGATACTCAGCTGTACATCTCTACCCCTGACCACCCCAATGATGCCATTGAAGTGATGTCCCGGTGTTTGGAGGCCGTGCAGGCCTGGATGGGGAGGAACAAGCTTCGACTCAACCCATCCAAGACCGAGTGGCTGTGGTTTCCGGCATCACGATATAGCCAGCTGGTTCCATCTTTGGCTATCGGGGGCAAGTCATTAGCCACCGCGGAAAGGGCTCGCAACTTGGGTGTCCTCCTGGATTCTCGGCTGTCCCTGGATGACCATGTGACAGCCGTGGCCAGGGGGGCTTTTTATCAGGTTTACCTGATACGCCAGTTGCGTCCCTTTCTAGATCGTGACGCCCTACACATGGTCACTCAAGCCCTCGTCATCTCCCGCCTGGACTACTGTAACGCTTTCTACATGGGGCTCCCCTTGAGGTGCACCTGGAGGCTCCAGCTAGTACAGAATGCGGCCGCGCCGGGGATTATGGGAGTTTCAAGATACTCCCATGTAACACCCCTCCTGCGTGAGCTGCACTGGCTGCCTGTGGCCTTCTGGGTGCGCTTCAAGGTGCTAGTAATCATCTTCAAAGCGCTCCATGGCACGGGACCTGGTTACCTGCATGACCGCCTCCTACCACATACCTCCCTTTGACCTGTCCGCTCCCACAGAGAGGGCCTCCTCAGGGTGCCGTCTGCTGGACAATGCCGGCTGGCAACCCCCAGAGGGAGAGCCTTCTCTGTGGCAGGCCCTACCCTCTGGAATGACCTGCCCCCCAACCTTCGCACCATCATAGACCTACGCCTCTTCCGCCGGGCACTAAAAACACATCTATTCCATGTGGCTGGCCTGGCATAGTTTTTAATGACATAGTTTGAGTATAATAATTTTAATTGCTTTTAACTATAATTTTTAGCACAGACCCACTATATTTAATCTATTTTTAATTTCTTTTTATATTGTTATTGTGTATATTGCCTTTTTACTCTTTCTGTGTACCGCCCTGAGTCCCACTAGGGAGATAGGGCGGTATACAAATGCGATTTAAATAAATAAATAAATAAATAAATAAATAAATAAATAAATAAATAAATAAATAAATAAATAAATAAACAAACAAACTGCATATTTCATAATAATATTTTATACTCTTTCATATAAATTATTTATAAATATATTGAATAACATTGGATTTAGAACAGGTCAGTACAAATATGCCACTCAGCAGTTTCTTCTAGAGTTGCTAATATATTTGGCAAGCTGCTACCATAAATTAGGCAATATTGGACATGATGGGAAAATATACTGTTTGATTAATCATAATTTATTGACCAACCTTCATTTGGTTCAGTCTGTATAATTTCTTAAAGCTTAATTTAGCTTTATAATTGAAAACTATTTATACCACATACAATTCTTAATTGAAAGAGGAGCATTCTGATCAAGGACTATCAATCATTTGAGGTAGGCCAGATCAGACAATAGCATTACAATGATTATTTGAACTATTTTATATCTTGAAAGCCTAACAAGCAATGAATGTTGGTTGTGGGTGATGATGAAGATTGCAATAAACCTGAAGACTCCTTTTGCAGGTCGGCATAGCTCTATTTTATCATATTTTATCATAAACTATTAAAGATGTCCCAAATAGAACACAAACCATGATAATTCTCATCCAATTATGATTCATAATAAATGGGTGGTGAAATGGAATTTATCTTACTTTCTAAGGGATATATTTAATGAAAACAATTCTATCTTATCTTATAATTACAGAAATGTAATTATAAGAAATACAGAATCACTATAAAATCATTCCAATTATGGGGAGGGGGGAAAATCTCCTCCCAGTTTATAGATTTACTTAGGACAAATAATCATAAAAGTGTCTAGTAGATATTGAATAACATTATCTTCTAATCTACACCTAGATATTCCACAGAGTCAGAAAATCAGAATAATTGAACTGGGCCTCTATATACTCATTCATGATACTGCTTCCTTGCTAATGTGTTTGACTGTTGTGATTCAGCTTTGTGGCTTAAACTTTCTTACAGTAATGGCTTGCAAACTGGTATAAAATAAATGTAATGTTAAACATTATAACAATATCACATTTGGAATGTTGAGACAATGGGGGAGGTTTAGTTTAATTTAGCTTACTTTATTGTCATTGCATATGGTACAACAAAATTAAATGCCATCTTCAATTATATTACAATTATAAAAATAAAAATACAAACATACATCCTTTACATTCTATATAATTGAAATTTAAAACCCGACATTGCACTATACCATAGAATATAATATGGTTATTGTCCTGGGATAGAAGCTGTTTTTTAGGTGGTGAGGAGAATCAGGATATAGGATTTACATTTATTTCCTCCTATTAGATAATTGTGTTTTGGAAGCCGAATTTGGTACAGACAACTAGAAAATAAACTAGAAACAAGAGACAGATTAAGGTATTGAGTAGCAAGTGGAGCATTCAAGCCCACCTATTGGCTAATGAAAGCAGTAGGAAATTTATTGTGGAAATATCTCAAGACCAATCAGGTCCTGCCATAAAATCCATGAAAAGTGATGGTGAGCAATTTGCTATGTTGAATAACACACCCACACAGAACACACAAACCAAAGTAAGGGGGCTTCAGAGAGAACTCAAAAGGATAATAGCAAGAAGACAAATCTGAGAAAGACGCAATGTTCGTGTAAATAGACATTCACACGAACATTGAGTCTTTCTCAGATTTGCAGGCATTTTGTTCAAGTGGTTAAGAAGAACATAGCAGAGAAAAGGATAGAATAGTAAGGGCTGGAAGAGAATAGAAGCTCTTTAAATGCTGCTTACATAACCAAGAGTGGGGATAAAGGGAAGATAACATGTATAAAAACAAGAAAGGTTGTTTATGCCTCTTATTGCATCCACTGGCCAAAATAATTATTTTTAAACGACTCTCTAAAATTCTATTTTGAAAAAGTAATTGATCTTTCTTATTCTAGTTGAAATAGCATCTATTGGGTATTTAATATTCATTCAGTAAAGAAATAAAGCTTTTGAATCTTAAAATAGTATCAAATATTAGGATGAGTAGTAACAACCTAAGATCTAAACATTACTGCTCCTAATTGTAGTAACTATGTGAAGTAAGAGAACACAAAACTTGATATTGATTTTGCTTGCAGCTTGCATTAGTGATAATCATATTTTATCCAAAAGGAATGAAAAATAGAGCAACTTATAGCTGTGTTTCTGTGAAAGCTTATGATTCTAATTACCACAGTAACTTTTTATTGCTTTTATATAAAGCCAATTTATTATTACCCTAGAGGAAAATTTTGAATCTGATGTTTGCAGTTGCCTTGAACTAGGTATTTGAATTACAACAGCTGTGTGAGGTGCTGTTGTTTTATCACTGTTGCAGTGGTGGGTTCTGGATCTTGTTCCAACCAGTATGGTTGGAACGGGCCCGGCATCACCCACATGGGCGCGTGGGGTGCATGCACACATACGTGCAGCGCATATGCACACATGCATCGTACTTACCTGGGATGCTTCCGCAAGTCTCCGCAACGCGCCAGGTGCTTGGAGGAGCATCGCGCAGGTGCTGTATGTGCCATGCATGTGTGCAGAAGTGCCAAAAGCATAAGGATCAGGGAAGGAGCAAGAGCGGGCAGGTGGGCCCTCCAGAACATTGTACAGGTATGGTATCAGATGATCCAGGCAGGCTTCGGTATGCCCGTACCAGGGTGTACCACCTGCAACCCACCATTGCACTGTTCTCATCACTGCATTATTGGGAATGTGCATCAGGTATGTGCTTTGCAACTTTCTAAAATAATAAACTTATAATAAGCAAAATAAATTTCAGCATGAAATGAAGAAGAAATACAGCACAGATTAGCACTTGGTAGAACAGCCATGAAGCTTTGAAAAGTTACTCAGATGCTGTGATTTGTCAATACCAGAGGTGTCAAACTCCTGGTGTCACATCATCACATGACGTATTGGGACTTTCCCCCTCTTTGCTAAACCAGGAGCAGGCTAGTGGGTGATGCATCCAGCCCTCGGGATGGGGGCGGGGGCGGGAGTTCGATACCTGGTTTATACCTATAAAGATCTGGGCAAGCTGTCATGGTCTATGTGACATTCTATACAAATTAAAGTGGGACTTTGAAGAAACAGGTTAGGAATGATATTGATATTTTTCATTGTTGATCAGTGGCGGGTTTCAAATTTTTTAGAACCTACTCTCTAGGTGTAGCCTATTTTGTGGGCATGGCTTGGCAGTCATGTGACAGGGTGGGAGTGGCCACCTTTTAAAATGTGGTGAAACTCATTTAACAATGCTCTTGCTTAGCAACCAAAATTTTGGACTCAATTGTGATGATTCTTTCTTTCTTTCTTTCTTTCTTTCTTTCTTTCTTTCTTTCTTTCTTTCTTTCTTTCTTTCTTTCTTCCTTCCTTCCTTCCTTCCTTCCTTCCCTTCCTTCCTTCCTTCCTTCCTTCCTTCCTTCCTTCCTTCCTTCCTTCCTTCCTTTCTTACTTTCCTTTCCTTGCTGTTGGGTCACTGGCAGCGGCGGGCCAGATTTACTTCCAGGTATGCCAGTGGAACCCCCTCTCACCGGTTCTCTAAATTTCACCAACCGGTTCTCGCGAGTAGGTGCGAGCCTGCAGAAACCCACCACTGTTGTTGATGTAGGAAAGGAGATCTGAAAATATTATGGACAGTTGAGGGGAAAAAAATAGTTCATCATACCAACCAACTCAGAGTTCTCACTCAAGGCACAAATAACCAAGTTTAATTATGCTACTTCAGACACATTATACAGAGACCTAACTATCTAGAGAAGACTTAATATTAGGAAAGGTGGAAGGAAAGACGAGGATCATCAAAAGCCAATTGGATAGACTCAATTACAGTGGAGATAAGTGCAGCATTGGAAAACCTGAAAGACTAGGATAGAGACAGATTGTCATGGGAGGAAAATAAACCTATGTGGTCACTAAGAGTTGATAATAACTTGATAGCACATAATCAATTGATTCATCAATCAATCAAAAATATGCATATTTAATAAGTCTGAATGTAATTACATTTTATTGTTATTGGGAAAACTTATATAATCTCCTTACTTCCCTTAACCATTTATTGTTAGAGAGGATCTTTTCAAGGAGTTGTGAAAGGATAATATATATCTCATCTAATATTATAGCCATGATAAATTATCTTAATTCTGTTGATTTGCTATTTGGGAATTTTCTAAAAGAATCTAGAAGTCATAAAGTAGTGAATAGTGAAAACACTTCCACAGTTATCAAAAGTGCGAACATTTCCACATGCAAAATTAGCCAAGAATTCTCTCTTACATGTCTGTCCTTATAGAATCAATGGGATTCTGTGCTATTGATCTCAATGGATGGAAGTTTCAAATATAAATTCTGCTTTGCCATGCAGAAATGTTGCAGCATAATTTTAGAACCTACTCATAAGTACTTCTATTTGGTAATCGATAGTTACTTAATGCAGCCAATAATCATTGCCTAAATGGTTAATAATAAATAATTGGCAAGGTATCGATAAACTGATGTTGTCAGGAAATAATCAATAAAGGGCATTTTTATCATTTAATTCTCTGTTGAAGTATGACTTGAACTTAAATTTATGTAAGAAATATGACTATGACTAGAAAATATGTACAGTATTTCCTATTTTAAAAATGTAATTAAAAATATAGAGCAGGGGTGTCAAACTCAATTTCATTGACGGCCACATCAAGGTTGTGTTTGACCTCGGGGAGCCCGGGGGACATGGCCTGGGGGCGTGGCCAGATCAACATCCATTTTCAGCCACAACAACTTCCTGCAGCCCTCTGCCAGCGAAAATGGAGCTCAGGGGCCATGTGTGGCATCCCCAGGCTCCGTTTTCAGTCATAGCGGCATCCTGCAGTCCTTTACCAGAAAAATGCAACTCATGGAGGTACAAGGCTGAGCTCTATTTTTTCTGGCAGATGCATTGCAGGCTGGTCCTTTGTTGTTCCCAGGGTGGCACCACGGGCCAGATCTAACCACCCCGCAGGCTGGATCTGGCCCTTAGGGCCTGAATTTGACAAGCCCGGGTATAGAGCTAATAAAACTATGGAGGTGTTTTTAGAAGCTGATATTAGCCTCTAAGTTATCTTATAACTACAAGTATTCCTCAACTTGTAAGTTATGATAGCTGTAAAAAAAAACACTATCATGTGATTGCATAAGAGTTAGAACTCATGGATAATGGCAGTGCTGCAAACAGATTCCTGTAGATTTCTTTTAATTTTAATTGGCTCTCAGATTCTTACTAACAACCAAATAGATTTTGCTGGACTATAAATTCAGTTCCCTTTGTAAAGTTCTTTCAATTTTGAACTGCTACAATTCTGAACTGCAATTTTCTAAGATTTCAACAGTTCCTTCAAATTTTAGGCTTCATTCTTAGCATTTTAAAAGGTGATATTTAGCATTTTTAACATGGCAGCCTAACCCATGTCTTTTAAATCTTAATAAAGCATGTTATTTGCCAAGACCATTTCTTTGGTATGCGAGGACTTGTTTTTTCAGAAACTACACAATAAAGAGCATTTTCTGAAAGTCCTTGAATAGGCTTGCAAGTTTTAAGAAAGCTACAAATCCAGCTAGAAAAGAGTAATGTAACCCATCAATTTGCCACCTGTGGAATTTATCTAGAATCAATGATATTTTTTTTTGAATAATAATTTTTATTGGTTTTTATAAATTTTATAACAGGGAAAAAGGTATGTAGGATATGGGAAAGATATTTTAGGGCTTCCATGTCGGAGGTGGTGGTCGCCTCCAGGGCTCCATACAAAGAGTAAGGTTTTTTCTTCGGCATAAGGTGAAAGGGAATACATATATATCATATCATAAATTACATGCATTCAATCATTTGTTTCTATTGACATCCGTAAGGATTACACTATATAAAAGAAAATCATTTTTGTGATCTAAGTCTTTTAGCTATTGTGTCTTCTTCCTTCCCGCCAGTGGGCGGAGCCATGGCCCCTCCCGTTCCCCCATTCTCGTCCTTCAGGGTTGAGGAATGTTTTTTAAGAAAGGCTTCGGCCTCTTCAGTTGTTTTAATTCTTACTCTTCCCCCCTCCCAGAACACATTCCTTCAGGCATTAATCATTTGAACCACACCCCCTTTTTATATAGTTTTTTGGATAAGGAGGAATATTTCCTCCTAACCTCTCAAATCTTTTTTGGGATTTGTTTCAAAATAGCAATCTCATTCTGCATATATATCAGAGCGCCATCTCTCTGTGCTCTCAGAATCTCATCCCTTGTTGACCTTCTTACAAATTTAATATGTATCTCTCTGGGTACGTCATTTATTCTGGCATATGCTGAATTAATTCTGTAAATCAGGTCAATGTCCCCCCAAATATATTCCTTACTCTTTTTAGTATAATCTGCTAAAATTGTAGACATTAAATCTTTTAAATTTTCTGAAGGTAATTCAGGAACATTTTGAAACCTTAAAAAATAAGACATTCTTTCAAAATCTATTCTAGACATATGACCAGCAAGTTCTACTATTTCTTTTTTAGAATCCCTTATCTCCCCTCTCATCTCAACTGCCCCACCCTCCAGACCATCAATTTTTTCTTTATTTTCCATTAATGTTCTCTGTGTCTCCAAAAGTTCCAATCTTGAACTCATGATATCTTTCCGAATTTCTTTTATTTCTTTCATTATATCTTGAAGAGTTTTTTCTATTGATAGTTGAGAAGCCTCTTCCGGTGTTTCTTTTTGCAACATTGCACTTATCTTAGGCTGCTGTGTGTCCAGACTGGCTCTTAATGAGGCTGGAGCGGAAAGTGTTTTTCCATGTGGGGGCTTCTTTGATGCCATGGTAAAAGTTTTATGTTCTGGTAATTAAGATGGCGTCTGAAGAGCTGGCAGTCCGTGAGATCGAAGAAAAGGGAAAAGTCTTGTCTAAGTTCAAAATATAAATTCCATAAAGTCCAGAGAGAAATTTTTTTACAATCAAGTCCAATGAAAAAAGAAGGCACACAATAGGAGAAATCCCGAGAGTCACTGAGATGGCATGTGTATAAGTTTTGCAGTGCTGTAAAAATGAAGGAATGTTTAAAAAGTAAGCAAAAAAGTTTCTTACTGCAAACAAAGAAGTGCCATTTTTCATCCTCTTTGGCGTTTGAGAAGAATTAGTGAAAGTCCATTTCTGCTGTAGCAAGATTCAGATATAAAGTATCAACCGCGAATCCACATTTAGCAAAAACTTTCATTTTCACTTGTTAAATAGCCGGATGTTACTTTCTCCCTCTCCCCGTGCCCGGGGAGCATTTTAAATCGCCACTTGTTCCGAGAGGGTTTTTTTTAACGAACTCCCCCCTTTATTCTTCTTTTTAAAAAGTTGAAAACATTCAAAAGTTCAGAAACCAACTCACAAGCCACTCTGTTGCAACGGAGCCTCGGCACTTCCACCAACTCCGGCTTTTCAGCCTGCTGCTTCAATTTCTGCGGTTCCAGTGATCCTTCAGCGAGAGGAACTCTTCCCCCCGCATTCTGTTCTCCGGCTCCTGGAGCGAAGCGGGAACGACCCCCCCAACCGCCGTCGGGGTGGGGATTTCACTGCAAGCCACTCTTATGGTTGGGGCTCCCTGCAAGAGCCCCTTACCCCCGAAAGGGCCACTAGAGAAGACAAGCGGCGGACGAGTCAAGAAAACCCATCCGTCACCTCCGGAAGGCGGAAGCGGTCTCCTAGAATCAATGATTTTTATTGTTCAAGCCTCACATATAATCAATGTCTTTTATTGTTTGATCACTTGTTTTAGATGAATCGCATGTACCAAATGTATCATTTGTTTCTGTAGCCTATAAAAAGACTTACACACCACCTCCCTTAATAAATGATTGTTGTTTTGCCTGAATTACTTGGTGATTTGTATTTTGAGGGTAGGCATAGAGGCCCCTTTGTAAACATAAAAGTCTTTCAAACTCAGGTTCATATCACTGTTAGTCAAGGAAGCCATCTTTTCCATTGGAGCTTCATGGATGCCACATTTAGTGCCTGGGAAAATGGTACGGAGGATTGCAAGAAGCTGGTGGTGGATTAGCCATAACAACATTCTTTTTATGGGAGTCAAGGATACTCAGTCTGCACCTGGATGGGAATGACTGGGGATTGTCTCCAGTTGAGATGTTGAAATGGTTGGACCATGTGATGGACTTGTGGGTGGAGGGGGTGGATTTTCTTTTGGGTGGGAAAAACCCAGAACTCTCAGATTTGGGTTTTCTCAGATGTGTCTATATGACATCTCTAATAAAATGGAACTTTGAGGAAATCTTCTTTCATTGAGGGTGTGGAACCCTGATGATCAGCTCCACACCAAACTCAGGATGCTTGAGTTTGGATGCAACAAATTTGGAGGCTTGTCCAGGCCCATAAGCAACCCTCAGGGCTTGGATCTGACTGCCTGAGTCACAGAATACACTGCCAGCATAGGGTGAATTCACTCACTATTTTCAAATAGGCAAGGACCCAGCAGGGTAAGTGGGTAAGTGGAACTGATAATCCTTTGGAAGAAAACACAAGGTAAAGGAATGTACATGAGAAGAGCATATCCTGGGGAGCCAGTTGGGGCTCAGGGTCCAATTGTGCGATCAGGTTGCCTGCTGGACCAACAGGAAGTACCCAAAGTAGAATGGTCATACTGTGCACAGGGAAGTGAGCGTTCACTGGAGATCTTTTGATGCAACTTGCTGAGGACTGAGTGCAAACTGAGCAAAACCATCATGTCCAAATTCTTGGTAGAACTTGTTAACTCTCAAGAAAGAAGTGAAGTCATTGCTTCCATCCTTTTGACACAACATTCTGTTGCCATCAATATTTATGCCTTATTTTGCCAGGAATTAAATATCCTGGCAAAATAAGCCAATCAAACGGGGAGCCAATCAGCTCGCAGCCAGACCGGCTTCCCGCCAGTCGCGTCTTAGCCAATCAGGCGTGACTGGCGGTTTACAGGCTTGTTACTGCCTGTTACCAAGGTTTCCTCCGGCAGACTGGAAGACCTGCGGCTGGTCGTAAGTTGAGACCAGTCGCAGGTCGAGGACACAACAGGAACCACAACAACAACATGAAAAGTTAGCACAGCTGTAAATGGCCAATACAACCACAGGAGCAGCTGGACATTCACTTTCAGAATCATACAACAAATATACATGATAGGCTTCTGAGGACTTGGAATGCCAGAAAATAACTTGGGTAAAAAACAAGCTACTGGACTTTTTTTATTTTTAGAGAAGCTGGCAGAGATTTTTTGATAACTATGGTAAACAAAATAAGTTACAGTGGGGAACTTTTAAAATTGCTGCCAACCCAAACTTCGGGATTTTGGGTGTGTGAGAAGAAGATGTTGAAAATGGCTATCAGTATTTTTGACACAACTTTTGGATGAAATTTATCCCTGCAATCCAGAAGTCAATTTAACAATGTCTCAAAACCTTTTCCTTGTCAAGAAGCAAAATTAACCCTATTAAGAGTACTCAAAGAAATATTATTGTTTAGATGAAACATCTGATGAAACTCATTATGCATTTCATGCCCAACATTGAAAGCATGCATAATTTATTACCAAGAATGAAAAGTTCTTAAAGCTATAATGTTTTTCATTTTTGTGATTAATTTACCACTGACTTTTGCATTTCTCTCCCCCTTAAATATTGCTAAAGGTGGAGTAATAAACTAATTGGAAACAATAGGGTGATCATTGTAAGATTAATTTGAAACCATCAAAGCTAATGGAAGATTTGGCATCCAAATAGAACTATTGCCACAGCATTGCAATCACAATGATTATCTTTGTTTTATTTAAGAATGTGGAAGTAAAAGAACAATGTATTTGTTTTTGTTTACCCCCCCTCTCTCTCCCTCCCTCCCTCCCTCCCTCCCTCCCTCCCTCCCTCCCTCTCCCACCTCCCTCTCTGTAAAATATTTTGCTTGAATTTCTGATGGACCTTCCCACGTACCAGAGGCATCTTCTCCCAGGTGAAAAGTGGGGAAGAAAAATTCCTGTGTATTTGGAGGGCTGTGATAGATTGTATGCAAGAACAAACAAGGTGGTCGAATGTTTTTTGCTACACTGTCATTGATACGGTGCCATGCTTTCTCTGCAGATCTGTGTTATGTAAAATTGGGGAATTCTTTTGAATTGTGAAGAGAAAGGATTATGTCTGCCTTCTGTTCCTTGAAACTTTCTCTGTGATGAATGCAAGCTATGGCTCTGTCTATGTCCACCATCAATTCTAGTATCTGTGAGTTTAGTACTTTTTTTTTGTTATTTGTGTAGATTGAGTGCATATTAGTAGAATTTAAGAACTCTCTATTGTTATTCTTCACTGTTTGAAGTATATGCAAGTTGTCCCATGTAGGCTCAACGTCCTCCTCCATATCCATAAAATTTGCTTTCATTCAGTGAAAAGCAACCGCAGGAGCAGGACAGTAACAGGAAGTTTCTACACCTTTCGCCTCATACTCTATTCAGGATTTTTGCAATATTTTCACATACATCAAATTCAATCCTTTGATTTTAGAATAGAATAAAAGAGTTGGAAGGGACCTTGCAGGTCTTCTAGTCCAACCCCCTGCTTAGGAAGGAAACCCTATACTACTTCAGACAAATGGTTATCCAACAGCTTCTTTAAAACTTCCAGTGTTGGAGCATTCACAAGTTGTTCCACTGATTAATTGTTCTCACTGTCAGAAAATTTCTATTTAGTTCTAAGTCATTTCATTTCATTTTCATTTTATTACATTTATATCCCGCCCTTCTCCACAGAGGACCCAGGGCGGCGCACAGGAAATTTAAAAAACATACACAATAGAAGATAGACAAATAATTTAAAATATATATTAAATAATCCCCAATCCTGTGCTAAAAACCAATTATTAAAAACCCAATTTAAAACTTTTCTAAAAGTCCCCATGGGAGGTTAGGCTAGGCCGGCTTGATGGAAAAAATATGTCTTTAAACATTTGCGGAAGAGGCGGAGGTCGGTGATGGTCCGGAGTTCAGGGGGTAGGTCGTTCCAAAGGGCAGGGCCCGCCATAGAGAAGGCTCTTCCCCTGGGTGTCGCCAGTCGGCATTGTCCGGCCGACGGCACCCTGAGAAGGCCCTCTCTGTGGGAGCGGATCGGTCTAAGGGATGTATGGGGCAGGAGACGGTCTCGCATATAACTAGGCCCCGAGCCATGGAGCGCTTTAAAGATGGTCGTCAGAACCTTGAAGCGCACCCGAAAGACCACAGGATGCCAATGCAGCTCGCGCAGGATTGGTGTTATATGGGAGCTTCTGGTGGCTCCCGTAATTACCCGCGCGGCTGCGTTTTGGACTAGCTGTAGCTTTCGAGTGCACCTCAAGGACCCCTCACTCAAAGATGCGTTGACAATGCCCTGGAGCCAGCCTCGTGTCGTCTCCCAGGATGCCAGTACAAGCCAGGAGGGACACGGGTTCAATAAACATGTGGTCGCTCTAAGTTTCCTTGACAGCCTGTCCATATCCTCGGTGGTAACAAAGTCAAACTCCTCCCAAGCAGGAACCTCAAGACTAGCCTCGGACAGTCCCACAGGACCACTGTCGATGGAGGGTAGCTCATTCCGAATCCGAGTGATTTTCTCTTGCAGATAAATCCCAAATTCCTCTGCTCGCCCTTGTAGAGGGGCTTCCCGCGGCCTCTGGTGAAGGAGGGAGCGGGTCACCCCAAAGAGGGCGGCAGGGCGGTTATCTGCGGATGCAATTAGGGTGGCACAATACTCACGTTTGGCCACCCTTATCGCCACTAAGTAAGCCCTAATATGGGTTCTCACTAGTGTTCGGTCGGCTTCGGAGCGAGAGGATCTCCATCTGCTCTCTAGGCGTCTCTTGTGGCGTTTCATCCCCCGAAGCTCCTCAGTAAACCAGGGAGCCTGGGTGATTCGTCGCCGCAAGAGAGGCCGCAAGGGCGCGACTCGGTCCAAGGCCCCCGTGGCCGCACTTAACCATGCGGCCACTAGGTCCTCAGTCGAGTCGCGGGGGAGGGTCACAGGAATTGGCCCAAGCTCCCTCTGGAACCTTTCCGGGTCCATTAGAAGCCTGGGACGGAACCATCTAGGAGTGTCCGGTTCCGCCTCCCCGCGGTGAGGTGGAGCGATTGGAAAGTCCAGCCGGAGGAGAGCGTGATCTGTCCATGACAAGGGAGTGATGACTAAGTTGCTTCTCTCCTTGATTAGTCTCCACTCATTGCTTTTTGTCCTGCCCTCAGGTACTTTGGAGAATACCTTGACTCCCTCTTCTTTGTGGCAGCTCCTGAGATATTGGAACACTGCTATCATGTCGCCCCAATCTTTTTTTTCATTAAACTAGACATACGCAGTTCCTGCAACCGTTCTTTATGTTTCTTTCTAGTCTCTCAACTTTTTTTTTTAACATTGTGGCGACCAAAACTGAATGCAGTATTCCAAGTGTGGCCTTACCAAGGCATTATGAAATAATATTAACACTTCATGTGATCTTGATTCTATCCCTCTGTTAATGCAATCTACAACTCTGTTGGCTCTTGGCAACTGCAGCTCTCTGATGGCTCACATTTAAATGATTGTCTACTAGGACTCCAAGATCCCTCTCACAGTTACTACTATTGAGTGAGGTACCACCTATACTGTACCTGTGCATTTGGTTTTTCTTGCCTAAATGTAGAACCTTTTTTCACAATTGACTTTCATTTTGTTAGAGAGCACTCAATGTTCAAGTCTGTCAAGATCCTTCTGTATCTTAAGCCTATTTTCTAGAGTGTTGGCTATTCCTGCCAGCTAGGTGTCATCTGCACTTTGATAAGTTCCCCATTAAAATCACTGATGAAGACATTGAAGAGTACTGGGCCTAAAATAGAGCCTTGTAGTACCTCACTGCATACTTCCCTCTACATAGATGCAGTTCCATTGAAGACTACACTTTAATGCAGTTGGTCAGCCAGTTACAAGTCTATCTGAGAGTGATACTGTCTAACTCACATTTTTCTATCATATTAAATAGTAGGTGTGGTCTACTTTATCAAATTGTAAATTATGTTGATAGCATTCCTCTGCTCCACTAATTTTTTCACCTTGTCTAAGATTGCAATAAAATTTGTCTGGCATGATCTGTTTTTGACAAACCCATATTGGCTTTTGGTTATTACTTTGTTGCCTCTAAGTGTTCACTGATTTGTTGCTTTATTATCTTTTTCAGAATCTTCCTAGGTATTGAAATAAGACACTGTAGGTTTGTAGTTTCCTGCATTTGTTTTTTCCCCTTTTTTGGAGATGGGAACTACATCAGTTCTTTTCCTGTCCTCTGTAGTTCCCCAGTGCTCCAGGATCTTTGAAAGATATAATTCAGTGGTTCTGTGATCATGGCTGCCAGTTCCTTCAGAACCAGTGTAATCTCATCTAGGATAGAGAGGTACTCACTTGCCATTTTCTTCCCAATCTTAACTTGTGTTCCTAATCTGTTTTTATGTTGCCTTTTTTTGATAAGTTGGACTATTTTGATAGGTTGATTGTGTAAAGACTGATGCAA
Organism: Rhabdophis nuchalis; assembly: GCA_039707465.1. Taxonomy (NCBI): domain Eukaryota; kingdom Metazoa; phylum Chordata; class Lepidosauria; order Squamata; family Natricidae; genus Rhabdophis; species Rhabdophis nuchalis. Next base: position 31,711,135 of record CM077647.1, read on the forward strand.
TTTTGCACCTTATTTTCACTGGTTGTCTCTCATGTGCAGAATGCAAACCATGTAAGATCGAGAGCGCTTTTACTCTTATATTTTTGGAGCTGAAAAATTATTTTTGTTGAATTATGATCATGATGGTGAATCTATGGCACACATGCCACAGGTGGCACGCTGGTTTTTTATATTTCTCGAGGGCCAGGGGAAGCTGTTTTTGCCCTCCCCAGGCTTTAGGAAAGCCTCCAGAGGCTGGGGAGTGTGAAAAATGGCCCCAACAGGTCAACTGGAAGTTTGTTCCTGAATTTCCAGTTTGGCTGTTGGGACCATTTTTCGCCCTCCCCAGGCTTCAGGAAAGCAGAGGCTGGAGTGGGTGCAAAATGGCCCCAACAGGAAACAATCCTTTTTTGACTTCCAGAGGACCGAGGGATGCTGTTTTCGCCCACTCCAGGATTCAGGAAAGCCTCCAGAGCCTGGGGAGGGGTTGCGTGTGCATGCACGGGAGAATTGTGTGAGTCACACGGGCATGTGCAGTTGGGAAGATTGAGTTGGCTCGAGTGCGCATGCTAATGCGTGTGCGCAATTTTGGCACGCCATAAGAAAAAAGTTTGACATCAATGAATTATAATTTTGTATTCAGTAGCTTTTCAGGTCACATTTAAAGAAATCTACCATATCTTCACTTCTGTATGTACAACTCATCCAATGCATCAGTTTCTTGTTCACCAGGTCAGTATATGGAAAGGAAAAGAACTAGTTAATAAAAGTACAATTTTGTCTACTAAACGTTCTGACAGAAATGAACAGGTTACATTATAAATTGAGGGGGAGATGCATGGGTTTGCTTGTTCTTTGTTGGCAATGCATCTGGGAAAAGCTGGTTTTGAATTGCAAGGGTTTGGAAATATAATTGAAATAGGGAAAATGGATTTGATGTTAAGGAAAATTGTGCATTAACAACTATTAGAACATTATTTTTAAAGCATGCCTTTCTTTTACCAAGTTGGGATTGGTCCTTGCTGAGACTATTAAAAAACAAACCAACAAACCCTGATGAACTCTATTTCCGAGCTCCATAGACTTGACTCTTCAGTTTTGCAGAATGGGGGTCACAAAGTACCTTCACCACCAGCCAAATTACTAATGTTTGTCTAGTCACTTACTTTGGCTTTATCATACATCCAAACACGCAACCTTTTTGCTATCAAAGTGAATATTATTGCTGCAGTCTTCCATCAAACACCAGGAGAGAGAATTTACTTGGAACTCTAGATTTCTATAAGCCTTTAATACCAGTGTTTGGCAGGCTGAGTAAACGTTTTATGATTCTGACTTCTGAAGAGCACCCTGTAGCCCACTGCTCTGTACAGGTGGGCCTTGTTCCTTGAGAGTTTTGGCTTCTATTGTCCTTGGTTTTCAAATATCAAAAGACTAGGTTATGGGGTTTCCATTAATTGTGCTTTTTAAAATTGTTGTTCCTCATGAGAAAATTTGGTTGTTCTCCTCAAATATCAAGCCTTTACACATCAGCAATTATCTGCTTGTGAAGCAAAGCTTCTAGCTACTTGACTTTGAAGCATTGTACAACTTTGAATCCTGCAAATCTGTTTCATGAGATTACAGAAGGAGAAATTTGAAAACATAACCTAAAGGTGCTTTTCCAGAAGGCTTGTTTTGGACTTGTTTTTTCCCCTTGAAAGTGTTTTGCTATTCACCCAAGAAGCAACTTCAGTTCTGACTGAATGTTGGGAAATCTAACTCTGACCCTAGCCCTAACTTTAACCCTAACCCTAATCTTTCCAGGCCATTCAGTCAGCACCGAAGAGGCTTCCCAAATGAGAAACAAAATGTTTTCAAGGGGAAAAAAAGTCAAGAAAGTTCACTTGCCTTTTGGAAAAGCAGCTTTAGGACAACCATGATCTGGAGGATTGAGAATCTCTATAGACATAACTGTTTTCAGACTATAAGCCTGGTGGAGAAATCTTGCTCTGCTAATGTGAACCTACAAAATCCTAACTTTGAAGTCTTTTGGGATGGGTTAATCCTTTGTAGTTAATGAGGCTTTTTAACAGGGGTTACACTTTTTATTTTAGTCTGCTAGGTAGAGTCCTTGCCATCTTCCTTGGGAGCGTCAGCTGTTGAATTGCACTGCCTTAAATTGTGTTTGTTTTATTGACAGAGACAAAACTACGAATATCTTCACTGATTCTACATATAGTTTTGGTGTTTGCCAAGCTAAGGATGCTTTATGGAAACTGAGTGAAGGAAAAGGAATGGTAGAATCTTGGGATGGAATGAAAAGAAGGATCAGTCAAGAATATCAATGTAGTACAAGCAAACTAAGTCCAGCCCACTCCTGATTGCCAACTGACTCCTTAGCTAACTCTAACCTGGTGCCTACCATTACTTGCAAAGATTCCTGTGCATGGGCTTTTAGCAGTAAATCAGTTTAATTGATACTACTTATGGAGACTTGGTCATTTGACACTGAGAGATTTCTTTACCTCAGGCTGCCAGATTATTCACAAAGACCTGATCATTCCACTTTGGAATGCATTCGCAGCAAAGGCTACATTTCCTCTGAGTGATCAGATCCATCCATTCCAGTGGATACATATGTGCTGCTTAAAAGTCCCTTTGTAGAACTCTTAATCCAACTTGGGATAGTCTATTCTACCCAAAACTACTGTCCTTGTAGAAGAAAATGTTCATTAATTCCTTATAGATGGAGATTGTCAGACTATTGAAACTTGTCTAATGAACTTTAAAAAAAAAACCAAAACCTAAACTTATTACTTTTAATTAACCATTATGTCTGTTGGACTTTTGCTTCTGTTACTTCTCTTACAATGTTTTTATGCTGAAAATGGGGAAGTTGGGCAGGCTGGAAGAGCAAACTTCCAAATTCAGTCCAGGGAACATGTGATTGAAAATGTTGGCCGGTAAAATAAAATTTTTGAATTTCCTCTTTGCAGACTCCATGGAGATCTGAGATGTCCTCTTGTTCCATATATTGATTGGTGAGTAAATCACATTATTGGATTGGATTTCACTGTTATATAGGAGCACTTATTTATTTGTTTGTTTGTTTGTCAAACACGAACAAGATGACAAGTATAGGTATGAACATAAACATGAACAAAGGAAGTCAATACAGCTAAATGGGGACAGTAAGACAGGGACAGTAGGCATGCTGGTGTGCTTATGCATGCCCCCTTTACAGACCTCTTAAGAATGGGGTGAGGTCCACGGTAGACAGTTTGAGATTGAAACTGTGGGGGTTTGAGGATGTAACAACAGAGTCGGGTAGAGCAGGGGTCTGCAAAGTTCGCTCTTTGAAGACTGGTGGACTTCAACTCCCAGAATTCCCCAGCCAGCCTGGCTGGCTGGGGGATTCTGGGAGTTGAAGTCCACCAGTCTTCAAAGAGTCAACTTTGCAGACCCCTGGGGTAGAGCATTGCAGGCATTGACCACTCAGCTGCTGAAGTCGTATTTTCTGCAATTGAGTCTGAAACAGTTTATCTTGAGTTTGTATAGAATATTTGCCTTTGTATTATTGTAGTTAAAGCTGAAGAGATTGTTGACCAACAAGACGTTGTAGCAGACAATTTTGCATACTATACTTAGATCGGACCACAAACAATGCAGTTTCAGATTGTCTAAGCCCAAAATTTCAAGCCTGGTGGCATAGGGAATTCTTTCATGAATAGAGCAGTGGAGTACTCTTCTTGAGAAATATCTCTGAACCTGCTCAATTGTGTTAATGTCCAAAATACAGTGTGGGTTCTAGGAGGATGAGCTGTATTCAAGAATCTGCCTGGCAAAGGTTTTGTATGCCCCAGTTAGCAAGTCAGTGTTACTGGAAAAGAAGCTTCATGAAATTGAATTTTGAATTTGAATTTATTTGACTTTTATCCCGCACCTGTCTCCCCGAAGGGACCCAACTCTTAATGCCTTTTTGGCAATGCTGTTACAGTGAGTTTTGGGACTTAGATAATTTCAGATGAGTATTCCTAGATCCTTAACAGAGTGACGGTCATCTACAAAATTGTTTCCGGCCAGCTTGTACTAGGTGTTATTACTTTTATTGGCAATGTGTCGGACAGAGCATTAATTAGATGAAGTTTGGTGTTGCCAATTATGTGACCATTAAGACACATAGTCAAGGTCACTTTGTAGGGCAACAGCATTGTCAATGATGACAATGCCGATGCCCAATCAATTTTCAAAGGACATCTATTTTCCAAATACACAGTTCATGCTTTTGTAATATTTATATTAATACTAATATTTCTTGCGATATTAAAATGGAAACCTGCATAGGGCAAGTAGCCAAACATAATGACACTTACACTTTAAAAAATATTGTCAGGAACTTGACATATAACACGGAAGGCACCAGATTACCTCATAGATTATGATAGATTTTGGACAATCATGTTTTGTATAACTCTATGGAAAATAATTGGTAGTGATTCTTGGCTATGTCCAGGCACAATTCACCTGCTCTCACCATAAGAAATTGAAGGATTGCTTAGATATAATTTTAGAACATGTGCAATTGCTCCTGCCATACAATTACTCATACATGATGCAACATATTCATCATTTGATTGCATTTGTTGTAAATCTATCTGTAGCTTTTTTAATCAAAATACAGAGCCATAAGCTGCTTCAGGATAAAATCTTTCTCTGAAAAATAAATATGGCAAAATGAGCTAACCTTGGATCAATTATTGGATCAATTATTTGTAGAGCATAGGCGGTATGTTATTCAAAGCCGTCTGCACATTTCGTGGAGGCTTAATTATACAACAAAATTGTATAAATTCTTACAACTTATAGGAGTACTTCCTTAATTAGGGATAGGAAATATTTTTAAGAAACACTTATTACATGGTATTATTATTATATTGATATTCCTTGATGTACTTCAATGTTGTTTTATGCAATATTTATTTATTTATTTATTTATTTGCTTGCCACCCAATCTGCAACATTTTTTTAAAATCTGTCCCACCTCACCTTGATCCTTCAAATGCTAACTATGCTCTTGCTTGTTAAATATTATAGTGGCTCAGTGAATTAAACAGTTTGAGAACAAAATAGGGGAATTGTTTCCTTAAATTTTATGCTTATCATTAGCATTTTAAAAGGGGATATTAGCACTTTCATTATGAAAGTCAAGGCTTCTTTTTGTTAACTTTAATAGAACACATTTTTATTTTCTTAGTCAAGGCCTTTGCTTTTGTATGCAAGAACTTGCTTTTTCAGCAGTTACACAATAGATAACATATTTTGAAAGTCCTTGAACATGCTTTAGATACAAACCCAGATGCAAAAGAACAATTTAACCCATAAATTTGCTAGTTGGGGAATGTTACCTAGAATCAATATTTTCTGTTGTTCAAACCTCAAATATTTATCAGAATAATATTAAAAGTATGACTACAAAGTTCATTACATAAAAGTTGGATTAAACCCTAAGGTTCTGAAGGTACTGGCACAGGGTTGCTGCTGGATCAGGCGAACCAGTAGTAGCGGTGGCAGAAGACTCCGCCCATCTGCCCGGACATGCGCCAGCGCGCCAGAACCAGTAGTAAAAAGTAAGCAACCCACCTCTATACTGACAGGTGTGATTTCAAAACCACTGAATTATATTTTCCAAAAATCCTGGAGCATTGGGGAATATGAGAGCAAGACAAGAAGGAATGGATGGAAACTAATCAAGGAGAGAAGTAACCTAAACTAAGAAGAAATTTGCTGACAATTAGAACAATTAAACAGTGGAACAACTTGCCTCCAGAAGGTGTGAATTCTCCAACACTGGAAGTTTTTAAGAAGAAATTGGATAATCATTTGTCTGAAATGGAATATGGTTTCCTGCATGAGCAGGGACTAGAAGACCTCCAAGGTCTCTTCCAACTCTGTCATTCTATTCTATCTGTCCTTCTCTGATCAGCAATTTGCATAAGTGGAAAATTTGCTTGTGAGGGCTGTCTCTGAAAAAGTGTATGTTCCTGAAAATTGTGTATAAACAGTAATCATTATGTAAAAAAATAGATTTATATCATGGAAACTGTCTGTTAACCAACCATTTGTAAAATAATTGTCCATAAATTGTTATTTTGGAACTCCGCATTTAAAAACATGTACAAGGTACATTAAAAGGAGCGTTGGTTCTTACCTGAGACGCATCTTTTCATAGGGGGAAGGCAGCATCTAGACTGGGTTGACTCCTCTGCTCTCATTGGAGGACTGAGTCTGGGCAAAATTTAAGTCCCGCCCCTGTCACCGGGCATGCCCAGTTTCGATGAAGAAAACCCAGACTCGAAGCGTCTTGAACAGGAGAAGTAAGTTGAAGTCCATCCCAGGTCCAGATCCAAGGAGAAGTCTATGGCAACAGCTGAGAGGTACAGTCATGTAGCAAAAACACACAGGACCAAACAGGTAACCAGGTAAGTTCGAACAGAAATGCAGAAAGAAACCCCCAGGGTGGGGCTAGATGCTGTCTTTCCCCTATGAAAAGATAAGAACCAATGCTCCTTTTCCATAGTGGGGAAGGCAGCATCTAGACTGGGACGTACCAAAGCTGGAGGTGTCCCTGGGCGGGAATTACAATTGGTCAGACCTCTCAGGTGAACAACTGACTGAAGGACCCTCCAGCCGAAAGCCGCATCCGCAGAGGCAAAGGAATCTAACTTGTAATAAGTGATGAAGGGCGAAGGGGAAGACCAAGTGGCCGCTCTGCAAATCTCTTGGAGAGAAGCCTGGGCTGCCCAGGCTGCCAAAGTAGCCGCGCTTCTTGTGGAGTGAGCAGTCAAATGTCCCGGGACCACCGAGGAGCGTGCCTGGTACGCCATGGCAATGCCAACGTCCGATGGTCACGGAGGAAACTTTCCTGCCCTGGGAAGCCAGCTGGAAGTTCACAAATAAAGACTCCGAAGCCCGAAAAGGCCATGTGCATTTGAAATAGATCTTAAGGGCCCTCCTAACGTCCAAGGTGTGTCACCTACGTTCCAACGGATGAGAGGGATCCAGGCAGAAATTGGGAAACACCAATTCCTGAGAGCGGTGGAAACAGGAACACACCTTCAGGATGAAGGAGGGGTCTAATCTCAAAACAACCCTGTCCTGATGAAACACACAGAGTTCGTCTCTGACCAAAAGGGCCTGGAGTTTGGAAATCCTACGAGCCGAGGTAATGGCAATTAGAAAGGCGACTTTCAAAGTTAGCAATCTCAGTGAAACCTCCCTCAACGGCTCAAAGGGGGGGCCAGTGAGGGAGTCCAGAACCTTGGGGAGATCCCAAGAGGGATATCGCTGAACCACTGGGAGAGCCAGGTTTGAAGCCCCCTTCAGGAATTGACGTACCGTAGGCATCTGCGACAAAGAAGGAGGCCCCCCGCAAGTCAGGACCAACGAGATGGCCGCCAGCTGCCGTCGGATAGTGTTGAGAGCCAATCCTTTGTCCAGCCCCATCTGCAGAAAGTCAAGGACCTGCGGAATAGTAGCCCCAGGAAGGTGAATGGACTTACCGGAGCACCAACCACAGAAGGACCACCAGGTGGAATCATAGATGCGGTTCGTGGAGGGTCGCCTGGAGGCCTGGATCATCTGTATGACTCTGGAGGAGTAGTTGTCCTGCCTCAGGATCCTCCGCTCAAGCGCCAGGCGGTCAGCTGGAACCACTGCGGATCCGGATGTTCCAGAGACCTCTGGACAAGAGAGATCCGGTCCCTGGGAATCCTCCAGGGTCATTCCACCAACAGCCCCCTCAAGTCTGCGAACCAAGGCCTGCGGGGCCAATGAGGGGCCAGGAGGATGACTTCCGCCTTCTCTGCCATGACCTTCTGGATGACCCGGGGAAGAAGAGGAAACGGGAGAAAGGCATAAAGTAGGCCGGAGGGCCAGCTGCACCGCAGAGCGTCCACGCCCTCTGACCCCCTCGATGGGAAGCGAGAGAAGAACCTCGGAAGCTGGGTATTGGAGGGAGTGGCAAAGAGGTTGATCACCAGCAAGCCGAAACAAACCACTATGTCCTAGAATATTGAAGGGCACAGGCGCCACTCCACATTGTCCATCACCTCACAGCTGAGTCAATCCGCTTGCACATTTGACACCCCCAAAATGTGCTCTGCCATCAAGGAGGGGAGATGCCGCTCGGCCCAGTGACCCAAGTGTTTGGCCTCGACCATGAGGGAGTGAGACTTAGTGCCCCCCTGGTGGTTCACATGTGCTTTCAGTGACATATTGTCCATAAGCACCAGGACATGCCTCCCCTGCAGCAACGGAAGGAAGTGGCAGAGGGCCAGGTGATTCGCCCGCAGCTCCAGCCAATTGATGCTGTGAATCAGGTCTGAAGAGTCCCACCAGCCTTGCGCCATCTGTCCCTGATAGTGGGCCCCCCAACCAAACAGGCTGGCATCTGTGGTGACTGTCAGCAAGTCCTGTTCCTTGAAAAGAGGCCCCTTGGTGATTACCTGGGACATCCACCAGTGAAGGGAACGGGAAACCTCTAGGGCAGCGTTTCTCAAATAGTGGGGCGCGCCCCCCAGGGGGGGCGCGAGGCTCTGTAAAGGGGGGCGCGTTTGATGGTTGGACTCCTGGGCTCTGCCGATTCCCTTTCTCCCTCCTCCCTCCCTCCCTCCACAGCCGGCATGCTGGCCACTCGTCGTCTTCCAGGGACTGCCGTTCCTCACACACACGCACGCACGCACGCACGCACACACACACGGAGGCTTCTCAGCTCCTGAGCGAGCGAACGAGCGATCAAGCACAGCGGGTGGCCGGGCGGCCGGGGCAGGCTAAAGCGGGTGAGCCGGGCTGAGGAGACTCCGCGGGGAGTGGGGGCGGGGCGGGGACGACGACACACAGACAGAGAGAGGCACAGACACAGAGAGAGACAGGGAGGGAGGGAGGAATCAGAGAGTGACAGACACACACACATAGACACAGTGATAGATGGGCAGACGAAGGAGAGACAGACAGAGATAGAGAGAAAGAAAGAAAAAGAAAGAAAGAAAAAAGTGGGAGAGAGAAAGAAAGAGAGAAAGACAGAGAGAGAGAGAGAAAGAGAGAGACAGAAAGGAAAGAGAAAAAAGAAAGAGAAAGAAATTTCTTTCTTTTTTTTATTCTCTTATACGTTAATAAGGATACAGTGTTATGCAGAGGTGTACTTACCGTATTTATTCGACTATAACGCGCACCCGTGTATAACGCGCACCCCCTAATTTTCCATTAAAAATCGGTATAAAATTTTTATACCGATTTTTATAAAGCATGACTGACGGGCTCCACAGCTGAGGGGCGATGGAGCGATGCCGTTCCACCCTAACCGTGTCCCTTTCTGTCTCCGCTTCTCCCCAGCGTCCCTTTCTGCCTTCCGCTTCTCCCCAGCGTCCCTTTCTGTCTCCGCTTCTTCCCCGCGTCCCTTTCTGCCTTCCGCTTCTCCTCAGCGTCCCTTTCTGTCTCCGCTTCTTCCCCGCGTCCCTTTCTGTCTCCGCTTCTTCCCCGCGTCCCTTTCTGTCTCCGCTTCTTCCCCGCGTCCCTTTCTGCCTTCCGCTTCTCCTCAGCGTCCCTTTCTGTCTCCGCTTCTTCCCCGCGTCCCTTTCTGCCTTCCGCTTCTCCTCAGCGTCCCTTTCTGTCTCCGCTTCTTCCCCGCGTCCCTTTCTGCCTTCCGCTTCTCCTCAGCGTCCCTTTCTGTCTCTGCTTCTTCCCCGCGTCCCTTTCTGCCTTCCGCTTCTCCTCAGCGTCCCTTTCTGTCTCCGCTTCTTCCCCGCGTCCCTTTCTGCCTTCCGCTTCTCCTCAGCGTCTCTTTCTGCCTTCCGCTTCTCCCCAGCGTCTCTTTCTGCCTTCCGCTTCTCCTCAGCCTCCCTTTCTGCCTTCCGCTTCTCCCCAGCGTCTCTTTCTGCCTTCCGCTTCTCCTCAGCCTCCCTTTCTGCCTTCCGCTTCTCCCCAGCGTCTCTTTCTGCCTTCCGCTTCTCCTCAGCGTCCCTTTCTGCCTCCGCTTCTCCCCCCCCCGCCGCCGCCGCCCAGAAACCTGAATTTATTTATTCGAGTATAACGCGCACCCAAACTTTGAGTTCTTTTTTGGGTACAAAATTTTGCGCGTTATACTCGAATAAATACGGTATAACAATTTTATAGACAAATGATACTATTTACAGTCGCGCGGGGGGGGGGGGCGCGAAATGTTTTCTTCTTCCTAGGGGGGGCCTGACAGAAAATAATTGAGAAGCACTGCTCTAGGGGAAGGCACACCCTGGCCAGGGAGCAACTCAAGAGCCACTTCTGAAATGGCAAGAGAAACCATTAGCGGTTCCTGGAATGCAGCCGAGACCAAGGCACAATCCCAATGCAGGAAACCATGGTTCCCAGAAGTTTAGAAAGGGAAGCCAAGGAAGGTCTGGAATCCCCCATGACCTGACGAACTAGGGCCCGGAGAGAACCCATGCATTCTTGAGAGAGGAATACCCTGCCCTCCACCGTATCGATCAAAGCCCCCAAATGCACCAATTTGGGTAGTCGGGTGGAAATGGCTCTTAGGACGTTAATGGAAAACCCATGGGCCTGCAAGGCCTGAATGGTGGAGGCCAGGTCCCTGCGTGCCCTGCCTGGGGAAGATGACTGAATGAGAATATCATCTAAATAAGCATTCAGTCGGATGGGGACTTCCCACAAACTGGCCAACAGAGCCGCCAACAGCTTAGTGAAAACCCTGGGTGTGGAGGAGAGCCCAAAGGGAAGGGCGGTGTATTGGAAGCCCCAGGTAGGAGAAACGGAGGAACTGCCTATGCTGGGGAGTGATAGGAATGTGGAGGTAGGCCTCCGTCAGATCAATGGAGATGAGGAAGTCCCCATGACAAATTCCCAACAAAATGGATTGCAAAGAATGCATCTTAAAACGCTTGTAACGAATAAACCTGTTTAATTTCTTTAAATCCAAAATGGTTCTCCAACCCCCCCGATGCCTTGGGAATCACAAAAATAATAGAGTAGAACCCTTGGCCCTGTTGGTCGAGGGGCACGGACTCTATGGCTTGGATCTCAAGCAAATGCTGAATAGCTTCCTGCATGAGACGGCGCCTCGCTGGGTTGGAAGAAACCAGGCAAGCTCGAAAACAGAGTGGGGGAGGTGAGAAAAACTCTAACAACAAATCATGCCTAACAGTGGACCTAACCCAAACATCGGAAGTGGTCCTATCCCATTGATCTGCAAACTGGGCTAACCTGTCCCCAATAGGATACAGAACAGCCGAAGAACTAGTTTCGGCGGTAGGAGCGGTTTCCTCCTCCCCGAAAGGGATGCTTGGACTGCTTGCCCTTCTGATAGCGATCGGATTGACCCCTATTCCTGGGGTGCCAGAACCCCTGGGACCTCCCTGGTGCCAGAAACCCTGGGACCCATAGTCCGCCCCACGAAAGGACGAACCATAATCAAGGGAACTAAAGGACGAACCGGAATCCTGCCCCCGAAAGGAAGGATGTCTGGGATAAGGCGCCGAACGGTGAAAACCCTTCTTAGGGGCAGTGGGTAAAACCTTCCACTTATCCTTATTCTCAACCAAAAAGGGATCCAATGCATCCCCAAAGAGGGAATTTCCCTTGAACAGAGCGGAAGCTAGACACCACTTATGGCGTGCATCCGCCTGCCACTGTCTAAGCCACAAAAGCCTCTGAGAAGCCACAGAAGAAGCCATGGTCCTGGATGCAAATCTGGTGGAGGCCAAGGTGGCATCAGAGGTAAACTGGACTACAGCCACCAGCTTAGCAATGTCCTGATGAGCTCTGAAATCGGCAATTGGCGTGCGCTGTTGCAAATCTTGAAGCCAGAGAAGGCAAGGGCAGGTAAAGAAGGAGGCCGAAGTGGCGGCCCAGATTGCCCACGCCGCCACCTGATGACCACATTGTAGAGTGAGGTCAGTCTTCTTCTCCTCCGGTTTCAGGACGTCCTCAGGAGCCCCAGGCATATTAGCTGCTGTGTAGAGGGAGACAACCGTGGCATCCATGGTAGGGATAGATAAAAACTGTGCCATCTCGTTGGCCACATTGAAGAATTTCTTATCTGTAGCAGACGGGCCCGGTCCTGAGGTAGGCGTGGCCCATTGGCGCTGGACCAAATCCACGAAGATCTTTGGCATCGGGATGGTCTCAGAAGGCAAGATGTCATCGTCAAACATGGTCTCCGCCGAAATCAGCGCCGGACGTGGAACAGAAGCCATGGAGGCAGTAGCCGGGCCAAAATGCAAAGCCGACTTGGCCTTGTAAAGCAAGGAAGGAAATAGGGCCAAAGGAAACAGGCCCGAAGAAGCCTTCTTCTCAGGTGGCCTCCCTTCATCCTCAGATAGACCTCCTTCCCTGATCTCACCCTCCTCCGCGCTGGAAGAACTGTCGAGATCATCCTCTTCCTCCTGCTCCTCCGCAGGAGTTGGCACTGGAGCTGCTGGGGGAGGAACCGCAACCTGAGCAGGAACAGGCTTGGGCCCAGTCACTTTGTGCTGCAGACCAGCTGCAATCCCTTGAGAAATGGCGGCAGCGATGATGTCTTGAATGTTAGCTGCCCCCAAGGAGGGTTGAGGCAAGGGCACAGGCAAGGCTGCAGAAGTGGAAGGCAGCACCTCCATTCGCTGAATGATGGGGGGAAGGATCTCACCCTGTGAAGGCCCGGGTGCCAGAGATGGCTGGTCTGGCCCCAAATCCCCGAGACATCAATGGGGAAAAGTGGGTTAATGGAAGCTTCCCCCCCCCCCTTGGCCCTGTGCCGGAGAAGCCATCAGGGACAGGTGATCCTGTGTGTGCGAGAGAGGGGCGAGGCCTGGGCATGTACCTTGCCAGCTGCCCTGCTATGCAGCCTATCAAGGGCCTTCTCCTTTCTCTTCTCAAAACTAGAAGGAGTAGTAGTGGATTTGGCCTTAGCAGTCTTCTTTTTTTTTTTGAGTAAAAGTTTTTTATTGGTTTTACAATTTTATAATCTTAGGAAAGGGTAATTAGGGTGTATTATACATTTTAGAGCTTCCATACCAGAGATGGTGATTGCAATCGGGTCCTTATACAATATCATGTTAACAAATAGTGTTAGTAGATATATACATTTGTCAACTTTTTAAAATTCATACATTCAATCTTTAGTTTTAGATCTTCATCCATTTCACGAATTACAATAGTTCAAAGTTAATTGTTTTCGTGGTCTGAGCCTTTTTGCTATTGCACCTTCCTTCTCCCTCCCCTCAGAGGGCGGGGCTGTGGCTCCTCCTATTCCTGTTTCTTCTTCGCCCAGAATTGAGGAATGTTTTTTAAGAAAGGCCTCAGCCTCTGCTATTGTTTTAATTCTGATTCTGCCTCCCTCCCAGAATACCAACATTCCTTCAGGCATTAACCATTTAAACCAGATCCCGTTTTTATATAATTTTTTCGACAAGAAGGAGAATTTCCTTCTTGCTTCTCTAATCTTTTTTGGGATCTGTTTTAATATGGCAATGTCCTTTTGCTCATATTTCAACGGACCCTCCCGTTGTGCCCTTAGTATCTCCTCCCGTGTGTACCTTCTTAAGAATTTAATGTGAATCTCTCTGGGGACTTCATTTATTCTAGCATATGCTGAATTAATTCTATAAATTAAATCTAATTCCCCCCAAAGGTATTCTTTAGTTTTTTTGATGTAATCTGCTAAGATTCCACTCATTAGATCTCTTAAATCTTCACCTTCCCTTTCAGGATTGTTCTGAAACCTAAGGAAGAAAGACATTCTTTCGAATTCAAATTTAGATATGTGCATAGAAAATTCTGACGTTTCTTTCTGCAATTCTTTTAACTCGTCCCTCATTTTGGCTGCCCCTTTCTTCAACTCTCCAATTTCCTCTTGATTAATTGCTATAGTCTTTTGTGACTCCCGCAGTTCATCTCTTAAATCTGAGAAGTCTTTCGTCAAGCCTCTCCCCAATTCTTGTATTTTTCTCATTATATCATCAAGCGTTAGTCCTTTTTCTTTCTCTTTTTCTCCTCCTGCTGCCCCCTACTGTAACATGGTGGAAATTTTGCTTTGCTGCGAAGTCGGGGCGGCTCTAGATGAAATTTGAGCTGGAAGGGGTTTCCCCGTCGGAGACTTCTGTTTATGAGGCATTTGTAATTTTAAGTTTGTAGAATAAAAATGGCGTTGAGAAATGAGCAATCAATGAGGTTCAAGAAATCAGGAACACATTAAGTCAGAGTCCAATTTTCAACTTTTTTCTTTTTAAATTTTATCAAATCGAGAGGGGTAATTTCTCTATAAACCCACAATAGGAAGTTCCACATATTGGGAAGTACACCAAGGGCTTCTTGAGAGGACCGTAGAAATATATTTTCCTTTAAAATCCAAATAACTGAAGGGATGTTACATAACTCAGTAAAAGTTTGTCATCCGGAACAAAGAAATCACCATCTTGCTGCTTCTCCTCCAACAGGGAGAAGAAAGTGAAAGTTCAGTAAAAGTTCCACTGTTTAAACAAGCCACAGATGCAATGTTATCAAGAGTAATTCCAGCATTGAAAACTTAGTTGTTATAAGAACGGATGGTGTAATCCTGCTCTCTCCTCGTTTCGGAGAGCATTTTTAAACAGCCGCTTTTACGAGAGGGGGTTTCCGCAATTGAGGCTCCTATTTTCCTTTTTAGCCACGATTTAATGGATCGCAAAACAATCACTCACAGTCACTTTTTCTTTAACAGAAGGTCCCGCTGCGACACCAGGTCTGGCATTTCAGTCTGTCTTCTTTTTTTCTGCTATTTCCAGTAAACGTTGGCAAGGGCATCCACCCCCCCCCCCCGCTTTCCGCCCCTCAGCTCCTAGAGCAAAGCGGAGAAGGACATCCAGCTGACCACCGTTGGTACGGAGCCCCCCCCCGCAGCCGCTCGTTCGGCAGGGAGTTAACCCAAACTCCCTGGGCCCCCCTTAGCAGTCTTCTTAGGGGCCTTTCCACCCTTAGCTGGGGCCTTTCCCTTCCCTTTTGGTTGAGAAGAGGAGGGGGCTGGCTGAGGACCCAAGTCACCTGCAGGTTCCATGATAGGAGCAGTGGAAGGCCCAGCAATAGGCTCCAGAGATCCAGCGGAGGCTCCTGAAGTTGAAGGCCCTTCCATCGCACAATAAAACAGTCGCGTGTTCTCAAAGGCTGGAGAGCAAGCCGAGGAAGCAACGGCTAAGCCTTTCGCACCTTCTGGCCTCTTCCTGCCTTTTTCTGCAAAAGCTGGGCTGGAGCGGTCGCCTACGTGTCACCAACCTGGCGCCAGCCGTCCACGCGTCGCCGTGCGCCCTTGCAGGCCGACGATCCTGCCAAAATGGTGCAGAAACCGTTGCCAGGTTCCACGAGGCTCGTCGCGATGCCTCTGAGGCCACCACGCTGTTCTTGGCCTCCCCGGGTCGCTCCGCGGCAGAGAGGGGGCAGATGGCTAGTTTTAAGAGGCCCCCACCACCACGGTTCGCCGCTCAATTCCACGGGAGTGGCGGAACGTTTCCCGGGGCTGACAGGCACCTCGGAGGTCTTCTGGATTCCCTGGGGGGGGGAGCGCTGCTTCCGACACCGGCTCTTGGAAAAAACCCCGACTTCTTTTTTCTTGCAGCCTACGCGCCCTACAAGGGCTTAGAGGCAGAATCCAATCGCGTGCTGCTCTAAAGAGCAGTCAAAGCGCTGGCCACCAAAGCCCTTGCCCAAAGTACCTTGTATTTTCCAAATAAAGAAGCAGTTAGACCTGGAGATCCTTCAAGACGCATCCGTCCTCATTGAGTGGACTGAGTTGAAACTGGGCATGCCCGGTGATGGGGGCAGGACTTAAACTTTGCCCAGATTCAGTCCTCCAATGAGAGCAGAGGAGTCAACCCAGTCTAGATGCTGCCTTCCCCACTATGGAAAATGTTTGTTCTTTCAAAAATGTATAGAATCGTATACTTTTTAAGTATGAAAAAACACATCAGTTTGCACTAGAACATTTCCTCAGGTAATGTTCTTCTAACACAGTAAGTAAAGCTCTCCAAATTTCTTCTAAAACTTGAAAATGAATTTCAGTTCATTCCATGAATGAAACATTCTATGAATTATATTTGTCCAGTAGAGGGCACTGCAGCTCTTAACATACAAATAACAATAACAAAAATTACTACCTTTGTTAGATTCAGTACAAAATCCTACCAAAATTACAATATAATTATACATAAGGTTTTAAGTATGAGTGACAGGCATTAGTTTTATATTAGCAAAGGACCTGAATTGATACATATATAAGGAAACAATTCAGTGGTGTTTTTTTAGAAATCATAGTGCCTAAATGTATTGAACACAATAATCAGTTTTATTTTCCCAGCTATGAGTTATTCAGTGAGCCACAGTTGACCGGGACTGCACATCACATTAAATTACAAACACATTTTATTTTTTATAGAAAGCATCCCACATCTAGAATATAATATACTCCTGATCTAGATTAGAGCCCAAAACTAGTTTCCCATCAAGAATATTTCCCACAATGCTATTTAAGAGAGTGCAATTAAAGGCAAGTAACTGGCTGATATATTGCTTTGGGGTAAAACCTCCCTCTCAGGCCCTGGTGACTATATTTTTTATTTTTATTTAGTTGTCAAATATGTAAAAGATAAAATGTATGTATAAACATGAACGCAGTAAATGGGTACAAATAAATGGGGACAGTAGGGAAGGGATGGTAGGTACACTGGTGCACTTATGCACACCCCTTACCGACCTCTTAGGAATGGGGTCAGGTCAACAGTAGATAGTCTGAGGTTAAATTATGGAGGTTTGGGGATATAACAATAGATATACGGACAAGTACTTGGCGATAGTCTGAAAATGGTTTGTATTGCTTTCTTCAGGGAAATTGATAGGAGTGTGTGTGTGTGCTTTTTAAATTTTCAGTCTATTCTATAGCCTTGGGCTATCTATCTCTCACCCAATGCTAACCAGATCTGACCCTAGTTGGTTCTATTTGAACAACTGAATCATGTACTTTGTTTTACAAAAAGTTGATAAAATATGTGTGTATGGGCTTGTGATACTTTTCCTAAACATAGCCATTTCTACATTTTTGAGTATCAAATTACATCATAAAAAATTCAGTACATACACAGTCAGTCCTTGCTTACTGACCAATTGATCGTACAACTAGTCCTGGAAGGTCTGGCTGTCTCAGAGGTCCCAAGGTGACATAATCATGATTGGGCATTTGGTAACTAGCTTGCATTTATGATGGTTGCAGCATCCCATTGTCACATGATCAACATTTGCTACCTTCCCGCTCTCCCCCCCCCCCCCCAAACAAAGTTAATGGAAAAGCCACCAAGGAAGGTTACAAGTTGTTCTGGTAAGTTGTTCTAACACTTCTCACAGATGCTACATGTCTCACTATCCACAGTTCCTGTATTCTTGCAGGGCCTGTGCCAGTCCTCCCAGGTAATACAATGATACAATAGCAGAGTTGGAAGGGACCTTGGAGGTCTTCTAGTCTAACCCCCTGCCTAGGCAGGAAGCCCTATACCAGTGATGGGTGCCACAGGTGCCACACGGAACCATTTCTTAGGGCACGCAAGGCATTGCCCTGTCAGCACTAGTGTGCATATATGTGCGGTGGCCAGCTGATTTAGGCCTTCTTTTGGGACCATTTGTCGCCCTCTGGAGGCTTCGGGGAAGCTCCTGAAGCCTCTGGAGGTGGGGGGAGGCAGTTTTCACCCTCCCCAGGCTCCTAGAAAGCCTCTGGAGCCTGGGAAGGGCGAAAAAAGTGCGCCAAAAGCAGGGGGTCATGCACATTACATTATGGGTGTGGCACGCTCACGCACGACCCCCCTGCGCTCCCCCCGCTTTTGGCACGCAAGCCAAAAAAGGTTAGCCATCGCTGCCCTATACCATTTCAGACAAATGGCTATCCAACATCTTCTTAAAGACTTGCAGTGTTGGGGCATTCACTACTTTTGGAGGCAACTTCTGTTCCACTGCTTAATTGTTCTGTCAGGAAATTTCTCCTCAGTTCTAAGTTGCTTCTCTCCTTGATTAGTTTCCACCCATTGCTTCTTGTTCTGCCCTCAGGTGCTTTGGAGAATAGTTTGACTCCCTCTTCTTTGTGGCAGCCTCTGAGATATCGGAAGACTGCTATCATGTCTCCCCTGGTCCTTCTCTTCATTAAACTAGACAGACCCAGTTCCTGCAACCGTTCTTCATATGTCTTAGCCTCCAGTCCCCTTATCATCTTTGTTGCTTTGTTGCCCTCCCCTGGCTCCCCATCCACAACCTCTCCTGCTCCTTACCTGGGATTCCAGCCACTTCCTACTTAAAGCTCTCTTAACAAAATGTAGAAATGATTTTTTTTAACAGACAGAGACCCAGACACAAGAAAATAATAGATATCGAAATACAGACAATGTCAAATAGTGTGATTAATATGCTTTTGTACAAGTATCAATCACCTAATGTAATATACAGAATAACAAACCATGGTGGAGATCAATTACTTCTGTCAATGACCTCATACTTTAGTGGACCACATAATAGTTTCTACCTTAACTCCAAATATCAGAGGCTCTATTGGGATATAAATAAAATGAATTATAGAATTGGTAAGGATTTTTAAGGTTCGATTTTGATTTACCTGAACATGGACGCATGTAGCCTGTGAACAAACAATGCTAATTTTTAACTCAAAAGGTATTTCGGAGACACAAGCTTTATCTTGTGAAGTCAGTAGGGATGTAAGCTAAAATCCTCCACTATTACACATTTTAACCTTATGAAACTTTGATTCAAATGCCTGCTGATCTTTCAAGGCCTTGTTGATCTAATAAAAGATACAATTGTACCAATCCAACTTCCAAAAGATATTGTTTTTAGGTCGGAATAAATTTCATTCTAATATCTTTTTCTGCCCTCCAAGATTATCAACAATTGGGAACTAAGGGATTTGGCACACACACACACACACACAAAAGCCTGTGACTGCTACATTGCAAATCTGTTATTATGACGACACAAAAGAGAGTGAAAGGATGCTGCGGCGATATTGTGGCACAACTTATTTTGAGATAACTTGGCTGTTCTATAGAGAGTTGATGACAAAGAACCTGACATTCAGATATTCCACTGGGTGAAAAAAAAAAAATAGCCAGAGCCAAAATGCGGTTCTGTTGAATAGCACAAATCACAATGCCTATGAAGTGTATCAGTGCTTTCATTGTTATTTTGACTTAAAGAGCACATTGGCATAGTGTTATCCAACACCGAGTTCATAATATAGAGCAGCCAGCTGACTTTTCATCTCTCTACTTCACCAGAATTAAATGGGAGAGAAAACTCTTCATAGTGTTATCATACCTTATAAGAAACGTTTAAATAGGGCTTTCCTATAAGCCTGCCTGTGTAATCCTTATTATCCTACCTCTTCCAGCATAAATTGACTTCTTTTAATAACAGTCAGGAACTGAGTGTTAAAAAGGATGCCACTCAGAAAACTGAGAAATACATCAGTATATAATAGGAAACCCTAAATGTCCCCCGTAAATGGGGGGGAAGGAAGAAGGGAAACCCAACGTTTGAAGAGTGTTGAATGTTAGTTGGGGAAATCAGGGTTTGATGAAGAGATAAACAGGATGGAGAAAGCATGTCTAGAGAAATGGTTGTCTGATAGGTGGGAAAAACACCTTTATTGGAGTCCCCATGTGCTTCGTGCCATGGTTCACACTGACAATGTTCATAGAAGATGATTCATAAAACAATAGTGATAAAAAAAGGCTCGACATTCCGTCTGCGGTTGGGCTTAAGCATAGTACACATGGTACACAAAATTGTCTGCTGTAACGTCCTAGCTGTAAACAACTACTTCATCTTCAACCACAATAATACACAGGCAAACCATCAATACAAACTCAAGGTTAACTGCTCCAAACTTGATTGCAGAAAATACAACTTCAGCAACAGATTGGTCACGTTTGGAATGCTCTACCTCAGTGGTTTTCAACCTTCCCAATGCCGTAACCCTTTAATATAGTTCCTCGTGTTGTGGTGACCTCCAACCATAAAATTAGTGTCTCAGTTCCTAAGATCATCGAAAATATGTGTTTTCCAATGGTCTTAGGCAACCCCTGTGAAAGGGTCGTTTGACCCCTGAAGGGGTCCCGACCCACAGGTTGAGAACCAGTCCTCTACCTGGTTCCATTGTTACATCCTCAAACCCCCACAGCTTCAACTTTAACTGTCTACGGTGGACTTCACCCCATTCCTAAGAGGTACATAAAGGGGGGCGGTGCATAAGCGCACCAGCTTGCCTATTATCCCTGTCTTACTGTCTCCATCTATCTGAATTTACTTCCTTTGTTCATGTTTATGATCATACTTAAACCTGTTACCTTGTACAGGTTTGACAAACAAACAAACAAAAAACATATATGAGGAATAGATTGCATCTATTGGAAGATTTCAGGTACCCTCTCTACCACTATAATAAAAATGGAGAAAATGTATAAGATTTTGGAAGCTGCTGCTAGTCAGAAGAGACAATATGTTTTAATAAACAAATAGATAGGGTTCCCACATCATGAAGAGCCCAATGTGGTTTGTTTGACTTTAACTTAGGGATCTGAGTTGTAATAAAAGATAGCAATGAAGACTTATGTCTGTGTTTCTTTGTGTTACTTTGTGATAGCATTGTGAATTTGAAAGACAAATTGAAAGCCATAGCATAACAAATGATGGGGAAACAATTACTGTGATGTGTAAACTTACACTAATCATAATTTGAACTGCTACCAGCATTCTAATTATGACACCAATTTCACTGGATTTTGCAAGGTGATTTTCTTACTGTACGTTAGAAGGTTATGGTTACTGAGTCATTGTGTTTTCCACCCATCCTTGAATAGGCAAAAGACCATACTACCCTGAAATCTGCTGTCTCCATTGCTGATCTCTATCTTGTCTCTATTTTGAATCATTGCCAGTCTGTCTCCTCCTCAAGGTTATGGGTAGAGAAACAGAATGTTTTAAGGGGAGAAATGAGATTGTGACATTGTGACATGAGAAAGTCACTAACTTTCTCCCCTTGCCAGATCATATTTCTAGGTATAATTTTATTCAGATGCAAATGTTAGTTATAAAATATTACAGGCTTGTCTGGGATTAAAAATATAAAGTAAGCATAGGGCAAAACCATCTAAATCATTGCCAAAAAGCTCTATCAATTTCTAACTTTATTTCCATCAACTACAATACTATTTGTCATTCTGATCTTGTAAACTAGGAAATAATGAAGGATAAAGATTTATTATTGCCAATAAACACAAATAAAGTGAAATCTAGCATAATAGTAGATGAGATAATTCAATGTTGTACAACAACTTCATTTACTTCAGCAGATATCAAAAGTACAAAATACCCCAAGTGGTACATAAGACATTTTAGTTCTTGGTAAATTTCTCTTTGCGGTAAATAAAATTAAAATAATGATATAGTTCAAAGAACAATTCTCCTTAAAATGTAAACCTTAACTTTGTTGGAATAGTTTTGGTCATGTTGTGCAAAAACAGAAATTGCTAATTTATCTTTGAAGTAAGAGGCATAGACTTAAATTTTAAATTAATTCAAAACAGTCCATTGCTTACTTTTGTGATTTCTGGGTTCTTCTAACTTTAACAACAAAAATAAGATTATATATATATTTTTAAAATGTGCATCAAAAGTGAAATAATATACAGTAGTACATTTAGATTAGACTATTGCAATGAATCTTATCTAGGTCTGTCTTCAATTCTTTTATACCTAATTTATCTAAAATAATGATTTGGGTGGATTACAACCAGTTAGATAGAAAGGTTATAGAAAATAATAGTAAGTACTGAAAAATGTGTATGTGTGTATACATACACATTGCTTGCAAAAGAAAGTTTGCATGATTTGTCATGTGTTATCCAGAATCTTCCTTCAATGTATAATATTGAATACAATGTATAGTATTCAAACTAAGGTCTAAAAATGGAGAAGTAGTCAATAGATCTTACATAGTACTTGTGAAATATGTTCCAAATGCCTAGTTCTTCTAGTATTCTAACTCTTAAACTTTCTAGACATCCTTAACACAAAACTGTCTGGCATTTACTCTGAGCTTGGTTTGTTTGCTTGTAGACATTTTCTTACCTGATTAAGTAACATCATCAGTCACAATGATGGAGTTTGCTCCTTGTTTATATACATAAGCTTGTCCTACCTGAAGACTCCAGACAGTTTTGTGTTAAGGATGTCTAGAAAGTTTCATTACCTATTTGGATAATGAAACATCTATAAGCTAACGATCAAGATCAGGGAGCACCAAAGAGTCCACAGTTCAGCTCTGAGCTTCATAGATAAAACTTTTACGGGATAAAACTGTGTAAAATGGTATGTTGGAAGAAATCATGTAGGCCCTTTCTTCTAAGAGTCTGTTCAGTGAAGATAACCTAAAATGGAGTACCCCTAGCAGATGGCTGCTTTGGTTCTGTCTAAAGATCATTCCTCCAGGCAATAGATCACATTGATTAATGGCTTCAACTATTATGAAACTTCTTCTAATGTTCTGTAAAATCTCTGCACGGCACTTAAAGCCTTGAAAAAGCTCAAAAAATGGCTCTAATTAAGGTCTTTTCTCCCAGACAACCTGACCCGGAAGTGGATTTTCCCATTGCTTGGGAAATCGGGAACAAAAACAACACACAAATGGCTTTTGTTCAGTTTCATTTTGAGGAAACCTGTCATTGATAAAACAGAGTTCAAGATTCACTAAACCAATTAAAATGTTTTCGCCTCAGGAGATAAATAAAAACACATGATAGGGCTAAAGCAGAGTGGAGAGTGGTAATCAGTACAGTAGTTCATATTGAACAATATTGAACACTGTAACAATAACACATAATAAATCATTTTGAAAGGTGGATTCAATATATTCTTTTCCAAGGACAAACAAAGTATACTGCTGAGGATTGAAACCAGGTCCTCCACTGCTTTTATGATTCATTTCAGGAAGGAAGGGCTAAAAAAGATTTTTCCTTCTTGTGCTGCACATCATTCCTTAACTTAGTGCCAGTTGCAAGCCAATCTATCATGAGGCAGTGAATGTAGTTAAAATGAGAAAGAGAAAGTATTGAGCATGTGTGTGAAAGAGATAGTGTCTCTGCATGTGTGTGTCAATTGAGATTTATGTGTGTGCGTGCATGTGTGTATGCATACAACTCACTTTGTCCCTCCTTCCTACGGTTGTGTAAAGAGCATGAGAACGGTGCATCAATACTACCGGAAAAAGAAAGAGCGATTTTGTTCTGTATGGCATTTCACTGCTAGTGGTGGGATTCAGTCAGTTCACATAACTTCGGTATTTATATTTATTTGATTTATATCCCCCCCTTCTCCAAAAGGACCCAGGGCAGCGCTCAGGAATTTAAAATACACACAAAATACAAAAATACAAAAATTTAGAAACCTATTAAATATTTAGTCCTGTGCTAAAACCAGTTGTTAACCGGTTTTAGAACCGGTTGTTAACTTTCTGAGCTGGTTGTTGGAAGAAATCATTAGGGGAGAGAACCGGTTGTTAAATTATTTGAATCCCACCACTGATTTCACTACTGCCCTAAATGGATGTAAAGAAACAATGGATAAAAACTCAAGGAGAGAACCAACCCAGAACTAAGGATATTTCCTGACAGTTGGAAAAATTAATCAGTGGAATCACTTGCCACCAGAAGTTGTGGGTGCTTCCCACAACTGGAAGTTTTAAGAAGAGATTGAACAATCATTTGCTTGAAATGGTAGAGGGTTTCCTACCTGAGCAGGGGGTTGGACTAGAACAGGGATGTCAAACTCACATCATCACAACGGCATCACATGACAGATTGCGACTTTCCCCCCTTTCGCTAAACTGGGTGTGGGTGTGACCAGCAAGTGACGCATCTAACCCATGGCCATGAGTTTGACAGCCCTGAACTAGAAGATCACCAAGATCATTTCCAACTCTGTTAAAGGATCTTGTTAAAATTAACTCTGTTAATTTCTGTTAAATTGATGACTCTACCTAATTTTGAGCAGAAAATCCCGGAGAAGGAAATAGCTGATTTTTATTTTATTTATTTATTTTCAATTTATATACCGCCCTTTTCACCAAAAAGGGACTCAGGACGGTGCACAGAAAGATAAAACCCCACAATATACAAAATTTTAAAAACAATTAAACCAATATAGCTGTGCTAAAATTGAATAAATAGTTAAAACCATAAATAACAAATTAAAATAGTCCCTAATCTATGTCAGGCCGGCAAGACGAAAGAAATGAGCTTTTACCATCTGACGGAAGAGTCGTAGGTTCGTGATGGTACGGATATCGGGGGGGGGGGAGGTCGTTCCAGAGTGTCGGACCCGCCACAGAGAAGGCTCTTCCCCTGGGGGTCGCCAGTCGGCAAAGACCGGCTGATGGCACCCTGAGAAGGCCAACTCTGTGAGAGCGGACAGGTCGAAGGGAGGAATGTGGTAGGAGGCGGTCTCTCAAGTAACCAGGACCCGAGCCAGGGAGCACTTTGAAGATGGTAACTACAACCTTGAAGCGCACCCGGAAGACCACAGGCAGCCAGTGCAGCTCGCGCAGGAGAGGTGTTATATGGGAGTAATGAGAGACTCCCAGAATCCCCCGCGTGACTGCATTCTGCACTAGATGGAGCCTCCGGGTGCACCTCAGGGGGAGCCCCATGTAGAGGCCGTTGCAGTAGTCTAGGCGGGAAATAATGAGGGCTTGAGTGACCGTGCGTAGGGCATCTCGGTCTAGAAAGGGGTGCAACTGGCATATCAGGTAAACCTGATAGAAGGCCCCCCTGGCCACGGCCGTCACATGGTCATCTAAGGACAGCCGTGAGTCCAGGAGGATGCCCAAGTTGCGGGCCCTTTCCGCGGGAGCCAATGACTCGCCCCCGATAGCCAACGATAGCTGAGAATTTGCATGACTTGCAAACTGTGCTTCTTTTAGGAAAATATTTAAGAAGTATGAGTGAATATATACTGTAAACCCAAAGAGTGCTCTCTTTTATATAATTATAGTTTAGGTTTTGGCATATTTATATTTTTTTGTCAAACCTATATGCTGTATAGGTAGGCAAAAATTATCAAGACACTTATTTTTTACATCTGTAATGAGAGGAGGTATTCTGCCAGTTCTGCCAGGTTCTGGAGAACTGGTAGTGGAAATTTTGAGAGTGGGGAGGGAATGAGGATTTTGCAGTGTTCTTCCTCTGCCATGCCCACAAAGCCACGCCCACAGAACCAGCAGCCAAAAAAAAAAAATTTGAATCCCACCACTGATTTTCATATAAGTATAGTATAAAAACAATGCTCCTAGTGACTGGAAATAAAATAGATAAAATGACAAAGGTATAGTTAAAGTATTAGGCACTATATATAAAGGTTTGGGATAACCCTTGATCTTTATTAGAGAATTTTCATTTCTAAAGAAAATATTTTTGATATAGCTTTAGTTCTCAGAAACAACAGATTTCAACCAGTGATATGGGGGGGGGGAACACCAACTAGGATCAGTTAGCCCTCTTAGATTAACGCAAAACCAAAACATGTTTCTGTCCTTCATGAAAGATATCCAAGATCGAATGTCAGAAGCACAAGTTGACCGAGAAGCCGTCTGCCAAGCAGATTTTTTCAGGGTTTCTGTTTTCCCTGTTAATATAAGGGTAGAAATATAAACACACATAGATAGTGCAGATAATGTGAAAATCATAATTATCAGCATTTGTTGCTATCAACATATTTTCTCAGCCAAGTTAAACAACTGGTCGCCAATAAGTCTTCAGTAAAGATAAACTTGAGAATGAAAAAGGAAATTGTTAAAGGCCTTGTTAAAGGTCAAGAAGGAGTATATGCCACCTACTCTTAAGAAGGCAGGAAGCAATACAGGCACAACTATTGCTGTTCATTTTGCTGCACCATTTCCTTCCTCTATTTCAGGGGTGTCAAATTAGATTTCATTGAGGGGGCGGCACTGCCAGCTCAACATCACTCATGTTGGGGGCACCTGTGGTGGTCCGAGCACTCTGCCAGTGAAAATGGACTCCCAAGCTCTGTTTCTTGGGCAACAGCAAAAATGGAATTGGGAGCGCTGCACACAGCCCTTCCAAGCTCTGTTATTGCTGGCAGAGGCACTGAGGGCCAGACCGTTACTGTTTCCAGCATAGCCTCGTGGGCCAGATCTAAGCACCCTGGGGGCCAGATCCAGCCCCTGGGCCTTGAGTTTGTCAACCCTGATCTACTGCATCCTTTCTGAGCAATTGCTGAAAAAGGGCTGTCCTAACTTTTCTGCGTGATGCTCATGATAGGGCTGCCTTATTCCTTTGGTCTGTTGCCCTCTACCTTCAGTATATTACTAATCACAGCACAGCAACAGGATCAGATTGGGTGGGATATAATAAATTGGTGCTGTATCACCTGTGCCCATAGGTATCTCTAGCTTGCTTCCCTCTGCCAAGAAAAAAAATCAAGTACAGATCACGGCATAGCAAAAGAATCAACAAAAGAAAAAGAGTTTCTAGCAAAGGTTCTTGGAAAAACATGTTCTGGGGTTTTTTTCTACTTTTGTTGTAATTTCGCAGTGAATGTATTTCAACGTGTAAATCAGGAAAGTTGCAAAGCTCAACAGAATAATAGTTTACTAGAGAAGGGAACAACTGATCATTGTGGAAAGTGATCACTCTTCTGCTGTTAATCTTGCAATTCCCTTCAAATTGTGAGCATTGTCAATAACAGCATGGGATTTCTGCATGCTATGGTCAGAAATATCAAAATAGCAACCACAGCAATACAATTTTATTTGTATTGCAGATGGGAAAAAAAAGGGTGGGATTCAATTGTACCATTGTAGGAACCATCTTGACTTTTTGTTGACACACCATGAGGAAACCCTTGGCAACAACAGAAATTGAGCAATTCTTAAAACAGCTCTTTTTCTTCTACTGTTCTTGTACATATCTGATGGTGCCTCTTTTCCCAAATTTTAGCATACATTTGAAAAATAATATAATTTCCTTCAAGTCCAGAGAAAATCCTCACAACTGCATCTAAATAGCAGTTTGGGTATTGCCAACTCATTGGTGGTATTTGTGTGCCTAAGCTGCTACTGTTGAAACAAGACGCCATGCTGTAGATTTAATCTGTAGGAACATCAATGATTAGGAAGTGTGGTGATAGTGGCAGTCCTCCTATTAGACCAATGTTTCTCAACCTTGGCAACTTGAAGAGGTATGGACGTCAAGTTCCACAATACTCCAGCTACCTCTTCAAAATGCTAAGTTTAAGAAATACCATATTAGACGCAGTCAAAAAGGTGTCCAAAGATGCTTTTTCAGGAGGGACTTTCTTGGTTTTTCTTTTCACTTCACATCCAAGAAGCTTTTTCAGCTCTGGGAAATGGAAGGATTTATTTCCTTGCAGACAGTTGGCATTTACATTGTTTTAGAGATTCATTGAAGCACTTGGAGGTTTATTTGTGCTTTCAGGGTCACCTGAGTAGTCCTGGTTTCTATAGTCTGCAATTTTTTCCTCTGAAATCTATTCCTACTCCCACACCATTCAAAGGATGTCCATCTTGAATTGTAAAGCTAAATCTCCAAATCTTTTGTAGAGATTTCCCAACTGTCCTATCAGAGCTGAAGAGACTTCTTTGATTAGAAGCAAAATGTCTTCAAAAGAAAAAAACAAGAAAATGTAGATCCCTCCCGAAAAAGCATCTTTGGGACAACCATGACCTGGATGACTGAGAATCTCTACAGACAGTAGAATAGGTGCCTAAAGCAGAAGATGTTGGGAAAAGAGAGGTAGTAGCAAAATACTAGATAATCAGCAATGTGGGATGCTTAGACCAATGGTGATCTAAGTGGTGATGAAATAAGATTCAGCGGCCAAACTATCTATTGTGATGTGGTATATAGAAAATATTCACCTAGGACAGTGGTCGGCAAACCACGGCTTGCGAGCCACAAGCGGCCCTTTGGCCCCTCGAGTGCAGCTCTTCCTCCACCCAGCCACGGGCAGACTCCGTCTGTTTCATAGGCGGCGGCTGCTGCCCCCGAGCCCTGCGACGCACGGCTCCCACCGTCTGAGGTCGCTCGGCAGCCACGTCGGGCAGGATGGCCGAGCGTGCCTCCACCAGCTCCTTCCAACAGCCACCACGGTGCACTTTCTGGGGCTACCTGGAGGGGCTGGCATGTTGGCTGGAGAGGCTACGGCTGCCTCATCCTGCAGCGAGCGAGCAGGCGGGTGGAGGACCTGAGGCCTTAAGCGCCACTGAGGTCATCCGGGTGCTGCATGCCCACCTCCCTCCCAGCCCCATGTGGTGCCCGGACAGCCTCAGTGCCGCTTAAGTAAGGTGACCAGACATCCCGCTTTTGGTGGGACAATCATGCTTTCAAAGAATTAGTCCCGCCTCCCGCGGCCTCTTCAAAATGTCCCGCTAAATGCCTGGGGCAGCATCGGGCAGCAGGCAGGCAGTGGGCGCTCTGCATGCGCTCAGACAGAGGCACGGGGCGCGGGCAGGAAGCGGCGGGCTTGCGGGCAGGCAGAAGGGGAGGGCCGGTGAGGGTGGAGCCAGACAGGCTCCAGGCGGCAGAAGAAGAAGAGAGCAAGCCGGAGCCCGCGTGGCCCTGAAGTTTCCGCTGTGCCACCATTCGCTGAGAGCGGCCGGCCGGAAGCCCTGCCGCCCACCCATCTGGCAATGGGCACCTGGGACGAGCCGGGTGAGGAGGAGGCGGTGGTGGGGCTTCTGGCCGGCCACTCTCAGCTCATGGCAGTGTAGCGGAAACTTCAGCTGCACTGCCATACGCTGCTCCGGCTGGCTCTCCTCTTCTTCCGCCATCTGGCTCCTCCCAGTGCCAAGCCAGCTAGCAGAGCAAAGAAGGAAGTGGTTGGGTCCGAGAAGGGGGGAACATGGGTCGTTCCTACAGAGGGCTTTTCCACCTGAACGGTCATAGGGAGGGGTAGGGGCGATGGGAGACAGGAAGGTTACCACTGGGTGGAGGTGCGTGGTCGTTGGTTACAAGTTGTCACGCGCACCAACCCACTGAGCTCCCCCCGCGATCTAGGTGGTCCGGGTTCACAGAGCCAGGGCCCTAGGCTGATGTTATGCAACGCCAGGTCCGTGGTCAACAAAGCCGCCCTTATTAACGACCTTGTGTCAGAGGGGGAGCCGGACCTGGTAGGGATTACGGAGACCTGGCTGGGCCACGAGGGAGGACTTCCTCTCGTGGATATGTGCCTGCCAGGTTACCGCATGTTTCATCAGCCCCGGGCCCTAGGCAGGGGGGGAGATAGCGGTTATTGTTAGGGAAGGTCTTGAGCCGAGAGAGACCATTGTACCACAGATCACAGGCTGTGAGTCCCTCTGCGTGAAATGGGGCCCAGGGAGGCAGTTGGGCATGCTGATCGTGTACCTGGCTCCCCGCTACATGACAGCAGCCCTGCCGAGCTCCTTGAGATGATCACTGCGGTGGCGGTTGAGACCCCCAGACTGGTAGTCATGGGGGATTTCAACCTGCCATCGGTGGGTGAATCATCCGAGGCAGCTCGGGAGTTCATGGCCTCCATGACGGCCATGGACATGACCAAGGTAATTCAGGGTCCCACACATGAGGGAGGACACACGCTGGATTTGATTTTTGTCTCTGGTCAATGGACGAGTGATCTGGGTGTAGGGGATTTAGCCATTGTACCCATGTCATGGTCAGATCACTCACTTCTCCGGCTCAACTTTCCAATTGCTACACCCCACCGCGGGGAGGCAGAACCAGAGATCCCTAGGTGGTTCCGCCCCAGGCACCTGATGGACCCTGAGAGGTTCCAGATGGAGCTTGGGACATTACCTGTGACCCTGACCCGCGGCTCAACTGAGGACCTGGTGGCGGCAGGGAGCACCGCGGCCACCGGGGCCTTGGATTGGGTCGCACCCTTGCAGCCTCTCTTGCAGCGCCGAGCCACCAGGGCTCCTTGGTTCACTGAGGAGCTGAGGGTGATGAAACGCCGCAAGAGACACCTAGAGAGGAGATGGAGATCCACACCCTCTGAATCCGACCGAACACAAGTGAGAGCCCATTTGAGGACTTATCTTGTGGCGATAAGAGTGGCCAAACGATCCTACTGTGCCACTTTTATCGCATCTGCAGATAACCGCCCTGCTGCCCTGTTTGGGGTGACCCGCTCCCTCCTTCAACAGAGGCCGCAGGAAGCCCCTCTGCAGGGCAGAGCAGAGGAATTTGGAGAATATATGCAGGATAAAATCGCTCAGATTTGAAGCGAGTTGGCCTCCACTGAAAGTAGTCTGGAGGGAAGGTCTGAGGCAGGTCTTGAGACAGTTTTGTAGGAGGAGTTTGACTCTGTTACTTCCGAAGATATGGACAGGTTACGTGGGCGATTGAGGGCCACCACATGTTTATTGGACCCGTGTCCCTTCTGGCTTGTACTGGCATCCTGGGAGGTTACACGAGGCTGGCTCTAGGAAGTAGTGAATGCTTCTTTGAGTGAGGGGACCTTGCCTAGCGTCTTGAAAGAGGCGGTGGTGAGACCCCTCCTCAAGAAGCCTTCCCTGGACCCAGCATTGTTAGTAAATTACTGTCCGGTCTCCAACCTTCCCTTTTTGGCAAAGGTTGTAGAGAGTGTGGTGGCACAACAGTTTCCCGGTCACCTGGAGGAGATTGATTATCTGGACCCGTGCCAGTCCGGCTTTCGGCCCGGGCACAGCACTGAGACGGCATTGGTCGCGTTGGTAGATGATCTCTGGACGGCCAGAGATGGGGGTTGTTCCTCCATCCTGGTCCTATTAGACCTCTCGGCGGCTTTTGATACCATCGACCATGGTATCCTATTGCATCGACTGGAGGGGTTGGGGGTAAGGGGCACCGTTTTACGGTGGTTCTCCTCCTACCTCTCTGGTCGATCACAATTTGTGTTGGCAGGAGGGCAGAGGTCGGCCTCGCGACCCCTCACATGTGGGGTGCCTCAGGGGTCGGTCCTCTCGCCGCTCCTGTTTAACACATATATGAAGGCGCTGGGCGAGATCATCCGTGGTTTTGGGGTAGAGTTCCATCTCTACGCTGACGATACGCAGCTGTATATATCTACCCCAAACCACCCCAACGATGCTGTCGAAGTGATGTCCTGGTGCCTGGAAGCCGTGCGGGTCTGGATGGGAAGGAACAGACTCAGACTCAACCCGTCCAAGACCAAGTGGCTGTGGCTTTCGGCGTCCTGGTACAACCAGTTCACTCCATCACTGGCCATAGGGGGTGAACATCTAGCCCCTGTGGATGGGGCACGCAATTTGGGCGTCCTCCTGGATACCCGGCTGTCTATGGAAGATCAAGTGATGGCTGTGGCCAGGGAGGCATTCTACCAGGTTCGCTTGGTACTCCAGTTGCGTCCCCTATTGGACCGGGATGCCCTTCGCACGGTCATTCATGCCCTTGTGACATCCCGCCTAGACTACTGTAACGCTCTCTACATGGGGCTTTCCTTGAGGTGCACCCGAAGACTGCAGCTAGTCTAGAATGCAGCCGCGCAGGCAATTCTGGGAGCCCCTAGGCATTCCCACGTAACACCACTCCTGCGCGAGCTGCACTGGCTGCCTGTGGTCTTTCGGGTGCGCTTCAAGGTGTTGATCACCATCTTTAAAGTGCTCCATGGCACGGGACCTAGCTATCTGCGAGATCGCATCCTGCCCCATACATCCCTTCCACCGATTCGCTCCCACAGAGAGGGACTTCTCCGGGTGCCGTCCACTAGGCAGTGCCAGCTGGTGACGCCCAGGGGAAGGGCCTTCTCTGTGGCAGGCCCAGCTCTATGGAACGACCTACCCCCCGAGCTCAGAACAACCCCGGACCTCCGCTCCTTCCGCTAAAAGCTTATGACTCATCTCTTCCAGCAGCCAGCCTGGCCTAATCTACCTTCCAGCCTTTTTAGTCTGAATATTTAAATTGTTTTAATTGGGTTTTTAAGGGGTTTAGTTTTTAGGATTTTCGGTTTTTAGCGCAGGGATATAGTTGTTTAATTTGATTTTATATATTTATGATGTATCTTTGTTTGTACGCTTTTTAATCTCCTGTGCACCGCCCCGAGTCCCTTCGGGGAGAGGGAGCGGTCTACAAATTAAATTTGATTTGATTTGATTTGATCCCTCACCGGCCCTCCCCTTCCGCCTGCTGCCAGCCCACCGCTTCCTGCTCGTGCCCTGTGCCTCTGTCTGAGCGCATGCAGAGCGCCCACCGCCTGCCTGGCCCCACCGCCCCACCAGATGCCTAACTGCAGGTGCCCTGCTCAGAGGGGGGGAAGGGAGGGAGGGGGTCGGCCTGCGTGCACACCAGCCAGTGAGGGAAGTGGGCAGCAAGGAGCTGGGAAAGCCCCCCCCCCCATCGATGGTGTCCCACTTTAGGAAAGTAAAAATCTGGTCACCTTACGCTTAAGGTAGCCGCAGCCTTGGGTCCTCCCCCTGCTCGCCTGCCCACTCCCTCACTGCGGGATGAGGCAGCCGTAGCCTCCCCAGCCGACATGCGAGCCCCTCTGCTGCTTCTCGGGGGGAGGGAGGGAGAGAATGACAGACACACAGGGAGACAGACATAGAGAGACAGAAATAGAGGGAGGGAGAGAGGGAATCAGACACACACATATACACACACAGAGTGACAGAGATGGGTGGAGGGAGGAGAGAGAGACAGATACAGAAAGAGAGGGGGAGACAGAGAGAGAGAGAGGGAGAGACAAAGAGAAAGAAAGAAAAAGAGAAAGGAAAAAAAAGATGAATGGTGGGTGGGAGGGAGGGAGTGAAAGAAAGAAGGGGGAGGGAGGAGGAAGAGAGGGATGAAAGAAGGAAGGGAGGGAGAGGTGAAAGAAGGACGGAAGGAAGGAAGGAAGGAAAGAAAGAAAGAAAGAAAGAGGGATGGAGGGTAGGAGGGAGGGAAGGAAAGAGAGGGAGAAAGGGGGAGGGAGGCAATGGAAGGAAGGAAAGGAAAGGAAAGGAAAGGAAGAAATCTATTTTTCTATTTCCTTCATCCTTTCCACCTCAAGCTACCTGTTTGGTTAACCAGCCTTTATATATAACGAGTGCCCATAAATCAATTTTTACCATCTTCAGAAGACCAAAGACCAGCCAGAAACGGTAGAAAGAAAGAAAGAAAGAAAGAAAGAAAGAAAGAAAGAAAGAAAGAAAGAAAGAAAGAAAGAAAGAACTTATGACCACAACTGAGTCCAAATTTTTGGTTGCTAAGCAAGATTGTTAAATGAGTTTCACCACATTTTCCAAGTTGGCCATGCCCACTGGGTCACATGACCGCTGAGCCACTCCCACAAAACAGGCCACACCTTTTGGCTCTCAAAAGAAATTTCAGTAGTGGTACTGCTGATATTTGGCTCTATTGACTAATAAGTTTGCCCACCACTGCCCTAGGACATTCCAGGAAACAAAAGATCTTGGATTGAGTGCTGACCAGGAATTTCTCATAAAGATATGCCCACACAACTAAAAATATTATAATTCACAGAATAAACATCATGGAAGTTGAAGTAGCACACAATCCACTTTTCAATTTGTAGCATTAACCAGGGTTCTGACTACAGTATGCATAACTAAACATACCTTGATTAAAACTGCTATTGTTAATTACATAGAGGTGATCACCCCATCTACGTTTATTGAAAATAAAATCCCACTAGATTTCCGTGGAATTCCTTCTTGGAGAATATTTTTTTGAGAGCTGGGTTAGAATAAAGTAGCTGTTTTTTAAACAATTGCTTGCTGAATAAAATTAAAAATATAGTTTTGCTTTTCCAGAAACCATAAATATGAATTCTGCATTTTAAAAACATTAAAAAGAGTAATCCAAGTCATCTTAAATGATAACAATACTGTCATTTTATATTAAATTAAATTCCATCCCCCACCCACAACCGAGAGGGGTAATGGAATTATGCAAAATGCTGTATAATGGGATATAATATCACGTAATAATATCCATCTTGCTGTCTTTCTCCCCTCTGAAAACTTAAGGAAAGGTGAACTGTTTATAATATTCTAACAGATTCTATACATTCATTCCTGCTATGTCACTTAATTTCAGGATTGAACTACTAAAAATAATGCACTGTATACCTGCATTTAAAGTGCCATGCTTCAGAATTTCAATTGTGGATAAGGAGTTTGAATTCCATAGAGGAAGATGTAGCCTTCCTTTTAAAGAGCAAAAACTGTTATCTACTGCCTCCTGGTGGTCTGTATGAATTCAATAAACACTAGAAACAAATTTAATTCAGTCTCATTCTGTTTAAACCAAGCTAAAGGTAATTAAATTAAATCTCTATTTTGTTCTTTTTTAATGTCCTCATCAATCTCCCTCCTCAATTTTTTTATTAAATGTCAAAACAAAAATGTAAAATCCAAACAGCAAAGAAAAATAATTTAAAAGAAAGAGATAGGTAGAAAGCAAAATTGGGGAGTGCAAACAAAAAGGGAAAAAACTATAGAAAAAAGGAACTTCAGATTTTCTTTAATAAAGATAAAAAATCTAAAAGACAATGACACAAAAAGAATGAACCATAACAGGCAGTACGTCTATCATAATAAACAAATCTAATTATGAAAACCCTGGATTAAAATTTCATTTATTTCAGTTTCAAACAAAAATCCAAGAGTGGGTTCCAAATAGAAATGAACTGTATAAAATATTTCTTTAGCACTCAAGTCAGTTTTTGATTCCTGAGAACTGCCTTGACTAGCCACTGAAGTTTTCTTGACAAGGTTTTTTAAGAACTGGTGTTTGTTTGTTGCCAGTGGCGGATTAAAGCTCACTGGTGCCCTAAGCACTGACAAATCCTGTGCGCCCTTTCTTTGTACATACTGTACAAATCTTCATTGGTTTTTCTTTCTTTCTCAACTGGTGGTGCCCCCTTTGGCCTGGTACCCTAAGCACATGGTTAGCCTGCTTAATGGTTAATTCACCACTGCTCCTTCCTAGAGCTGAGAAACAGCAACTGGTCCAAGATCATCCAGTTGACTTTGTGCTTGCAAGACCAGAACTCACAGTGTCCAGTTTCCAGGCCTGTTCCTTAACCTCTATATCAAACTGGTTCTCCCTTTTTGTCTGCTAGGGTTACAATACAATACAATAGCAGAGTTGGAAGGGACCTTGTAGGTCTTCTAGTCCAACCCCCTGCGTGGGCAGGAACCTTATACCATTTCAGACAAATGGCAATCTAACATCTTTTTAAAGACTTCCAGGGTTGGGGCATTCACAACTTCTGGAGGCAAGCTGTTCCAGAGGTTAATTGTTCTAACTGTCAGGAAATTTCTCCTTAGTTCTAAGTTGCTTCTCTCCTTGATTAATTTCCACCCATTGCTTCTTGTCCTGCCCCCAGGTGCCTTGGAGAATAGTTTGACTCCCTCTTCTTTGTGGCACCCTCTGAGATATCGGAACACTGCTATCATGTCTCCCCTGGTCCTTCTCTTCATCAAACTAGACATACCCAGCTCCTGCAGCCGTTCTTCATATGTTTTAGTCTCCAGTTCCCTAATCATCTTGGTTGCTCTTCTCTGCACTCTTTCCAGAGTACAATAATAAAATAATACAATAGCAGAGTTGTTACTCTGGGTTACCATTTTAAAATGGGTTACCATTTTAAATCATGAATTTTCCAAATGCATCAAATTATTACACCCTAAATTATTTTATTGGTGTAATCCAATAAAATATAAGGTCTCCAAGACTATGCAGTGTTACCATTCAATCATTGAGGTAGCATCCTCCAACGTCTCCTTTTCTGTTCAGTTTCACTTTCTTTTCAGTTTCAAATAAAACCTAGAGATATGAATCTTTTTTAGGTCAAGACTGCACATCACCATTGAGATGGCATGCCAATGGCCACACTTCCCAAATGAATAAGGCTAGCATAAACTGGTTTTGCATGGGCTGTAGTACAAACCAGTGGAAACTTCAGCACACATTTCCAAATAATATTTAATATATCCTTTGGAACTCTTAAAAATGACAGTTTTAGCAGCAATCTTTAGAACATAAGAACATAAGAATAATCTTGCTGGAACAGGCCACAGCCCATCCAGTCCAGCATTCTGTCTCACACAGTGGCTCACCATTTGCTTCAGGGTATTCCCAAGCAGATGTCTTCACCTGCTTAGGATTCCCTGCAAATGGCATTGAGAGATATCCTGCCTATCTCTCCAACCTGGAGGGTGTCCTTAGGCATTCATAATGATAGCTATTGATACCCTTGTTCTCCATGAACTCGTCTAATCCTTTCTTAAAGGTGTCGAGGCCGACAGCTGTCACCACTTCTTCTGGCAGGGAGTTCCATAGACCCGTGATCCTCTGCGTGAAAAAGTACTTCCTCTTATTTGTTTGAGGTCTAGCTTCCAAAAGTTTCATGGAGTGCCCCCTATTTTTAGTGTTGTGCAATAGGGAAAACAGTTTTTCCCTTTCTACTTTGTCTTCTATTTTTACGAGCTGTGCAGAAGAAGCAGTGGTGGGATTCAATTTTTTTACTACTGGTTCTGTGGGCATGGCTTTGTGGGTGTGGCATGGTTTGGTGGGAGCAGCTTGGTGGGTGAGGCAGGGGAAGGATACTGTAAAATCTCCACTCCTACCCCACCCAAGAGGAAGGTTACTGCAAAATCCATATTCCCTCCCGATCAGCTGAAACTCGGAGGCGAAGAATAGATGGGGATGGGGCCAGTCAGCAATGGTATTTACTGGTTCTTTGAACTACTCAAAATTTCCGCTACCGGTTCTCCATAACTGGTCAGAACCTGATGAATATCACTTCTGAGTAGCCATTTTAATAGAGAAGAAGATTGTTCTAGTTTTTGTTTTGTTGCCCTTGATTTAGACAAACCATTCCTTCCTGTCTTTTGGTTCTTTGCCAATAGTACATCTTAGTACCAATCAGGAGGGGCAGGTTGACAGAAGAGGACACCTTAGTCTCTTTCTTTTGGCTTTCACATTGGACATCTCTAAAGCTCTCCTAGAGAACATAATGTGTTCCAAACACGTGAAAAGGAATGACATTTTGAACTCATGGGAATATAAATATAACATTTTTAAAAAGTGACATTTTTGTAGATGGCAGAAATATCATATTTCTGGTGTTTTGGAAAAGCCTGGACTACTACTGTACTGTACAAGCTTTACTGTTCCCAGTTAATTGTGGAGGACGGGAAAAAAAACCCTCACCTTCATTAGTAGAAAAGTAAAAGGTAGCCTAGCACTAATGATAATAAATTGCAGCATCCTTAACAGAAATGGCACAGTTCTTTCAATTGCTTTTTGCCTTGTAGCATCAGAGCAGCTAAGCATAATTTATGCCCCCCCAACACCCAAACCTCTCTAATTTCTCCTTCTTTTTAGTTTTGTTTTGTCTGATGACATTATAACTAGTTCATGCAATATCAGGGTAATAACAATGATATTCTAATATTAATGCATGGAAAAAAGTATACACTGTGATGAATAATAGCTTCGTGTTTTTGGATCTCCTTGCCAAGTCATATTAAAATGACAAATAATTGCAATTGCTTTGCAGAGGAATGAACAGGCTCTGTAGTCAAAAAGCACATTAGGGACCAGGGGTGTCCATTTGTTATCCTTTGTCAGGAAAACATGGTTCTTAATGAAAGAGAATGAAGGGACACTGATTGAGGATGGTGACACTAAGCCTCTTTCTCAGCAAGAGCGCTGACATGGGTATTAAGAAGCAAACTGAAAGGTTAAGACACAACTTTGGAACTTGAGAATCTGAAATAATGCAACTCTTCTCTTTGCCTAGACTGCCATTTAAAAGTGACAAGTTTAAATGCTGTGGCCAGCTGCCTGAGGTCATGATGGCTAGAGAGCAGATTATAGTGGAAGAAACAATCAATGCCTTCTGGAAAAGAAAGAGAAAATATTTATTTTATTTTATTTATTTTAGTTTGTCAAACATGTAAAAGATAACAGGTCTAAGTATAAACATAAATATGAACATAGTAAATGTGTATAAATAAATGGAGATAAAAGGACAGGGAGGGTAGGCACGCTGATGCACTTATGCACGCCCCTTAAAGACCTCTTAGGAATGGGGTGAGGTCGACAGTTTTAGGTTAAAATTATGATGGTTTAGGGATGTAACAACAGTAGAGCATTCCAGGCATTGACCACTCTGTTGCTGTTTTTGTATTTTCTGCAATTAAGTTTGGGGCAGTTTACCTTGAGTTTGTATCTATTGATACAAACTCAACAATTATTGATATGTTTTCAAATGTTGAATATAATACACACACACGTTTTAGAAAGAGGTCTCTGCTTTCTTTACTTTCTTTATCACTTTTTATTCTAAGCTACTGTTTTTCCCAGCTTAATAGTCTTAGCTAATAGCTTCAGCCAAGGTATTTTTCCTGAGTATAATGAGCATCTTTGGGAGATCTAATGTTTGGCAATAGAAGTCAACCATATGGAACATCATAAGTCATTGGGGACCCAAATGCTGACTGGGGCTGAAAGAGGTAAACACACACCAATTCAAGATTATGCACATCAGGTACTGCAGCTCCCTAGCCTCACTCCCACTCTTGAGTTTTCATTTGCTCTTTAGTTAATCCCAGCTTGATACACAGCATAAATCCATCTAGATCTTTCCTAACATGATACTTTCCTCCCTAAAATCCCTTTATACTAACTGCTTGAAATCCATATGCTACGCAATATGGATCAGAAAACACGCCTGAGAGGTGTTCCATTTCTCTTGTTCAAATCATATCCAAGTCCCTCCCTCCCTCCCTCCCCCCCCCTCTTATTAGGTGGATTTTTTTGTCTTTTGAGGCCATATTTCATGATGCCATTTTATAAAGGGACTGAGAGATAATTCAGAGCCCTGAGCCTTCACTTCATTTTGCAATCACAGCAGGTTAGCTACCATATTCCAGGACAATCTGTTAAACTAACCAGTTAACTCTATTAGCAGTTATAGTCCATAAACTCAATATTTTTTTCTCCGTCTTCTGCTATCTGTTTCCTTTATTCAGAGATGCTGGAGATTGTTTAGGAACTTTCTCACCAAAACAAGTGAACTTCATGTCAAAGGCTGTGCAATTCTACAGAAAATCAAGAGAAAATGTCCAAGTGACAGAAATGTAAGAGAATCAGAGATAATCAGTTTGATTAATACATGGCAGCAGTGCCATTATTTTAAAAAACCATATAGGCAAAAAAAAATTATACATTTCTATGATTACATTTTGTAATGTATAGAATTATTATGAGTTAGAAAAAGGTGTGAAGATATTTTTTTCATTCTAGTGAAAAGTTCTTTTGACCACAATAGGAGGACAAATTGTTCATAGATCTTAGGTGGCACTTCTGAAACATATATTTTCTGTTCTGTAATTTTCATGTGCAATGCTTGGACTAGAAGAAAAAAGAGACAGAATGCCAATATCTTGATGAATAATGCTCTTATTTGTCTTGTTTATAGTTTGATCTTTTTGGACATTCACCCTTAGTTCTAACGAGACTAAAATGGAAGATCCAGTAATGCATTTTGGAGTCCATATAAATGTAGAATTTTGTGAAGAAACTCAGATACAGAAAACAAAAAACCTCAAAAATGAAAAGGTAGGAACACATATTTAAAGTAATATATACAGTATCTTATACAGTGCAAGCTTAATTTTGATTAGCAAGATAAGTGAGCTCAGAAAGTAATAAAGATCTAATTTTGCTTAGGTTACAACACAAGATCTTTAGCCTTTCTCTATAATGCACCGTGGGTGTGTTTGAGCTAACATTTGTTGAGCCCCAGTTCTGTTGAATTATAAACCATTTTCTAAGAAAGATGGGTATTATAATCCAACATATCTGGGAATAGGCTGTATAAGATTCATTGAAACTCACTCCATAGAATTTCATTATAAAATAATTTGAATTGTTAGTATGCCATGTATTTTTTCTGACAGTCTTCTGCTAATTAATATAGTTCTTAAGTAACTATATAAAAGATTACAACTTTTAATTTGTAAAAGGTGTTTGAACAAATAAAATATTTTGTGAAACAGATTAATATGATCCTGAAGAAAAATGTCAGCATGAATGAATGAAAAACAAGAAAAAATTCAGATCAGGTCTGGATATCAACCAGCAGAGATAAGAAAAGCTATGGAGCAGATCACAAAGAAATAATCCATCAAGACCAAATCAGGTCCAGAATGACAGGTACCAGCAGCAGTTAATGTAACAGTCAACAAAAGGCTTAGTTGACATAGAAGAATATGTGGAATAGATGCTGCTGGTAAAGGATTCCAAGAAAATCTATAAGGAAACATTTCCAAAGGCATGTCATTTGTGGGAATTAATCCTAGTACTTTCCTTTTCCCAATGCCCCTCATTAACTTGGCCAATGCATATTCAGGAATGCATGTGAGTGACATTAAGTAAGTGGTATACAATAAGAGTTTTTTGTAGATTAACAGGCTATGTGATTTGTGTGATTTGAGTTCCAGGAGCAATCCATGATGGCATAAGATTCCAAACACTTGCATTACCATTTAAAGTAATATATTCAAGAATATTTTCTCATCGCATCTCCCCAAACGATTTACTACTTTTAATAGTAATTTTATTAAATATTATGATCGAAAAGAAGATAAAATACACATTAAAAATACAAGAATAAAAAGGAAAAATAGACACACACAAAAAGAAATTAGAAAAAAACCAGAAAAATGAATATAGTAAAGGAAAAGAAAAATGACTTCCTGCTTCATCGCAACAAGAATAAACAATTTTAGTAACATCACTTTATATTAAAATACAACAAATGGTATCTTCTTCCCCTACTTCATATCTCCTCTTCCCATACCTCATTACTTATTTACAAACAAACCTTTAAAGCCTCATTGTTCAATCCTGCTCAGTAAAATTTTATTAAGGGTTACCATATATATAAGAGTTTTAAACTTTGATAAGCTAAACCAATTGTATATCCCTTTCTTTAACCTCTTTTTAGCAATCTTAATCTTTAATTCTATAAAATAATTTTCTAGAATTTGTATTTTTTTCTTTGCCTCTTTTCACAAAAATTGTCAAGGCTTTAATAAGTTCCTTTTAAGTTATTCCGGTCACTCTTTTGGTTTGTTATTTATTTGCTTGTTTTAATTATGAAGACATAAATCAGTTTTATTTCTATGTGCAGTATAACATCTTTTCCCATATCATTCTTGCAGTCTGTAATTTTAATTCCACTTTCAGGTATAAGTCCAAGTTCTGTTCAGTATAACATATTCCCTTTTCTTTTTTCTTTCTTTTTTTTTTGTTTGAAAAAGTTTTATTGGTTTTAACACTTTATAATAGGAAAGGGGTAGATAAGGTGTTAGATAATATTTTGGAGCTTCCACATTGGGTTTGATGACCGGCTCCGAGTCTTCATACATATTCCATTAAAAAAAATATTAAAAGGAAGGGGTACATACATTTTAAAATCATAAATTTTCATATTATTTTATACATTCAATTACTTTGTACTATTGACATCCGTACAGGAATTACCATCATAAAAAAATATATAACAAATTATTTTTGCGATCTGAGCCTCTTTGCTATAGTCTCTTCCTCCTCCTCCCCACCAGCAGGCGGACCCGTGGCCCCTCCCGTTCCCATCTCATCATCATGCAGGATTGAGGAGTGTTTTTTAAGAAAATTATGTGCCTCTTCAACTGTTTTGATTCTAACTCTTCCTTCCTCCCAGAATACCAGCATCCTTTCCGGCATGAACCACTTGAACCACACCCCCTTTTTGAATAATTGTTTTGTTAAGAAGGAATAATTCCTTCTTATATCTCCTATTTTCTTTGGGATCTGCTTCAATATGGCCACCTCGTTTTGCTGATACATCAAAGGGCCCCCTCTTTGCGCTCTCAGTATCTCATCCCTCGTTGACCTTCTTATAAATTTAATATGTATCTCTCTGGGTACCTCATTTATTCTGGCAAATGCTGAATTAATTCTATAAATCAAATCAATGTCCCCCCAAATAAATTCCTTATCTTTCTTAATATAATCTGCTAACATAGTAGCCATCAGCTGTCTTAAATTCTCATTCGGTAATTCTGGAACATTCTGAAATCTTAAAAAGAAAGACATGCGTTCAAAATCAATTTTAGACATTTGACCAGTAATATCTGTAAGTTCTTTCTTAAAGTCTTTTATCTCTTCCTTCATCTCAACTGCCCCCCCTTCCAGCCCCACAATTTTTTGTTTATTATTTGTTATTTCTCTTTGCGCCTCCAATAATTCCAATCTTGTGCTTAAATTGTCTTTCCGGATTTGTTGCATTTCATTCATTATTCTTTGAAACATCTCCTCTACATTTAATGGCTGAGGGCTTGGTGACTTAGGATCCTCTACTTCTGCTTCCTTCTGTAACAAAGCTGAGATCTTTGGTTGTGAGGATGGGCTGGGTTTTGTAGATGCTGGAGCAGAGCTTGGTTTCCCAGATGGGGGTTTCCTCGATGCCATAATTAAAGTTTTAAGTGTTGGTGCGTAGAGAAGTTTTAAGTGTTGGTGCGTAGAGAAGAAAGAAAGAAAAAAAATGGCGCTGTTGGGCGTAGAGGTCTGTGAAGTCCGAGACAAAAGCAGCTGTAGTTCAAATTAAGTTTACAACGTCCAGAGAGAAAAAGGAAAAAAGGAAAAAACTTTCCAAACAAAAGCAGAAGGTTTCACAAAGGGAGAGAGCACCAAAAGACACCAGAGCAGGTCCTTTTCTTATATATTTTGAAATTAGCCTAATTTTGTTGAAATAGAGGAATGCTTATTTCCAAAAAAGAAAAGTTCCATCCTGGGAACAAAGAGAACGCCATCTTTCCGCGTTGCCGGCAGGGTGGAGAAAGCAAAAGTGGAAACAATCAATTTAAAATGTAGCAAGGCTCAGGATACATTGTCTAACAGCAATCCCTTAGTTAACAAGAAACTTCTTTTTTCAATAAATCCGACGGAAGTCACTTTCACTCTCTCCGCATCGCGGGACTCTTTATCCAATGCCACTTTATTTCCAGGGGGGTTGTTTCCAACTCCCCCCTATCTTCTCTTTTCATCAAATTGAATGTAAAAAAATCCAAATAAGGCACATACCATTTTTCTAATCCGGAGCCTCAGCGCAGCCATTCAGCCCCCGAGTTTCAGCTCCTTTTAAAATCCTCCATGTTCCAGCTCCTTCGGCGAAAGGGAAGCTCCCTCCCGAAATTTCCCCAGCCCCTAGAGCGAGGCGGGAGCAGGCCCCCCGACTGCCGTCGAGATGGGGGCCCTCACCACAAGTCGCCCGTGCAGAGGGGGGATTATGCCCATCCCCCCCGCACCCGAAGGCGCAGCTGAGGCAACACAGCGGCGGACGTGTGGGATCCACATCCGTCCGCATCCGAAGCCGGAAACGATCTCAACATATTCCATTTTCATAACACCTTTCATAACACCACACAATCTATCTATATTGGTAGCATCCAGTGGGACTGATCCATCTGCATCTTGAAGCCTAATTTGGATGCCATGACAACTTATTTCATTTAGGATTGAAGGAAATTCACTCAATGCAAAATGTGATGATACAAATATTCCTAATAACTGAAAAACAGTTAACAAGCAATTTTAAAAAGGGATTAGCAAAGGAAATATATGATTCCAGTATCCAACTGCAATTTAGCAGAATAACAGAGTTGGAAGTGACCTTGGAGATCTTCTAGTCCACCTTGGAGATCTTCTAGGTCAAGCAAGACATCCTATACCTTTTCAGCCAAGTGGTAGTCCAATCTCTTAAAAACATCCAATGATAGATCACAACGCCTGAAGGCAAGCCATTCCGTTGATTAATTGTGTCAGGAAATGTCACCTTATTTCTAATTTGGTCGTTTCCTTAATTAGTTTCCATCCATTGCTTCTTATTCTCCCTTCAGCTGCATTTTGAACAAAGATGACTGCTGTTTTGGGGTGCTCTCTTTGCTGGCTCTTCATTCCATTGGGTTTAT
Source organism: Rhabdophis nuchalis (assembly GCA_039707465.1). Classification (NCBI taxonomy): domain Eukaryota; kingdom Metazoa; phylum Chordata; class Lepidosauria; order Squamata; family Natricidae; genus Rhabdophis; species Rhabdophis nuchalis. Next base: position 31,755,191 of record CM077647.1, read on the forward strand.
TCATTCATCCCATTGGGACTCACAACCGGTTATCCGTGGCACAGTGGTCTCTCTCGGCTCAAGACCTTCCCTAACAATGACCGCCATCCCCCCCACAGGCCCTAGGCAGGGGTAGGGGTCATTGTTAGGGAAGGTCTTGAGCCGAGAGAGACCACTGTGCCATGGATAACCGGTTGTGAGTCCCTCTACGTGAAGTGGGGCCCAGGGAGGCAGCTGGGCTTGCTGATTGTGTACCTGGCTCCCCGCTACGTATCAGCAGCCCTGCCTGAGCTCCTCGAGGTGATCGCCGAGATGGCGGTTGAGACTCCCAGACTGTTAGTCATGGGGGACTTTAACCTGCCATCGGTAGGCGAGACATCCGAGGCAGCTCGGGAGTTCATCGCCTCCATGACAGCCATGGACCTGTCCCAAGTAATTCAGGGCCCCACACACGAGGGAGGACACACACTGGATCTTATTTTTGTCTCTGGCCAGTGTATAAGTGATCTGGGAGTTGGGGATTTAGTCATTGTACCCCTGTCATGGTCAGATCACTCACTTCTCCGGCTCGACTTTCCCACCGCTACACCCCACTGCGGGGAGGCGGAACCGGATTATCCAAGATGGGTTCCACCCCAGGTGCCTGATGGAACCCGAAAGGTTCCAGATGGAGCTTAGGCCATTACCTGTAGCCCTGACCCGCGCCCGGATGGAGGACCTAGTGGCTGCATGGAATAGTGCGGCCACTGGGGCCTTGGACCGGGTCACGCCTTTGTGGCCTCTCTTGCGGCAGCGAACCACCCAGACTCCTTGGTTCTCCGAGGAGTTGAGGGTGATGAAGCACCGCAAGAGACGCCTAGAGAGGAGATGGAGATTCACACGCTCTGAATCGGACTAAACACAGGTAAGATCCCATTTGAGGACTTACATTGTGGCAATAAGAGTGGCCAAGCGTCGATATTGTGCCACTCTTATCGCGTCCGCAGATAACCGCCCTGCTGCCCTGTTTGGGGTGACCCGCTCCCTCCTTCAACAGAGGCTGTGGGAAGCCCCTTTACAGGGCCGAGCAGAGGAATTTGGGGAGTATCTGCAGAACAAAATCGCTCAGATTTGGAGCGAGTTGGTCTCCACCGAAAGTGGTCCAGAGGGAACATCGGAGGCGGGTCTTGGGACACCATTCTGAAAGGAGTTTGACTCTGTTACTTCCGAAGATATGGACAGGTTGCATAGGAGACTGAGGGCCACCACATGTTTATTGGACCCGTGTCCCTCCTGGCTTGTACTGGCATCCTGGGAGGTTTCACAAGGCTGGCTCCAGGAAATAGTGAACGCTTCTTTGAGTGAGGGATTCTTGCCTACTGTCTTGAAAGAGGCGGTGGTGAGGCCTCTCCTCAAGAAGCCTTCCCTGGACCCAGCATTGTTAGTAAATTATCGTCCGGTCTCCAACCTTCACTTTTTGGTGAAGGTTGTAGAGAGTGTGGTGGCACAACAGTTTCCCCGTCATCTGGAGGAAATTGATTATCTGGACCCGTGCCAGTCCAGCTTCCGGCCCAGACATAGCACGGAGAGGGCATTGGTCGTGTTGGTAGATGATCTCTGGAGGGCCAGAGATGGGGGTTGTTCCTCCATCCTGGTCTTATTAGACCTCTCGGCGGCATTTGATACCATCGACAATGGTATCCTATTGCATCGACTGGAGGGGTTGGGGGTGAGGGGCACCATCTTATGGTGGTTCTCCTCCTACCTCTCCGGTCGATCGCAATTTGTATTGGCAGGAGGGCAGAGGTCGACCTCGAGGCCTCTCACTTGTGGGCTGCCTCAGGGGTCGGTCCTCTTGCCTCTCCTGTTCAATACATATATGAAGCCACTGGGTGAGATCATCTGTGGTTTTGGGGTAGATTACCATCTGTACACTAATAATAATAATAATAATAATAATAATAATAATAATAATAATAATAATAATAATAATAATAATAATAATAATAATAATAATAATAATAATAATATAATTTATAACCCGCTCTCTCTCCCCAAAGGGACTCAAGGCAGGGCACAGGGTAATTAAAAATATATATAAAAACCACAAACACAGTATTAAAAAGAATTAAACTCAACCCGCCCAAGACTGAGTGGCTGTGGCTACCGGCGCCCCGGTTCAACCAGTTGACGCCATCACTGGCCATAAGGGGCGAACATCTAGCCCCTGTGGAGCGGGCACGCAACCTAGGTGTCCTCCTGGATTCTTGGCTGTCAATAGAAGACCTTGTGACAGCCGGTGCCAGGGGGGCATTTTACCAGGTTCGCCTGGTGCGCCAGTTGCGTCCCCCATTGGATCGGGACGCCCTTTGCACGGTCACTCATGCACTTGTGACATCTCGTCTGGACTATTGCAATGCTCTCTACATGGGGCTCCCCTTGAGATGCACTCGAAGGCTACAGCTGGTCCAGAACGTGGCCACGTGGGCAGTTGTGGGAGCTACTAGATACTCCCACGTAACACCACTCCTGCGCGAGCTGCACTGGCTGCCTGTGGCCTTTCGGGTGCGCTTCAAGGTGTTGATTACCATCTTTAAAGCGCTCCATGGCACAGGACCTAGTTATTTGCGGGATCGTATCCTGCCCCATACATCCCTTCGGCTGATTCGCTCCCACAGAGAGGGACTTCTCTGGGTGCCATCCACTAGGCAGTGCCAGCGGGCGATGCCCAGGGGAAGGACCTTTTCTGTGATGGGCCCGACCCTCTGGAATGACCTCCCCCCCGATATTAGAACTACCACGGACCTCCGCTCCTTCCGCCAAAAAGTCAAAACTTATCTGTTCCATCAGGCCGGGTTGGCCTAATTTATGCTCCTTGCCCCAGTCTGTAATTTAAATTGTTTATTTGGTTTTAATGGGATACAATTTTTAATGTTCACAAATTTTAGTACAGGGTTATTTAATTCGATTTTAATTATATAAGTATTGTATGTTTTTAGATGTTTTTTAATTTTTCCTGTACACCGCCCGAGTCCCTTCGGGGAGAGGGGGCGGTCTATAAATTTAATAAATTATTAAATTATTAATTATTATTATTGGCTCTGCTTTTAACAGAGTGGTTTTCAGTTCACCATTTGTTCTCTGCATGTCTCCCAAACTAATGACTAAGCCTCAGCTGCCCATATCCATCGCCAGGTAGTCTAGGTAGATTATCAGAACAGGTATTTTGCCTGCATATAAGTCTCAGGGGGAAGTTCGAAAGAGAAAATAAGAGAACTATATGTGGAGGTAGCATTGCCCCAGGATATTATCTCTGTAGAAAGAGAATTATTATTTCTATCCAGGGATTTTGATTCTAAAATCTCAAATTGTGTACATGTGAAAATCTGTATAAATGAAGGAATTTATAGCCAGTTAATCAGCAGATGATTTATCACAATTCTGACTTCCAGTATGTTTGCTTTAAGCAACAAAATATGAATCATTTCACACCAAAATGAATCATTGGTATGATAGGATAGTCATATGTCTGGCAGGCTGATTAGAGACTGATTTAAAAAATAGCTTCCTTGACTTTAGTCTAGAATAAAACATATCTTCATAACATGAATATAACACATCTTAAAGCTAAATGTGTAACACACTGTGAGACTTTACTACTAGTATCACTGGAAATGTTCCGTGGCACATAGCATTCACTAATTTTAAATTGAATTTTCAGGATACTGGAGGTTTTTTTAGAACTTCATCAATAAGAAGACAATAAGAGTATTTAGACTTTCTGAAAAAGAGGTTCAATACTACTAAATAATCTTGATTTTTCATAAATAAGAATTAGGTATGTGTATGGAAGAGCCTTTCCATTTATCCCAAAAGATTGAATTAGTGAGGTGAATAAATCAAGTCTACATCTTTTGAAATAAAAAAAAAATTCTAAAAGTATTCTTCATCAAGTTGCATAACCATTCATGAAGAGAAAAAGTTGGAAAATCACATTTTGTTTCTGCAACACTTCACAGTCAAATTCCTAAATTGATGGTGATTTGACGTAAAAAGAATACTCTACACATCTGCAGTTTTGTCCCGATGCAATAAATAGGCTTAGAAGATGGCTTAGTTCTGCTCGCTTTCACCTTGAAAAAACTGGAATCTCATGGAAGCTTCTTTTTTCCCCACCGAAGATCATTTTCACTTGTAGGCAATTTGGGGATGAAATTAATGAGGAGGAGGATGTAATTTGTGAAGGATGCATATTGAAAGTCAAGGATACCTGCAGGAACGATAAAAAAAAAAGTATCAGGGCTTTGATAGTGCACTTGCAGTCCACATTAAGACTTTTTTTAACCCCTTAAATCAATGCATTTACACTTTTGATTTCTATTAACTAAGTTGCCACAAAAAATAAAAATCAATGTTATGTAACCAACCCTGACACCTTTAGTGGTTGGTGGGCTAAAAATGTTAATTAAATAATTAATAACTAGAATAAACAACTGCAACATAATTATACACAGTGTTGTTGCTGAAGCTATTGAATTGTTGAGCTTGAGGTCCTGTGACCTATTGCTATATCGAACTTAAAAAAATTATTTAAAAAAGGTCAATATTCAACTTTTCATCTTTGAGATAGTTTGTTCTTGTCCTTTTGTGCTAATAACAATCTCTTCTGTTTAACTTTTGTGATTTGATATAAGCTCATTGCCATATTGTTGGCTTTTCCAGAATGTTTGCTAAATGAAAATTTCCCTCCCCTTTTGCATTATATATAGTTCTTCTGATTATTGGCCAGCTGATAGCATCCACCCTATCTTCCTTTGTGGTGCTAAGGTAAAATACCAAAGACAGAAAGGTTTATCTTATAAAACAAATCATAATTTCCCACACTTTGTTGCATCACAATTCATCCAACTGGGAACACCTGAATAGAACCTTTGAATTGTTTTGTTCCGAGCTCAAAACAAACAAATCTTGTGCTTTTGTGAACATCTTAAAGAATATATATATGAACAATAAAATATCAGTACATAATAAAATATTAAGAAGAGCAATGCTGTTTTATTCAGACCGCCATATAGATAATGAGTTTCTGAGTAATTTAATTTAAAGATGCCTAACTTAAACATGGAGTAGAATCAAGACAAATCTCACTGAGATTTTTTAGTACACTACACATAATTTCTTTCTGGTATTGTGAGCAAATAACAACAACAGTATCAAATACACATGGATTAAGCATCTAAAAATGTACATCCTTTCCTCTTTTACTGATGCTGCTCTCTCTGAAATGAGTAGAAACTGAGATACCATCTATCTTTTCCCCTCATTTCTCCTTCCCATTCTCCTTCTCTTCTGCCCTTTTGCCTGCTTTAATTTAATAGGAAAACCCGTTGCCAGATGCCAGGCAGATAAATGTACTGAAACCTTGCTAACATTTAATCTCTTTATGGATAGATGCAAATATTGCTGTCAATGATATCAAAGCCTGGTCCAGCAATCACCCAGGAAGCTGCTCATCCATTTTCCTATCCTGTGCTCATTACAATCAGTCACTGAAAATTGCGATCCAGAATATTCGTTCTTGACGAAAACAATAGAATTAAGCAGAGCCCAGCTTCAGAAAATTGCTTTCATATTCAAGCAGTGCTACACACATGCAGACACCTTGCTGATGATTTTACTGCCCTGAAGAAAATATATTGCTCCTGCCAGAATCCTGTCTTTTGGTGCTTTGTCACATACAAGTGATGATAAAATTCCAACAGAGAGACTTCTTTTTAATCTTACAGGTCATCGTTTGTACTCTGGACAATTCTCCCTTTTGTCCTCATTTAGGCTAGATAAGAAGGAAAATTCCTTTTAGTTGCTTCCAAAGTTCTCTGAACCACACTAAGTCAGGAGTATGGCTGAGTGTATTTTACCAGCAGTATTTTTGTGTTATTGCCTCCATCTGTTTGGCATGGAGAATATTCTTAAATTGGGCTATGCCAGTTTTGACTTTATATATCTGCTAAGCAATATGTCCTATCAGCACCAGTCAGTATGCTTTATGCGCAGGGATAAGGGGATTTGTAGGTGCAGAGAAATTCACCAATTTGCTTTACATTTATTACCCTGAAGCACTATGAGAGTGGAATGTTAATTTACCAACTATTCTTTTAATGCCTAAAAGAATGCTTAAGAATAATAGTAACAATATATAAAAAATAATTCTAACCATAGTGTTGGAACGCTGATACCTAAGAACACTGCAAAGAAATAACTTAAGCTACTCTTCAGAAAATAAGAGGAATAAGATGAAGGAGGAGTGGGGAACTATGGATGGCCATCACCAAAAGGCTTTAGCAAGCCTAATGTCTTAAAGTATAATGCCAGCTCTGAGTGGAGACATTCTTTCTTTTTGGTGGACTTGCAGCATTCTACTGTGAAAGTAAATACCGTATTTTTTAAGTATAAGACACACCGGAGTATAAGACGCATCCAGGTTTTGAAGAGGCAATTTTTTTAAAAAAGTAGGTAAGTAGATAGAGGGATAGAGAGGGAGAGAAAGAGAGAGAAATACAGTAGGTAGGTAAGTAGGGAGAGAGAGTAGGTAGGTAGGGAGAAGGAGGGAGGGAGGGAGGAAGAGAGAGAGAAAAAAATACAGTAGGTAGGTAGGGAGAGTGTGTAGATAGATAGGTAGGTAGGTAGAGGGATAGAGAGAGAGAAATAGAGAGAGAGAGAGAGAAATACAGTAGATAGGTAGGTAGAGAGAGAGAGAGAAGGTAGGTAGGTAGAGAGAGAGTAGGTAGGTAGATAGGTAGGTAGATGTTTCCAGGTGTATTTACCCATGTGCTGGAGAAGGAAATCACTGACCACCTTTGAACAAATCTTTGTTTCTGCAGGCACAGTACTTGACCAACGTAATTCTCATCAATCACTCCAACTAAACAGCTTTCCAAAAGGGGGGGAAAGCCCTTTTTGCAGTTTGCAACCCTCCCCCAAACAGTCCATTTTTCGCAAAAATTGGCCCATTTTTTTTCAAATTAAAAGCATGAATGGTCTTGGGGGAGGGGGCTTGCAGAGTGCTCCTGGGAGGGGGCGAGGGGGTCAAAAATGAGCAAAGAAATGGTCCATTTATCGTGAAAACGGGCTGGTTTTTGTCAAAAAAATAGCATGCATAGCCTTATGGAGCTTTATAAAGTGCTGCCGGGGGCTGGGGGGGGGGAATGCCCTGTTTTTTGCTCATTTCTGCCCTCCCCATCCCCCAGGAGCTCTCTGGAAGCCTTCATAAGGGTATGCACATGGCCATTTTGGTGAAGGGGCAGGATTTCAGAAGGCAAAAAAAATTCGATGTATAAGACACACCCAGATTTTCAGCCTCTTTTTAGAGGAAAAAAGGTGCATCTTAAACTCCAAAAAATACAGTAGACTGAACATAGCTAAGCACCTACTTCAGTCACTGAATTCAGCTAGGATAGATTTAGATCCATGAATGTCCATTAAATTAATGGATTTTATTCATTCTTATTTATAATAATGAAGATACGATGTGATCACATTGCCTTTTTACCTGATGAGTTTATTTGTCCATTGCTAGATTCCCAACATAGGTTCTTCTAAGAGTCCTTTAATACAAGCTTTCTGGATAGTGGAGCTTAATGCATCTACAGAGAACTTGGCTGAGGAAGACCGATCTACTCCGATTAAAGGATAACCAAACTCTCAGGCAGATGTTTCTCATGCTCGCTTGTAGCTGATATATGATTCTTTAAATTAATTGAACCATCACCTATGGCAGATGCTCAAGTACTTAATTCTGGTCCTTCTTCACATGCCAGCATAAGAGTAAGCTTTTAAAAAATATTACGCCTGCCAGTAATTCGCTTCAAGGTGTTGATAACCATCTTTAAAACGCTCCATGGAATGGGACCTAGATATTTGCGGGACCGTATCTTACCTCACACATCCCTTCGTCCGATTCACTCCCATAGAGAGGGACTTCTCCGGGTGCCGTCCGCCGGGCAATGCCGGCTGGCGACTCCCAGAGGAAGGGCCTTCTCTGTGGCGGGCCCAGTCCTCTGGAACGACCTACCCCCTGAACTTAGGACCATCATGGACCTCCGCTCCTGCCACCAACATTTAAAGACACATCTTTTCCATCTAGCCGGTCTGGCTTAATCCCCGTAACCACTTTCGTAGACTGAGTTTTAAATTGTTTTAATTGGATTTTAAGGGGTTGGTAGGTTTTAGGGAATCTTTTAGCACAGGGTACTCTAAAGTTAATTAGATTTTAGTCTGCTGTCCTATTTATGATATTTTCATCTATTGTTATGTTTTGTACTTCCAATTTTAATTTCCTGTGCACCGCCCTGAGTCCCTTCGGGGAGATAGGCGCAGTTATATAAATTGAATTTTAAAAAAAGTAATTAAACAAAAATATTTAAATTTTGATCGAATAGCATCAAACAGGTTATAAATATAGCGGTAAACCCCCAATGATATCAGCTACAGAACAAACAAAGTTCCATCTGATTAGTTCAAGCACTCTGCCAGGTCTCTTGTATTTTCCTGTCGGTAAAAGCCATGCACTTAAAAAACTCAGCAGCTGCTCTGATTCAATACAACTCAAATATACAATAGCCTTTTGATTGATATCATTTGTCAGCCACTGATGAGTCCACTTCAGTGTCATGCCAATGGGAGATAGAACTATTATTCAGAAGTCAGAGAAGGAGGAAGATGTATACAGAGAAAATAACTTAGAAGTTATACCATAACATATTAGGTTCTAAATTCAAATTAAAGAGGAATAAGTTTTTTTTAAATGTAGATAGGTTTCTGCACTATGACCAAAGTGTTAAAAATGTATTCTGCTATTGCTTAGGGTGATGTTCTTGTTTTAATAATCAGTAACTTTTTTTTTAATTCGGCTGCAAATGACTTAGAAAGGTGAGTTCTAATCCTACCTTAGACATGAAAGCCAAATGGGTAATGTAGGGCCAGTCATTCTTTCTCAACCATCTCACTTCACAGGATTGTTATTGTGGGGAAAATTAGAAGAGGAAGGAGCATTATATATATTTGCTTCCTTGATACTTTCCAATACTTATTTAAAAATAACAAAGATGGGATATAAATAAAACAAATTAAATATCCAGAAAGTTGGTATTTGTTTTCTTTCTCCAACTTGAAAAGTATTCTGTTAAAAGCAGGAGTTTTTTTACAGGTTATTTTCAAATTAATTTTTATTTTATATATAGATCATCAGATTTCTTAGAAGCTAACAATGCAATTAAATAAATACCGACTTGGAAGTAAAATTAATGGATCTATTTTGTAAGGACATCTATTTCTTACTACAATATGAAGATGTTGAAAGCTGAGAGAGAGAGGTGTCATTATATGGCTAATTAATTTTAATCCAGTTTAGAAATGTAATATCTTGTATATGGGGTGGTAGTGGTGGAAATGAGGAATTATTCAAATCTCATGGCTATTTATAAAAACTAATTAACATCTTCCATATAGTAGGGTGCATCTTATAATCACCAGTTATATACTGTATGTTTGCTGTCAATTCACTTCTCGGTTAAGCTCATTTAAGGAGAAAGAGAATTGAGAGCTTTGAAGACCTTAAAATCAGTATTCATATTTAGTAATCAGCACGTCTGCCATCCAGAAAGAGCTGCTAAAAGCACTGTCACTTGTGTACTTCTTTTTTTCTATCTTTCTTTTTCTCAGCAGTCAAGGGCTAACATTCACCTTGGCAAAATAGGCGATTTAGCCGTCTTTTAATACTTGCCCAAGTGAAATGAAGGGTTCAACCTAATTGTGTTAGAAAAGAATTAAGTGGGTAGGGAGGTAGAGCAGAGTTCATACTGTAGAATGGAACAGAAATTTGTTTAATTTGTTTTTGAATGCACAGTTTTCATTTTCAGACCAATTTGTGAACTGAAAAGTTCTCCAAACTTGTATTTCAGTTTGCTAATAAAACATGATATTCCGTAATGAAACCTCTTGACAAAGGTGAATATGTAGCACCAAATCAGGGATAGGCGATCTTTTGGGGTTCAAACACTATTCTTAACATTTGGGAATCTCTGAAAGCTACCAAGGGGGTAGAAGAACATCATAGTAGTAACTATGAGAGGGATCTTGGAGCCCTAGTGGACAACCATTTAAATATGAGCCAACAGTGTGCAGCAGCTGCCAAAAAAGCCAACATAGCTTTAGGCTACATAAACAGAGGGATAGAATCAAGATCACGTGAAGTGTTAATACCACTTTATAATGCCTTGGTAAGGCCACACTTGGAATACTGCATTCCGTTTTGGTCGCCAAGATGTAGAAAAGATGTGGAGACTCTGGAAAGAGTGCACAGAAGAGCAACCAAGAGTATTAGGGGGCTAGAGACTAAAACATATGAAGAACGGTTACAGGAACTGGGTATGTCTAGTTTAATAAAAAGAAGGACTAGGGGAGACATGATAGCAGTGTTCCAATATCTCAGGGGTTGCCACAAAGAAGAGGGAGTCAAACTATTCACGAAGGCACCTGAGGGTAGACAAGAAGCAATGGGTGGAAACTAATCAAGGAGAGAAGCAATTTAGAACTGAGGAGAAATTTCCTGACAGTTAGAACAATTAATCAGTTGAACAGCTTCCCTCCAGAAGTTGTGAATGCTCCAACACTGCAAGTCTTTAAGAAGTTGTTGGATAGCCATTTGTCTGAAATGGTATAGGGCTCCTGCCTAGGCAGGGGGTTGGACTAGAAGACCTCCAAGGTCCCTTCCAACCCTGCTATTGTATTATTGTATATAGATCAGTAATTCTCAATCTTTCCAATGCCGCGACCCATTAATATATTTCCTCATGTTGTCTTAGGCGACCCCTGTGAAAGAGTCATTTGACCCCCAAAAGGGTCCTGACCCACAGGTTGAGAACCACTGATATAGATAAAAGGGACAGGATTTTTATAACATGTTTAGAAGAGCTTTTTTCCTTTTTTAATGTATTATTTGGGGCTTACTCTAGTTTCTCACCTAAATATAGTGGTATCTGTTCAAGCAATTATTATCAAAGGGAGGTCTAAGGGGCTGCAAAAAGTGGATACAGCCTTGGAACTGCAGGTTGCTCATTCCTGATAAATATAATGAACAAAAATGCATTACTAATGTATGTAACTGTATGTAAAAACTATGCACATTAAGCAAAGTGCAAGCAAAAATGAATGCATGTGTGTGAAAATATATAAACATTTTATAGCAATCTGGTTTTTAAACAGTTATTCATATGTCTTTTATCACATTCTTCTTACAATATATAGAGGGATTTCCTTCCCCATTGAAAAGATAAGTTATTGTTAGCTCATTGAGCCCTAGTTTTAAGAAGGGAATGTCTCATTTTGCCCGACCTTTTGCAAAAATACCTTTAAAATTTGTTGCAAATTGAATTAAAAACAGTAGAATGCACTTCAAATAAGTTATTTTGTTGCAAATGTAATTTATACTGTGTTTATTTTATTATTTTCTTTCGACCCCCAAATTAAGTGCTTGGCCTTATTTTCGTGGAGATCTTATTATTATTGAGGTGCAGGAGGCCGTGAGCGTGGTCACCTCATGGCTGCTGCTATGTTGCAATATTTTTGGGAGAGGGCTTATTTTAGCGCACGTGCTCAAAAACCCAATTGGACTTATTATTTTGGGAGATCTTATTTTTGGGGAAACAGGGTAGAAAAATAAGGCCAATAAACTATTTAAAGGTTGCATGTGATTTTAAACCATAGAACAAGAAATGCTTATGAATCACATTGTAAGGTTCTAGGTGAGAAGACCATGAGTTAGAAAACTTTCAAAGCTAGAACAAAATACTTGGTAAAGAGGTTGACAAAGAACATTGAGAAGTAAAAAAAATGTAATTGCAATATTATAGGTCATATAATGGATAGATTTTGTATGAGTTTGTGGTAAAGCTTAGTTCTGAACCTGTATTTACTATAGATAAACAAATATAATACATTTAACTAGCTCTAGGGGCCTCACATAAATCTTTTAATTGGACAAAATGCAGCTTTACTTGATGACTTGTCACTCAATGTCTGAACACTAGCAGACAAGCCAGAAATGTATCAAATATAATGTTCAATTAATTGGCTACATCCTTTTCACTATTAAAAGGCCTGTATAATTCATAGTTTTGCTTCTTGTTACTCTAGGGCCCTGAATGTATGAAATTTAATCATCAATAAACAAATTGTGATTCTATGTGATATATACAAATTGCTATGTAGCTGCTTCCAGATAAGGTCTCGTGAGATACAAAACAAAGGATTCATTCCTTTGCATAGTGTATATAATATCCAATCCATGAAAATGTAACTAGAAAAGATTATTATTTTTTAAATCTGCCCTTTACTTGATGGAATATGACTTTTGCTATTCAATCTAGACATAAGAAATACAGAAAGCTTTATCCAATGATTTCAATGACTTTGCAGAAAGGAAAATTCTAAGCTTCTGTCCATCAATACAATCATTTTATATAAAGAAGGAAAGGAAAATTCTTTTATTTTGAGATTATAGTCTAGCACCGTGATGCCAAACCTATGGCACGCATGCCACAGGTGGTACGCAGAGCCATTTGTCAGGGCACGCGAGGCATTGCCCTGTCAGCTCCAGCACACATGTGCACATTGCCAGCTTACTTCAGCCTTCTTTTGAGGCCATTTTTCACCTTCTAGAGGCTTCCTTGAAGCCCTACACACAAACTGGAAGTTTGGGAACGGACTTCCAGTTTGCTCATAGGGTCGTTTTTCACTCTCCGGAGCCTTCAGGAGGCTTCTCTGTGGGGCGAAAAAAAGCCCTAGGGCCAAACCAGAAGTGACTTCCGGTTTGGCTGTAGTGCCATTTTTTGGTTGTAGTGCCATTTTTTGACTTCCGGTTTGGCTGTAGTGCCATTTTTTGGGGGCTTATGACCAAACTGGAAGTGACTTCCGATTTGTCCATAGGGCTGTTTTTCGCCCTCCAGAGCCTTCAGGGAAGCCTCCTGAAATCTCCAGAGAAGAAAAAACAGACCTACGAGCAAACCAGAAGTCTGTTCCTGAACTTCTGGTTTGCCTGTAGGGCTGTTTTTTGCACTCTGGAGAGGCGGGGGGCTGTTTTCACCCTCCCCAGGCTCCTAGAAAGCCTCTGGAGCCTGGGGAGGGCAAAAAAATAATTCCAAAAGCAGGGGGGAGCACAGGTTGTATGCACTTGTGCACAGAGGGGAGAAACATGCGCATGGGTGGCACCATTGCCTGACCCCCCTGCACTCCCCCCACTTTTGGCATGTGAGCCAAAAAAGGTTCGCCATCACTGACCTAGCACCTAAGCATAGTATAATGTAAATAGTTGAGAATCTATATACTGAATGAATTTTTTGCTTGGGGAATTGGAAAGGATTTTAAACCCTTTTTTTTAGATGCATTAAAATGATTGTATATCTAATATGTAACATTTCTGATTTTACTCAAGATTGGGCAGTTTGGTATATAACTATAGCACCGAATTTGAGCACTGTGTCCCAGGAGTGAAATTCAGTAGGTTCTGACAGGTTCTGGAGAACCGGTAGCATACATTTTTAGTAGTTTGGAGAAGCGGCAAATACCACCTCTGGCTGGCCTTAGAGTGGGAGGGAAAGGGAATTCTGCATTATCCTTCCCCTGCCACGCACACCAAGCCACCTCCACAGCACCAATAGTAAAAAAAATTGAATTTCATCACTGCTGTATCTGCAGAAACAGGTTTGGTGGCTTGAGACTATAGGTGCTCCAACATTGGAGGCTTTTAAGACAACTATTTGTCTGACCCAGGCATAGGGTCTCCTGCTTGACCAAGAGGTTGGATTAGACAACTTCTAAGGTCCCTTCCAACTCATGTTATTTTTTGTTCTGTTCTGAGGCCTCCCTACCCTTGTTTTAAAACGAAACTATGAAAACACACATCAAATCACACATAATAATTTCTAATTTTTAAAGGATTTTAAGAATAAACAGATATACATAAGGGTGGTGGGAAAATAATGACATTTTTTGGATCATGACACAGATATATATGACTTGATTTATAAAAATTAAAACTTTAAGAAACCTTACGTTAACACACCAAGTAGCATGATTATGGACTTAATGGCAAAAGGAAAGAAAGAAAGGTAGAGACAACACCTACCATGTCTTAATTGTGCTTTGGGGAATTTTGCTAAAAAAAGATTTTGCCATATCACTGCATACAGCTCATATTGTTTAAAGCTGTTTCAGATACCTTTTTCATAAATTCCTAATCAAAGAGATTGTGAAATGTCCACATTGCACAAGGTTTCACCCCAAAACAGCTTGACTGAGACAATCTTGATGATCCTGATTTAAAATGTCCACTTTTCTATATTTAAAATGCAAGGCTGAATTCAGCCATTGTCTGGCATTTTCAGGACAATTTATCTCTGGGAAAGATACACTTTTTTCCTGCCTATTTTTATGTAGCTTTCTACATAAAAAATAAATTCTTGATTAACTGTTGCTTGGAATGCATTTGAGAAGCAACAAGAACAACAAATTATGCTGGGACTTGCCAGTTTTATCCCTTTGTAAACACATATTCTCAATTTGAATATTTTAGTGACCTGTTTTCTGTTCTGATCACAAAAGTAGTTCTCTTGCAATATCTAAAATCCCATTGCTTTGAAATTTCCTTCTTGAATTAACAAAGAAACAAAATTATTTCAGCAACTTCAGATTGTTCAGTGACCCAGAAAAAACATTTCAGAATTCTGTGGTAATTCCTGGTAGTTGATGAAGCTTAAGTAAATAAAAAGTTGACAATGACTATAGACAGCAGTGAAAATATTGAAGGTATTTCTGTCCTGAGCCACATATTAAACAGTAATTGTGGTTTAATTTAAGTGTCTAAGGAATGGCCTAGGCAAAGTCCAAAAGCCAACCTGTTAAGATTTCTTCTGCTTATTCTCTCAAAGTCTTGCTGTTTCCATGGGACTTATGTAGACTTTGGCACTGGGTGTCATTGATGTCCACATGACATTCCTGAAGATTTATTTTCCTCTGTTAAATGAACCATTAGATTGATCTTTTTTAGTATCATAGGTCTTCATTCAGTCAAATAAACCATATTTTGATTACCACCCTGGAAAGATATAAATGCTAAATACTGTTTAACTTTATTTTATGAGATGGAATAGTATATATTTTTTCCTTTCTACTGACCTTTTATTGCCTTGTGAATAAAAAAATAATTTACCAGGCAGAAATAACGGCTAAAGGAAGAGGCGATTTATGAGCATGTCAGCTCCACTAAAACCAAAGGATGTAACATAATGGCCACAGAATAAAAATAGTGGGTTGTTTATTTTGTTTTTGTTTTGTTTTTTTAAATTCAAAAGGAAGATCCTAGTTTTGGTCCAAAACATTATAATAAATGCTCATTTCATCATCTAGTGGGAAAACATACATATGTTTACTGTTCTGTATGCTCATATCTTTGTCTGCTAGCCTGATGATGGGATCTGGAAACTTTTAAACAAGAAAGGTTTGTAAAATAAATTTTTAAAAAAGATCCAAGTGATTCTGAAGTAATTCATAGAAATTACCATGTAAAGTTTTACTGTTATGTTTGCTGAAGTATAAAGAATTTTTAAAGAATTCAGGAATTCACTCCATGTGCTGAAAGTTAGCATAAAGAAACCTATATGGTTATCTCCAGGTTTCTTTAGGGATTAATCCCACCCAATAGTGGTTTTTTTCTTCCCAGGATGGAAATAAGTCTTTCCTATGAAGTATATTACTTCAAATGAGGAGCCAGACTGATTAAGACATTTTGGTAGGGTAGTATATCTCTGTCCACATTTACAAGCAAACAGTTAATCTTGTATGAATTCTTTGCACAACCAAACACAGATGAGCACCAATGTAATGATGCACCAATGAAAGATTACATTGCACAAGTCATCTCAAGAGTGCTTCAAGTAGTCTGAAAGTTTTTAGCGCCATGATTGGTTTGGTTCAGTATCCTATTTGTAATCCTATGCTTATAGGAATTTGCAAGCAGAATAAAGCATTTCCTCCTATCATCTTGATACAAACTGCAATTTTGTAAATATATATATTTGAATTGATTGAAAAGGTTGCACATCATTGTTTAAGTTTGAAATCTATTACATTAATTCATATTGATGTGATAATAGATGTTAGCAAGTGATAACTTTTTATTTTTATGACCCTTTAATCCCTTTTATCTTTGTGGAGTCGGGGCAACTGAATGGAGCTGAGCATTTACTGACTGAATGCCCTTCCTGATGCCTATGCAGAGTTCATAGCAGATTTTTTTCTCTTTGAGCAAAACTTCTTCTTTGAGAGAAACTTCTGTCACTGCCTAGGATTGAACTGTCAACCTTCCAAGTGGAAGGTGGGAGTTTTCACTTCTAGACCACCATGCCACTCAGTATTAGCAAATAATATATCTTAATGTATATTACTTAAAGCAAATCTTATGTTTGTTTCACTGTTGTACTGACTCTTTTGAGAAAAAGGGAAATATGTAATGGCTGGAGAGAGAAAAAATAAGAGGAAAGAGAGTTAAAAAAAGAATGAGTTGGGAATGTATGTTGGGCTTCGAACAGGAAAAAGTATCAATATCAGAGAATTTGAACAATAGACAGCACTGATTTTAATATTATTTGAAACTCTGGATTAACATCACTTAACTATAAGATATCACATTTAGAACTGTGACCCAGACATTTCTTTCAGATGCAGTACAACTCAAGATTTTCATCTCAACAGGAGTTTCTCTTGAAGTGCACAATATTTATTTCATATATTTAAAATTCAGCATAAAATATTTATAAGTGTATGAATGCATAATATAATGTATAATTTAATTATATTCTATAATTTATAAGGAGCTATTTATTAATTTATTTAAAGTGTACATTTTAAATACAATGCACAAATGCTCAGCCAATTTTAGATTTCACTGGGCATTCCAAGATGAAACATGAAAGAGGAGTTATGTAGAATATTGAAGCATGAAGCACAAATGTCACTAATGAATGCACAAAGATTCTCCTAATTGCTTCTTTCTCAGTCTTGAATCCAGGAACTCAGACTGGGAGGAAACCCCTGCACTGTGTGCAAGACCCTTTCACTAGCTTTCCTTCAGTTCTTTGGAAAATTTGGAATTCAAAAACCACAAAGGGCAAATGTTCAACTATCTGAATTTTGGATATGTAGTTAAGCACAAATTCCAGCCTGGCCCGGCATAAGAACTTCAATCCAGTTGTTTTCTCCTATTGTTATAGAACAATGTTTTAAAAATGGTCCTACTTTGTGAAAAAGAAATTGGCCTGTATCTACTGGTGGGATTCAAAACATTTTTACTACCGGTTCTGTGGGTATGGCTTTGTGGGCATGGCAGGGGAAGCAAACTCTCCATTCCCTTCTCACTCCTGGGGGAAGCTACTGCAAAATCCCCATTCCCTCCCACCCCACTAACCTGCTTTCCAGCTCCATTCTCCTGTTTAGGGCAACAAAAGAAGATCAGCTGGGATGCAGTAAGGGCGGGGCCAGCCTATTTGCTGGTTCTCGGAACTACTCAAAATTTCTGCTACCGGTTCTTCAGAACCTGTTAGAACTGGCTGAATACCACCTCTGCCACTTATTGCTAATGAAGGAAATGTAAAATCTTTAAGACAAAGATTTCCTTAGGGCATCAATCCTTGCTTCTGGATATGCAATATTCCTATTTAGGATGAAAATTTGGGCTGATAGAACTTGTTCCTCTTCTTAAATTACTTACACTCCATCTATCTATGAGAACAGACATTCTTAAAATTAACTTCTGAGTCTATTGTTCACAAATGTTTTTCAAAACATACAGGGTTTAAGTATTTTATTTCATTATGTGTCACAGTCAGTTTTAAGTTGTTCTTTCCTTTCATTGTAATCTTTAGTTTCCCCTTACTCCCTCTAATATCTAAGCTTGAATATTCATTCCTATCAGGTAATTGAAACTGATTTGAATGTGGATTTTAAAATGACAAGCTACAAGAATGTTATGGAAAAGATGATTTACTGGATATAATAATAATAATAATAATAATAATAATAATAATAATAATAATAATAATAATAATAATAATAATAATAATAATAATAATAATAATTTTATTTTTAAACCGCACCCTCTCCCCACAGGGACCCGGGGCGGATATGCAATTGAAACCAGTTAATGTTTTAATAATTAAAAAGGACTTACAAATAACACATCAGAAGAGCATTTTAAGATGATAATAGAGCCATTGACAATGATTAAGGTGTGTTGGAGATACAAATGACTATAAGAAAGGTAGTTTCTATCAGAATTCTTCATAGAAGGTAATACATATTAGAGTGTCAAAGGTCTTAATCAACTTTTCCAATGTTGGCTTTCACTGTGTTGCAGTGATCTGGAGGATATCTAGTTAGATAATGTGATTCTTTTTTTTGTAACAATAATTTTATTGGTTTTACAAATTTTTAAAGGGAAAAAGGGTATATAGGATATCAATAGAAATATTTTAGGGCTTCCATGTCAGAGGTGATGGCCGCCTCCGAGACTTCATACAAAATTCTTTCAATATAAGGTGGAAAGAGGTACATACATATCATATCATAAATTCTATGCAATCAATCATTTGTTTCTATTAGCATCCATTAGGAATTACAATGTATAAAAGAAAAAATCATTTTTGTGATCTGAGTCTTTTTGCTATTGTGTCTTTTTCCTTCCTGCCAGTGGGCGGAGCCATGGCCCCTCCCATTCCCCCATTTTTATCCTCCAGGATTGAGGAGTGTTTTTTAAGAAAGGCTTCCACCTCTTCGACTGTTTTGATTCTTACTCTTCCCCCCTCCCAGAACACCAACATTCCTTCAGGCATTGACCATTTGAACCACACCCCTTTTTTATACAGCTTTTTGGATAGGAAGGAATATTTCCTTCTTGAATCTTTCTTCTTGAATCTTTTTCGGGATCTGCTTCAAAATATGAATTTCTTTCTGCTGGTATATCAATGGGCCATCTCTCTGTGCTCTCAGGATCTCATCCCTTGTTGACCTTCTTACAAATTTAATATGTATCTCTCTGGGTACATCATTTATTCTGGCATATGCTGAATTAATTCTATAAACCAGGTCAATGTCCCCCCAGATATATTCTTTGTTCTTTTTAGTATAGTCTGCTAAAATTGTAGACATTAAATCTTTTAAATTTTCTGAATCTGACTCGGGAACATTTTGAAACCTTAAAAAGTAAGACATTCTTTCAAAATCCATTCTAGACATATAACCAGTAAGATCCACAATTTCTCTTTGTGCTTCCCTCACCTCCTCCCTCACCTCAGCTGCCCCACCCTCCAACCCATCAATTTTTTGTTTATTTTCCGCTAATGCTCTCTGTGTTTCCAAAAGCTCCACTCTTGAACTTATCATGTCTCTGCGTATTTCTTTTATTTCTTTCATTATATTTTGAAGAGTTTCCTCAATTGATGATTGTTGAGTGTCCTCTCCCACCGCTTCTTTTTGTAGCATTGTAGTGATTTTTGATTGTTGTGGAGTCGGACTAGCTTTTGTAGAAGCTGGTGCAGACCAAGATTTGCCAGATGGAGGCTTTCTTGCTGCCATAGTAAAAGTTTAAGTTTTTGTGTATAAGATGGTGTCTGGTGGGTGGGTAGTCCGTGACGTCGGAGAAAAGGGAAAGTCTGTGTCCAAATTTAAAGTATAACTTGTATAAAGTCCAGAGAGAAAATTTCTACAATGCAATCCAATAAAAAAGAAGGCACACAATGGGAGAAATCCCGAGAGTCACTTGAGTTGGCTTGCGTATAAATTTTAGAGTCCTGTTAAATTGAAGGAATGTTCACATTTCAAAAGAGAAAGTTTCTTGCTGAGAACAAAGAAGCACCATTTTTCCGCCTCTTTGACGTTCATGAAGAATTAGTAAGAATCCATTTCTGCTGTTACAAGATTCAGATACAATGTTTCCACCGCAATTCCATATATAGTAATACTTTCGTTTTCAAATAGTTAAAAGTTGGATGTTACTTTGTCTCCCTCCCCGAGCCCGGGGAACATTTTAGAGCGCCACTTATTTCCGAGGGGGGATTTTTGCAAATTCCCCCCTCTATTCTTCCTTTTAAAAAGTTGAAAGCATCTAAGTAAAATAAACTCACAAGCCACTCAGTCATTGCGGAGCCTCAGTATGTTCCTCCAGCTCCGGCTTTTCAGCCCGCTGTTCAAATTGCTGCTGTTCCGGCACTCCTTCAGCGAGAGTGCATTCTGCTTTCCCCCGCATTCTGTCCTCTGTCTCCTGGGGTGAAGCGGGAACGCCCCCCCGACCGCCGTCGAGATGGGGGTTTCGCCGCCAGCCGCCTGTACGGTGGGGGCTCCCTACAAGAGCCCCCCTGCCCCCGAAGGCGCCCACTGGAGAAAACAAGCAGCGGACGTGTCCAGAACATGTCCGTTGCGTCCGGAAGCCGGAAATGGTCTCGATAATGTGATTCTAAAGTGTCTCTAATATAATATAAAATCTAGGGGCAGAGTAAAGATAGATGCCTTGTAATTTTCGATGATACCCTGGAGCTTCACTATATTAAGAGAAATCTAGAATGTCATATGGAATTTAAATAGCAGTTCCAGCCTGTTCCAGTGATATTTAACAATACAGCTTAAAACGAAGGTGAAGGTTTGTTCTCCAAGCTTGCAGGTTGGTTTCTGATTGTTTTGTTACCAGCTAGGCAACATCTTCAGTGGGGTTTAGGCAGAGGTGGTTCTCTCCAGTTCGGGTGAACCAGTAGCGCGGCTGAGGGAGGCTCCGATGTAATGCGTGAGCACTGCGCATACACAGAAAACACTGCACATGCGTAGAAGGCAGTGCACATGCGCAGATGTGGTGCATGAGCTCACATTTGAGAATTGGTAGGGAAGGTAAGTGAATCCCACCACTGGGTTTAGGGGTTGTCAGGGTTAGTGTTCAGGTCAGATCTTGTGATGGGTCTTGTGATGATTGATCACAAGACCTGACCTGATAGGATCCTTACCTGACGACCTCACCATTACAAGACCCACTGACCACACTAAGCCCTTATAAACAGAGGAACAATGACAGGGACATCCCCTAAACTCCACTGAAGATGTTGCCTAACATGGTAATGAAATGTTTGGAAACCAACCCACAAGCTTGGAGAACGAACCTTCATCCACCATACCCGAGCAGTTTAAAACATAACTTGGACCCCTTAGGAAATTCAGAAGGAAATCAAACAATTTAATGCAGATGCAGGATAGCAATAGAAATGACATTAATATACCAGTCCATAGTGCTTTGCAGCCCTCTCTAAGCGATTTATAGAGTCAATATATTTCCCCAACAACCTGGGTCCTCGTTTCACTGACCTCAAAGGATAGAAAGCTGTGTTAACCTTAAGCCAGTTAGGAACACATTCCTGGCAATGGAACAATCCCTGCATTTTTGCATTCTAACCACCATGCCTCTTAAGGATAGCCATGAGTAGAGTCTAGTCTATCTAATTTCATCTAATAAAATGAAATTCAATGCTGAAAAGAATAAGGTTCTACATTTAGGCAATAAAAACGAAATTCACAAGTACAATATAGGTGGTACCTTGCTCAATAGTAGTAACTGTGAAAGGGATCTTGACGTCCTAGTGGACAATCATTTAAATATGAGCCAGTAGTGTGCAGCAGCTGCCAAAAAAGCCAACACAGTTCTAGGCTACATAAACAGAGGGATAGAATCAAGATCACGAGAAGAGTTAATACCACTTTATAATGCCTTGGCTAAGGCCACACTTTGAATACTGCATTCAGTTTTGGTTGCCATGATGTAGAAAAGATGTGGAGACTCTAGAAAGAGTGCAGAGAAGAGCAACCAAGATGATTAGGGGGCTGGAGACTAAAACATATGAAGAACGGTTACAGGAATTGGGTATGTCTAGTTTAATAAAAAGAAGGACTGGGGAGAAATGATAGCAGTGTTCTAATATCTCAGGGGTTGCCACAAAGAAGAGGGAGTCAAACTATTCGCCAAGGCACCTGAGGGCAGAACAAGAAGCAATGGGCGGAAAATAATCAAGGAGAGAAGCAATTTAGAACTGAGGAGAAATTTCCTGACAGTTAGAACAATTAATCAGTGGAACAGCTTGCCTCCAGAAGTTGTAAATGCCCCAACACTGCAAGTCTTTAAGAAGTTGTTGGATAGCCATTTGTCTGAAATGGTATAGGGCTTCCGACCTAGGCAGGGGGTTGGACTAGATGACCTCCAAGGTCCCTTCCAACTCTGCTATTGTATTGTATTGTGTATTGTATTGTATAGTCATAATGGCAGGATTCAAGATACAAGTGTGAATAGGACCACAGTATTACAATCCTCACTTGCTAATGTTTGCTGAGTGGCAGGGACGTCTATAGAGTGTACTTTTAAAAAGATGGCTGCCATGAACAACTGACATATGGAACATCAGCTACTCTTGCTGTTGTCATTTTGACTTATTGAATTGTATTCTGTGGAATGGACATACATTGGCTGTTTGGAAACTGTTGGACACAGGTTGGCTAAATTTGTCTTATTTGTAAAGAGCAAGGGAGATGACCTTGACAAAATGTTGCAAGAATTGATACCTATTAGTATGGTTCTAGTCTTCCCAATTTCCCTGTTTTCATAGATTGTTAATTTTCTGCCTATTCAGCTGACTTTATTTGAATACAAGAAAAATCTTACATAACTTTAAAAATATATTATGCCTTTTGAAATCTTTGGAGTACAAACCTCCCTGGTTCACCTCAGAAAGACATATATGCCATTGTATAAGTATAATAAATAAACAAATAATTCAAAAAGTATTTCAGCCATGTAGAAAGTAAAATCTATTACTTTCCTGAACTGCACTCAGGAAATTCAGATAATTAATTTTTATTAGTTGTTAGATAGAGCCAGCCTCGTGTCATGGTTAGAAACTGACGGACCATGAATTCTAGTCCAGCTCTGGGTACAAAGCCAGCTGGGTTTCCTTGGACCAGTCAATCTCTCTCAATCCTAGGAAGCAGGGAATGGCAAACCACTTGTGATATTTTAACAAGAAAATTTCATGGATTTGTCCAGATACTCAACACTGGCCCTGATGCACACAAAAAAAGAGTAATTTTCAGTATGTTACTGAAAATTATACAATTTGACAATTACCTTATTTTTTTAAGCTTTGTGCAATTATCAAAACTCTTTTTTCATTGATGTGCTTGAAATATTTGTTTCTTTTTTCATAGTCATGAATACTGTAGCATAAAAGAATTCTCCCTGATTCCAAGAGCCAATTCTGAAGCCGCTTAGGGATCTCTCTGGTCCTATCAGATGATGTGGTCATCAATCACTGAACCAGGTTGTTTACTACTATGACTGATCTCTAAAAGTAGGATCAATGTAACTCATTCTTCAAATCTGATATTTATATAACAGAAAATACCAGAAAAGAACATTTTTAAAAGAAGGTCATACAATAGTTCAGCTTTCTGCAGGTAGCAACCTCAAGATACATACTGTAACACTACAATCCCCATAATTCTAAAGTAGTATGTCCAATACTTTCCTAGTTATGTGGTAAGAAGATTCATTACTGTAAAATTCTGGAAAAGTAAAATACATGTTTTATTGGCTCATTTTTATTTTAAAGCATGATCAAAATGTTTTGGCTGAAAAATTAACACAAGCTTTGAAAACACCTGAAATTTTAAAAAGATTTAAAATTGACAAGATTTATAATGATTTGGCATTGTATTTGAAATTTGTCAATCTAACTTCAACATGATATCATTCAGTTATCTCACAAGCAAGTCCTAATCCTGGTCCCATTAGCTGATGAAACATAACAAAGTGATGCTAGCAGTGTTTTTCCCATAAATTACTGCCTCTGCAAATTTCATTGTGAATAGACATATGGATAAAGAAGTATTTGAAATGTTTCAATTTCTCTTGGAAATCACATATTTAGTTATGTACATGCCTAGGTTAACTTTTCTTTTCCTTGAACTTGCTTTGTTTTTCATAACTGATCTATTTCTAAATATATTAAACGTATTTTTTTAAAAACCACTTTCTTCCCTGCAGAAAAGCACAGTATTATTCCTGAAGCAGCAGGAATTATATCTACACTATGTGCACAATTATTAGGGAAGTGTGTATTTTGACCATATTATTCCTTGTATGCATATTTCCCCCCACCAAGCTCTATAAACTTAAATGTTTAGTAAATATAAACAGATGAGATTGTTTTGAATTTGTGTAATGAGGGAGGATGTGGCCTAAGGAGATCAACACCCCATATCAAGGTGTGCATATTATTAGGCAGCTTCTTTTCCTCGGGAAAAAATGGGATTAAAAAAAATGTAACTGACTCTGAAAAGTCAACAATTGTAAAAATTATTTCAGAGGGATGCAGCACTCATGAAATTGCTAAGATGTTGGGGTGTGATCACAGAACATCAAATGTTTTGTTGCAAATAGTCAACAGGGTTGGAAGAAATATGTCAAGAAAAAAAGACGCACCTTAACTGCCAAGATTTTGAGAAGAATCAAACATAAATCTATCAGGAATCCATTATCCTCCAGTGCTGTCATATTTCAGAACTGCAACCTACCTGGAATGCCCAGAAGTACAAGGTGTTCAGTGCTCAGAGACATGGCCAAGGTAAGGAAGGCTGAAATCCAACCCCCACTGAATAAGACACATAAGTTGAAATGGCAAGACTGGGCCAAGAAATATCTGAATTTTTCAAAGTTTTTATGAACTGATGAGATGAGAAGGATTCTTGATGGACCATATGGATTGGCCTGTGGCTGGATCAGTACTATGCATAGAGCTTCACTTCAACTCAGGTGCTAGCAAGGTGGAGGTGGGGTACTGGTATGGGCTGGTATTATGAAAGATGAGCTTGTTGGACCAATTTCATTGTAATTTTTACAACGACAATAAAGATTATTATTATTATTATTATTATTATTATTATTATTATTATTATTATTATTATTATTATTATTATTATTATTATTATTATTATTATTATTGAAGATGGACTAAAAATCAACTCCCACATCTACTGCCAGAACAGTGGTGCAGGAAAAAGTCTGCATCTTTCAACAAGATGATGAGGGCTCCACCTTAAAGATGAAAGAATAATGACATGCCCCAATTCCTCACCTGACCTAAACCCTATTGAGAACTTGTGGGCCCTTAAACAGAAGATTTATAATGAAGGAAAATAGTACACCTCTGTGAAAAGTGACTCTGGTTGCTGTTGCACAAAAATTGATCATCAACAGATTAAGAAACTGAAAGACTCCATGAATGGAAGGCTCCATTTAAAAAAAATAAAAATTAACTGTTACAAATATTTGTACATTTTGAGTTGTTTATTTTTCTCACTTTAACAGATGCAAATATATGAGTGAGATGGGAAAAAATTCATTTTTCATTTATAATAATTCTACACACTAATAGCTGCCCAATAATTGTGCACACATAGATATTATTCTAACAAAGCCATAATCTCACTTTTATTTTCTTAAATATTCAGTTTGAAGTTGATGAACATTTTGGATTGACCCAGAGCATTGTAGTTGTTCAATAATAAAATTAATCCTCCAAAATACAGCTTACCTAATAATTGTGCACATAGTGTATTCTAATTCTCTTCTAATTATTCCTATAAAGCAATCTTCTTCAAACCTGGATAATTTAAGTTATGTGTGGACTTCAATTCCCAGGATTCCCTACCCAGCATATTAAGTTGCTAAGTTTAGAAAAAACAATATGCAAGAATTTTACAGGTCTCAGATAGCTTTTAAATAATTGGCTCAGGTTGTCCAAATATTAACACAAGAATTGGGGCAAAAACAAAGAACCTAGATAGAATCTAGACACAAACTATTTTTAAAAAGTTAACTATAAACTAAAGGCTCAATGGCTTCTGAGTTTCTGCAAGGTCAAATCTACAATCCAGATAGGAAATACCAGTTGTATGAAATTATTCCTCAAGTTAATACCAGTCACATGCTTTCTTGGTTTGTGTATTTTTATAACTTTTATAACTGAGATTATTTATTTCATCTGTTCCTTGATTTTTCTCAGAAAAGATAAAACAGTATACCATATATTACACTGAATAGAGAGAAAATGATGTCATGTGATGGAGAGACAAGCATTGGAACTTTGAATCCAAATTTTAAGTACTGCCAAGATACATAGGTCTACCAGAACTCCAACTAATCACTAAGTGACCAGTCAAAAGTCAAGGACTATCTTTATCAGAAAATTCCACAGCTGTAGAATAGATTAGGAAATCACAAAACACCCAAGATGATGGACCATTTCCATCATGTGACTAAGTAAATAATAAGCACATATACATTTAGTCCACCAGAAGCATAACATCACCCAGTGGAGACATTCCCTTTACTTTTAATTTGGAATGAGAAGTGTATTTTCAGTTGTATACTTTTTAACAATGCATAGGTGAATTGAACATACCAGCAGTTTCTAATAATTGCCCCAAATTCTAGTTCATTTAGCACTTATATTTATGATTACTATATTCTGATTTTAGTATTTAGTATTTATTTTATTTATATAGCCTCTTTCTAGTGACAGAGGCTGGGAACTTTTACTTTTTTATTTTGCCAAACTCTCTATGAAGATGCAAGAGACACTAGAAAATCTTGCACCTACTTGCTATTCTGCTAATTTCATCCTATAATGATGATACTCTTTTCTTTTTATGGGGCTAATGTGTTATATTTTATTAACTTATGCCTTCGCTTCTCTTTGATATTTTTCTGATGCCTGACAGTGTTACAGGTTTACTGTTCGAATGCTCATCTGCTATATATTTCATATTTCATACTCCAAAAGGAATCATTTATGGTAATACTCTAAAGGCCACTGTTCCTCTTTGTCAAGAGAAAGGAAGGGAAAGGATTTCATCTGAAACTTTCCAAGAGAAATATATGCTGAAGAATAAATAATGTCTTTTAGATCATTTCTTTTTACCTACAAGACATTATTTACTGCATGTTGAATTAAGATAGTACAATCAATGAAGTTCTCATGGAACCATGGTTGGAAGGCTATCACTCTCTGCACAGAGCAAGATTTATTTATGTATGTATGTATGTATGTATGTATGTATGTATGTATGTATGTATGTATGTATGTATGTATTTATTTATTTATTTATTTATTTATTTATTTATTTATTTATTTAATGTATGGCCTAGAATATATGGATAACAGTAATAAAAAAATAGATCACATAATACTGTGATTTAATGTATCTATGTATGATTGTGAGATATATATAGATAGATAGATAGATAGATAGATAGATAGATAGATAGATAGATAGATAGATAGATAGATAGATAGATAGATAGATATAAATTTTTTGCTGATAAATAAATGAAAGGAGACTAGTATAGATCTATTTCATACATGTTGGGCGGTAATAATAACCTCTAATCCACAAACTCTCCTCCCTTATCAGCTGAGCCAGGGGAATAATTAGATGTTTTGTCATGGCACCTGGTATGCCCCAAAAGGGAAGCAGTATGATCCCTCTCATATTTGGGGCATACTAGGTGCCTTGACAAAACATCTAATACATACAGATTACAAAGTAGATTTTCCTGACTCTGAAAATACATGGCAACAAAGTCCATGTATGATATTCCTTATGGTAAATAAATAAATATAAAAGATACTGTAAATAGAAGATGATGTGATAAATATAAATTAAAAAGAAGATCTAGCACTCCAAAGGTAGATATCTGAAATCTTGTACTAGTATTATATATATTTCTTGATTTTATAATACACAAGATCAGCTCCTATTACCTGTATCCAGAAAAATAATGCATTACTTTACAAGACATAATAGTAATAGTAACCTCTGAAGGAGATCGACAGTTAAGCTCCATGGCACAGGACCTAGCTATCTGCGGGATCGCATCCTGTCCCATACATCCCTGCGGCCGATTCGCTCCCACAGAGAGGGACTTCTCCGGATGCTGTCCACTAGGCTATGCCAGCCGGCGACGCCCAGGGGAAGGGCCTTCTCTGTGGTGGGCCCGACCCTCTGGAACGACCTTCCCCCTGAAATTAGAACAACCACGGACCTCCGCTCCTTCCGGCAAAAATTAAAAACACATTTCTTCTGCTTGGCCGGCCTAGGGTAATTAAACTGTTTTTAGGGGTTTCTAGGGTTTAGTTTTAGTTTTATATGGGTTTTTAGCGCAGGGTTAGTTTAATTTGTTTTAATATTGTACTTTGTTTGTGGTTTTTAATTGTATTTTTAATTCCCTGTGCCCCGCCTCGAGTCTCTTCAGGAAGAGAGAGCGGGTTATAAATTAAATTATTATTATTATAATATCTATTATTATTATTATTATTATTATTATTATTATTATTATTATTATTATTATTATTATTATTATTATTATTATTATTATTATTATTATGTATGCTAGATAAATGAATAATCAGCTGTATTTTAAAAAACTATTCCATACTTGATATCATTTTTTTCATTTAAAAAATAAAATTAATATTTCTCTACAAAAATTCCCATGTGGTAATGCTGTTTGCACTTTTATTAAGAAACAATAATTGAAAGTAATTAGGTGATAAAGGCATTGAGTGCATTTTTTTATTACAGCAAATGGTGATAAATAGAACTCACTGAAGTTCTTACATTAACAAGTAATGTGAAAAGGTCAGTTTAATCTTTATTATTTATTTATTTGTGTCTCACTGTCTTTGTTGCAGGGTTAGAGAATAGCCTATTCTAGATATTCCATTATTAAAGTGATAATTTATTTATTTATTTATATTTATTTTTCACATTTATAGCCCGTACCCATCTCACCATAAAGGGACTCGGGGGAGCGAGTTTAGGATTTAGAATTTAGGAGACATGATCCTAAGAGCAAAATGGATCTTAGACTAGAATCCGCAATTACCAGCTTCAAACCAATGTTCAATCATGATAGATCACCAAATGACTTCAGTTAAAGCTATCTGTCATCATGGCCTCACATAATTATTTTGAGAATAAATGTGATTTTTATGTTATCTTGAAATCTTTGAAAATTGCTGGAATATAAACTATGGTCAATTAATAAACCTATTGGGTGCCAACTTATGACAATTTTTTTCTAAACATTTGTGAGTGATATACAATTTTGATTTTATTTCAACTAATATTCGATATTACAGTTTGATGTAATATTCTATAGGTGTGGTTTTTATTCTGTTTGTTAGTTTTACTACAGGTACAGTTACTACAGCAGCTAGCACTGATAGGCTAGTTAAGACTATTCATGCCAATTTAGTACTCCATAAATGCCATGGATGTATAATTTACGACCAATTCAAAAATGAGTAGATATAGAAATTTAATTGAGTAGTGAAAATTGCCCACTCTAACATGTTTACTATCTTGTTTTAGTTTGGTGATAGATATTATTTTTCTATTTTAGTTCCTTGAACCCAAGGACTTTAGCAACATCTTCAATAGTTCAAAATCAGTAAATACATTATGGAATCAGAAGTCTTACTCCCAATCTATACAAGGTTCAAAACAAACAAGGTATCCTTCAGGCAGCCAAGTGATCAATAAAATGGAGGAATAAAAATAGAGGAAACAAAATATGACAAGATGTAATCCATATATTTACAACTCTGTTTCTCCTTCATGAAGAAATTGGAAAGTAGAGTGTTATCCAAACATTCAGTCAGCTGCCTGTAGAAATCATAGATGCATTTGGTTTTTTAACATATGAAATGCATTTTCTCCATTTCACTAAAGTGGGCTCAAACTATTACATGTGACTCTGCTTTCTGACTTGCAGCAAAACCAAAAGGTTTTAGAAACCTTTTTTTTTCCATTCAAAGAAAAGCACAGCAAAAGTTTGCATTCAATTAGCTGAAGACTATTTGCTTCTCAAAGCTAAACTGTTCTGTTTTGCTGAGCTGGGTCATTGGTGGAGGATTGCAACATCCATCTTGCAGCTCCTTGAGTCAGGGCCTTTAATTAATGACCTGGGAATCTGCTTTATATTTTAAAAAGATAAAATCTAATTGTGGTTCAAATTAGACTGCCTAATGAACGTGACAACAAAGCAATCAATCAAAAGATATAGGTAAAGTATAGTGACTATATTAAATAAACCTCTTGTTCATTTTGCACAAATACCTAAGCAAATTGTCACTTGCTATATTGATGCATTCTTTACTGAGATTTCAGTCAGTTCAATTAGTGCATCTCTCAAACATTGAACAAGCCTTGTGTGCAAGTCTATAAATGCAGCACACAAAGAAAATACAAAAAGCATAACTCAGGAAAGTAAACATAGTGGCATTAATGGAAATGTGTTTGTATTCTAAAATTGACCTTATTGAAATTAGTGGGATATGCAACACAATTTTGTGCATTATACCAAAGTAATTTCTGTCCAATTTAATTAGGCCTATTTACAATTAATAGCATAAAATATCCTTAAAATACTTACCTTTCCTTGCAGGATAGTGTAACAGCTAAACCTGTTTTCTTTCCCTTGGTATTTTTTTTTAAAATCTAGCTGGGGTTTAAGTGACATTTACTCCATCATCCTTAAATGATTATACATTACAAGGTTTCATGCCATATTTAAGGTTCAAGAAAAATCTTCTGGAGTTCTTTTTATGTTTAAGAGAGAGTGGCAGTCTTTGCTTTGTGAATTTTTCACCCTTCCCTGAAAGTAAAATGCAATGAGTGATATTATGTAAAATATCAATTTCACATGCAAAGCTTTTACACATATTTTAATCATAGCCCTGAAGGAGGATGAAAAATGAATTCATTTAAATAATCTATGTATTATTTAAAGTACTATACAAATGAAAACATAAATAAAAATATGGGGGGGGGGGAAATGCACATTTTTTTAAAATACAAAACTTGGGAGCTAGGTGAAATCGAAAGTAAATTTCCAGTAAAGAATATTGAACATTTTTCTTGTGCTTGAAGGGTAATGATGATGGTACTATCCATGCATGTCTGAGAGGAGTTTGGGCACATCCAATGAAAAAGGCATTTTTATGAAAACTGTCCAATTAATCTCAGAAGTCAGATAAATAGGGAAAGAGGTTCTTTAAAACAAGTAGACTAGTTTTATATATTCCTTTAATTTTTCCAAGTAGTTATAGGCAAAGACATGTATGTATTCATATACATCATAATCTTTGAGTGGTTATGCACAATCCATTAATATTCCTCAATGGTTTTTATTCTACATGGTCTAATAATCATAAAGTTTTGTAAGTCCAAAGACTAGAGAATCTAAAGATGTGCAGACAGAGCAACAATTTATACCTTACTTGGATTCTTAAAATGTCTAGCTATTTGTACAATTCAGTTTGGGCATTACTTAAAAAACAAATGTGTTGTTGCTCCTTCTGAGCAACAACACATCATTAACATTTTCAGTTGGGGGGGAGGGAGTTTAAAGAAAAAGGATGCAATTGCTTTTATGAGTCAATTCATTAAATAATCATATATTTAATGCATATCATTAAAGAAACCCAAAACATATTTGGAAAAAAAACCACTGCTACTTTAAAGAAGTATGTGGATGTGTTCCAGACCACCACCTCAAATAATTTTCAAAAAATCCAGAGCCCTGCTATTTTTGACTGATTTTTTTTTAAATATTGGAACTGAAAGAATGTTTATTTTGGATTTATTCTTTCCAGCCAAATGGCAACTTTGGTGGGATCGTACAGTGCTTTTGAGCGAGATCAGAAAGAGGAAAACTGTTAAGGCTATTGCCCAATACTATTTGCCAGTTCGATTTTGAACTTTATATAGACATATAATGCTGGTCCATTACTAAATTTCAATCATTTACTTCTATAATTGCTTAGTTTATTGATGATCTTTCAAAAAATATCCTAAAGGGAAAGGAAATCCTGCTATGTATTTGTTTATTTATTTTGGTCCATCTAGAGATGACATTATAATGTTTCTATAAAGGGATGGATACTAAAAAATCATAAGAGAAATTGTGCCCAAAGACCAGTATTCTGGCTTTAAGAGAAAATATTATACAATGGCTGCAACATTCAACAATGTTCTCTGTTGAGCACAGCTATAAATAATCATAGAAAGGAATAGGTCATTATTGATTCTCTTTGGGAAGGAAGCAATTACTATTTCCCAAACATGACCCTGTTTTCCTTTAATAAGCACATAAAAAAGATACATCTAAGATATTAGGATAGCAGTGACAAAGAGTAGCAGATAGGTAAAGTAGTTACATGTTTTTGTAATAATTATCTGTAAAATAGGAGCTGTAGGAATACAAGTTTTGAATCAGCATTAGCAAGAAGGAAAAAGTATAAGTCAGGTAACAGTCAGTATATGATTAATTAGTTTATAGAAAGATTCATAACTGTTGTATTTCAAAAATTGCAAGAAATGACAGCTATCCATGTATATATTCACTTTCCTGGAAAAAAATGAAAAATATTTTTTAAAAACTGCAGTAAACATCATGATTCTGAATGTGTTTTATTAGCATGCATTCAGTCT
The DNA here is from genome assembly GCA_039707465.1 of Rhabdophis nuchalis. Classification (NCBI taxonomy): domain Eukaryota; kingdom Metazoa; phylum Chordata; class Lepidosauria; order Squamata; family Natricidae; genus Rhabdophis; species Rhabdophis nuchalis. The sequence goes on from CM077647.1 coordinate 31,787,843, forward strand.
TTACATGCCAGGTTGCAGAGTTCAAGGTCATTGCATGTTTGTTTATTTGAGAAATCCTTACAACAAAACTTCCCCAAACTGATGCCTTCCTATTAGTTGTATGTTTGACAGCATGCCATTGCAATATATACCACCCTCCCTCAAAAATACAATGACTTTACAACAAAATTATTTGTGACATTATGTACCTTCCACACACATACCTAGTAATTTTTCTAAAACTGGAGACACTGACCACCTGTGAGATCCATATGTGACGCTCCGGACACATTAGCATTCTTACCTATTTTCTCCAATATAGATGTTGGAATTGAATTTGATTAAAATACTTCCCTGCTTAAAAGATTCCATTAATGCTTGAAAGATAACTTCCGTTAGCACCAGCTTGGAACTTTCTATCTAGGCTTTAGCAGACATGTTTATGGAATTAAACATCTCTTTCCATGCACTGCAATCCTAATAAACTCTTGGTAACAACTCTTCTCGATGCTTTAAAGCACAGGTGTGATTGCTAATTGTAAAACTAAACTTGAAGCTTTTAAAATCATGGTTTATTGAACACACGATGTTGAATAAGTTGAGAAATAACCACAAGCTGTAATGACTGAGTTTACACTTCATAAACCAAAAATATTCCACATGATGTTTAGTTTAACTCTGGGAAGTAAATTATGTTGATAGTAATAGGATTGTGCAGTGATCCAGATTAGAGGGGAGAAGGGGCTCCAGGATATGCATGGGCATGCATAGGGTGCCTATCAGCATTAACTTATATCCAATGCCTCTTTAGTTTGGATCATGCAGACGTCCAAGAAAAGACACATCTACAGAGTGAATGCCCCAATAATGCTATGGATCCACGAATCTCCTTCATCCCAGATTACTGCAGACTTCTAATCAAGACATTTGGCCATGTCATTTGTTTCCAGCTTGCTTAGAGGTTTTGATTCAGTATCTCATCCTCTACATACAGAATATGTTTGTGAATTTAAAAACCATTATATATGATTTTTTATTTTAGCTATTAAAATATATTTTGTCTTGCTCCTATTTGCATGTTCTATAGTGATATTATTCACAACTGTTCCCTGGTTCTTGGTATTCATTTCTAATAAGTGTTGATACTGTAACAACCAAAATGCACTATAGCTTTGGAACAAATAATCAACGTCAAACAAAAAATCACTTTGCTGACAAGAAAAGAGATATGGGCAATATTAGTATTTCAAATCCTTCAGGCAAGGATGTGAAGATTAGGATCTAAAAGAGATTTGATCGCCATCATCTCAACAACAGGATTTTGACAGCTGGAATAAATAACTTCTTGAGAGCAACTTGTTAAACTGGGTTAAAAAGGGGATGTGTAATGATACTGCCCTCTCCAGTTTCTTCTCCCAATCATATTATAGTTTATTACTCAGTTGAACTGTATAGCTGTGATTCAGTTTGCGATTAACTAAAGGCGGGAGTCACACAACATAAAAAGCTCATATCTCCTAGCAGGTTTTTGGCAGAAACTGCAGATGCAAAAGGGAAAAAAATGGTATCAAGCCAATATAAGAAGGAAAGCTGCTTTATACCATTATCCAGTATTGTTCCCTCCATTCAAATAGTACCAATTTCCCATGATCTTCCATCAGATCTGGTCCTTTAAGTGAAGAGTCTGCAGGAATTAAATTTGGGACAGAAGAGAATGTTTTTAATATCATCTATAAAAATGTAAGAACTTTGCAGGATCGTATGCTGGCTTTCAATGTATTTGAGGTTTAACAATCCTTTTTTCAGATAGACTCAAAAAACATTAGCATGAAACCCAGGGAGGTTACTACTAATCATCACTGATGATACTTAGATTTTGCAGTTGTGGGTGGAAAATAAGAAGAATAGCTAGATGGCAGCAAAAATTAAGGGTTTTGTTTGTTTGTTTTTGCTTTCTTTGATGCCATCTAGTGGCAGTTTGAATTTTTGCTGCCCAGAATCTAATAGGCTTGGGTACCATAATAAGAGAAACAAATATTTCAGTGTAGGGTAAGGCAGGTTCCTCTGTCTTGGGACAAATATGAACTTTTGATCAGTTGGTATCATGTTTGCCAATAGAAAAAAGATGATACAATATAGGAACATTTTTGAAAGAGAAATTAGAGGATCACTTCAGATGGAAAAATTAGAAGATCACCCAGCTGGAGCCATACATTGTTGTAATTATGGAGGAGATAGTAAGAATATCAAGAGACCATGGTGAGAAAATATATTAAAATTAGACCATTCACAATTGCTTGTTTCTCAGCAGCCTACTGTAGCTTTGTGTGCTTGATTGGGATTTCTAAACAGCATGAGCTGAATTCAGTCATTTATATATATATATATATTTCAAATGCTGCTCATGCTTCATTTGGGTGGTGTGTGTGTGTGTGTGTGTGTGTGTGTGTGTGTGTGTGTTAATGTATTCTTCCTCCCAATAACTGTTGACAGATCTAGCCCTGTAACCATCTGGCTCATGAAGTAATGAGATCAAATGAAATGAAACTTGGGGGGGGGGGGGGGAATTAATGTTTTTCCCTAATCTATTAATAACTGAAAAGTGTTGATTTTGGTGACAGCCTGATACTTGATTGTAAAGCACATTGGTTAATTAGAAGAATCATAATGAAGGTTATATGAAAATGTGTATGTCCCTCCAGAAATAAAATAAGCAGTTCTCACAGGCAGAAAAAAAGATCACCAGGAATTTAAATATGAATAGAAATACTTAAGATAATGTGCTGTTCACCCCCTTTGTTGTTAATTTGCTCAGAAAAGAAGTTGTATTGTTATAAGTTGCTTAAATTATCTTATGAATCAAGAATTTACGAGTGTATTTCTTTCTTTCCTTCACATTCCCCCTCAATTTTCTCTTTCTCTACAATCTTGGCAGCTTACTCATGTCTGAGGTGTTGCTTGGTGATAAAGTCAAATTAGAGTCCTGACCTAAAATGGATCCTAATACTTTCTTTTGGCTGTGATCATTCTGGGGGTGGGATAATTCAAGATCTAGCCCACACAGATCTATTACTGGGAAGTTGTTGCTCATTTTAAGTACGTCAGACACAAAGCATGGATCTATAAGAAGATACAAGGGTTTGCTTTATGTAGTAGAAATCTTTTCCTGATTCATTCTGGACCCATATTTTGGGGACTAGTTTCACATGATGACCTAAATCATTGGGTATTTTATAGTAACCAATCTGTGGCTGTTACATAGCATTTTCTGGCTTCCTTAACAAACTAAAGGTAGTGGTGGGTTGCCAGTTTTTTTACTACTGGTTTGGGCACACTTGCATGCCACTTCTGTGCAGAAGTGTTTGGGCGGGTAGGCAGAGCCTCCTGCTGCCACTACTACCAGTTCACCTGAACCAGGAGCAACCCACCTATGCCTATAGGTAAGAAAATCACAGCTTAGTATCATAGATGATTTGGGACTCTGAATCATCTCGATGAGGCCAGGAATTAGAACAATTAAATGTTTGCTTTAGAAGCATCTATACAACGACACTTGTTAGGTAAGGTAGGTATGGCAGATTTCATACATGATCCAGGAATAAATCCTTCTCCAGAAACTCAACCCTGAATTGGTACAGTAGCTAATGTGAGAAGCTTCAAGGACACAGCATGGCTATATAAGTTACTCTGCTTTTACCATATATATGCACATAAGATTATCATTCTGTAGAACAGGGGGAGGGCAATTGATTTTCCCAAGGGACCAGATGAGAAACTGGAATTGATTCAATAGGCTAAATTTAATTCTGCTCAATATTAATTGTATTGCTTTATAAAAAGCAGTAAATTACAACATATGCTTTTGATTAGCTGCTTCTAGTAAGAATACAATGTTAGGTCTTATTTACATTTGATTTCTAATTTCCAACTAACCTTACTTGAGCCTGACAGCCAAAGAGCCCTGGGGGCCATAACATACCTAGGTCTGCTGTAGAGCCTAGGAATCAAACTACAGTATTTATTTCTTTGTATATCCAAGTCAGGGTTTAAATCCTAGGTCCCTTCTCTTCCTTTTTCACATCAACAAATTCTTAGCCACTCTTTTCCTAGCTTTGAAGGTTGACATCTGCTCTGTGTTTACACAATGATTCCAGCTGGCATCATTTCCCACCTCGCAAATTTCAGCCCTTAGACTTATTAAGCCAAACACAATCTGGCTACAGATTTGATACTAAGTCTGGATAGGACATGAGGCTATTTTAAACTAAACTATTGAATCCTATATCCCAAAGGGATTTGGTTTCTTCTGACTGTGCCCTTGGTCAATATGGTAGTAATGTTTTCAATGTAACATGATATCTATCACACATTCAACTTAACTCATTTATTTCTTAAAATTTATTGGCCATTCAAATCCAGCCAAAACTAATGAAAATATAAAGCATCTAAAAATATTTAATAACATGGACAGTCAGATTAAATTAATCTAATAGACAGCAAAAATAATAAAACAAACAAGGGTAATTGAACCAATAATAAATATCACCCAACACAACCTGGGACCAAAGCCTGATTTTCAAAACTTTCAGAATCAAAAGTAAGAGGACAGAATCCTTATCTTTGGAGGATACTGTTCCAATATGTTTTATCATAAAGTGTTGGATGTTTGATTTAGATTAAGGTATTGTATTAATCGGCCATTATGGTTTGTTTACTATGAGGTAGATGTGGTTTGCTTAACCATGGTTTAAGTATTTGAAAAATTACAATCAACCTGCTAATTCAGTCGTTTCATAAGAATACACTTCGCTTGTGAAAAGCTCCTGCCATCTATATTAAATAATTGGAATTACATACAGTTTCTTGATCATATTTAGGATGAGTTGGTTGCTAATGCTAGGTTTTAAAAAGATCTTAATGCAAATTTTCATAATTTTAGAATAAATTTTTGATTCATGGATATGTCCAGTGATTAGAAGCAAATGTAGACATTTTTCTGCTTCAATGCTAGTGGTATCTGATCTAATTTAATTTAATAAAAATTAAATCATTTTATAGTGAAGCAGAGAAAGTACTCATAAACCTCTACCCCAATGTGCTAACAGAACACATATTAAAAATCAGATTACTTCCTGCCCATTTATGACATCCAAAGTCAATTTCTTTCGATTTCTTTTTTTCATTCATAAATGTCTAATGGTAGAGCCAGCTATCTCTATTCTATTCATTTTATGGGATAACAACAAAATGGATGGTCTTAATATAAAATATATTTTCTCAGAAAACATATTTCTAAGATGCAAAATACGTGTGAGCAAAAATTCAGTTGAAATTCAGATTATACAAGTCATAAATAAATGTTTTGTTTAAATTGCTTTTGATCCACAAGGTGGTGCCACCATGATTAACATTCTGAAACAAAATGATTGTTTTAAAAAAAGATTACAATGTGCAGAATCATTTGAATCCAACAGTAGACAAGGGTCAATCTGGTGTGTGGTTGAAATAATTTATTAGGATTTGGGAAATCTAGGTTCTATACCTCCCTTAAACATGGAAGCCAGTTAGGTCAGGGGTCTCCAACCTTGGCAAGTTTAAGACTTGTGAACTTCAACTCCCAGAATTCATCAGCCAGTAAAGGTGACTGAGGAATTCTGGGAGTTGAAGTTCTCAAGTCTTAAACTTGCCAAAGTTGGAGACCCCTGAGTTAAGTGACCTTATGCCAGTCACACATTCTCAGTCAAAAAACAGCATCAAACTCTTTGGCAAAGATGGTTATAAACAGATAAATACGGCAACTACTTGGCAGCAGTTACAAAAGCATATTGTGGGGAAAAAACTTAAAACAGAATCTACCTTAATTCTCAGGGTATGAGACAGACAGAAAGAGGAATACAGTCAGTTTTTTGAGATTCTATTATTCTGGTCCAGTATTTTTCAACCATGGCAACTTGAAGAGGTGCAGACTTCGGCTCCCAGAATTTTTGCCATATGAACCAGGCACACCCAATGGAAATAAATTGTCCCTTCAGCTAAGTGATACATGCTAAAAAGAAAAAAAAGGTAAAAAATATAGTAATTATACAATTGATTTTTGACTTGCACAATTTTTAATGCATGATGCTTGGATTTGGAGTTCAAGACTGATATTAGGGGAAATGTTTTCTATGCATGCCATTTTTATAGCACAACCTTATGCATGATAATTCAAAAAAGAAGACACCATTTTGTTACTAAAAAGAATAGATAGTAAATTGAAAGTTATCTAGGAGATCATTTCATCAAGAAGCAAAATGGGTTTAATTCTTTTTTTTAAAAATCTACTTGTTCTTTGAGTTGTGTGCCAAGAAACAGAATTCAACAAACTAGCAAAAAACAAATATTGATTTAATTCCATCCTCATTGATATTTAAAGAAAATTAGACTTTATTTTAAGAACAAATGATACTATTTTACAGATACAAAAAGTTCTTTTTCAGTCAAATGAACAATTAGAATTCATTGATCTGTGTTGGCGTTGGGTTGAGAGGGAGGGCAGCTACAGACAATCCAAAGAGCTACAGATCATCCTGGACCTCCTACTGAGACTTGCAATGGAGTTTAACCTCTTTCTTGGTGCAGGATTTCCAACAAAGGATGAAAATCTGCCTTTCTGACAGATGGCCATCAAGGCTACTCCTTTAAAATATTCTCAGCAAAGCAGAACCCACCTCCTGAGGCAATCTGTTCTGCTGTTAAAAAGATTATACTACTAGGAAGTTTCTCCTGCTAGTGAGCCAAAATTAGCTTCCCTGCAGAGCAATTTCCATCCCTGGGTTCAAGAGTTACTCTTGGAAGTAGCTAACAGAATCCTGTTCCATCTTTTGCGTGATCGCCCTTTAGATATTTGAAGACAGATACCAATTCTTCCTTAACCTATTTTCTTGTATCTCTTGCAACCATTGCTAGTAAAACTTGATTTCCAGCTACTTCAACAGCTAAGTTACACATCTTTTTGAATCATTTCACTGTGGCCATGCATATTTTAACCAAAGTGGCCAGAGGTGGGTGCACTGGTACTCAAATACTTAAAATGTCAGGATAGTCAAGATTGAACCCCCATATCCCAGAATGGTCTTGTGCATCTTTGATAAACTGACCAATATTTTACTGAATTTGTATTTTGTATTTGTATTTATTAGTTTATCAAACATGTACAAGATAGCAGATATAAATATAAACATGGACGTGAACGAAAGAATACAAATAACTGGAGACAGTAGGACAGGGACGGTAGGCACACTGGTGTGCTTATGCACGCCCCCTTTACGGACCTCTTAGGAAGGTAGATGCTGCAGATGCTGCAGAGCAAAATGCTTTTTAAGACCTAAGAAGACATTGCTTTTCTACAAAAGGTGACAAGCTGAATTCAAATTCATGATGTTTCAAGGAATCAAGCATTTCTCCTGAACATATATGTTTTGTATTGTTTTGTTCAAAAACTAGATGAATTGGTGGTTTTGCCCTTTCTCCCTTTATTTTGAAGCAGTCTTAATTCCAGAAAAATTTAGATTAATTTACACAGTGGTAATTTTCATGTGTTCTAGGAAAAATGTATCTAGGATTTTTAAAGTCATAGACATTTCCAATATTCAATTTTTAAATGTAATATTGCATTACATTTAAAATGTAATTATGCATTAAGTGCCTTCGGCATTTAGTCATGCCGGCCACATGACTACGGAGACGTCTACACACAGTGCTAGCTCTTTGGCTTTGAAACAGAGATGAGCACCGCCCCTTAGAGTCAGGAATGACTAGCACATATGTGCGAGGGGAATCTTTACCTTTACCTATTGCTTTACTTGTAGATTCACTTAGTGATAAATGTGATTTCAAATGGGGATAAACATTTAATTCATTTCTCTTGAAAATGCCACACCTCTGATCACTACATAACCAAAAGTGTCTGCAATAGAGGGATCGAAAAAATTAAGAAGACACCAGCAATGGTACAGTTGAGGTTGCACACTCTTTTTACAAGTACTGCATGCAAAAAGGTGGAGATTCATTCGCACCATCATGATGACCACTTTGACTTCTTTGCCATGTCACCCCTGTAAACCTACCTGGTCACAGCTGGCTTTATTGGCATACTCCATTTATTTATTTATTTATTTATTTAAATTTATACCCTGCCCTTCTCCTAAAAAGGACCCAGGGCGGCGCACAGGCGTTATTAAAACCATACAAAAGTACAAAAATACATAAATTATTAAAAACTATTAAACTTTCCCTGTGCTAAAACTAATAAAACTCTAAAATCTAAATTTTTCCCTATAAAAGTCAGAAACGGGAGTTATGCTAGGCCAGCTTGTTGGAATAAATGAGTTTTAAGACGTTGGTGGAAGAGGCGGAGGTCCCCGATGATGCGTAGATCGAGGGGCAGGTTGTTCCAGAGGGCTGGGCCCACCACAGAGAAGGCTCTTTCCCTGGGCGTCGCCAACCGGCATTGCCCGGCCGACGGTACCAGGAGAAGACCCTCTCTGTGGGAGCGGATCAGTCGAAGGGATGTATGGGGCAGGAGGCAGTCGCATATATAGCTATTTAATTCCTTTTAATAGTTTCATCTAGCCAATTTCACAATGATGAGAGAAAGGCTGCAGTTGATTTTACGTATTAACCAACTTTGAATCACCTGAATTAACAGAAAGCTTCTGAACACTTCTCCCAGACTCAGAACTCCTCTCCTTTTTATTTTTGTTTTTTTCCAAAACTGCCCAAAAATCAGAAAATGACATATGAGAATTTACTAATTAAATTGCATCTTGCAGAGGGGGTGGGCTGGTTATGTCAATTTAATCTTTTTGAGAAGAGAATGAATGTTCAGGAAGTAATTCATTAAATGCTTGCTGAGAGCCATATAGAGAAAGGAAGCAACAGCCTGCTATTAAGAGAAAAGTGAAACTTTTGTGACAAGCCAAAAAAGCAAGAGAAAAGAGAAAACATGCAGTAGGCAAAAAACAAAGAAGGCACAAAGGACCCTCCCAATGACCAACTCTACAAAGTCTGAGTTCTTACATTGAACAAAATGATGGTTGGTTCAATTATGGATTGTGAAAAGGCTACAATATACTAACTCATAAATTGTGCAGAAACATGGCAGGCTCCAACATTTTGGGTGCCAAAATGGAGGGCAGTTTTTCCATGGATGGAAGGGAAGCATGGTTTTGCGTGCTGCCTGGATCCTATGCATGCATGGATGGGCTTTTCTCACTTGCACAGCCTGATTCCTGGCAGACTGCAGACTGGTGTTGGTCTGTGGGCCATTGGGGACCCCTATCAGTTAACAGAATATCTGGTGGTTCTGCATGATATGTGAATCTAACTGAAATGGCTATGCCTTACTGGGCAAGTTGAGCATAAAAAAAATGATAGCACCAAAATCATGGACTTTTCCTCAGGCGCTGCTCTTACTGTGGCTCTGCTCTTATTGTGGACATTTCTTGGCTAGTGATGGTGGTAAATGTCACTAGTAGGGAAAAGATCTTTACCTCGACGATGCCATCGAGATGCTGTCCCGGTGTCTGGAGGCCGTACGGATCTGGATGGGTAGTAACAAACTCAAGCTCAACCCGTCCAAGACCGAGTGGCTGTGGTTTCCGGCACCCCGGTTCAGCCAGATAAGTCCAACACTGGCCATTGGGGGCGAACAACTGGCCCCCGTGGAGAGGGCGTGCAACTTGGGCGTCCTCCTGGATTCCCGGCTGTCCATGGAGGACCATGTGGCGGCCGTGGCCAGGGGGGCGTTCTATCAGGTACGCCTGATACGCCAGTTGCGCCCCTTAATGGACCGGGGAGCCCTTCGCACAGTCACTCAAGCGCTTGTGACGTCCCAGCTGGATTACTGTAATGCTCTCTACATGGGGCTTCCCTTGAGGTGCGCTCGAAGGCTACAGTTAGTACAGAATGCGGCCGCGCGGGTGATTATGGGTGCCTCAAGGCAAACCCACGTAACACCTCTCCTGCGCGAGCTGCACTGGCTGCCTGTGGCCTTTCGAGTGCGCTTCAAGGTATTGACGACCATCTTTAAATCGCTCCATGGCTCAGGGCCTAGCTATATACCCCCGGGGAGAGGGAGCGGTCTATAAATTAAATTTATTATATTATTATACGAGACCGCCTCCTGCCCCATACATCCCTTCGCCCGATCCGCTCCCACAGAGAGGGCCTTCTCCGAGTGCCGTCGGCGGGGCAATGCCGGTTGGCGACACCCAGGGGAAGGGCCTTCTCTGTGGCGGGCCCGGCCCTCTGGAATGACCTACCCCCCGATCTTCGTACTATCTCAGACCTCCGCCTCTTCCGCCAACGTCTTAAGACGTATTTATTCCAACAAGCCGGCCTAAGATAGCCCCCAGTTTCTGACTTTTTAAGAAAATTTATAATTTGGTAATGGGTTTTAATATTTGGGTTTTAGCACGGGTCTGTTAATTTAATACATTTTAAGTGATATTTATTGTATTTTGTGTCTTTTAAATAATGCCTGTGCGCCGCCCTGGGTCCTAACAAGGAGAAGGGTGGGGTATAAATTTAATAAAATAAATAAATAAAAATAAATAAATTACCTCAGTTAGAGATGTTTCTGTCACTTTTTTTTCCCTTTAGAGACCACTTGTGCTTGAAGTGGAAAAGAATGAAACTTTGATTTTGGCTTTTACCGATTAGATTGATAGATCCTTATAGAAAATACTAGTTTATATTATTATAAATGTTAGATCAGACAAAGGATTCTGACTCAGGCATGGTCAAAACAACAGGAACGTTTATTCACACTATTTACAACACACACAAGATTCAACTGGCAAGGTTTCTTCTCTGGCAACCTCTTATATAGAGTTACCAGGCAGGAAACTCCTAGCAATGCACTTGCAACATTGTAACTCCTTTCCAGACAGATTCCAGACAGCTTGTCTCTGTTAATCATTGCAGCTGCTGGCTCAGCTCCGGAATGCGGTGACTCATAGGTTACCAGACGAGCTGTCTGGGACATAGGCTTGGGGACTCAACACTCCTTCCCCCATAGTCAGTGCGCATGTGTCTAGGTTCTCTGTCCAACACAGTACATGCGCACGCGTAGTCGTTCAGATAGGCGGGGCGGTGTCGGGTCCGCCCTGACCGCCTTAGTTCTTGAGGAGGCTCCTCCCTGTGGGACACGGAGCCTTCGCCTACATCATCGCGGCCTGCCCTCGGAGGTGGAGTCGCCGTAGGCGGCAATGGCGACCCTAGCAAGTCCGGGTGAGGGGGCGTGGTGACCGGGCTTGAGGTAGTTGGCATTTGCTGGCGAGTATTATTCTGGTAGGGTGGTTCCCCGATGGGCGAGGCCCCCAGCTGAGAGTCAGATTGGGCTGTGAGGTCCTGGCGGTCTCCCCGTGCTGTTCCCGCCGATACGAGGTCTGGACCGGCTAGGGACTCCGGGGTTCCAAACAACTGCTCGGCTTGAGCAGAGAACAACGGCCCAACGGGGGCCAACGGGCAGGAACGGCCTGGCGTGGTGACTGCTGTTTCGGGCAGGCGGCGCCTCAGTTGATCCAGGTGGCGCCGCCACTCGGATCCATCCTGAAGGCCGACTCTGTAAGAACAGGGTCCGGTTACGTCCAAAATGGTTGCGGCAATCCATCGCGGCTCCCCTGAAAAGTTCCTTGCCCAAACCAGGTCCCCAATTTCAAATAAACGAGGAGTGGGAATCTGCAGGTTGCCCCTCTGCAACCCGTCGTAATCGGGGTGCAGTCTGTCCAGAGTGGTCCGCAAGCGTCAGCCCATCAAGAGCTCCGCGGGGCTTTTCCCTGTGGCTGGGCAAGGTGTGACATGCTGTCCCAAAAGGTACGCGGCCACCCTTGCCTGCCAGTCCCCTTTATCCAAACGGGCCAAGGCTTCCTTGGCTGAGCGCACGGCTCGTTCCGCGCGTCCATTAGACGCCGGGTGATAAGGGGCGACCGGCGCGTGGCGGATCCCTTGGGTGGCCAGAAAGTCCAAGAAGGTGGAGGATTGAAATTGGGGTCCGTTGTCGGACACAACGACGTCTGGCAACCCGTGGGTCACGAACAGACGGCGCAAGGCACGCACCGTGCTCTCCGCTGTGGTGGAAGCCATGAGAATCACCTCCACCCAGCGTGAGAACGCATCCACCACCACGAGGAAATTCTGGCCATGGAAGGGACCCGCGAAATCCAAGTGGAGCCTGGACCATGGGCACCTGGGGGCGTCCCACTCCCTCGGCGGGGAGACCGGCGGGGCCGGCCGGGACGATTGGCAGGAGGAGCAGGCGGCCACCCATTCCGCCACTTCAGCGTCCATGCCGGGCCACCAGACATAGCTCCGGGCCAATGCCTTCATACGGACGATGCCTGGGTGGTTGGCATGGAGCGACTGAAGAACCATGTGCCGGAGAGGGGAAGGGACGATGACCCGATCTCCCCAACACAAGCACCCGCAATGGAGCGAGAGCTCCAGCTGGCGTGACTTGTAAGGCCGAAAGTTTTCAGCCACACTGCCCGAAGGCCAGCCCCTCAGCACCCATCGGCAGACCTGGGCGAGGACGGGGTCTGCGCGGGTGTGAGCGGCAACGGCGGAAGAGGACAGGGGCAAGTCCGACTCCGCGACCATCAGGACAGAGAGAGCAGGCACAGGGGCCGGATCCGGCCCCGGGAGAGGGCAGCGGCTTAGGGCATCAGCATGCCCTATCTGCTTGCCAGGACGGTATAGCAGCGTATAGTCATACGCTGCCAGGAATTCCGTCCAGCGGGTCATCCTGGGCGACAGGATGGGGGGTGTCGGACGGTCACCGGCCAATAGCCCAAGGAGCGGCTTATGGTCCGTGACAACAGAAAAGGTCCGCCCATAGAGGTAATTGTGGAACTTCTTAATCCCGGACACTACAGCCAAAGCCTCCTTGTCGATTTGGCTGTAGTTTCTCTCCGTTTGAGACATTGTCCGGGAGTAAAAAGCAACGGGGGCTTCCGAGCCGTCTGGAAAGACGTGGCTAAGGACAGCCCCCAGGCCAAAAGGGGAGGCATCGCACGCAAGCGTCAGAGGAAGCCTGTCATGGTACTGGACTAGTACCGCATCTGACGTGAGCATGGCTTTGACAGCCGCGAACGCGTGTGCTTCGCGGCTGCCCCAGTGCCAGGCCGCAGATCGGTCGAGCAACCGATGCAGCGGCTCGGCTAGCGATGCCTTATGGGGAATAAACGGCGCGTAGAAATTCAAAAGGCCGAGGAATGCCTGCAGCTCCGTTTTGGAGGCAGGAGTGGGGGCCTTTTGGATGGCCTCGACCTTGGAGGGGGTTGGGTGAATTCCTTGGGCGTCAATCATGAAACCCAGGAATTCCACCCTAGGCGCAGCAAACGTACATTTGCTGCGTTTCAACTTTAAACCCGCGCCCCTGAAAACTCTGAGGACCTTCCGTAACGTTTTGGCAAGTTCTGATATGCTGGAAGCAGCAATCAGGACGTCGTCAAAATACGGTACAACGCCAGGGAGCCCATGGAGCAGTCGCTCCATGAGGCTCTGGAAGATCCCCGGGGCTACGGACACGCCGAATTGGAGACGGCGACAGCGGAAAGCCCCACGGTGGGTCACGATGGTCTGCGCTTCCGCAGCCTCGTCATCCACCGGGAGCTGTTGGTAGGCCTGCGCCATATCCAGTTTCGCGAACACTCGACCTCGTCCCAATGAGTGGAGTAGGTCTTGCACCACCGGAACCGGGTATGGGTTCGCCTGAAGCCCGAGGTTGATCGTCGACTTATAGTCGGCGCAGATCCTCACGGACCCGTCGGGCTTAATGGGGACCACAATTGGGGTCTCCCATTTCGCCTGATCGACGGGTTCGAGCATGCCCTGCGCCACCAATCGATCCAATTCCGCTTCAACCTTGGGCTTCAGCGCGAACGGCAGCCTGCGGGCCTTCAAGCGGACTGGAGCAACCTGGGGGTCCAAATTTAGGGAAACTGGAGTGCCTTTGTACGTTCCAAAGCTGCCATCAAAGACGTCGTTGAACTCTCTGATTACTTCGTCTACCGGAGAACTGGCTGGCACGCTGTGTACTCCTTGGACTGACAGTCCCAAGGCTGGAAACCAGTCCAATCCGATCAAGGCAGCTAGGGGTTTGGCCACTACCAGGATGGGAAGGGATCCGTGGAAGGGGCCGTAGTCTACTCTCACTCTGTGCAGACCTAGAATGGGAATTTGTGAGCCCTGGTAATCTTTCAGGATCGTCGCTGTGGGGCCGAGATCCCGCTTCCTGAGCTTGGGGCAAAGCTTAACTAAATGCGCCCAGGACATGAGTGATCTAGAGGACCCTGAATCTATTTCCATTTTTACCCCCACCCCCTCTAAGCAAACCACTGTTGACAGTCTCCTACTCTCTGCCTGGTCATAGCTTAGAGCTGGGGGCATCTCCGCCAGCGCGAAGCAGTCGGTCGGCTGTGGCTGGTAGCGTCCTGAACACTTCTGCGACCCTCGTTGTCCTGGTGGAACGGTTCTGGAGGCGGCAGCTGGCGTTGTCACTGGAGTGGCAGCATGGCACACAGCTGCTAGGTGTCCTTTCCTGCCACATCTGCGGCACACCGATGCCTTGAATGGGCACTCTGGTCTCTGGTGGGCCCCTCCGCAGCCTAGGCAGTTCCCGGACTTCTGCTGCGGTGTGAATGCGCGATTCAGCACGCGCCCGGTCACCCTCATGCAGTCCCCACGGTCTTCCTCCTCCAGCTCATCCAGCGGCGCTATTTCATCTACCAGACACGCTCGTGGAGTGGGGAAAAGAGGAGGGCGCGCGCGGCCCATGTCGGATGTGGAGATCTCCGACAATTCTGTCGCGCGTGCTTCTTCCACCGCTTGCTCGAGAGTCAGGACAGTTTTTGAAAGCAAGCGGCGCTTTAGGCGGATGTCTCTTACGCCGCATACAAACTGCTCCAGTAGGGATTCCTCCAGGAAGCCAGCAGGGAACTCGCAGGGGATTGCGGTCGCTCTCAATTTCTGCAGGAACTCGGCTACCGACTGTTGCGGCTGTTGCACACATTGCCTGAATGCATAGCGATGCGCTATGCGGGAAGGCGCCGGCGCGTAGTGTGCTCTCAGGCGGCCCAGGAGATCGTCCCACGGCACTTCGTGCACCGCTGCGGGTGCTGCTATGGTTCGGGCGGTAGCAAACAATTCAGGGCCGCCGCACTGGAGGAATAGGCTCAGCTTCCTGGCAGGCGCGAGTTCGCCGTAGTCGCTGGCTATCAAGAAGCACTCGAACCGGGCTAAGAAGGAAGCCCATTGTTCCTTCATCGGGTCGAACGGTGCAAACGGAGGCATTGTCGCCGTAGCCATGGTGAGGCTGTGCGTCGCGCTGCGCTCTGTTGTTGAAGTATTCGTTACCCGTTGCGTTCTAAGGCCACGGCCTGAATCCCACCTTCGTCGCCAGTGTTAGATCAGACAAAGGATTCCGACTCAGGCATGGTCAAAACAACAGGAACGTTTATTCACACTATTTACAACACACACAAGATTCAACTGGCAAGGTTTCTTCTCTGGCAACCTCTTATATAGAGTTACCAGGCAGGAAACTCCTAGCAATGCACTTGCAACATTGTAACTCCTTTCCAGACAGATTCCAGACAGCTTGTCTCTGTTAAACATTGCAGCTGCTGGCTCAGCTCCGGAATGCGGTGACTCATAGGTTACCAGACGAGCTGTCTGGGACATAGGCTTGGGGACTCAACAATAAAAAAAATAAAAAAGGTCTGGTTTGATGTTAATGCCTTACTTTACTGCAAGAGAGAATCAGATGTCAACGTTTCTATTTCTTTTTCCCAATCCTTCCTCATTTCTCTTCTCCCCCCCCTTATTATATCTTATAACTAAATAAAACTAAATAAAAATGTTAAATGATTTAAACAAATTCCTGTCTACATCTGTAAAAGGAGAATTGTTTTGCTCTTCTGCTCTTTGCACATGTCTATGGAGATTCACAGAATAAGAAACTGTGGCTCAGTGGATGAAACACTGAGCTTGTCGATTAGAAAGGTTGACAGTTTGGCAGTTCAAATCCCTAGTGCTGCGTAACAGAGTGAGCTCCTGTTACTTGTCCCAGCTTGTACCAACCTAGCAGTACGAAAGCATGTAAAAGTGCAAGTAGAAAAATAGGGACCATCTTTGGTGGGAAGGTAACAGTGTTCCGTGTGCCTTCGATGTTTAGTCATGCCGGCCGCATGACCACAGAGATGTCTTTAGACATCGCTAGTTCTTTGGTTTTGAAATGGAGATGAGCACCATCCTCTAGAGTCGAGAATTCCTAGTATGTATGTATGAGGGGAATCTTTACCTTTATGGAGATTCTCAGTCATTCAGATCATGATTGTCCCAATGGTATTTTTTTCAAAAGGCAACTGGACTTTGTTTTTCATGAAGACATTTCACCTCTCATCCAAAAACTGCTTCAGTTCCGATAAGTGTAAGAACATTTACTGGTAAGAACAGTGTGTCCAATTATCTTTTACATTAGTCAACAATTTTGGATGACCCACTGTAGATAGCTGAATTGGTCACACCCTCTCAGAATCTGGTTAGCTTGTTTTAGGCTTAGTGTGATTTGCAAATGGGAACAATTTAAAAAGCATTATTTACAATACAATACAATAGCAGAGTTGGAAGGGACCTTGTAGGTCTTCTAGTCCAACCCCCTGAGTGGGCAGGAACCTTATACTATTTCAGACAAATGGCTATCTAACATCTTTTTAAAGACTTCCAGGGTTGGGGCATTCAGAACTTCTGGAGGCAAGCTGTTCCAGAGGTTAATTGTTCTAACTGTCAGGAAATTTCTCCTTAGTTCTAAGTTGCTTCTCTCCTTGATTAGTTTCCACCCATTGCTTCTTGTCCTGCACCCAGGTGCCTTGGAGAATAGTTTGACTCCCTCTTCTTTGTGGCACCCTCTGAGATATTGGAACACTGCTATCATGTCTCCCCTGGTCCTTCTCTTCATCAAACTAGACATACCCAGCTCCTGCAACCGTTCTTCATATGTTTTAGTCTCCAGTCCCCTAATCATCTTGGTTGCTCTTCTCTGCACTCTTTCCAGAGTCTCCACGTCTTTTCTACATCGTGGCGACCAAAACTGTATGCAGTATTCCAAGTGTGGCCTTACCAAGGCACTATACAATGGCATTAACACTTCACGTGATCTAGATTCTATCCCTCTGTTTATGCAGCCTAGAACTGTGTTGGCTTTTTTGGCAGCTGCTGCACACTGCTGGCTCATATTTAAATGGTTGTCCACTAGGATTCCTAGATCCCTCTCACAGTTGCTACTATTGAGCAAGGTACCACCTATACTGTACCTGTGCATTTTGTTTTTCTTGCCTAAATGTAGAACCTTACTTTTTTCACAATTGAATTTCATTTTATTAGATAGTGCCCAATTTGTGGGCTGTCAATCATATCTAGAAGCCATGATTTGCAATTGGGTATTAATGGCAGCTCTCTATTAGCATCATGTGTGAACAGACATGAATGATTTATTTGTGATTGGATCAAGCTCTTTCACAAAAATTGTAGGGCATAGTCAGGAGTTTCTTTTATAAAATTGTGGAACTGTAGGCTCCGTGTTAGGAAACCACCTGGAAAAACTATGTCTGGCATTGCACAATTGGTGGAAGATGAGTTGCAAGCATAGGAAGCAAGCAGTCAAGCTAACCTTGCCATACAGCAACAGTGTATGATTTCATCATTTTTATTGCTGGGAATTATTATTCTATAGCCCAGTCAAGGTTGATGAAGAGAGAAGCAGAAGGTAAACATCTTTAGGGACCAAGGCTGCTTATTAGATTCAGAGTTTAGGAGGCTGAAATTTCTCTTTGGCAGATGTAGGAAGCACCAATATCCTTTCCTATGCTGAGTTCCTTCATTTTTGTAATTAAAGCCTCATTTGAAGAGCTCCTGCTGTTTCTCTCTTCTTCTGGAAATGCTGACAGAGGCTTCTTTGAAAAACTGTGACAATATTTCTAACACCTCTGCATTTGTTGTTACTGTTGTTTTTTACATATATCAAGTGACAACAAATAACAGCATCTCCTTTTAAATTGCAAATCCATTAAGCAGAAGGAACAAAAAGTCCTTGAATGGCTTTTCTTCAAGTTTATAAGGTCACTGCTGGGGATAGTAACTCGCTATCTCCTTCATGGAGATAGCAAATTACTTGCCTGGATTCATTAAAAGGAAAAAAAAATAAAGGCAGAAGGAGATTCGTGAAGGACAAGAAATGCTAACAATTGTTCTCTGATCATACCAATGATATCTTTCTTTCGCTAGTACCTCTATTAAACGTAGAAAGGAACAACAACACATCCAACTTTTTCATGAAAAGACAGGAAATGAGTGGAAAATAGGAGTCTTAATAAAGTTCCAATGATTCAGCAAACTGCCCAGAAATAATATTTGCAGTTTGCTCTCAAAAGTGAAATATTAGCAAGGAATGTCACATGCTTTGACTCTCCAGCATTAACACCCCTTTAAGGTTTGCTGCAACTTTTAAAACATACAACACTAGCATAAAGCATAAACAGACTCCAGTGTTTCTTTCAACAGTCATGGCCAGCACAGTTAATACGGTTGGTCCACTGTTTGGAATTGATGGTTCATCAACTGGTCACAGTTTGTAGAACAAGATGGGTAATCAGTGAACAATCAGTAACAGAGTAGAAATTGGACCAGAAGCAGGAAGATCCAGGCTCAAATCTACATTTGACTAGAACTTCATTGGGTGACTTTAGCGGCTAAAGTTTAGCCTATTACCCTTTCTCAAACTTAGTAAAATCACGGGAAGCACAGCCTGTGGAAAGGAAGAGATCCTGTTATGGCAATTTTCTTAAAGAAAATTTATGAAATATATAAAAATGGGGTAATTAATCAATTATAAGAGTTACATCCAATTTCTGCTTCCAATCAAGATTACGAACTCAGTTTTTGTGAATCTCCTCCCATTTATATGTAACATGCCTTCTTCTTCCCTAACCAGAACTATAACTGTTCATAAGCTTAAAAAATAAGCCTATGAACAGTTATTTTTAAGCTTATGATCAGTTATAGTTCTGGTTAGGGAAATTTAATAAAGTGCCTTCCACAAAACAGTTAGTTGCCTTAGACTTCTATCTTAGACTTAGATAGACATTATCACTGTATGCAGCTCAATTTTGATATGTATGCATCTGCATTACAGGCGTGTACATATTTCATTTATATACTACAAATCAACTACATTTTCACAGCAGTCTATAACAATCATAACAATAAAACATCTATAATCTACAATCAAAATTTAAAACTTGGTAAAGATGTTATTAAAAATAATAAAAATTATCAGAACAAATGTAACAAATTCACAGTAAAATGCATACATTATATTGGTAACAATAATAATACAGAGAAGGGAAGAGATCATGACAAAATATCCTCTAAATGCCTTTGGAAAAGCTAAGTTGTTTCAGGAATATTTTTTTAAAGATGGACAAGACTTAATTCTATGGAGAGATTATTTTATAGGAAAAAAGGAACCTTCAAGATTTAATTTTTATCTCTCTGAAATTGAGTATATCCATTTTGGTATGTATGCATGTGCATTACAGGAGTGTACATATTTATTTCTCTGAAATGGAGTATATCCAAAAGCTCCTGGTGGGAAGGATATACTTCAACTACAAGAAGATCTTGTAGTGGCAGATACTTAGGCATCCATAATATGTTCTGAAAGATGTTTCTCATTTTTCTCTAAGCTATGTTAGTTTAATCATGTTTGTTGACTACAGAATTGGTTGGGACCAAGATCTTATGCCTTAAGTCAAGGTTTATAGACCATATTGCCTGGATTTAAATGACACACTGAGACTTAACCAAGCAAATCATATTATGGCTTGGTAGAATGTGTAAAGCCTGTTTGTGTGCATGAACTAGACTTTAATGGAGGAAAGACAGTCTTGAGGCTATACTTGCTTCATGTTCTATCAGAATTAGATCTATGGGACTGAAAGGACAAAATATTGCAATGTGTTGCCTCCCAGCCCTGAATCTAAGTTAATGGGCCAACATAATGTTCTGACTGCAGGATCATTCTCAATAAGGGTGGAGATAGCATCCATGTATGGGTTCAACCTATCCACACTCTGATTGGACTGAGTCAGATTACTAATTAATTAACCACGGTATATAACCCCCTTCCGGGGATCCCTTGCCCAGTTTCCGACTCAGTCCAGCTCTAAGGACTATTCGGTGACCAACTTCCAAATTGCGAGCGCTGTATTACCAGCGCTGTAAGTAGACAGGGGACCCCCCTCCCTCTGCAGCAGCCCGAGGCTCAGGCTCCCCTGTCGTTTCCCAGCCACAGGCCCAGGCCCTCGGCTGCCCTTTTCGCCCCGTTAGCCTCCTACCTGAGCTCTCCTGGGGGTCTCTAGGACACGCTGGGGCTGCTGCTGGCTAGCCAGGGAGGTTGAGGTCTGGCGTTCCTAGGAGGCGGGCCGCACACACAGCTTGGCTGTGAGGCCTTTCCCCTGCCTTTTCGAGACCAAGGCAGGAGTGTGAGCTGTTCCCCGACTGGCCTGGCCGGTCGCGCAGCCGCAATCCCACCAGGGGCTTTATCGGGCCGTTCGCTGTCTGTTTTGACAGCTCCCTGCTGAGAAGCGGCGAAATCGGCCTCCGGAGCCGCGCGGGAAGCCGCGGAGCGCAGCGGGGCCTCTGAGCACTTTCGGGCTTGCCCTCTGCTTGGGAGGCCCTTAGAAGAGGGGTGGCGGCCATTTTGCGGGCCAGGGCGCTGCTAGAGCGGCAAATTCGCGCCCTTTTTCGCCCGGCCGCCATTTTGTTTTTTTTTAAAAGAAAAAAAATTTTTTTTCTCCTCTCTTCCTCTCTCTCCTTCTGCCGCTTGCAATATACCAGGTGGGAGCATGGCTGAATTGCGCAATCCTGCTCAGGGCCCGTCCCAGGCTGGGACTACCCCTCCGGCCTCCTCAGCAGACAAGGGACGCTCGCAGACCAGGTCCCGCTCCAAGTCGCGCCCAAAGGAGCCTTCCTCTGCCTCCTCCTCCAAAGGTGGGTCCTCCAGGGCCCAAGCCTCCCAGACGCCTGTACCTGCCTCCGTGGAGACCCCTCCTATAGTCAGGCCCCTGCCTGAAGCAGCTCCTACCCCAACCCCGCCCGTGGCTCCCCTCCGCCTGGACCTGACCCAAGGGCCCTTCAGCCCCTTTATGCCCATAGACACATCGGCAGTCTGGGGCCAGGCAACTGCCAGGGCTCCATCCAGACAGCCCGAGGCCACTTTCACGCCCACGGCGGCTGGGCTGCGCCAAGACATTTCGTGGGCCGCTGGCCTCCCGCCTCCACTGGCAGCCTGGCAACCCCTTCCAACGGGCCCGTCGGCTGTGCAGGATCTAATCTCGGAGGCCATCCGACAAGGGATCGCAGCGGACATGCAGGGGCAGTCACAGGGGTCCCTCCTGACAACGGCCCCTCCCCCCGCTCCCCAGGCGGCGGCCCCTGGGCCCCATCTCTCCCCGGCAATGGCGGATGAGGACTCCCCCCCCATCTCAGAGGAAGGGGACTTCCGAGAGGCTAACCTCTCGGGGGACGAAGATCAGGGCCCGGAGAAACCGTCCAGCGCGGGCCTATTTCCACAGGCCCTGTTTACACCACTGTTGGCTAAGGCCAAGGCCACTACGTGCTTCACCCAGGAAGCACAGGGATCCGCCCCGACCTAGGCCCCACGTTCCTGGTACTCAGAGCCCACGGTGGAGACGGAGGCCATTCCCACCCCGCAGATGTTCATGGACGCCATCCGGCGCCCCTGGTCCACCCCAGGTGCGGGGCCTAGCGCTTCCTCCCTCGAGAGGCGCTTTTACAATGTCGAGCCGCTCCTGGAAGACGCCTTGGCCTGGCCGCAGGTCGACACCCCCATAGCCGCGCTGTATTCGGCGACGACCCTTCCCGGGGGCCAGGAGGATTTTCTGAAACCTGAGGACAGAAGGGCCGAGCAAGTCCTTCGCAAGGCACACCAGTCGGCGGCGTGGTCGGTGAGGGCCTCTACGGCGGCCTCCTTTTTTACCAGGTCCAGCTTGACCTGGCTCCAACAGCTCCAGGAGAGGATCCTGGTGGCGGATGGGAGAGCCCACCAGGACTTGAACAAGATAGTGGCCTCCGTCCAATTTACCCCCGATGCCACCCTGAGCGCAGCCAAGTTCTCCTCCCGGGCTTTGGCATCCACGGTCACATCCAGGCGCCTGTTGTGGTTGCGCCAATGGCAGACTGAACTTCGCCATAAGTGGAAGCTGGCGTCGGAGCCCTACGCCGGGGTCAATTTGTTTGGGGACTCCCTCAAGCCCCTCCTGGTCGAGGGTAAAGACAAGAAACAAACTTTGCCCAACAACCCCAGGCGGGGAGCGGGTAGGCCGGGCCCATACCCCCGACGCCAGCTCCCCAGGGGGCAGTCCTTTGGGGGCAATTTCCACCCGGAACCCCCCAGCTCGGGGTTTCGGGCCCAGGGGGGCTATAATCAGCGCCCCAGGGGGCAGCAGCATCAATACAGACAGCAGAGGGGTGGGGGCTCCAATCGGCCCTTTCGAGGGGGCGGTAGCCGTCCCTACCGCAGAAACTAGTCCCTCCCTGGGCTCCACGCCCATTGGGGGCAGGTTGCGTCTGTACGTTTCCCAGTGGGAGAGGTCAACTTCAGACGCCTGGGTCTTGTCCACTGTCAGGGACGGTCTGACTCTGGACTTTGAGGCCCTGCCACCCCCCACCTTTGTCACCTGCCCGGTCCCCAGCAACCCGGGGTCCAGGGCCCTGATGACCCAGGCCATATCACACCTACTGGAGATAGGGGCCATTCAGCCGGTCCCCTCTGGCCAGGCCGGACAGGGGTTTTATTCCCGTCTGTTCGTGATCCCGAAACCCTCCGGGGGGTGGCGGGCCATTCTAGATTTGAAACGGTTGAATTTGTATATTCGTTACAAAAGGTTTAAAATGCATTCACTGTTTACTATTCTAGAAGGTGTGCGATGTGGGGATTTCCTCACATCTATTGACCTCACTGAGGCCTATTTACATGTACCTGTTTGCGTTGATTTCCAACCGTATTTACGTTTCTGTTATGCATCAGTTCATTATCAATATACGTCTCTTCCGTTTGGCCTTTCGTCCGCTCCCCGAGTGTTCACTAAAATTATGGCCGCCCTGGCGGCCCATTTACACTCATTGCCGGTAAGAGCTCAATTTTACCTGGATGATATCCTGCTCCAGTCTACCTCATACGAGGCGGCCCTGGCGGATCTGGCCACCACCATCAGGGTCCTTGAGGCCCATGGGTTTTCGGTTAATGAGGCCAAGAGCCAATTCACCCCTGCCACCGGGATTCTCCACCTGGGTGCCTGGATAGACTCCTTAGCGGGGCAAGTGTTCCTTTCAGAAGAGAGGGTCGCGAACATCGACCAGGTGGTAAGACTGGTCGAGGCCGATAGCAGACCCTCGTTGGCCACGCTGTCCAAGCTTCTGGGAATGATGGTCTCCGCCATTTCCATCGTGCCCTGGGCCCGCCTTCATTCTAGGGACCTCCAGTGGTTCCTGCTCCCCTATCAGAAGAGGAGGGTGGCCCACTCCCACTTGCGGGTCTCACTCCCCCCTGGGGTCAGGAGGTTGTTGAGGTGGTGGAGGTCCATAGCGATTGGCCGCGGTTGCCACTTCAGAGTGTCGGACAGGGTCACAGTCACTACGGATGCCAGCCTCCAGGGGTGGGGCGCCCACATGGAGGGCAGGGCGGCTCAGGGAAGGTGGTCCCAGGAGGAGTCAGCCCTCCCCATCAACCTGCTGGAGCTCAGGGCTATCAGGCTAGGGTTGCTGGAGTTTGCAGAGGCTCTAGCCGGTCAGCACGTGCTAATCTTGACTGATAACATCACGGCCAAGGCCCACATCAACCGGCAGGGTGGCACAAGGTCCAAGGACCTAATGGCTGAAGCCGACCTGTTGGGGGTCTGGGCGGAGCACAATCTAGCGTCTCTGGTAGCAGAGCACATCTCCGGGGTGGACAACACCTGGGCGGATTGGCTCAGCAGGGTGGAAATAGATCAGACGGAATGGAGTTTACACCCTTCTATTTTTCAGGAGGCCTGTCGGAGGTTCGGGAGGCCCCTGGTCGACCTATTCGCTTCCCCGGAGAATGCCCAGCTGCCGAGGTTTTTCTCCAGGTTCCCCACGCCGGGGGCGGAAGGGGTGGATGCCCTTCGAGCACTGTGGCCTCAGGGCCTTATGTATGCCTTTCCACCTACCCCTCTTATTCCTAGGGTAATCCGGTGGACGATAGCGCTGCAAGCGGAGGTCCTGCTAGTGGCACCGTACTGGCCCAGGCGCCCATGGTTCGCGGACCTGCGAACGTTGTCCCTGAGGGATCCTTGGCGGATACCGGCGGACAGGGTGACCCTGGTCCAGGGGTCACTGGAACACCCGGAGAGCCGGTGGCTCCAACTAGCCGTCTGGAGGTTGAGCGGCTCGCTCTGAGGAGTGGCCTCTTCTCGGACAGGGTCATCGAGACCATCCAGGCTTCCAGACGTGCGTCCACCACGCGCATCTACGATGCCACCTGGACCATCTTCTGCAAGTGGTGCGCAGAACGTCAATTGTCCCCCCAGTTGGCCACAATCCCACAGGTCCTAGAGTTCCTCCAGAATGGGTTGGAGAGGGGCTTGTCTCCTAACACCATCAAGCGACAGGTGGCAGCCATTGGATCGGTCCTCTCGTGGGGCAGTGGGTCATCCCTGGCGCAACATCCAACGGTTCGACGTTTCCTCAGGGGGGCCACGAACTTGAGACCTCCCCCGGTGCACAGGTACCCCACGTGGGATCTGCCTAAGGTGCTGAGCGCCCTCACCCGCGCCCCATTTGAGCCGCTGGAGGAGGTACCGTGGCAGTACCTTACGTGGAAGGTGGTGTTTTTGGTGGCCATCACCTCGGCCAGACGGATTTCTGAGCTAAACGCATTGTCTGTCAGGGAGGACCTTTGCAGGTTCCATGAGGACAGGGTTGTCCTCCGGCTGGACCCATCCTTCGTCCCGAAGGTGGGGTCCTGGTTCCACCGCGCCCAGGAGGTGGTCCTACCGGCGTTCCAGGGAGACCCGGACCAGGCAGCGGGCGGTTTGTGGCATCTCCTGGACGTTAGGCGGGCTTTGCAGGTATACATTGACCGCACGGGGCCCATCCGTAGGTCGGAGTCCCTCTTTGTTTCCTTCTCACCAGGTTCCCTGGGAAAGAAAGTGTCAGTCGCCTGTATTGGACGTTGGGTGCGCCTCTGCATCGAGAATGCTTACATCGCTTGTGCTGAACCTGTCCCTCGGGGGATAACGGCCCATTCGACCCGTAGCGCGGCTACCACCTCCGCCTGGGCCACACGGGCCTCCTTGGAGGAAATCTGCAGAGCGGCGGCCTGGTCCTCGCCTTCACCGTTTGTACGACACTACAAACTGGACAAGTTTGCGGCTGCTGAGGCTAACTTCGGACACCGGGTGCTGCAGTCCGCGGTTTCACGTTCATTGGCGCAGGCTTGACCTCATCCCTCCCGGGGGTGGCGCAGGGGCTTTGGTATGTCCCATACATGGATGCTATCTCCACCCTTATTGAGAAAGGGCGTTGGTACTTACCTGATACGCCTCTTCTAATAAGGGGGGAGATAGCATCCGGCCCATCCCTATTTCGCTCAGCCTGCTTGTTGTTCTGTATTTTCCTGTGGTTACGTTTTGTCTTCAAGTTACTAAAGGAGTTGGTGGTACACCGGTGAGTCAGTCTCTTTTCTTCGTCGTAAACTGGGCAAGGGATCCCCGGAAGGGGGTTATATACCGTGGTTAATTAATTAGTAATCTGACTCAGTCCAATCAGAGTGTGGATAGGTTGAACCCATACATGGATGCTATCTCCCCCCTTATTAGAAGAGGCGTATCAGGTAAGTACCAACGCCCTTTCTTCTCTGATAGCAGTAGCAATGATAGAAGGTCTGCTACCTACAGTATTTACCTAAAAGAGAAATTATGAATCTCTTGTTTTTTGTGGATTGTAAATGTTGCAGCTCAACCTTCACTATCTGATTTATTGTTCACTCTGCTTGAAAAGTGTTAGGTATGGTCACCCTTTTTAGATTAATAAATGTATATCATGACCATGATTATTTATTTTATTTTATTTTTACCTTATTATTTTTATTTTTACAAGCCATATTGTAGCATGTTATGAACAAATGTTGCACTGTGAAAAACATGAAGAGTAGATATTATTTTAATAAAAACATGCCCCAGGAAAATATAATTAGGAGAGGAGTAAAGGCTGATCCAGAAATAGGACTGCATAACTTATTTGTCTTTCTTTTTGTTCTTTAAAATATTCTAATCCAGCTACTTTCAGTTCTGGATTACAAAAATCTGACCATCCATTAAATTACAGCCTAGAAATACATTCCCCCAAATCTTTGCTGCCACTTAGTGAGCATATATTGTTTTGCTGTTCAAATCCTGTAATTCTGAATGTATTATATGAACATAAAAAGAAGAGAATGGTAAGCATCTTAGAATTTTTGCCTCCAACTTTATTCCTTTTTTAAAAAAAAGAATACTCCCTGCACCTCATAACATGTAGAGACATATGATACAATTTTCTGCAACCCTATAACCAAAAATTCCATTCAGCAATACTTGGAACCCTATTTGATGGAAACCTAAATCAGCACTATAATTTAGAATTCTAATTTAGAAACAAGACTTATATTGTAATTGAATGTACATATTAAAACACCCCAGTGATATAATTTTCATAGATATGCTTGAGTGATATTTATATTTTTCAAATGCACATTTGTCATTTTCATACTTCATCTTTGAAAGTTGGCAGTGGAGACATACTGATTTTGCTTAATGGTATATATGAATCCCATCTACATTGTTTATAACCATGCTGTATGTTTGAACATTACACCATAATAAGGTCTCTATAATCTATTCACTAAACCCTAATGAAAACTAATAATGGTTTAACTTTAGGATGTTTGAATACATGAGGTTGTTCTGCGGAATGAATTGCCCTAGTGATGTTCGTATACGATAATTTTTAAAAAGACTTCTTCAATTCCTATAGGACAAAAATGATTAAGACTGAGATAATTAATTGGATTAGCTAGCACAATCATGATTTAATGAAAGATATGTGTTAGATTTAATTAGAGATGATTCCTTATAAGTATTGTTGGAATCTGATGGCATCGAATTTGGAAAACAAAAGTGTATGTTTCATGATTCATTCATTAAATGTACTAAAATGATTTTATACATTATAGACTATTTCCTGGAGTTTATGAATCAATTAGATCCCTGGACAAACAGACCTATTCTCAGGATCTAAGTAAACATGATGGTGTCCACAAAACAATCATATCCCAATTTTCCAATTTAGAAAATGAATACCAAATTGGAGGTTTTGTTACCTCTGAACCTCTGTATATTTGGTATTCTGGAAAGCAACAAATTAGAAAGACTTAATGGCAATTAACAAAAACCCTAAATACTGTATGAGATACTGATGTATATCATCAACCAACATGCTCACAGAATGGGGCCATGGCTTCTACTGTAGATCTATAAATGATTGTTGCATTTTCTATCTTTATTCTATTATTTTTGTGTGTGCTAATGAAGCAATAATTAGTATAGGTTTTATATTGATTCAAAAATTGTTATGAAGCCTGTAAGCTTTCTAGTGAGGAAGAACACTAAGATCCAGACAATTTCCAGTTCTTGTTGACAACACGACAAGCCAAAAAACTTCTCCTTTTAGCAGTTAACTGAACCTTCTTTTGTAATTTTAGAAAATCCAAATATAAAAGTTGGAATAAAAGTACTTATTCAAGAGAATAATTCCTTGTTACAAAAGTTAGAACTTGGACAAGCTTGATCAGTAACAAAATATTGGCTCACAATCTTGCAAGTAACCATTTATTTTTATTATATATTTTCTAAGTATTTTTTTCTATAATGCCAAAATATCATATACCGTAACACATTGTCATTTTATTTTACCAGAATTAAGCTACCTGTCCATTTCTGTTAGGACATATTTGTAATTTCAAAAAGCCTTGAAATGAAAAAAAGAAAAAGAAAAAAGGAATCTTTAGATAAAGATCTCAAAAAGTTAAATGAAATATAAATAAACACATTATTTAAAATTAATGGCATCCTATCAATTTCATGAAAGCAATAGGGGTTAAATTATCCCCATCTTCACACAATAAAGTTGCTAAACTATATTTGGTTATATTTTGTTTCATTATCACAACAAATGTATGAAGCAGTGAAAACTAAAATATTTCAATAGGATTACTAAGAAAAACAACGGTGCGAATTTAAAACAGTGGTCAGATTTTTCAAGGAATTAGAACACAATTATGTTTCTGAATAATTTCAAAATTGGGGTTTAAAGTTGTGAGTTATAATGCCAATTCAGAGAATCTCCATCTGTAAAATCTATATAAATCCCCATAAGGTGAAGGTCTAGTATGAGGCCCAAACACAGAAGAAAGGTAAGTTGACTACTTAGATAACGTATAAGGAATAAGATTCAAGGTAGCATCTATGACAATGAAGCTAAGATAGCTTTAAAGCTTAATGCAATAATTCATGCAATTACCTAGTTCAAATACTGCTAAAAGGATTTGAACATATGGGGACTACCTATGCTTGTTTAGTTTCTATAAAACAAACTAGTTGCATAGTGCCACCTATTAGTAAGTAACAATTATAACGCCAGGTTAACCTGTCACTTTATTCTCCAGAGTTTTGCTCAGTGTTGTATGGTTGTTTGCAGTCAAAATGAGGACCCAGATTGTTAGGAGAAATATGCTGGCTCTGTAACCACTTAGAAAGGGCTGTAAATGCTATTGCTATTTTTTTACCTCACTTTAGAGATATTTTCATGTTGTTCTAAGCAGAGGTGCTACAGCAGCATATCTTTATGAACCTTTGAATGACAGTAACAGGAATATACTGAATGCATAATTAATTATTTGGTTTTTATATGTGAAATAGCATGGATGCTTATATCCAAGTGGCATGCTCTGGATTCAAGTTAAGACATGAGCTTTACTTGTGCCTCTCAGCAGAATGCATTTAATTAGTTCCAGCCTTGGTTTATTGGTCATTATGTTTGCCAATTTGGGTATCTTGAACTGCAGAATCATTCCAAAGATTACCAAGAAAATAGAGCAATGGAGACAGATTTTTTTCATTCATGTAGAGCCAGACATGCTGCATAAAATAGCATTAAATTATAATAGACTCATAGGAAAATCACTTATTTACAGGTGGCTGTGTGAAGAAATGATGAATGTTCACCAAAGGACAATGCACCAAGGACAAATGCAGTATATGTCTTTTATAGTGAATCAATGTACTTGAACAGTTCTGGACTGTTGGAATTCCAGTGAAATTCTTATGTCTTCTATCTCTGTGTCCAAACTGGCAATGGAGCAAATGAACAGAGGTAAAAAAGACAAGGGAAATACACATGCCATGTTGACCCAAGTGCCTTTTTTCAGATTTAATTTTAGTTTAATATGACCATCCCCTTGATTTAATCTTGCCACAACCACTATCTAGTACATAAAAGGTGAGTCTGGGAGAAATCAAACTGGCAAGCCAGAAGTGTATATGACATGGGGGTGATCTCAGTTTAACCAATAACCAAATTCTGGGCTCTTCTAATAAGCTTAGAGGATAGGAAATGGTACGGATAGTACATCTTTCACCAATCTGTTGGTATCTGCCAGATGCACTGGTAGCTGTTGTTGTTGAATGCATACAGAGAGCATTTGATTAATGAAAGCTGCAGTACTTGAACTACTGTATTTTTGCCCTTTTGGTCTTGGACTACGATCTCTTGAAAGTTTTCTTTTAGTAAAAGAAAGAAAGTAGAAAGGAAAAAAAGTCCAAATCACAGAGGATACATTATAGAGCATGGATACACCACCTTTTTGAGGCCAATGGGCATATTTGGATCATGAATGGATGATTTGAGAGCCTGGTGTCAATTATTGGAGGGCAGGGGAGAAAAATAATCTTGTTTAAACTTAAATGTAAAGTTAAACTGATATTCTCTCTGTTTGGTTGTTTTTATGCAGACAATATTTCCAGATTAGGTAACATCCTCCATGTACCATTGTTCATGTTAATAAGTCTGTTTACAAACAGGTGATCTTATATAAATAAAATTAACAGCGAATGGATATTTAAGAATTTTCTATATCTTTTTGCAGAGCAATTGATTGCAGAGTTAAAATAAATGGAGGCTGTTCCATTCATCTTTAGGCTTTCTTTTTTATACTGTATTATTTTTATAACCAATTTTAAAACCAATTTCATTGTAATTTTTACAATGACAATAAAGATTATTATTATTATTATTATTATTATTATACTGTATTATTGTGCATTATTCATAATTTATTTGCTTTAACTACACAAATCATGCTTTTAATAACAGTAATTGTATTTTGAAGCCAAATTGTTTTCATGAGCATCTATGTAGACCCAGACAATGGTGGAGCATAACAGCTGCAGTTTTTCCTTAATTTCATACATCTTTCTATTAGATATTAGCTGAGATTACTAGGAATAAGAGTGAAAGAAAGAAAAAGAAAAAGGAGAAATCCATTGCAGACTTTAGATCAACATTCAACAGATGATCCCAGATTTTTTGAAAAGTTTTAAAACTATTCCACTTCTTCATTAAACAGGAAACACCATTTCCTAATTGATTGATGTTGGCTCATTTCACACCAATGAGTTTAACCTTTCTAAATCCCCCTCAAATAAAGCAGAATGTTATGAAACATTTTATTTATTTTAATTATATTTTACCTTTTCTCTAAGACAGAACTTTATTGTGCGTGGAGTTCATTGTCCACAATGGTTGTCTGAGGAAGTCAATACTTGTTAAAGTTGCTGAGGTTGAGATGTACTGCTCTAGGAAGAAGACAAATAATCAAAAGAAGAAACCTCTCGTGAAATCTTATTTTTACAAGAACAAACCTGTGAAGGAGATTGGGCAGAAGAAGAATAACAGGTCCAGAAATAAGTATTGCATTCCAAAGCCAAGGCCCTTGCTTTCTTTATATAGCAGAACAAATAACGTTCCCTGGATTAAAACCCATTTCATATTGCCCATGGAATTTGAAATGATTAAATTTGTCTTAAATTTGTCAATTTGCCTTAAGTTACATAGTGCTTCATTTTAAAATGTTAGAGGTTAATTGAAATTCCCTATATATTCTGAAAGCCTTGCAAGATGAGATTAATTTCCTGGTTCAAAACTGGGCAAGACTTTCCCAACTTTTTATTTTTATGAATTAAGACATCCTTATTTTGAAGATCAGCTTCACCTAACTGTTCTTTGCTTGAGTATTTTCAGAAACTATGGAATATAAAGGAGTAATTAGACCAGTCTGTTTCTACAGCACGTTCTGTCTGTTTCTTCTTTTCATTATTAGATTTGATGACACATTTGCTGGCGTGGCTTCCTGCAGATGGCACAGAAATTTTGCAATCAGCTGTAGAGAGAAAACTGTCATCTTAAAATGCAACTTTGCAGTTTATTTCTTTTTTTTAATCGATCCAATCTTACTTTTAAAAGGGAATTCTGGGTTTTTTAAAACTATGTTTCATTGGAATTTAATTTTTAAATATACATCAATATCAATGTATGAAAAGTGTGGCCTCTTGGTATAATTCATTTGGATACAAACAGCAATAATGATGATGATGATAACAATAATAATAGTTGTTACATTAATCAAACTTATATAATCCTAGAATTGATATATATGTTTGTTTTAGAATAGTTACTCAATATTTCAATGTTCCATTTTAACACCAATGATATTATCAAGAGTAAATAGTTATTCCATCTTTCAACCTCTAATCTTTTCATCTAATTATTACTTATATTATATAAAAAGTATATCTTCAAATATCCCCCTATTTCTTATTTCTACCTCTAATCAGTTCTAATCAGATCACAATTACTAATCCTAGTAAAGGTCAATATTAAAATTTCCCCTCTCACATATGTGCTAGTTGTTCCCGACTCTAGGGGGGGGTGCTCATCTCTGTTACAAAGCCGAAAAGCCACTGCTGTTTGAAGACGTCTCCATGGTCATATGGCCGAAGGCACACGGAACACTGTTACCTTCCCAGCAAAGGTAGTTGTTATATTGCCAGAGCAGGAAGAACGCAGTCGAACCCTTCCAGTTAAAAAGCAACTTTATTCACACACAGAACACAGAAACCTGAAACCTGGCCTCTCTCTGGCTGCCGGTCATTTAAGCAAATGCTAGTCAGATGGAGAGCCAATCGAATGGCTGCTTTTGCCCCGCCCAAACGGCCGGCAAGTAGCAGCCAATCAGAACGTCCCAACAGTCTCCAATGCAAACAGATCTGACTTTCCCGAATACAACATTCCTTCCCCCTGGATAGCGCACACATAGTCCTGCAAATAGGCAGGTCTCTGCCTCGTGCGCTGGGATCGCCGGAGTTGGGGCGTGTCTGTCACAGGGGGTAGAGTATGGTCTTCAGCCGGCGCGAGAACGGGAACTTGAACGTCCACTGAAGCTTCCCGGTCTTCTGCCGGCGCATAAACAGGAACTTGGACATCAGCTGGAGCTTCCAATGGTACAACATGTTCAGACAAGTCAGGCGCTGAAACTTCTTCGGGAACTCCTGCCAACCCGTTGTCTGAACATGGTGGGTTTGGACGGCCAATGGTAGTAAAACGTTCACAGGACTCATAACTGGACTGCAATCCGGAGGCCTCTGGCGATCGACGGCGCAGCTGGTTCACATGTCGCCGCCATTCGCGGCCATCAGAAAGTTGGACCCTGTAAGAACAGGGCCCAGTCACATTAATTATGCGTCCGGGTACCCATTTTGGATCACCCGCGAAATTACGCGCATACACCCCTTCCCCCTCAGAAAAAACATTAGGATACTGGGGAGGGAACGGAGCGGTGGCATCAAAAGTCGGATGTAACCTATCAAGCGTTGTGCGTAGGCGGCGGCCCATAAGGATCTCCGCCGGACTTTTCCCTGTAAGGGGGCAAGGAGTAGAATGTTGGCCCATAAGATAGGTAGCAATTTTGTCCGGCCAGGAGAGGGGTCCCATACGGCTTAATGCTTCCTTTGCTGACCGAACCGCGCGTTCCGCCAATCCATTCCCCGCAGGGTGATATGGAGCCACCAAAGCATGTCTGATACCCAAAGCATGTCTGATACCCAAACCTGCCAAGAATGTTTGGAATGCAACAGAAGTGAACTGCGGTCCGTTATCAGAAACTATGGTATCGGGCAGCCCATGAGTAGAAAATAATCATTTCAAAATGGCTATAGTGGCTTCAGATGTAGAGCTGCTGACAGGGATAAGTTCTACCCACTTGGACAAAGCATCAACAACCAGGAAAACTAATTAACCCCCTATTGGACCCATAAAATCAATATGGACACGGCTCCATGGAGCGGGAGGACGGTCCCAATCCATGACAGGGGCAATGGCGGGAGCAGGACATGATTGCTGACAAGGCGTACAACGCTGCACCCAAAGGGCTATGTTTGCATCCATGCCCGGCCACCAAACGTAACTACGGCCCAACGACTTCATCCGTACAATGCCCGTATGACTATCATGCAGTCGGGCAAGTACGAATTGACGGAGATCTGGTGGAATCACTACTCTGCATCCCCATAATAAACATCCCTGCAAGATGGACAATTCGGTCCGCCTACGAAAATAAGGAATGAACTCAGGGCTTGGTGACTGTGTGGGCCAACCCCTTTTGACAAAGTCCAGCACCTGGGCCATCACGGGGTCTTTCGCTGAATGACAAGCAACATCGGTAGCAGAAATGGGCAAATTTAAGTCATTGACCAAGAAAACAGGTAATGAAGGGGTTGGGTCTTCGACTAAGACTGGCAGAGGGCAACGACTTAACGCGTCAGCATGCCCGATGTGCTTCCCCGGCCTATAGCATCATTTGTTAGCACGGACGGAGCTTTCCCTTCAGTTGGCTGTGGATGAGGCTCGCGCTTCTGAAATGGCTGAAATATCCATTGCAGAGATTCACAAATTTCATCAAGCTGTTGGGCGGGGCAAAAGCAGCCATTCGATTGGCTCTCCATCTGACTAGCATTTGCTTAAATGACCGGCAGCCAGAGAGAGGCCAGGTTTCAGGTTTCTGTGTTCTGTGTGTGAATAAAGTTTTGAAATGCTTTGAAACATCAACACCATTTCTTTTGAAATCTCACTCATTTCCCCATGATGGAGCATCTTGTCTTATTTTAGTAAGTCCCGCTCTTACTCAATAGTCCCAAAACAATATATTCAAGTCCAATATTGCACCTCAGAAAGTTCAATAATCATAGTTCTTTACATCCCAGGATTATTAATCAGTTCCATTTAAGTAGACCAGGCAGTTTCTACAAATCAAAACTCACTTTACTTTACTTAAGAGTCTTCCTAATTCTCACAATAGAATCTCCAGTAATCATAAAGTAGATAGTTATGTATCACCACAGTCCTCCAGATAAATGTTATTTATTTATCTTCTTTTTCTTTTAAAGTTAGGGTATAAATTAAAAAAAAAGAATCTTCTCACCCAGTTCCAGTCACTGTTCATCTACACCGCTGCTACACATTTCTTTGTTGCTTTGGCTGTCCCAGCTTCATGCTGGCCTTTTCAACTTCCAACTTCCTGCTGGATTTGCCACTGACTGTTCATGGGAAGCTGGCATGAACAAACATGATCAAGTTTAGACTTCCTATCAGCATCCCCATTGACTTGTCGGAAGCTCACATGAGCACAATTTATTGTAAAAGTGTTGTGGTGCAGCAGGCCTTTTCAAGTTTTGGCCAATTGAAGGTTACAAACAGACACAAGTGTTTTAGTAATATATTGGAGGGAGGGGTTTTTCTAATGTAACCCAAAGGTACTTTTTTCAAAAGGCAACTTGGCTTTCTTTATTTTTGCTTGAAGACATTTTGCTTCTCATCCAAGAAGTTTCTTCAGTTCTTAACTTTCTTGGATGAAAAGCCAAATGTCTTCAAATTTAAAAAAATGAAGTCCAGTTGTCTTTTGAAAAAAAGCACTTTTGAGGGAACCATGACCTGGATTACGGTCTCCAACTTTCACTTTTTGGTGAAGGTTGTTGAGAGTGTGGTAGCCCAACAGTTCCCGTGACACTTGGAGGAAGTTGATTATCTAGACCCGCGCCAGTCCGGCTTCCGACCCGGTCACAGCACCGAGACGGCATTGGTCGTGTTGGTGGATGATCTCTGGAGGGCGCGGGATAGAGGTTATTCCTCTATCCTAGTCCTATTAGATCTCTCGGCGGCTTTTGATACCATCGACCATGGTATCCTATTGCGCCGACTGGGGGCTTGGGGCTTGGAGGCACCGTTCTGCGGTGGTTCTCGTCCTACCTCTCTGGTCAGTCGCAATATGTGTTGACGGGAGGGCAGAGGTCGACCTCGAGGCCCCTCTTATGCGGGGTTCCTCAGGGGTCGGTCCTCTCACCCCTCCTTTTCAACACATATATGAAGCCGCTGGGTGAGATCATCTGTGGTTTTGGGGTGGAGTACCATCTGTATGCTGACGACACTCAGCTGTGCATATCCACCCCAGACCACCCCAACGATGCCGCCGAAGTGCTGTCCTGGTGTTTGGAGGCCGTACGGATCTGGATGGGTGGTAACAAACTCAAGCTCAACCCTGCCAAGACTGAGTGGCTGTGGTTTCCGGCACCCCGGTTCAGCCAGATTACTCCAACTCTGGCCATTGGGGGCGAAACACTGGCCCCCGTGGAGAGGGCGTGCAATTTGGGTGTCCTCCTGGATTCCCAGCTGTCCATGGAAGACCATGTGGCAGCCATGGCCAGGGGGGCGTTTCATCAGGTACGCCTGATGCGCCAATTGCGCCCCTTACTGGACCGGGCTGCCCTTCGCACAGTCACTCAAGCTCTCGTGACGTCCCAACTCGACTACTGTAATGCTCTCTACATGGGGCTTCCCTTGAGGTGCACTCGAAAGCTACAGTTAGTCCAAAACGCAGCCGCGCGTGTGATTATGAAAGCCACTAGATGCTCCCACATAACACCGATCCTGCGCAAGCTGCATTGGCTTCCTGTGGCCTTTCGGGTGCGCTTCAAGGTCTTGACGACCATCTTTAAAGCGCTCCATGGCTCGGGGCCTAGTTATATGCGAGACGACCTCTTGCCCCATACATCCCTTAGACCGATACGCTCCCACAGATAGGGCCTTCTCAGGGTGCCGTCGACCGGACAATGCCGGCTGGCGACACCCAGGGGAAGAGCCTTCTCTGTGGTGGGTCCAGCCCTTTGGAACGACCTACCCACCGAATTACGCACCATCACCGACCTCCGCCTCTTCCGCCAATGTCTAAAGACATACCTATTCCAACAAGCCGGCCTAGCCTAACCTCCCACGGGGACTTTTTAGAAAGTTTTAAATTGGGTATTTTAAAATTTGGCTTTTAGCATAGGATAAAATAGTTTAATTTATATTTTAAATTATATATTTATCTTGTATTTTGTATGTTTTTTAAATTTCCTGTGCGCCGCCCTGGGTCCTCTGCGGAGAAGGGCGGGATATAAATATAAATAAAATAAATAAATTAAAAATTAAATTAATAAAAAATACTGAGATTACTGAGTCTCCATGGACATTTCTAGTGTAACCTGTTTCTTTTCCTTTTTAAAATGTAACTGTTATTTGGTTTCTAATGAATTGTATATTTTATATACTCTTGAGCTGCTACCTCATGTGCAAAATAAGAATCACAAAGGAAGAACAGAAAAACCACAGCCATTCATTAGCATCTGTTATGTTCAGGGACATATATATATATAAAATATGTGCAGCTGTGTGGCACTGAACATTCACAGTGGGAAAATTAAGCTTTGGGGTCATTTAACCCTCTTGGCTTTTGAATTTAGGGAATAAGCTCTTTCCAAATTAAATTGTTTGTAGTTTGGAGAAAGAGTTTGCCCTGGGATTCATTTTTCTGTTCACCTTTAAGAGTACTTGAGTTACATATTTGTTTTATTCCTCAAGTACATCATCACAGCTCATTTTGTTTGCTCATCTACCTAAGTTCCTGCAGTGCTGAATTATGAGTAATTACTGCAATCTTGTAGCCATATACTAGGGTAGGTAGACATTTGGAGCTGTGTGTATGCAAGAGGGGGGGGGGTGTCAGTGTATCAGTGCATGCATAATGTGGGGAAGGGGGGTGTTTCTACTTAATGCTGTATTTTTAGACTACTTTTCTGAAACCACCCCCACTTGTAGGAAGAAAAAGGATATTCACCCAACAATCAAAGAAGAGCCAGATGGTCCTATCAACTAATAGGCATTACAATCAGTAGAGGGGAAAGGATGGGAAATGCATTGTAGATGATAGTTCTTGAAGAACAGAAGTATAGAAAGCAATTAAAAATTAAATAATTTCATTAAGTATTATTCTACTCTTTCAGGTCTGACATCATAGTCCTAAGGTCCATTTGAAGATTCCTTCTGAACTGCTGAAGAACATCTGAATACAAGTAGTCCTTGACTTACAACCACAACAGAGCATAAAATTTCCATTGTTAAGCAAGGCAAATGTTAAGTGACCTTTTTTGCTACAATACTTATGTGAATCACTGCAGTTGTTAACTGAACCATATGGTCATTAAGCGAATCTGACTTCCCCCATTGACTTCGCTTGTAGGAAGCTGGCTGTGAAAATTGGTGATTACATGACCCCAGGATAGTACAACTGTCATAAATGCATGTCAGTTGCCAAGTGCTCAGATTTTGATCACATGACCATGGGGGATGCTGCAACAGTTGTTACATATGGAAACTAGCCATAAGTCACTCTATTGAGTACCACTGCAACTTTGAACAGTCACTAAACAAATGGCTGTAAGTCGAGGCCTGCCAGTATGAGGTTTGCCTTACATTTTGCATTGCAGGAATTGGGGGGATCTACAAGTACATTTCCAGTCCTGATTGCCTATTGCTACAGTGTGTGTGTGTGTGTGAGAGGGGGGGGTGTGGGGGCGACTGCCAACCTTGGCTAGAATCCCAGAGGCCTGAGGTGTCAATGGGGATCCTCACATGGAGGGAGGGATCCTCCTCTGCAGCTCTCCCAGGCGAAGAGAGTGCAGACTGCCTCACCTTAGTGCTCAGGACAGGAGAAGACTTCTGGCTGCTAAGAGAGCGAGAGAGCAAGAGAGCAAGCGAGAGAGAGGGAGGGAGGGAAGGACTTTTTAGGAAGTGGGGTATCTAGCTCCTGCATTAAGAATACATTAATTAATCAATATTGCATTAAGAGTTGTTAACCTGTAACATTGTATTGGTAACTAGGGTATACAAAACCTTTGTCAGACCAATTCTCAAATACAGCTCATCTGCCTGGAATCCACACTGTATATCGGAGGTTAATATGATTGAGTTCCTCTACTCACAATAGAATTCACTATGCCACCAAGTTCAAAATTTAGGGCTTGGACAATCTGGAATTGCATAGTCAGTGGTACGATATAAGCATAGTACACGAAATTGTCTGTTACAACATCTTACCTGTTAATGATTCTTCAGCTTCAACCTCAATAATACATGGGGAAACAATCAATACAAACTCAAAGTAAACCGTTCCCACTCGATTGCAGAAAATACGACTTCAGCAACAGAGTGGTCAATGCCTGGAATACTCTACCTGACTTCATTGTTACATTACTCACAGCTTCAATCTTAAACTGACTACCATGGACCTCACCCCATTACTAAGAGGTCTGTAAAGGGGGTGTGCATAAACACACTACTGTGCCTACCGTCCCTGTCCTACTGCCCCCATTTATTAGCATTCATTTCTTCTATTCATGACCATGTTTATATTTATACCTGCTATTTTGTTCATGTGTGACAAACTAATAAATACAAATATCACATTTCAGATTCTAATTTTAACCAAGAGCCCCTAAATTTTAGAGACGCTAATGCTTCTCTAAAGGGAAATTAATTCTCATTGTTAACCAATTTATTCATATCAGACTTACAATACATAGTTAAAAGCAGATCCTTTAGAAAAGGGCTGTCAAACTCACGGCCCGTGGGCCAGATGCTTCTCACGTGCTGGTCACACCAATGTCCAGTTTAGTGAAGGGAGGGAAAAGTCCAAATGCATCATGTGACACCTCCATGATAATGCAAGTTTGACAACCCTGCCCTGAAAGGCACAAAAATAAAAGATGAAATATTTACACATTCTGGAGGACAATTTTTCCAAATGTGGTGGACATCCCAAAATCCCTCAAAAGTACTGAACTAAATACACTGCACCATTCAGAGAATTTGAGAAGTTAAATTTGAATTGAAATCACCCTACCCTTTGGAACGACTTACCCCCTGAACTATGTCTCAGACCTCCGCCTCTTCCGCCAGTGTCTTAAGACACACCTTTTCCATCAAGCCAGCCTAGCATAACCTCCCGTTGTGACTGCTCCTAGATAGTTTTAATTTGCGGGATTTTAGTTGATTTTAGCACAGGGTAGGAATTTAATATGTTTTTAAATTTTGTATTTTGTAATATTTGTTATGTTTTAAATTTCCTGTGCGCCACCCTGGGTCCTTTTTGGAGAAGGTGCGGGGTATAAATCTAAATAAAATATAAAATATATATATAATATATTACATTATTGCAGTAAATGGTATAATGTGAGTACTTCCAACATTCACTGCCTACTAATTACTCTGTGCTGGAATTTAGTAAAGATTCTAACATGGGTTACTGGAGTAATAATGTATATGGAAATCTCCATGTAGATAAGCAAGTTTGTGGTAGGAGAGTTGTAAATTAGAATACAAGATAAGCAGAATTCCTTTGCTTTTTGGATTTTCTGGAAACTTTCCTTCTTATTTCAGGTTTCAAGCAGGGCTCAGCAAACATGGTGTGATTCATTATTTCATATACAGAGCATTCACAACTTCTGGAAGCAAATTGTTGCACTGATTAATTGATTTAACTGTCATAAAACTTCTCCTCAGTTCTAAGTTGCTTCTCTCCTTGATTGGTCCCCCCCCCCCCCCCCCCATTGCTTCTTCTCCTGCCCTGCTTTGGAGACTAGCTTGACTCCCTCTTATCTGTGGCAGCTCCTGAGATATTGGAACATTGCTATCATGTCACATCTAGTCCTTCTCATTAAACTAGACATCCCGAGTTCCTGCAACTGTTCTTCACATGTTTTAGCCCCCAATCCCCTAATCATCTTTGTTGCTCTTCTCTGCACTCTTTCCAGAGTCTCCACATCTTTTATACATCATGGCAACCAAAACTGGATGCAGTATTCCAAGTGTGGCCTTACCAAGGCATTATAAAGTGGTATTAACACTTCATATGATCTTGATTCTGTTCCTGTTTATGCAGCCTAGAACTGTGTTGGCTTTTTTGGCAGCTGCTGCACACTGCTGGCTCATAATTTAAATGGTCAAGGACTTCAAGATCCATCTCACAGTACTACCTTTGAGCAAGGTACCACCTATACTCTACCTGTGTATTTTGCTTTTCTGGCCTAAATGTAGAACCTTACTTTTTTCACCAATGAATTTTGTTTTGTTAGATAGTGCCCAAAGTTCAAGTCTGTCAAGATCTTTCTGTATCTTAAGCCTATCTTCCAGAGAGTTGGCTATTCCTGCTAGCTTGGTGTTGTTTGTATATTTGATGAGTTCCCCATTTATAAGGTGACCAGAGATCCCGCTTTTGGTGGGATAATCCCAGTTCTCCTTCAGATATCCCGCGCCCCGCCGCCTTTTCAAAATGTCCCGCTTTTTGCGGGCAGGCAGCGGGCGCTCTGTATGCGCTCAGAGGCGTGCACCTCTGAGCACTGGCTCAGGCGGGGAGGGCATCAGGGGTGAGGAGGGGGGTGCCACGCGCCCTCTGGAATGTCACGTGCCTGCGCAGAGGGTGTTGTGGCCAAGGGGGCCCCGCGTGCGCTCCGGCACATCATGCGCCTGCGCAGATGGCTCAGAGCGTGGAAGGCGAGAGACACGCTGGGACTCAGGGCCCACAAGGGCATCCGGGCCCTGTTCCTGGGGCCGCCCGGTGCAGGGAAGGGCACTCAGGTGAACGGGCCAGGCCCATCAGGGGAAGCCTCGTGGCGTCTCTGCTAAGGCAGAGCCCAGCGAACTCTCCTCCAAGCCGGCTATGGGAGTCTGCTGAGGCAGCTGCTACTGCCGGCACGTTTCTGCCAATGCGGATCGAGGAAGGCCGGGGCCCCGCCGCCTGCCCACCAGCTCCCACTGGGACTTAGCAGAGGTGCTACGAGGCTTCCCCCGATTGGGCCTGGCCCGCTCACCTGAGTGCCCTTCCCTGCACCAGGCGGCCCCAGGAGCAGGGCCCGGACGCCCTTGCAGGCCCCGCATCCCAGCGTGTCGCTCTTGCCTTCTGCACTCAGAGCCATCTGCGCAGGCGCGGCCCCCCCCTCCTTGGCCCCGATGCTCTCTGCGCAGGTGCAAGACACGCCGGAGTGCGCACGGCACACACACCCCAGTCGACGGTGTCCCGCTTTGGGACTTTTAAAAATCTGTCACCTTACCCATTTATTCCCTCATCCAAATCATTGATGAAGATGTTGAAGAGTACTGGGCCTAAAACAGAGCCTTGGGGTACTCCACTGCATACTTCCCTCCATGTAAATGCAGTTCCATTGAGGACTAAACAGGGATGTGTGGGGTAGGATACAATCACACAGATAGCTAGGACCCGTGCCATGGAGCGCTTTAAAGATGGTAATCAACACCTTGAAGCGCACCCGAAAGGCCACAGGTAGCCAGTGTAGCTCGCGCAGGAGCGGTGTTGCTTGGGAGTACCTTGTGGTACCCATAATTGCCTGCGCAGCCGCATTCTGGACTAGCTGTAGTCGTCGGGTGCACCTCAAGGGGAGCCCCATGTAGAGAGCATTGCAGTAGTCCAGTCGGGATGTCACGAGGGCATGAGTGACTGTGCAAAGGGCACCCCGATCCAATAGGTGACGCAACTGGCGGACCAGGCGGACCTGGTAAAACGCCCTCCTGGCCACGGCTGTCACTTGATCTTTCATGGATGTTCATC
Organism: Rhabdophis nuchalis; assembly: GCA_039707465.1. Taxonomy (NCBI): domain Eukaryota; kingdom Metazoa; phylum Chordata; class Lepidosauria; order Squamata; family Natricidae; genus Rhabdophis; species Rhabdophis nuchalis. The sequence continues at coordinate 31,830,054 of CM077647.1, forward strand.
CCCTATGGCCAGTGATGGAGTCAACTGGTTGTACCGGGATGCCGGGAACCACAGCCACTCGGTCTTGGACGGGTTGAGTCTGAGTCTGTTACTTCCCATCCAGGCCCGCACGGCTTCCAGGCACTGGCACATCACCTCTTCGGCATCGTTGGGGTGGTTTGGGGTAGATATATACAGCTGTGTATCATCAGCGTAGAGGTGGTACTCTACCCCAAAACCACGGATGATCTCACCCAGCGGCTTCATATATGTGTTGAACAGGAGTGGCGAGAGGACCGACCTCTGAGGCACCCCACAAGTGAGGGGTCTAGAAGTCGACCTCTGCCCTCCTGCCAACACAAATTGCGATCGACCGGAGAGGTAGGAGGAGAACCACCACAACAGGGTACCCCTCACCCCCAACCCCTCCAGCCAATGCAATAGGATACCATGGCCCTCCAGAGATCATCCACCAATGTGACCAATGCCATCTCGGTGCTGTGCCCGGGCCGGAAGCTGGACTGGCGCGGGTCCAGATAATCAATTTCCTCCAGATGACGGGGGAACTGTTGTGCCACCACACTCTCTACAACCTTCGCCAGAAAGTGAAGGTTGGAGACCGGACGGTAATTTACCAATAATGCTGGGTCCAGAGAGGGCTTCTTGAGGAGGGGTCTCACCACCGCCTCTTTAAGAACCCCTCACTCAGGGAAGCGTTGACCACCTCCTGGAGCCTGTCTCGTGTAACCTCCCAGGATGCCAGTACAAGCCAGGAGGGATACGGGTCCAATAAACATGTGGTAGCGCGCAGTCGCCCACGTAACCTGTCCATATCTTCGGAAGTAACAAAGTCAAACTCTTCCCACAAAACTGCCTCAAGACCTGCCTCGGGGCATCCCACTGGGCCACTTTCGATGGAGACCAACTTGCTCCGAATCTGAGTGATTTTATACTGCAGATATTCCCCAAATTCCTCTGCTCTACCCTGCAAAGGGGCTTCCCGCGCCCTTTGTTGAAGGAGGGAGCGGGTCACCCTAAACAGGGCGGCAGGGAGGTTATGTGCAGATGCGATGAGGGTGGCACAATGATGACGTTTGGCCACTCTCAACGCCACAAGGTAAGTCCGTAAATGGGCTCTCACCTGTGTTCGGTCAGATTGGATCTCCACCTCCTCTCTAGGCGTCTCTTGTGGCGCTTCATCTCCCTCAGCTCCTCGGTAAACCAAGGGGCCTGGGTGACTCGTCGCTGCAAGAGAGGCCACAAGGGCGCGACCCGATCCAAGGCCCCCGTGGCCACGGTATTCCACACGACCACCAGGTCCTCTGTCGGGGCACGGGTCAAGGACACAGGTAATGGCCCAAGCACCGTCTGGAACCTATCCGAGTTCATCAGGTGCTTGGGGCGGAACCATATTGGTGAATCCGGTTCTGCCTCCCCGCGGTGGGGTGTAGCAATTGGAAAGTCGAGCCGGAGAAGTGAGTGATCTGACCATGACAGGGGTGTGATGGCTATATTCCCTATACCCAGATCACTCTTCCACTGACCAGAGACAAAGATTAAATCCAGCATGTGTCCTCCCTCGTGTGTGGGGCCCTGAATTACTTGGGTCAGGTCCATGGCCGTCATGGAGGCCATGAACTCCTGAGCTGCCTCTGATGATTCGCCAACCGATGGCAGGTTGAAGTCCCCCATGACAACCAGTCTAGGGGTCTCAACTGCCATCGCGGCGATCACCTCAAGGAGCTCGGACAGGGCTGCTGTTACATAGCGGGGAGCCAGGTATACAATCAGCATGCCCAACTGCCTCCCTAGGCCCCACTTCATGCAGAGGGACTCACAGGCAGTGGTCTGTGGTACAGTGGTCTCTCTCAGCTCAAGACCTTCCCTAACAATAACCGCTACCCCGCCACCCCCTGCCTAGGGCCCGGGGCTGATGAAAAGCGCGGTAACCTGGTGGGCACATTTCTACGAGGGGAAGACCTCCCTCGTGGCCCAACCAGGTCTCCGCTATTCCTACATGATCTTCCATAGACAGCCGAGTATCCAGGAAGACAGCCAAGTTGCGAGCCCGATCCACGGGGGCTAGATGTTCACCCCCTATGACCAGTGATGGGATCAACTGGTTGTACTGGGGCGCAGGAAACCACAGCCACTCAGTCTTGGATGGGTTGAGTCTGAGTCTGTTCCTTCCCATCCAGCTCCGCATGGCTTCCAAACATTGGGACATCACTTCAACGGCATCGTTCGGGTGGTCTGGGGTAGATATGTACAACTGAGTATTATCAGCGTACAGATGGTACTCTATTCCAAAACCACAGATGATCTCACCCAGAGGTTTTATATATGTGTTGAACAAGAGCGGTGAGAGGACCAACCCCTGAGGTACCCCACATGTGAGGGGTCTCGAGGTCGACCTCTGCCCTCCTGCCAACACAAATTGCGATCGATCAGAGAGGTAGGAGGAGAACCACCGTAAAACGGTGCCCCTCACCCCCAACTCCTCCAGTCGATGCAATAGGATACCATGGTCGATGGTATCGAAAGCCGCTGAGAGGTCTAATAGGACCAGGATGGAGGAACAACCCCCATATTTGACCCTCCAGAGATCATCTACCAGCGTGACCAATGCCGTCTCAGTGCTGTGACCGGGCCAGAAGCCGGACTGGCGCGGGTCTAGATAATCAATTTCCTCCAGGTGATGGGGAAACTGTTGTGCCACTAGACTCTCTACAACCTTTGCCAGAAAGCGAAGGTTGGACACCAGACGATAATTGACTAATAATGCTGGGTCCAGGGAAGGCTTCTTGAGGAGGGAGCTCACTACTGCCTCTTTCAAGACGGCGGGCAAGAACCCCTCACTCAAAGAAGCATTTACTACTTCCTGGAGCCAGCCTCGTGAGACCTCCCAGGATGCCAGTACAAGCCAGGAGGGACACGGGTCCAATAAACATGTGGTGGCTCTCAGTCACCTACGTAACCTGTCCATATCGTCGGAAGTAACAGAGTCAAACTCCTCCCAAAAAGGTATCTCAAGACCTGCCTCCAGAATTCCCTCTAGACCACTTTCCATGAAAACCATCTCGTTCCGGATCTGAGCGATTTTATAAATAATAATAATAATAATTTTAATACTTATAAACCGCTCCCTCTCCCCATAGGGACTCGGAGCGGTGCACAGGTAGAATAAAAACAATAAATACATACAAACATTCCTTAAAAACAAATTAAACCTAACCTGCGCTAAAATTTCCCATTAAAACTGAACTATACTAAAACTACCCAGTAAAACCCCAAAGACAGAGAGACTATCCTAGGCCGGCCAGACAGAAAAGATGAGTTTTTAATTTAAGACGGAAGGAGCGGAGGTCCGTGGTCGTCCTAATATCGGGGGGAAGGTCGTTCCAGAGGGCCAGGCCCGCCACAGAGATAGCCCTTCCCCTGGGTGTCGCCCGCTGACAGTGTCCTGCAGATATTCTCCAATTTCCTCAGCTCTGCCCTGTAGAGGGGCTTCCCGTGGCCTCTGTTGAAGGAGGAAGTGGGTCACCCCAAACAGGGCGGCAGGGCGGTTCTCTGCAGATGCTATAAGATTGGCACAGTAATGACGTTTGGCCACTCTTATCGCCACAAGGTAAGTCTTCAAATGGGCTCTTACCGGTGTTCGGTCGGATTCAGACCGTGTGGATCTCCATCTACTCTCTTGCAGTGTTTCATCTCCCTCAGCTCCTTGGTAAACCAAGGGACCTGGGTGACTCGGTGCCGCATGAGAGGCCGCAAGGGCGTGACCCGATCCAAGGCCCCAGCGGCCGCAGTATTCCAAGCGGCTACTAGGTCCTTCGTCGGGGTGAGGGACAAGGCCACAGGTAATGGCCCAAGCTCCGTCTGGAACCTTTCAGGTTCCATCAGGCGCCTGGGGCGGAACCATCTAGGAGATTCTGGTTCCGCCTCCCCGCGGTGGGGTGTAGCGGTGGGAAAGTCGAGTCGGAGAAGTGAGTGATCTGACCATGACAAGGGCATGATGGTTAAATCCCCTACACCCAGATCCCTCATCTACTGGTCAGAGACAAAAATTAAATCCAGCGTGTGTCCCCCTACATGGGTGGGGCTCTGAATTACCTGGGTCAGGTCCATGGCTGTCATGGAGGCCATGAACTCCCAGGCTATCTCGGATGATTCACCTGCCAATGGCAGGTTGAAGTCCCCCAAGACTATAAGACTGGGGGTCTCCACCACCACTCTGGCGACCACCTCGAAGAGCTCGGGCAGGGCTGCTGATACGTAGCGGGTAGCCAGGTACACAATCAGCATGCCCAACTGCCTCCCCAGGCCCCATCTCACATAGAGGAACTCACAACCAGTAGTCTGTGGCACAGTAGTCTCTCTTGGCTCAAGACCTTCCCTAACAATAAACGCCACCCCTCCACCCCTGCCTAGGGCCTGAGGCTGATGAAATGCACCATAACCTGGTGGGCACATTTGCACGAGAGGTAACCCTCCCTCGTGGCCCAACCAGGTCTCCGTAATCCCCACCAGATCCGGCTCCCCCTCTGACACAAGGTCATTAATGAGGGAGGCTTTGTTGACCACAGACCTGGCGTTACATAGCATCAGCCTAGGGCCACGGCTCTGTGTGCCTTGACCTCCTAGATCGCGGGGGGAGCACAGAGGGTTGGGCCGCATTACCGCCTGTAGCCAGCGGCCGTGCGCTTCCATCTGGTTGGGATGTTTCTGTCTCCCATCGCCTCTCCCCCTTCCCACGACTGTTCTGATTAAAGAACCCTCTGTTGAATCAACCCGTGTTCCCCCCCCATATTGGACCCACCCGTCTCCCTCCTGTCTCCGCCAGCCGGCTGGCCATACTCCCATTCATAGATTGCCTAATCCCTCCCTCCTCCCTGGTACCCCTTAAAAGTCGAATCAAATGATTTGTTAAAAAAACCCTCAATCTACGTTTCGTCCACTTCTCGTGACTAATCAGTCCTTCCTTGAAGTGGGCCCTCGATAAAGTGGAGGGCCAGCCCTGCGAGAGGGGGGACTCTCGCAGCGAGATGAGGTCTGCCCTCGAATACATTGCGGAGAATGGTCATTTGCAGGGGCCATATGACCACTGTCAGATGTTTTTTCAGCAAAGCATGCATAGAATATAGGATATATAGATAGATGTTCTCAGTTGAAATATAAATATAGATATAACTATAAATATGTTATGGGTAATGATGTTAAATGATGACATTTAGGATAAAAGAGAGGGGATGAGATAAGGATGGGTAGGGGACGGTGGAGAATGGAGGTACAAAAAGTTAAAAGTCACAAGTAGGGTGAGATAATTATCCTGGTAGATGGTATGTTCTTCTCCAAGCTGGTGGAGTTGTCTAGCAGATGGTATATCCGGTAAGTATCACACAGTCAATGTTCCAACAAAGGCCGGGTAACTCAGATCTGATGAAGCTAAAAGTTAAAGCCTGGTGGCCCAGGGAGCTCTCTCCCAATTAATTGACCTCTCCTGTCTCTCCCATCCTACTTCCCTTCACCTCGATACCCTAAATGGTATGGGCCACAGTCCAGGTCGTCCAAGGGCCTCCAGAATCTCTGTTCTTGCCAGCCACCCGTTGGAGGCCTGCGGTGTTCCCAGCCTCCGACATTTGAATGTCAACGTCTCTGGCCCCGAGACCTTCCGTTGGGGCCTCCGGTGTTTTAACCTCTCGGCAGTGCTTCTCGCCTCCTTTCCCAGCCGGCCTCAGCCCCCAGCGTCTAGCGTCAAGCTGCGTTCGGCTGCAGATGTTTCTGGCCCCCATCGGGCCTCCGATGTTTCAAGCCCGCATCACCCCAGTGTCTCTGTCTCCGACTCTGGACCTGCTGGCCTCCCAAGCCCTCAGCGGGTCTCGGAGACTCAGCTTCCCATGATTCCCCACACCGCATCCCGGGGCTCCGCATTCCGCGCTTTCCCCTGCAGCTCGTCAGCGGACCACCGAGGCCATAAGGACCCCTGCGGGGCGGCGGGATGACAGTCTTGCTGGGCCTGGCCTTAGTAGATGGAATTTGGCCAGGCTAGATCTTCTTCGGCCAAAAAGGCCCCCGTGGTCCGCATCGCGCTCAAAGACGCGCTGCCATCTTTTCGCGCCTGCGTAGTAGTCTTCCCTGGTATTGGGGTCAGATTGATAGGTCTGCAGTTTCCTGGATTTATTTTTTCCCCTTTTTTGAAAATGGGAAAAATATCAGCTCTTTTCCAGTCCTCTGGCGGTTCCCTGGTGCTCCAGGATCTTTGAAAGATATAGTTCAGTGAGATAATTCTTCCTGATTTTCCCCTTTTGCAGATGATCAAGAGAAAAACTCTGAATATGAAAAATATGTTTGATATTTTAAATGGTGCTCTACTGTCCTCCCAATCTGTTTGTGTGTGTGTGTGTGTGTTTTGTTTGCCAACTATTCCTTTGAGAAAATGGCACTTCTTAAAAGAGCTCATAACACCTGCAACTACATAGAGGTATCACTTACAGTCCATAGAGGTATATCACTTATAGTCCATAGAGACACTGGTGTCAGTGAGCGAGTGCTTTCATATCTCTCTAACAAGAAACTGATTAGAAAGAGAGATAAGCTTGAACTCTTCATACATAAACCAACCTACTTCTGTTTTTTCATCCTCAGACCAAAATGCTTATTTTGGGGGGTTGTTAATATCAGTTATCAGCTTTGAAACACAAACCACTATACCATGTTTGTTTGCCAAATTTGCAGTCTCTTTGGATAGTGAGATTCTGCTGCAGGAAAAAATGCAATATATACATATCTTAATTAAAGATAATGAAGTTTAAGAAGTAGAACAATTTGGAAAGAAAATATTAAAATTAAATATCTGCCCCATAATTTGAAGCAATGCTCTTGGTGTTTTTTAAAAAAAAAATACATTGAAATAAACAGCTTGCTGCAAAATCAAATATGCTTCCCTGGGGTCTTGTTAAATTGCTGAATGTAAATTGCAATTGGAACTGACTATTAAAGATCTTGGTAGAGTAGGTTAAACATCTGCTCAATTTATTACAATTTTATTTGTACTTTAGCTGTAACTGGCGCAATTAAGCCAATCAGAGCAAGCGAATCAAATCTAATTTGCTCTCTAATGGACTAAAAAGGGAGAAATAAATACAGTCCTACTAGATCCAAATGATTAAATATGTCTCTAAGGGTATTCCCTCCCTTCATCTCAGTCAACAAAAATCAGAGAGCTTGTGTTATAATTAACCACTTAGGAGTGAGGTAAACTAGTTTGAGCAGAGATTCATTTTTCATAGATTTTTTTTAAAAAAAGATAAAAAGCAAAGAGCTGTGAATATAATGAATTAGATTCTTGTGCAAAATTGGATAAGTTTACATTTCTTCTAAATTATTTGCTTGCAATCCAGATTGCTAAATGGCTAGGAAAGAAATAGAAACATGCTAATATACATCTTCCCCCCCCCCCCCATTACTTCTGTCAATCACAGCTTGTAACAGGCTGGGAAGATTCTTTTTAGGATTCCCAATTTCCAATCAGGCCCTTTTCCAGAATACTTCATTTCCACTCAAATCCATTCCCTATTTTAGGATTCTTATCTCCACTAATCTCAGTTTTTTTTACTTGCTGACCATGTTCAGTCTTCATTTTGAATTTTTGAACTCTCCTCTTTCCTTTGGTTATTTAATTTTTTCTCTCCATCTCTTTGTTCTATAAATTGGGTCATTTTTCCAATTCTAGTGAATCTTCTGTCTTGGATGGGGCCTTGGGATATGATGTTTTTAATAACAACCTATCCCATGTAAGTGTATTCCAGATAGTGGTATGTGTGAGATAGCCTGGAAAATTTACTCAATAAGATTCTTAAGTTTATGTGTAACTGAACACCATATTGATTTAATCTCTCCTTTTAGACGGTAAAACGATAATGGAAAAGATTAAGGGAGATGACCATTCAACTTAGAAAATAGAATTTTAATTAGAGTTTTAATTGATTCGAGTCTGGGGAAGACTTTCAAGAGTGTCTACTTTTGTTTTTGCCCACAACACATTTTTTTTAAAATAGGACCGAAGTAGTGGTGGAGGGGGGGGAATGGATCTGGGCCAGAAGGAAGAGAAGGCCCCACAGTGAACCACTAGAACCAATTAGAGCAATAGGTTTGCTGGCATGAGTCTGCTTTCATCTGGTACATCAACATTCCAACAGTTGGGGAATTCTGGGAGTTGAAGTTCGCACATTGCAAAACAAGTTGCCAAGTTTGATAAACATTAATTGAGTGGTATATTGATAAGACTGGAAGGACCAATTTTAGAACAGATCACATAAATCTGTCTCAGTTGCATGTAGCTGTGTGGTCTGAAAATCATTAGTGGGCTATGCTTGCGCTGAATAAAATGCCCAGGTGCGTTTGTTTTATATTAAGGGAGGGGGGGAAATCCTACATATAATCTGGCATTGCTATTAAATGATAAATGTCAATGCAAAGCTGCAACATTTGTTAGAAACTGAATCATCCCCAAGAAAGAAAAATATGTAAGCATCTATCCTATTTTTCAGGCCAGAGTACAAATGTTCCCCCACCTTTCATTTTTGCAACATTATAATTGGAAGCCAAGCGCGGACAAATTGCCAAGGCAAACCACGATGTTTATTTTCAAAGTAGCAAAAACCAATTTGTAGTCACGATGCATAATTAGCTAACAAGAGAAATAATTCACGTTATCCTTCCAAATGCACATTAAGTATGTGATTTCAAAAACACAGTATATTTATTCTAGGATTTATTTGTTTATTTGAATTATAAGTCGCTTTTCTATTTTGGTGAGTACTCAAGAGGGAAAAAGATTTTTTTTTAAAAAACCAGGAACAGAATAGAAAAAGCAGTAAAATCGTGCACTTTATTTCCTACATAAAATTTTTAAACAACTGGGGGACAGTTTAAATATTAAATACAAATAGTAATGCTTTTTATTCACATGTATGGCTTCAAAGCAATGGGATATTTTTGCTTTCTTGTGAATTAAACAGACTCTGTTTTAATGACTTTTTAAAGAAAAAATATGTTTCGTTTGAAGTATGCCTCATTCAGTTCTATGAAACTTAACTGCCAAGTAAATTGTGCATAGATGGTTGAAATTTAATGTACACATTATAAAATTGCATTAACCTGATGTATGTTTATCATTAATATTGTTTATTATACATTTTATAATTCTATATTTATTGCTCATAATTTCAGATAATGGAATGAGAGTTGCAGAAAAAAATGATTTAAATTAAATAAATTAATATATGGTTTTTATTATTGATATAGTTTTAAAATGTATGGTGCCTGGTGTAAAATATTTAGACCTTCAGAATTCTTTATTATAAAGTAGGATGAAAATGATTTCAATAAATAATGGGTAAATAAATCATGTTCGAGAGTTCTGGCATACACTGCACATCCTACAGTATGAACATCTAAGAGAAAAAGGTTGGTCTGGGGTTTCCCTGAGATAATTTTCTTTGTCCCACAGGCACAGAATTGTTTTTAATTTATTTATTTGGTTAGGGACCCTTCAATCATACTAGCCTTTTAAAGATTTTAAAAGCTATAAATTTGAGTCATGGTTATATCCATGAGACCCATTTAAAACCACTGCAGGTCTATACCCCACTAAAATCAACTTCAGAAAATTAAATGTCTAGAGAAACTCACCCACCTGAAATCTCACTTATCTGAAAACCTGACTAGCTCGAATAGGAAAGCTTAGAAAATAAATTTGTCTGCCTGCCTGTCTCTTAAGCCTGCTAATACTAGTTCTTGCCCAGTTATAAAATCATGTTAATAATTATTGTCTGTGGTTGTCAGAAATAAGGCAAGATTTTTTTTATGGCAAGAAATGTGTTACTGTATTGCAACATTTAATGGCAATTAAGTAGTATAGTGCAGTGTTTTTCAACCTTTTTTGTGCAAAGGCACACTTTTTTCATGAAAAAAGTCACGAGGCACACCACCACCATTAGAAAATGTTAAATTTTTTTAACTCTGTGCCTATATTGACTATATATAAAGTAATTCTCTTGAATAGGAATCAAATAAACACAAAGAAATTATTTTATAATTACTTTATTATGAAATAATAAAGTATTTTATAATTGTTCATATTTCTGTTTACTTACTCAGTGCGAAACCTGGGCCTGTTTGACTGAACACAAAGCTGATATTCTGGCAGGAATTTTTCCCACGGCACACCAGACAATATCTCACGGCACACTAGTGTGCCACGGCACAGTGGTTGAAAAACGCTGGTATAGTGTACGTAAGTCTAATCTACTGATGGTAATTGGGATCAGGAGTTTTATTTTTATTTTTTATTTTTTTGAACAAATGATTATTTGAGTTTTTCATCTGTGACCCTATCTGAGCAGAGGACCTAGTTACTATAAGCCATATATTGGTGTTTTATTGGTCTTTAGTTAGACTACTGTTACACACTATACTCATTCTCCTTAAAACTATTCAGAAATTACAATAGTCCAAAATGCAGTGGACGGCATACTTTCTGGCTTCTATTTTTAGGACCATTTAACATCAATTTGGTGGGTCGTGAATTGTTTGCCAATTGGTTTTCGGCTCCAGTTTAAGGTGCTGGATATAATCTAACGCCTTTTATGACTTGGGACCTTGGTATTTGCAGAACTGCCTACTCCAACATTACTCTCTGGACCAGCAGGAACAAACAGAGAGAAATGGTTACTAGTCCATGTCTTTGGGAGGTCTGGGTGGCCTGAAGCAATAAAAGCCCACCATAACTTTTCTCTGGCCATGCTAGAGTTGCAGAAAAGTCTTCTGACTGTATCATGTCATCTTCATTTAAAAATGCTACATTTGGAACATATTTTATTCTCTTTATAGTGTTACAACATTTACTTGGTATCTTTAATCTATGTAAGCATCCAAGAGTCTCCACATTGTGAAAGCTACAGAAGAATAAATAAAGGCAAAGGTTTGACCAGTGTATAAAGGCTTGCCTGATGAGGGAATGGGGGTAGTAGGAAAACTTCCTATCTCATTTAGGTTCTATAGATACAGTGGGACATCTGCATGTGTGAGGCATGTACAAAATGGTTAGAAAATGTCACGTGGCTGGGTAGTTTTCATCTTCTCTTGTGGATATCCTGATGCCCTATCTTGGGATAAGTCAGCTACTCCAAGCAATTTCAGATCCTCAGATAAATGAGCAGGATATCAGTTTATACAAATTTTGAATTGGTCAAAAAAGACTTTAAGGTTTTCTCTTCCGTGAACTAGCAGTTGCTTAAATCAGGGGTCTCCAACCTTTGCAACTTTAAGTCTGAAGGACTTCAGCTCGCAGACTTCTCCAGCCAGCAAAGCTGGCTAGAGAATTCTGGGAGCTGAAGTCCTTCAGACTTAAAGTTGCAAAGGTTGGAGACCCCTGGCTTAAATCATTGTTTAATTATGCAAATTATGCAAATTCTACATTGAAGGTCTAGTTGTGGAATGCCATTATAATTTAAAGATGGGAGGGGGAGGGGGAGGAATGATCCTATAGGTGATTTCTGAAGAGATGTAAGAGCTGAAATAGATTTCATGACCACCTGAAAAATTTAAGTGGCCCATTTTGTCCCTTAAGTCCCCTCATGCAAAAGAAAAAGGAAAAAGAATGAATGTGTGGTGCAATCCACAAAAAGGAAGCTAGATAACCTAGCCACTTTTTGATTTAAATGGAGGATATTACGCTTAAGTAGAGAGACCTTCCTTTAAGAACATCTGTTACCATCATAATTAGTTTTATCTGTGAAAAGTTATTTACATTTTTTAACAATAGACAAACAACAATTTTAGATATTGAACAATCTGCCAACAATTAAACATATTACCTTTGGTTGGTAACAGTCTCATTTTTGTTGTTATTCACATTCTCTCTTAATGAGTGAACAATCTGTTTGTTTGCTAAGTACAGTCTCAGCTTTTGTTTTAATCATTCTTCTTCAGTTGAATATCCTCACATGTGTTAAACTACAACTCAGTCATCCCTGAATGGCTGTGCTAAAGCACAACATGCCTGCATATTTATATATTTAATTGTTAATACCAGGACTTTAAATGGAAGAGAGTGTGCATGGTATGGTAAAATAAGCCAAAATGGTGTCCAGATTGCCATTTTATCTGTATCACATATAAAAAACAAGCAGAGTTTTGGCCATACTGTTTTGACCATCATCTTCATTTTTTAAAACCATATTCTATAGATACCTGTGTGGTTGATTATGTTTTCAGGCCTCTTAATATTTCTTTCTGTCATATGGTTCATTGTATTTTTTACTCTCATCTCAAATTACTCTGTTTAAACAATCCTGCATTCACATACAACACAGAGGATCAGTCCCTACAAGTGAGCTCTCCATCTACCTTAGAAACAGATAAAGGCCACCTTCGCATGAAATGGGTTGTTTTTCTTGCGGATGCCTAATATACTTCTATTCCTTCTATTCCCAGTCTTCTGATTTCTCTCTAAGATAAGAAGTAAGAAAGGAGGATGGGTTTTATGCACGCTGAGGCTGTCCTTGTCAGGAAGAAAACATACCTTTAGCAAACCTTAACTGCTCCAGTTAAGAATGATTCAAGACTTTCGCACTCATGGACTGAAGATGAGAAGTGAATAACCCATGACGACATGATAACATAATGAGGATTTTTATGCCATGGTTAGAAGCAAGTGGGGTCGTGGTTTAAGCCAGAAACTAAAACTGCTTTATAGTTCATACTAAGAGGAAACCTGACTTGTTGCTTGTGTCAACACCAGCAGGGATCAGTCCCTATTTTGTTTGAATTCAGGGAGAAATGATATCTTCCACTTCTCCCATCACAAATAAACCTCCCTCCATGTTTTGAAGCTCCACTTCACCACTGTTATCCTCTATCCTAAACCTTGTCAAACACTTTTAACTAGAAGGCTTGTGAAGTGTCCTTCTGGTTTAATGACAACTTCAGCTCTGGTAGGTTATAATATCAAACACGCTCATTTAGCCTGGTCACTGCTATATAGAACCATTTGGTAATGGTACCGTGTTAAGGCACCGGTGATTATGACAGAGCTAGTTTGGTGTAGTGGTTAAGACTGGAGGCTAGAAACCAGGAGATTGTGAGTTCTAGCCCCATTTTAGGCATGAAAGTCAGCATGGTGACTTTGGACTAGCCCCATTCTCTCACCCTAACCCACTTCACAGGGCTGTTGTGGGGGAAAATAGAAGAAGTATTAGGTTTGTTTGAAACTTTGAGTTATTCACAAAAATAATAAAGGCAGGATTAAAATATAAATAAAAATTTTCCACTAAGCATCCAGGTGTAATGGTATGTGGGAGTGACCTGGGAAATCTGTGCCAGAAGAGATTGCCTAGAATGGTTGTTAAATAAGAGATAAGAGACAGTATATTCCACAGCTTAACAGAGGGCAAGGCAAAAAAAAAAGAGTCTTCCCTTAATTTCTCAAGATGTAAAGAAGAATAGTATTTTCATACTTAAAAGATTCTGTTAATGTAGCCTACAATAAACTAGAATTAGCTCATCTGATCATATTTCCTGTCTGGTGCACCTGTTAAAGCTGACACCAGGCTGTTATGTTTCATGCTGGTTCAGCTGCCACTTTTTAATCTTGTGGTTGATCCAACAATGAATCAACTATTTAATTTTCCTCCCAAAACTCCTCCTGCAACCTTTAAATGCTTTTGGTATGTATCCAAGCTAGGTAAAACATGCTTCCTTAACTTTTCAACCATACAGTAGTGCTAAAGTCACTCTTTTCTCCCTCCTTTCCCCCTTAAATCTTTAAAGTGCAATGTTGGCATATTGAAATGAACCTATAAAGTTTCTAGGAGTGCTTCTTCTCTTCTTTGAAGCTAAATCATCAATTCTTTGCTTGAAAGTTTCCATAGATTTACAGTGAAACATAGAAGTGGAGGAGCAATCTGTTCCCTTTGCTTTAATCATTCCAGCATCAAAGCATTAATGGTACAATGAGAGAAAATAAAAACAGAATGGAGTTTGCATTGCCATCAATGGAGGGAGCCTGGAAGGGGTGTGTTCACCCACCTGTGCAAACAAGAGAGGATGAACCTATCCCTAAAAGGAAAAGATGGACACTAGGATACAATAAGAATGGTAAAAATAAATGAAGAATTAACATTTCGATCCAATGTTAATCCAAGTGGTAGCCAAAATTTGGACTGAGCATCAGCCTGGGTACCACCATCAAACCACGGCAACTGAGATAGCCAAGTCTCCAAAATAATATCAAGACTTAGCACAATATAAATGCCTACAATAGTGTCATTGAGACATACTCACTGCTTGTGCAAATTTATAGTTTTTTAAAAATGCATCATCAACATTGTTAGCTGTATGTAAAATACCTCCTTGATTTTTCTTCTCAAATTTGCTTTTTAACTTATCTGGTCCTGTTGATCACCCATGACATATTGGCTGGATAAAAAAGGAAGGAGTGGGTCTAGGGGTGGGCTGCTAGAGGCTTGCAGGGGTTCGGGAGAACCTCAAGCTAAGATTCTGTGCAGTTCAGAGAACTCCCAAGTCCCCCTCCTAGCTGGCCCCGTTCACTCCTCTCCTCCCAGGAGTCCCCATGCGGCCTGTTTTGGATGCAGGTGGGTGCAGGGTGCACATGGAAAGTTTGGGAAGACCAGAAACAGGCCCTTTTTCATCCTCCAAAGGGCCTCTGGAGCCTGGAGAGGCTGTTTTCGTCTTTATGGAAGCTTCAAGGAAAGCCTCTGGAGCCTGGAGAGGGAAAAAACATTGACCCCATTGTGGTGCAGGAGGCCAACTTGGCCATGCCCACCATGGTCATGCCCACCCAGCCAGCGGAGAGAGACCCCATTGTTAAAACCTTTGAAGCCCACCCCTGGAGCTGTCTGGAGGTCTTCAGGTCCTGAAGGAAAGGCAGGAAATAAATCAAATAAACAAACTTGACATGGAGTTCACATTTCAAAGGAAAAGTTGAGATGCCCAAAAAGTCAGTATGGCAGCCACTTTGTAGAATCAAAGCACCACCCTTTTACAACTCATTCAAAAGGGAAGGGCCTTAATTGCCTAGTTGTGGTTGGTATCTTGAATCTTTTACACACCAAGGTTCTGAACGACCTGGCAAATGAGATCTCAGAACCACTGAACTATATCTTTTAAAGATCCTGGAGCACCAGGGAACTGCCAGAAAATTGGAAAAGAGCTGATGTAGTTACCATCTCCAAACAAGGGAAAAATGGGTCCTGGAAACCACAGACCTATCAGTCTGACTTCAATACCAGGGAAGATTCTGAATTTGTATGTATGTATGTATGTATGTATGTATGTATGTATGTATGTATGTATGTATGTATGTATGTATGTACACACACATACATACACATAAACACCATTTCCCTCAAAAAAGAGTGTGAAAATCTAGGTGTGTCTTATACACTGAATACAGCATTTTTGGCCTACTGAAACCCCACCCCTTCACATACAGAGAGTTTGGGAAGCTTGCAAAGTGCTCCCAAATCTGCTCCCAGGTTGGTGGGAAGAACAAAATGAGTTAAAAACGGGCTATTTTTGCTCATTTTTGCCCCCCTTCAGCCCCCAGGAGCACTCTACAAGCCTCCCAAACCCTCTGCATGCCCCCCTTTTTGCAAAAAGCAGCTTGTTTTTGTGAAAAACAGACCATTTTTTGCTTGTTTTCACCTCCCCCCCCTTAGCCTCAGGGGCATTCTACAAGCCTCCCAAAGCTCTGCATGCCCCCCCCTTTTTTTTTAAAAAAAACGAGGCGTACAGATGGTTAGGGAGCATGCACAAAACCTTTTTTTTTAAATTACCTCTTCAAAATCATGGTGAGTCTTATACTCCGGTGCGTCTTATAGTCCAAAGGTACTGTATATATATCCTGACAGATTGACTCTTTGATCTAAGCCCATATTGCGGTCATAGAGTGATTCATTCCAAGACTTAATGCTAGTCAATGGAAGAGGGGAGAGGGGATAATTAAGACCTCCTTGACTCTATGTAGTTGCAGGTTTTACAAGCTGTTTTAAGAAGTGCCATTTTCACAAGAGAATAGTTGGCATACAAAATACAAAAACATAGATTGGGTGGATGATAGAGCAGCATTTACAATATCAAACATATTTGTCAAATTCAGTTTTTTTCTGGATCATCTGCAAAAGTGGGAAATCAGGAAGAATTATCTCACAACCACGGAACTATATCTTTCAAAGATCCTGGAGCACCAGGGAACTGGAAAAGAGCTGATGTTATTTCCATGTTCAAAAAAGAGGAAAAAATAAATCCAGGAAACTGCAGACCTATCATCCTGATCTCAATACCAGGGAAGATTCTGGAAAAGATAATCAAGCAACAAATCAACAAACACCTAGAAGCATACAAAGTTATAATCAAAACCCAACATGGGTTTGTCAAAAACAGATCATGCCAGACTAATCTTATTGCATTCTTTAACAAAGGGACAAAATTAGTGGACCAGAGGAATGCTGTTGATATAATTTACTTGGGCTTTAGTAAGAAATTGGATAAAGTGACCATAACCTACTACTAGATAAAGTAGAAAAATATGGGTTAGACAGCATCACCACCAAATGGATTTGTAACTGGCTGACCAACCGCACTCAACATGTAGTCCTCAATGGAACTGCATCTACATGGAGGGAAATATGCAGTGGAGTATCCCAAGGCTCTGTTTTAGGCCCAATATTTTTCAGCATCTTCATCAATGATTTGGACAAGGGGATAGATGAGGAAATCATCAAGCTTCCAGATGACACCATGCTGGCAGGAATAGCCAACACTCTGGAATATAGGCATTTGATACAGAAGGATTTTGACAGACTTGAATATTGGACACTATCTAACAAAATGAAATTCAATGGTGAAAAAAGTAAGGTTCTACATTTAGGCCAGAAAAACAAAATGCACAGGTAGCGTATAGGTGGTACCTTGCTCAAAGGTAGTAACTGTGAGAAGGATCTTGGAGTCCTAGTGGACAACTATTTAAATTATGAGCCAGCAGTGTGCAGCAGCTGCCAAAAAAGCCAACACAGTTCTAGACTGCATAAACAGAGGGATAGAATCAAGATCACATGTAGTATTAACACCACTTTATAATGCCTTGGTAAGTCTGTACTTGGAATACTGCCTTCAGTTTTGGTTGCCACAATGTAAAAATGATGTGGAGGCTCTAGAAAGAGTGCAGAGAAGAGCAACAAAGATGATTAGGGGATTGGAGGCTAAAACATATGAAGAACAGTTGCAGTAATTGGGTATGTCTAGTTTAATGAAAAGAAGGATAGGAGAAACATGATAGCAGTGTTTCAGTGTCTCAGGGGTTGACACAAAGAAGAAGGAGTCAAGCTATTCTCCAAAGCACTTGAGGGTAGAACAAGAAGCAATGGGGGGAAACTAATCAAGGGGAGAAGCAATTTAGAACTAAGAAGAAATTTCCTGACAGTTAGAACAATTAATCAATGGAACAACTTGCCTCCAGAAGTTGTGAATGCCCCAACACTGGAAGTTTTTAAGAAGAGATTGGATAACTATTTGTCTGAAATGCTATAGGATTTCCTGCCTAAGCAATGTCCCTTCCAACTCTGTTAGTTAATTTTATTCATCCCACTCATCACAGTAAACCTTGCTTAGGAAGACAATCACTTTCAGTTTAGGTAGGTCCTGAAGCAGCTGACAACATGCTGGATCTGAAGCATCTCCTATGCTTGTATCTTCTGCGCTATCTATCTATCAGTCACTTTGGCTAGGATGCTCAGCTTCTCTTTAATGTTCTGCCCACACCTATTCCTAGTCTTCCAGGGAAGAAGCATTAGGTACTTTTTCCTCTGTTCTACCATTAAGGCTGTTCCTAGAATTACGCATGAGTGAAGTGAAAGGGTTAATGTTCCACCTTTAAATGACAAGACCCTACAAAGTAATTCTGAGGAAGCAGTTCCAGGAGGCCAAAGCTAGTTGAGGAGATGGTGCCGAGTTAGGTGAATCATTGCTCTAGCTCATGATAAAGTAGCAGCATTGCTTATGAAATCATCATTCCTGCTACTTCGGGTGTTAAAAGGCTCTCTGAAGATCAATCTGAACAGCTTTTCAAGACGCATGGATTTGAAATGTTCCCAGTGGGGGGAAAATATCAATATAGCACACAACACCCTCAATGGCATTTGCAATAGTTGATCTTGCTAGCCTAGCTGTGAAGCTGCTGGTTGAGGGAGAAGGGGGTAAGTGAGTATGAGTGTCTGGTGGAGAGAAGATATAACAGGAATCCTTTTCTGTTATAAAAAATACAGCAAGGTGAATGAAAGCTAGACATTTCTCATGCATTCGTTAAAAATAGCAAAAAGAAATTCATGTAATTCTTGGTGTAATTTTTAAATCATCTTTTAATTAACTTCTGAAGAACAGATACAGGAAGGAAGAAAATCATTGCAGCTGTTGATATATACTTTTGAAGTATATTCTCTTTATTATAATATTAACAGATTAAATAAAATGCTGAGAATCAATATAAAAGCATATCTGAGTATCTTACTTTCCTCCAGTTAATACCAAAGAAGCGTGCTTGATGGAGAGAATCCATTAGCACTTATGAAGTGCTCAGGCACTGTTAATGATCAGTAATAGCCTGGTATACAGTACAGAACCAAAGAGATGGTGATACAGGATACAGGATGTATCCTGTGTTCACAAAGCAACATGATCATATTCCATTAGAGAAACTATTTCATCATCCAATCCTTATTTTTCTATATAACTTCTTTAAAAAGTCAATGAAACGTTTCAGTCCAAAATGTGGGTGCCATTTTGTCTTTAAATAAAAACCAGAAAAAGTATTGCTTTGATATGAATGAAATAATTATTCAAGATAATTTATGATTCTGCAATCTCTTAAGAAACACATTGTTAAAAAAATCTCTAGTGGCTAGGCTGAATGCAATTCATTCATTCATTCATTCAGTCAGTCAGTCAGTCAGTCACTCACTCACTCACTCACTCATTCACTCACTCATTGATTCTCTTTATAGATTTAATTTGATGGCCAACAAAGTGAAAGATGCTGAAGTGCCTATGAGATGGAAATAACATAAGGCTAACATATACATAATAGCTATAAGGAAATATTTGGAGGGCATTCTTAAATATGTACAGGGTGCACCTCACTATGATTTCTGAAATTATTATATCATATTCTATTGTCATTTTTGCCATGACATTCTGAAGCTGGCAGGAGTTTATTTACTATTTACTGCCAAAAATCCTCAGTATGAACAGCTATGGGACAGCCAATTGCTTAATTATTTATAGGCACGTAGCAGGATTCAAATCACGAACCTCAGAATTACACAAATGGCTAACAAGTTCTCAATTGTAGAGAAATATCTGACTCTAGAGATAAAACAAATGCTTACAGCTAAATTGACTAGTTATGTTGCTGCCTATATTGATAACACTTGGTTAAAAAGCCATTGTTTATCCATTGCAGAATACAGGTATCAATGGAGATTGTCAGTCAACTATGTCCCAAAGATGCTTTTTCAAGAGGCAATTGGACTTCTGGTATTTTTCTTTTAAGATGTTTCGCTTCTCATCCAAGATGTTTCTTCAGCTCTGAAAAAGGAAAACCAGAAAGTCCAGTTGCCTCTTTAAAAAGCACCTTTGGGACATAGTACTTGACTTATAAGTATTCATTTAGTGCAGGGGGTGGGAGCCCACAATTCTGAAGTCGCATTTGACTCCTTCATCCCAAAGGTGTGTGGCTCCCTACCGCTCAAAATATGCATCATAACTGGCAATGTGTGACACCCACCAGCACATGATTTATTGAGCTTTTTGACCGCTGGTAGGGATTTTAGATGTCAAAAGGGTTTTGTGGCTCCTGGTTTTTTCTTTTCTGTAGGAAATGGGTCCAACTGGCATTTTGAGTGTTTAAGGTTGATGACCCCTTAGTGACAGTGCAAAGTTACAATGGAACTGAAAAAGGTGATTTCTGACCATTTTTCACACTTATGGCTGTTTCAGCATCTCCATGATTAATACTATCAAAATTCCAACACAATACATGCTGGCAACTAGCATGTATTTATGATGGTTACAATGTCATGGGTCATGTGATCCCTTTTTGTGACTTTATGACAATACATTCACTTGACAATGTGACTATCTTAATAACTGCAATGAATCACAACAACTGTGGCAAGAAAGATAGTAAAATGGGGCAAAACTCATTCAACAACAGCCTTGCTTAACAATGGAAATGTTGGATTAAACTATAATCATAAATTGATGATTATTTGTATGGTCATCTATGTACTTAAGTGACATCATTTATATGTGTATGCTGAGCCACAATATGCTTTAATCGTAAGAGAAGGGATACTTTGTTAGCCTATCCAAATCTTCCATAAAACCGATATATTCATTACCTTTATTTTACAGATGGATTTGTCGTTAAGTCATTTTCTGCTTTTGAAAAAGTTTTATTGAGTTTTACAAATTTTTATACAAATAGGATATGGGAAAATAAGGTGTTATAAAGACATTGTGAGAACCTCTATGTCAGAGTCGTTGGCCCCAGCCGAGGCTTCATAAAAAAAGTATATAGATAATACAGTAAATTTTCATTTGTACTACAAAGTGGAAAGAAATACAAATATATCATTTTGATCTGTCATGGACAGATCACTCTCTCCTTCGGATAGACTTTCCAACCGTCACACCCCACCGCGGGGAGGCGGAACCAGAGACACCGAGTTGGTTCCGCCCCAGGCGCCTGATGGACCCGGAAAGGTTCCAGAGGGAGCTTGGGCCAATACCTGTGTCCCTGCCCCATGGCTCGACTGAGGATCTAGTGGCCGCATGGTATAGTGCGGCCACGGGGGCCTTGGACCGAGTTGCGCCCTTGCGGCCTCTCATGCGGCGCCGAGTCACCCAGGCTCCTTGGTTCACCGAGGAGCTTCGGGAGATGAAACGCCGCAAGAGACGCCTAGAGAGTAGGTGGAGATCTTCTCGATCCGAATCTGACCGAACACTAGTGAGAGACCATATTAGGACTTACTTAGTGGCGCTAAGAGTGGCCAAACGTGAGTATTGTGCCACTCTTATCACGTCCGCGGAAAACCGCCCTGCCGCCCTGTTTGGGGTGACCCGCTCCCTCCTTCATCTGAGGCCGCGGGAAGCCCCTCTGCAGGGTCGAGCAGAGGAATTTGGAGTATTCCTGCAGGACAAAATCACTCAGATTCGGAACGAGTTGCCCTCCACTTGTGGTCCAGTCGAGGCGTCCAGTGCAGGTCTTGAGATTACACCTTGGGAGGAGTTTGACTTTGTTACTACCGAGGATATGGACAGGTTGCGGAGGAACCTTAGAGCCACCACATGTTTATTGGACCCGTGTCCCTCCTGGCTTGTACTGGCATCCTGGGAGGTGACACGAGGCTGGCTCCAGGGCATTGTGAATTCATCTCTGAGTGAGGGGTACTTGCCCACCGTTTTGAAAGAGGCGGTGGTGAGGCCCCTCCTCAAGAAACCATCCCTGGATCCAGCTTTATTAGAGAACTATCGTCCCGTCTCCAACCTTCACTTTTTAGTGAAGGTTGTTGAGAGTGTGGTGGCTCAACAGCTTCCCCGACATCTGGAGGAAGTTGATTATCTAGACCCGCGCCAGTCCGGCTTCCGGCCCAGTCACAGCACTGAAACGGCATTGGTCGCGTTGGTAGATGATCTCTGGAGGGCACGGGATAGAGGTTGTTCCTCTATCCTTGTCCTATTAGACCTCTCAGCGGCTTTTGATACCATCGACCATGGTATCTTATTGCACCGATTGGGGGGGTTGGGGCTGAGAGGCACCGTTCTACGGTGGTTCTCGTCTTACCTCTCTGGTCGGTCGCAATGGGTGTTGGCAGGAGGGCAGAGGTCGTCCCCGAGGCCACTCACATGTGGGGTCCCTCAGGGGTCGGTCCTCTCGCCACTCCTGTTTAACACCTACATGAAGCCGCTGGGCGAGATCATCCGTGGTTTTGGGGTGGAATACCATCTGTACGCTGATGACACTCAGTTGTACATATCCACCCCAAACCACCCCAACGATGCCGTCGAGGTGCTGTCCCGGTGTCTGGAGGCCGTACGGATCTGGATGGGTAGTAACAAACTCAAGCTCAACCCGTCCAAGACCGAGTGGCTGTGGTTTCCGGCACCCCGGTTCAGCCAGATAAGTCCAACACTGGCCATTGGGGGCGAACAACTGGCCCCCGTGGAGAGGGCGCGCAACTTGGGTGTCCTCCTGGATTCGCGGCTGTCCATGGAGGACCATGTGACGGCCGTGGCCAGGGGGGCGTTCTATCAGGTACGCCTGATACGCCAGTTGCACCCCTTACTGGACCGGGGAGCCCTTCGCACAGTCACTCAAGCGCTTGTGACATCCCGGCTGGATTACTGTAACGCTCTCTACATGGGGCTCCCCTTGAGGTGCACTCGAAAGCTACAGTTAGTACAGAATGCGGCCGCACGGGTGATTATGGGTGCCTCAAGGCAAACCCACGTAACACCTCTCCTGCGCGAGCTGCACTGGCTGCCTGTGGCCTTTCGAGTGCGCTTCAAGGTGCTGACGACCATCTTTAAATCGCTCCATGGCTCGGGGCCTAGCTATATACGAGACCGTCTCCTGCCCCATACATCCTTTCGTCCGATCCGCTCCCACAGAGAGGGTCTTCTCCGGGTGCCGTCAGCGGGGCAATGCCCAGGGGAAGGGCCTTCTCTGTGGCGGGCCCGGCCCTCTGGAACGACCTACCCCCCGATCTTCTCGGACCTCCGCCTCTTCCGCCAACGTCTTAAGACGTATCTATTCCAACAAGCCGGCCTAGGATAGCCCCTACTTCTGACTTTTAAATTTAAAATTAATTTGGTATGGTTTTAAAATGGGTTTTTAGCACGGGTCTAATAATTTAATATATTTTAATCGATTTTGTATTTTGTATTTTGTGGTTTTAATAATGCCTGTGCGCCGCCCTGGGTCCTAACAAGGAGAAGGGCGGGGTATAAATTTAATAAAATAAAATAAATAAAATAAATAAAATCTATGCTAACAATCATGTATAAACATCCAAATAAAAGTTGTACTATACAAAAATAAAGTCACTTTTGAGATCTAAGTCTTTTGGCAATTGTATCTTCCTCTCCCTGACCTCCAGTGGGCAGGGCCGCGGCACCCTCCACTCTCCCATTTTCATCCTCCAGGATTGAGGAGTGTTTTTTAAGAAAGGCTTCCGCCTCTGCAATTGTTTTAATTCTCACCCTCCCTCCCTCCCAGAACACCAACATTCCCTCTGACATCACCCACTTGAACCAGACCCCCTTTTTAAATAATCTTTTGGACAAGAAGGAATACTTCCTTCTTATCTCTCTAATCTTTTTCGGGACCTGCTTCAAGATGGCAATCTCATTCTGCTGGTAAATTAAAGGACTGTCTCTCTGTGCTCTCAGGATCCTTTCCCTTATTGATCTTCTTACAAATTTAATATGTATCTCTCTAGATACTTCATTTATCCTGGCATATGCTGGATTTATTCTATATATCAGATCAATCTCCCCCTAATATCTTCTTTACTCTTTTGTATATAATCTGCTAAAATTGTACACATTAAATCAGTCAAATCTTCATCGCTTGACTCAGGAACGTTCTGAAATCTTAAAAAATAAGACATCCTTTCAAAATCCATCCTAGACATATGACCAGCTAAATCCCCTATTTCATTATTAAAGCTTTTAAGCTCTTTCCTTGTCCCAACCAACCCCACCTCCAGACCATCGATCTTTTGTGTATTTTCCATTAATTTCTTCTGTGTCTCCAAGAGTTCTAGTTTGGAACTGACATGGTCCTTCCGCATTTCTTTAATTTCTTTCATGATGTTCTGAAGAGTTTCATCCATTGCTGATAATTTAGCGTCCACATCTGTTTTTTCGGGTAACATCGAAGTGATCTTGGTTTGATGCGTCTGCATTTTTGAAGCCATAATGAAAGATTTAAGTCTTTGTCAGTAAAATGGCATCTGCTGGAGAGGAGTCTGTGAGTCAAGGTGGGAGCAGATTCCGGTGACCAAATTCACAGTTTCATTTAGTTATAATCCAGAGAGAAACCAAGTTCTTAGAAACAATCAGATAAAAAGAAAAAAAGAAGGCACTTCAGGGAAAGGTCCAATTAATCAATTACATGCAATCGTTAGTGAAAAGAGAAAGGCAGTCCCGAGCACAAGGGAATGTCAGCAGTTTTCCAAGAAAAGTATGTCTCCTGAGAACAAAGGAACGCCATCTTCCCCCGCCCTTCTGGAAGTCACCGGGAGTTAACAAGTAAAAATTATCTCATTGTTGCCAGACTTCGATACAAAGTATCCAAAGGTCATGCAGGAAAGACTTTCACTTATAGTTGAAGAAAATCGGATGTTGATTTCTCCGCTTCCCCAAGCCTGAGGAGCATTTTTAAACGCCGCTATTTTCCATTCCAAGGGGGGTGTTACAAACTCCCCCCTCCATCCTCTTTCAAGCTGAAAGTTGCGAGCATTTAAATAAAATCACTCACAGTCCACTTTGTAGCCAGGAGCCCCGGTGTTGCCTCCAACTCCGGCATTTCAGTTCTTCTTGAAAGCAGCTAGGTATTCCAGTCCTCCATCGGCAAAGGGGATGATGCACCCCCGCGATGCGTTCCCCTACGCCTAGGTCAAAGCGGGGGCCACCCCCCCGACCGCCGTCGAGGTGGGGGGATTCCCCGCAAGCCGCCCGTACAGCAGGAGTCCTTTAAAAGAACTCCCTGCCCCTGGGGGGGCCGTAGAGTCAACCAAGCGGCGGACGAGCACCAAGACTCGACCGTCACCTCCAGCCAACTGGAAGGAAGTCGTCGTTAAGTCATTTTCAATTCCCATGACTTCATAGACCATAAGAAAGCCAAGCCCCACTGTCCTCCACTGTTTACCAGAGTTTGCCCACATTCATGTTCATTGCGTCGATGACATCTTCTGCCCCTATCTTCTTCTTTTGCTTCACTCTTTCCCAACAGTAGGGTTTTTTCCAATGAATCCTCTCTTCTCATTTGGTGATTAAAAAGTATTCAAACTTCAGCTTCAGTATCTGTCCTTCTGAAGAACAGACAAAGTTGATTTCCTTTAGGATTGATTGATGTCATCTCCTTGCAATCCAAAGAACTCTCAAGAATCTTCTCCAACACCACAATTTGAAAGCATTTATTCTTTGGTGCTCAAGATTTCCTTATAGTCCAATTCATGTTCATTGGTAGTTTGTGCGTGGTAGTTTGCGCATGCGCGAGGAATGGCCCTGACCTTTTGAATGGGGGTAGCTCCGGAGGTCTTTGATGGCTCCGGAGGATGCTGCCAGCCCTCTTTATCCACCTTCAAGGGTCGGCCCGGCATCTCAGATGGCCCGCCGTCATAACTGGAGGGTTTAGATGTCGGTGGGTATGACGGCGGAGACGGGAGAAACCACGGCGAGCGGCGTGCGATGGGCGGCGATAGTGGCTTGGAGCGACCTGCACGGCCTTGATGCGACCTGCACGGCACGGCCTTGGTGCGGCCTAGAGGCCTGGAGGCCCAATGGAAGACCGGCTGGGGGAGAAGCCGGGCAGAAGGTAGCCTGGCGGAGGATAGGCCCGGCGGAAGATCAGCGGCTAGCAGCGGCGAGCGGTTGGTGTCAGAGAGGCCCGGAGAGTCCCCGAGTCCCCAGGAGAGGCCCGGAGAGAGGCCTGGAGTGCCCCGGTGGCCGGAACGGTCCGGACGTTGGCATTGCCCGGCGAGGTCCGGCGGGACCGCACTGCCCGGAGGAATGGTGAGGAGGAAGATCGGTGGAGAGTGGCAGTGAGTGGCAGAGGGGCACGGAACAGCCCTGATGCGGGAGCGGTCCAGGCGCAGGTTGGAAAGGATGTAGGCCGGGTTGCCAGGGCAGCGGAGGGGCACCCGGCCTGTATGATCTTCTTCTGACCGTGTGATTTCTGATTGTGTGATTTCCATCTGACCATGTGAGTTCCATCTGTCTGAGTGATTTCTTCGGACCATGTGATTTCCATCTGACCGTGAGAGTTCCATCTGACCGTTGTCAATTTTGTGTGATTTCCATCTGACTGTGTGATTTCCATCTGACCATGATGACCATCTGACCAGGATCTAGAAAGCCGAGGAGTGGAGCAGTCTGCATGGCATACCAACAAACTATGCGGCATTTATGCAGCCCAGAAGAAGAGGGATAGGACTATCGGGGGGTTGAAAGAGATTGAGCCAGAGACTAAGATATAGACTCGATGGAGGGTTTTGGACTACTCTCCCTCCATGCAGACAACTTAGGCTCAAATTACGAACTATGCTGATTTATTCCATCCCTACTCCCCCCCTCTTCCCCCCCCCCGGCTGGATAGATCTCTTCTGTCCCTTGGGCGTTGTAACATCTCTTTTAACATCTCTCCTCACCGTCCGTACTATATTTTATCTATTTTAATCTGATTTGCTGTTTTAACATCTTAGGCAGTTCTCCTTGTGAGTCAATGAGGCCTACAGAATGCCACTGTACTCAAGGTTAGACCTCCTCTGCCTGCGGGAGGTTCCTCTCTCGCAGGCTTGGCCCCCTAGTCTGACACGGGCCCACCTTGAGGATGGATTGATAGATCCAGAGAGGTGGGTGAAGCGCAAATTTAGGGGGGTCCTTTTAAAAAAACTTATTCGCCTTTTAAGGGGTTCCAGGTAGGAGGGGGGACAGTCAGGCGAGGGGGCATCAAACTACAGGGCCGGCCGGCGGAAGTAGGGAAACGGAGGAGGGGGAAGGGGGGGGGTCGTTTCCACTGAGGTATTTTCCATCAGTTCGGTCTTGGGCAGGGGCAGGGGCGGTGGGAGACGGGATGGGCATTACCTGTTGGAGGACCGTGGCCGCTGGTTACGGGCAGTCACGCGCTCCAACCCCCCACACTCCCATCGCAGACTAGGAGGGCAAGGACCACAGAATTGGGGCCCTAGGCTGATGTTATGCAACGTCAGGTCCATGGTACAAAAAGCCCCCCTCATCCATGACCTTGTGTCAGAGGGGGACGCGGACCTGGTGGGTATAACGGAAACCTGGCTGGGCCACGAAGGAGGTGTTCCCCTCATAGAAATGTGCCTACCAGGCTACCGAGCTTTTAGTCAGCCTAGGGCCCTAGGGAGGGGTGGGGGAGTGGCGATTATGGTTAGGGAAGGTCTTGAGCCGAAGGAGACCACGATCACCTCAGATGACTGGGTGTGAGTCCCTCCTCATGAAATGGGGCCTAGGGAGGCAGTCAGGCGTGTTAGTTGTATACCTGGCTCCCCGCTATGTAACAACAGCCCTGCTCGAGCTCCTGGAGGTGATAGCCGAGGCGGCGGTTGAGACCCCCAGACTGCTGGTCATGGGGGATTTTAACCTGCCGTCAGGAGGCGAAACCTCCGGAGTAGCTCGGGAGTTCATGGCCTCCATGATGGCCATGGACCTGACCCAGGTAGTTTTAGGCCCTACTCACGAGGGAGGACACACCCTGGATTTAATCTTCATCTCGGGACAGTGGAGTAGTGATCTGGGAATAGGGGATTTAGCCATCTCACCCTTGTCATCGACAGATCACGCTCTCCTTCAGCTGGACTTTCCAATCGCCACACCCCACCGTGGGGAGGCGAAACCTGAGATTCCTAGATGGTTCCGCCCCAGGCTCCTGATGGACCTGGAAAGGTTCCAGAGGGAGCTTGGGCCAATACCTGTGGCCTTGCCCCGCGACTCGACTGAGGACCTAGTGGCCACGGGGGCCTTGGACCTGAGTGTAGCCACGGGGGTCTTGGACCGAGTCGCGCCCTTGCAGCCTCTCAGGTGGCGCCGAATCACCCAGGCTCTTTGGTTTACTGAGGAGCTGAGGGAGATGAAACGCCGCAAGAGACGCCTAGAGAGCAGATGGAGATCCTCTCGCTCCAAAGCCGTCCGAACACTAGTGAGAGCCCATATTAGGACTTACTTAGTGGCGATAAGGGTGGCCAAACATGAGTATTGTGCCACCCTTATTGCATCCGCAGATAACCGCCCTGCCGCCCTGATTGGGGTGACCCGCTCCCTCCTTCACCAGAGGCCACGAGAAGCCCCTTTACAAGGACGAGCAGAGGAATTTGGGATATATCTGCAGGACAAAATCACTCGGATTCGGAATGAGTTGCTCTCCATTGAGAGTGGTCCAGTCGGATCGTCCGAGGCTGTCCTTGAGACACCATCTTGGGAGGAGTTTGACTTTGTTACTACCGAGGATATGGACAGGATGTCAAAGAGACTTAAGGCTACCACATGTTTATTGGACCCGTGTCCCTCCTGGCTTGTACTGGCATCCTGGGAGACGACACGAGGCTGGCTCCAGGATATCGTGAATGCTTCTTTGAGTGAGGGATCCTTGCCTGCCGTCTTGAAAGAGGCGGTGGTGAGGCCCCTCCTCAAGAAGCCTTCCCAGCATTATTGGAGAATTACCGTCCGGTCTCCAACCTTCACTTTTTAGCGAAGGTTGTAGAGAGTGTGGTGGCCCAACAGTTTCCGTGACACCTGGAGGAAATTGATTATCTAGACCCGCCCCAGTCCGGCTTCCGACCCGGTCACAGCACCGAGACGGCATTGGTTGTGTTGGTGGATGATCTCTGGAGGGCGCGGGATAGGGGATGTTCCTTTATCCTAGTCCTGTTAGACCTCTCAGCGACTTTTGATACCATCGACCATGGTATCCTATTGCACCGACTGGGGGGGTTGGGGCTGGGAGACACCGTTTTACGGTGGTTCTCATCCTACCTCTCTGGTCAGTCACAATATGTGTTGGCAAGGGGGCAGAGGTCCGCCTTGAGACCCCTCTTATGCGGGGTTCCTCAGGGGTCGGTCCTCTCGCCCCTACTGTTCAACACATATATGAAGCCGCTGGGCGAGATTATCCGTGGTTTTGGGTGGGATATCATCTGTACGCTGATGATACTCAGTTGTACATATCCACCCCGAACCACCCCAACGAGGTGTTGTCCCGGTGTTTGGAGGCCGTACGGATCTGGATGGGTAGTAAGAAACTCAAGCTCAACCCGTCCAAGACTGAGTGGCTGTAGTTTCCGGCACCCCGGTTCAGCCAGGTAACTCCAACTCTGGCCATTGGGGGTGAAACACTGGCCCCCATGGAGAGGGCATGCAATTTGGGTGTCCTCCTGGATTCCTGGCTGTCCATGGAGGACCATGTGGCAGCCGTGGCCAGGGGGGCGTTCTATCAGGTACGCCTGATGCACCAATTGCGCCCCTTACTGGACCGGGCTGCCCTTCGCACAGTCACTCAAGCACTCGTGACGTCCCGACTTGACTACTGTAACGCTCTCTACATGGGGCTCCCCTTGAGGTGCACTCGAAAGCTACAGTTAGTCCAGAATGCGGCTGCGCGGGTGATTATGGGAGCCTCTAGATGCTCCCATATAACACCGCTCCTGCGCGAGCTGCACTGGCTACCTGTGGCCTTTCGGGTGCGCTTCAAGGTTTTGACGATCATCTTTAAAGCGCTCCATGGCTCGGGACCTAGTTATATGCGAGACCGTCTCCTGCCCCATACATCCCTTCGTCCGCTCCACTCCCACAAAGAGGGCCTTCTCAGGGTGCTGTCGGCCGGGCAATGCCGGTTGGCGACACCCAGGGGAAGGGCCTTCTCTGTGGCGGGCCCTACCCTTTGGAACGACTTACCCCCTCAACTACATACCATCTCAGACTTCCGCCTCTTCCGCCAGAGTCTTAAGACTCACCTTTTCCATCAAGCTGGCTTAACGTTACCTCCCGTTGTGACTGCTCCTAGATAGTTTTAATTTGGGGGATTTTAATCGATTTTAGCACAGGGTAGGAATTTAATATGTTTTTAAATTTTGTATTTTGTAATATTTGTTATGTTTTAAATTTCCTGTTCACTGCCCTGGGTCCTTTTAGGAGAAGGTGCGGGGTATAAATCTAAATAAAAATTTTTAAAAAATTCTTCCAACATTACTACTAGGATTACAGATGAGTAGGTCATATTAAAACACAGTAAGGTATCAAAAAATAGGTTGATCAAAGATGAATCCACAAAGTTTCACATTCGATATATAACCCACATTATCAACACACTATTAGAACAAGATGATAAGAATGAGTACATAACCCCTCTTTCTAAACTATGAGTGTATTAACACTAATAATAGTTTTATATTATAGTAGCTGGGTTTAGATTTGCCAATTGGTTTCATATTTCAATGATAACATCAGTAACCACTTTGACATTTGACATTTTAAAGACAGCACAGCACTTTTGAAGGTTCATGCAGAAGTCTGAAAAAAAGTTTTGGAAAATAGCAGAATGAGATTGATTTTGCATGTGGTCCAGATGCTTTCTTTAAGTCATTTTTGAACTATCCACAGCACTAGGATAATGTAAAACTGGGATGTCAAACCTATGGCAGCATGCCACAGGTGGCATGCGGAGCCATTTGTCAGGAAACGCAAGGCATTGCCCTGTCAGCTGGCCAGCATGCATGCATGCGCTGGCCAGCTTAGTTCAGCCATTTTTAAAGCCGTTTTTTGCCCTCCCAAGGCTCTATAGGAGCCTGGGGAAAGTGAAAACAGCCTTCCCCCCCCCCCCCGAGGTCCTCCAGAGGCTTCAGGAAAGCTCCTAAAGCCTCTGGAGCGCAAAAAAATAGCCCTATGGGCAAACCGGAACTTCAGGAAGTCACTTCTGGTTTGCTCGTAGCATCATTTTTAGTCCTCCGGAGGCTTCAGAGAAGCTCCTGAAGCTTCTTATTTATTTATTTATTTATTTATTTAAATTTATATCCCGCCCTTCTCCACAGAGGACCCAGGGCGGCGACAAAGGACCCAGGGCGGCCTCTGGAAGGCCTCTGGGGGCGGGACTGTTTTCACCCTCCCCAGGGTCCTATAAGGCCTCTGGAGCCTGGAGAGGGCAAAAAAGCATGTGAAAATGGGGAGGGGATCGCCTGTTATGCACGCATGGGTGCTGGGGGGGTACATTGCATTATGGGTGTGGCATGCCTGCGCACGACCCCCCTGCTTTCCCCCCCCCCCTTATGGCATATGAGCCAAAAAAGGTTCACCATCGCTGCCCTAACGGAACATGCATATTTATTGGGAATACCAGAAGTGTGTCACTACTATTTCACCATTTTTAATATCCCAGCGTCCTATTCAGTGGATATCCATGACAGTGAAAGAAATGAACAGATTAAATTTAATGAAATAAAACTATTCAATTTAAGCATAACAAAAATATTGTGCATATATAGTAAAAATTAAAAATGGAATGCATTGTTTAATATATTTATAAAATTGTTTTACACATGTATAAAACAGCTGCATTGTCTAAAATTAAAAGCAACTGAAAGCTATCAGACAGTGCTTCTCTGCTCTATAGGTAGTAAATATTTGTGAAAAAAATGATATTTTTTTACTTTAACATGAAAATAATGATTTTTTTTGTCATTTGTCTATAATGCATTTAGAAAACCTACCAGCTTCAAAAAAGGAGAATATTTTTTCTAAGGCAGTAATGCAATTGAGAGTTTGAAAAGATATAAATGTTTCTTACATAAAAATAATACTGTTAAATAATGCTTATGATTCATATACTATATATTCATCACATATGGAAGGACTTCCATATTGCTTTGCCAAATGCATTTGAAGTAGAAGAAAATCAATTAATAGATAATGGTTCAATGTGGACTACAAGCATTTTTTTTTATAATTAACACAAAACAATATTAACAGTAATTCTCTCTGCAGGCATTTGAATTTCTGTTGGCACCCACTCATTTTGGCATAATTTTATCCATGAAATATTTGTGTCATTTGAGTTAGTAATATCTTCCCATATTCCCACTACAAGCTTAACTTCAGTTTGTCATCCGGTAACATTCACAGTTCATCTGTTTGTCAATTTTTACACATTTCTTTTGCAAAGAAGGAATATGCTTACCTCTGAAAGAAAGAATGCTTGGAAGTCTATCTACACATTATGCAGAGTCAGATGGTAGATTGTGATGATAAAATTCTGGATTCTATATGATGAAAAACAGATGAGCATAAGAAGAGCTGTGTTGGATCAAATCAAAAGGCTCATTTGCCCAGAAGTCTGTTTCTATAGCAGCCAAACCAGAAGTTGAAAGTAAGGCAGCAAGTCAAAAGCAAGAACATTTTCTTACTAATGGTCTCCAATAATGAATCTAATAAAATATTTTAATAATCTATATTAAATATTACAGTTAAAGATAAAAATAATATAACCTACAAAAAATAATACACACAGAGGGGGAGGGAGAGAATATAGCAAAAAGTAAGAATATAGCAAAGAAATATAAAATATACAAAGATATACATTTCCTCTTATTTGCAATATGCATACACAATTTTAACAATTTATTACAACAATTTTTTTTATCTATAGCACTTCTCTTATAAACAGATCCTTAAAACCCTGTCATTCAATCCTGTTCAGCAAATGTTCATTAAGGGTTACCAGAAATATGTTTATTTGAACTTTGATTAAAGAAATCCATTTTATATTCCTACCTTTTATATTGATTTGTTCATTCATTCATTCGATTTGTATGCCACCCATTTAGCATTTCTTCTTTATTAAATTCCTTTTACTTTTAACAGTCTTAATATTTAATTTCTTCAAATAATATCCTAAAGCTTGCCTTTTTTAAAAAAATTGTTCCTTCTTACAAAACCCTTAAACACTTTAATAGGTCTCTTTAATAAATTCAATATAAGGAAGTTATTGCTTGTTCTGTTAGCCACTTGTATATGATTTAAAGTATAAGTTAGAAGTTTATGCAAAGTCTTCATGAATTCACGATAGTAAATGTAACTAACTTTATATTCGGAAAGATTGATTCATGGGTTGTATGTCCCCCATTTTTGCCCCCCTCCCCACAATAGCTATGTGAATTCCTTTACTGATTGGGAAAAAAAAACACTCTCCTCTCCACCCCTCCAACATTCCTCTTTTTTCTGTGCTTCTGTAAAGTTTATATTTAACAGATACATAAGACAACAAACAATGCACCAAACTTTGGGGGGGGGGGCATTTTTTCCTATTTTACATTTTTTTTAAAAAAAGAATTTTTATTGGTTTTACAATTTATAATATGAGAAAGGGGTAAATAGGGTTTATAATATACATCTTAGAGCTTCCATATCAGAAATGGTGGTTGCATTCGGGTCTTCATACAATATCCTATTGGATAAATAGTGTTAAGAGATATATACATATAACACGTTTTTTTTAAATTCATACATTCAATCATTAGTTTTACATTCACATCCGTTTCAAGAATTACAATAATTCAAAATTAATTATTTTTGAGATCTGAGCCTCTTTGCTATCGCACCTTCTTTCTTCCTCCCCTCGGCGGGCAGCACCGTAGCTCCTCCCGTTCCTTCTTCTTTATCTCCCAGGATTGAGGAGTGTTTTTTTAAGAAAGGTCTCCGCCTCTCCTGTTGTTTTAATTTTTATCCTACCTCCATCCCAGAATATCAACATTCCTTCAGGCATTAACCATTTAACCAGATTCCATTTTTATATAGCTTTTTGGACAGGAAGGAATATTTCCTTCTCATTTCTCTAATCTTTTTTGGAATCTGTTTCAATATAGCAATGTCCATTTGCTCATATTTCAAAGGGCCCTCTCGTTGTGCCCTCAGTATCTCATCCCGTGTGTACCTTCTTAAAAATTTGATATGGATCTCTCTGGGAACTTCATTTATTCTAGCATATGCTGAATTAATTCTGTAAATTAAATCTATTTCCCCCCAAAGGTATTCTTTGCTCTTTTTAATGTAATTTGCTAAAATTCCACTCATCAAATCTCTTAAATCTTCACCTTCTCTCTCAGGAACGTTCTGAAACCTAAGGAAGAAAGACATTCTTTCAAATTCAAATTTAGACATATGTCCAGAAAATTCTGCCATTTCTTTTTGCAGCTCCTTTATCTCTCCTTTCATCTCGGCTGCCCCCTTCTTCAACTCTCCAAATTCCTGTTGGTTAGTTGTTGTAGTTTTTTGTGTCTTCAGTAGCTCTGTTCTTAAGTTCATCAGGTCTTTACTTAGGCTTTTCCCCAATTCTTGTATTTCCTTCATTATGTCCTGACGTGTTGGTTCTTTCTCTTTCTCTTTCTCTCCTCCTGTTGCCCCTTTCTGTAACATGGTAGTGATTTTCCCTTGCTGCATAGTCAGAGTGGCTCTAGCTGAAGTTTGAGCTGGAAGGGACTTTTCAGTTGGGGATTTTTTTTTATGAGGCATTTATAATTTTTAAGTTTGTGCACTGAAGATGGCGTCAAGGAGAAGCAGTCTGCGAAATTCAAGATGTCAGGAACAAACTGAGTCAGTGGTCAGTGATCTAATTTTGTAATTTTATAAAGTCCAGAGAGGTAATCCACAGTAGAAAAAAAGAAGGTCCACATATTGGGAAGTACACCAAAGGCTTCTTGAGAAGACCTTAGAAATATATTTTTCCTTGGTTTTCAATTAAATGAGGGAAAGTTTCCATAAGTCAGTAAAAATTCTCCGTTCGGAACAAAGAAATCGCCATTTTGCCACCCCTCCTCCGGAAAGGAGAGAAAAGTGAAAGTTCACACTCTTTAACAAGCTACAGATACAATGTTGCCGGTTGTAATTCCAACATTGAAACAAAGTTTCTTTAGATGGTATAGGAATGGATGGAGTTAATCCTTCTCTCTCCTAAGTTCGGAGAGCATTTTAAACAGCCGCTTTTACGAGGGGGGGTTTCTACAATTAAAACTCCCCCCTCGACTTCCGGTATCCGGCTCCAGCGGAGACGGGCGAGCCTAGGGCTCGCTCGCCGCTTTGTTGCCTTTTCTGCCCCCCCAGGGGGGCGAAACTCTCCGGTTACCGGAGGTTTCCCGTAGGGTCGGCTCAGAGGGAGCGGCCCTCGTCACGGCGGTGGGGAGGGCGCTCCTCTCTGCGACCTAGGAGGAGAGGAACATGCCAGCGGGGTTTTTTTCCTTCTCCAACGGCTGTCGGTGCCATTCGCTTTAATGGAGAGGGCTGAACGGAGAGGTCGGGCGGATCGCCGAGGCTTCAGCTGCGAGAGGGAGTGAGTTTAAAAGAACACCTTTTTTTCCTTGCTGCCAGCCAGGCTGAACGGACTGGGAGGGGGGTGTTTAATTTTAAAAAAAAAACCCTCGGATTTAAGCGGCACGCTAAGATGGCTTCTCTGCAAAGAGAAAGCGGAAACTTTCACTCCGGACGGTCTTTAACAAGGGAAAGTGGATTGTGACTTTCTGCAACATTGTTTCTAGGTCTGGCTGAGCTTAAAAAATTCTTTTTTTTGCTACTCTCTCCCTCTGGCTAGATGGGCGATGGAAGTGGCTTCTCTTTGTCCCTGCCTGACTATTTCAATTAAGGAAAATTTCCAGCGTCTCTTTGAAAGCAGGACTCTCTCTGCATTTTTTAAAAAAAATTTCTTTTGATGGATTTGTGACTTCTTCTCTGGAATACCTTCGTTATTACTATTTGCTGATTTGGGAAATTGTGTCTCTTTTGGTTTCTGAATTGTTTGCAACTTCACAGCCCTGAATTGAACTGAGCTCCTGATCTGCCCCACCAGCCCCACCCGGAAAACGCCATCTTGGTGGCAGTGACTCTAACTTTTAACCATGGCACAAGAAGCAGCACTTGTAAATTTGGAACAAAGGATGGCTTCTCTTGAAACCTCTATGCAAACTTTGATATCAGAAATAAAGGCCCAGAGGGCTGAAAATAGTACTTTTAAAAAGGAACTATTGGATACCCGGAAGCAAGTGTTGGAGAATACACAGAAGACCGAGGAATTGGAGGGGGGCTGGAGGGGGCTAAGGGAGAGATTAAAAATGTTTCTAATGAGGTGGGGGAAATAAATGGGCATGTGTCTAGGATAGATATGGAAAGAATGACATATTTTTTGAGATTTCAGAATGTTCTTGAGGAATCTGGTGAATGCCTACCTGATCTTATGAGTACAATTTTAGCAGACTATTTACAAAAACCCAAAGATGAGATCAGGGGGGACATTGACCTAGCCTATAGAATTAATTCTGCATATGCCAAGATGAATGAAGTGCCTAGAGAGATACATGTGAAATTTGTTAGAAGGTCAACCAGAGAGGAAATCCTGAAAGCGCAGAGAGAGAAACCTTTAATTTATCAACGAGAAATGGTCACTATCTTGAAGCAGATCCCTAGAAAAATTAGAGATTCAAGAAGGAAATTTTCCTTCTTGTCTAAAACCTTGTTTGATCACGGGATTTGGTTCAAGTGGATGACACCTGAAGGGATGCTGGTGTTCTGGGAAGGAGGAAGAGTGAGGATTAAAACAGTTGCTGAGGCGGAAGCCTTTCTTAAAAAACATTCCTCTGCCCTGGGGGAAGATCCAGGGGGGACGGAGGGGGTCACGGCCCCGCCCGCGGGGGGCCAGGGAGGAGAGAAAGAAGATACAATAGCCAAAAGACTTAGATCAAAAAAATAACTTTGCCTTGATTTTTCTTGAACAATTTTGTATAATATTTCTATCCGGACTTTTTGTAAATGTCTGACAGCATGGAAGGGAGAATTTAGGTAAATGTACTTGCTTCCATCTTGTAGTGGTATGGAAAATGTTTTCTATGTTAACTTTTTTAATGTGTATTTTGAGGTCTCGGAAGGTCCGACGACTCTGACGTGAATGCTCTCAAAATTTCTTTGTAACCATTACCCTATCCTGTTAAAAAATGTAAAACCAATAAAACTTTTTCAATAAAAAAAAAAAAAAAAAAAAAACTCCCCCCTCTATTTTTCTTTCTGTCACAGATTCAATGAATAATAAAGCAGAAACTCACAATCACTTTTTTTCCTTTAAAAGAGAGTCCCGTTGCATTCCACCAAGTCTGGCATTTCAGCCCATCTTCTTTGTTTTGTTAATTCCAGTAAGCGTTGGCGAGGGGATCCTCCCCCTGCTTTCAGCTCCTTCGGCTTCTAGATCAAAGCGGGAAAAGGCATTCCGCCGACCGCCGTCGATACGGAAGCCCCCGCAGCCACTCGTACGGCAGGGAGTTAACCCAAACTCCCTGGGCCCCCGGGGGGGCCAGCCAGAGAAGCAAGCGGCAGGAGCGCTGGGGAGGCGCTCCTGTCGCCGTCGAGAACTGGAAATCAAGCTATTTTACATTTTCTTAATTCACAATATTTCATGACTTAAAAATACAATAGCAGAGTTGGAAGGGAGCTTGGAGGTCATCTAGTCCAACCCCCTGCCTAGGCAGGAAACCCTATACCATTTCAGACAAATGGCTATCAAACATCTTCTTGAAGATTTCCAGTGTTGGGGCATTCACAACTTCTGGAGGCAAGCTGTTCCACTGGTTAATTGTTCTAACTGGCAGAAAATTTCTCCTCCGTTCTAAGTTGCTTCTCTCCTTGATTAGTTTCCACCCATTGCTTCTTGTTCTGCCCTCAGGTGCTTTGGAGAATAGTTTGACTCCCTCTTCTTTGTGGCAACCTCTGAGATATTGGAACATTGCTATCATGTCTCCCCTAATCCTTTTTATTAAACTAGATATACCCAGTTCCTGCAACCGTTCTTCATATGTTTTAGTCTCCAGTCCCCTAATCATCTTTGTTGCTCTTCTCTGCACTCTTTCTAGAGTCCCCACATCTTTTCTACATCGTGGTGACCAAAACTGAATGCAGTATTCCAATTGTGGCCTTACCCAGGCATTATAAAGTGGTATTAACACTTCACGTGATCTTGATTCTATCCCTCTGTTTATGCAGCCTAGAACTGTGTTGGATTTTTTGGCAGCTTCTGCACACTGCTGGCTCATATTTAAATTGGTTGTCTACTAGGACTCCAAGATCCCTTTCACAGTTACTGCTATTGAGCAAGGTACCACCTATACTGTACCTGTACATTTCATTTTTGTTACCTAAATGTAGAACCTTTCTCTTTTCGCCATTGAATTTCATTTAATTAGATAGTGCCCAATGTTCAAGTTTGTCAAGATCCTTCTGTATCTTAAGCCTATCTTCTGGAGTGTTGGCTATTCCTGCCAGCTTGGTGTCATCTGCAAATTTGATGAGTTCGCCATTTATTCCCTCATCCAAAATCATTGACGAAGATGTTGAAGAGTACTGCTCCTAAACAGAGCCTTGGGGGACTCCACTGCATACTTCCCTCCATGTAGATGCAGTTCCATTGAGGACTACACGTTGAGTGCGGTTGGTCAGCCAGTTACGAATCCATCTGGTGGTGATGCTATCTAAGCACATTCTTCTACTTTATCTAGTAGTAGGTTATGGTCTACCTTGTCAAATGCCTTACTGAAGTCCAAGTAAACTATATGGACGACATTCCTCTGGTCCACTAATTTTGTCACATTATCAAAGAATGCAATAAGAATAGTCTGGCATGATTTGTTTTTGACAAAACCATGTTGGCTTTTGGTTATTATTTTGTTTGCTTCTAGGTGTTCAGTAATTCGCTGCTTGATTATTTTTTCCAGAATCTTTCCTGGTATTGAGGTCAGGCTGATGGGTCTGTAGTTTCCTGGATCTATCTTTTTTCCTTTTTTGAAGATGGGAACCACATCAGCTCTTTTCCAGTCCCCTGGTAGTTCCCCAGTGTTCCAGGATCTCTGAAAGATATAGTTCAGTGGTTCTGAGATCTCATCTGACAGTTCCTTCAGAACCCTACAGGGTAATCCATCCGGTCCTGGTGATTTGAACTCGTCTAGGGTAGACAGGTGCTCACTTATTATTTTCTTCCCTATTTCAATTTGTGTTTCTAATCTGATTTTTGTGGTGCTGTTTTTGATAGATTGGATTGTTTTATCCCTTTGTGTAAAGACAGATGCAAAAAATGAGTTGAATAGTTCTGCTTTCTCCCTGTTGCTTGTCACCTTCTTGCCATTTTCTCTCAGCAATGGACCAATTGTTTCTTTAACTTTTTTCTTGTTTTTAACATGTTGGAAAAAACTTTTTTTATTTTTTACTTTTGTGGCAAGGCTTTCTTCATTGTGAGCCTTATCTTTCCTCACTTCAACTTTACAGGCTCGGGCTATTTGCTGATATTCTACCTTAGTTATGTCCCCCTCTTTCCACTTTTTATACTTATCTTTTTTGTCTTTCAATTTGTCAGAGAGTTCTTTATGCAGCCATGCCGGTTTCTTTTGGGAGCTGTTATTTTTCTTCTTCATTGGTATTGTGCTAGACTGGGCTTTTGTAATCTCATTTTCAAAATTTTCTTGAGTTGTTTTCCCCTTGAGGATTCTCATCCATGGAATCCTTCCCAACCTCTCTCTAAGTTTATTGAAATTAGCTCTCTTAAAGTCAAAGACTCTAGTTTGACTTTGTTCTACTACTTTTGTTTGCATAATATTGAATTCCAGTATTTCATGATCGCTTGCCCCCAAAGTTCCTGTAGCTTCTACACCTTCTATCATTTCCTCTCTGTTAGTGAGAATTAAGTCCAATATTGCTGATCCCCTTGTTTCCTTCTCTACCTTTTGGGAAACAAAGTTGTCTGCTAGGTTTGTTAGGAACATGTTGGATCTTCCACTTGGTGCAGAGTTTGTTTCCCAATTGATGTCAGGGTAGTTAAAATCTCCCATTACTATTGTAGTGTGCTTCCTACATACCTTAGTTAGTTGGTTAGCAAAAAGTTCATCCACTTCCTCTGCTTGGTTGGGTGGCCTGTAGTATAGACCTATGGCAATGTCATTTCCCCCCCAAACTTTAATATTGACCCAAATGCATTCAAGATACTTCACATCATTGTTGTGCTCTATTTCTGTAGAGATGTAATTATTTCTTATATATAATGCAACTCCACCTCCTCTTTTATTTGGTCTATTTCTTTTAAATAATTTAAATCCTTCCCAGCTGTACGTTCCATTTGTCAGTTTCGTCCCACCAAGTTTCTGTAATGGCAACAATATTGTATCTGCCCTCTTTTACTTGAATTTCTAATTCACCCTGTTTATTCCTCATACTCTGTGCATTGGTGTATAGACATTTGAGTCCATTTTGATTGACTCTGTGTTTACTGTCTACATAACTTGTGTTGTGCCTGACTTCCCCTATTTTCTTGCCATTTGTATGATTCATGCACATGGTTTGGCACTCACTATTAAATGCTTGATCTACTTGACAGCAGGAGTGATAGTCTTACCCGCACAAACATCTGTGTTACATGCGATGATAACCCTATGAATTTTAGATTGCTGGGGACAGAAATGTTCTGTATCAGTTAATTCTCTGTCCCTGCTGTTCAGTTTAAATGTTTATCCAGAAAATCTGCGAATTTAGTGCCAAGTAACTCAGTCCCTTTCTTGGATGGGTGCAAACCATCTCTTTTGTACAGATTTTCATTGGACCAGCTGCAGGCATCATGACTAATAAAACCAAAGCCTTCCCTTTTACACCACTCATTTAGCCGCACATTAAACTCTGCTACACGCTGGCCCTTTCCTTTTTGTTGCTTATATACTGGTAAAACCTCTGAAAAGATAAGCCTACACCCTATACTGTTAAGTTCGTACCCCAAGCTCTGGAAATCATTCTGCACAGAAAGTACATCTTTTTGGGACATATCATTAGTGCCAAGATGTATAATAGCATCAATGTCACAGTCCTTACTTGCATTCCTGACTATCTTAAGAATACGCCTCTTGTCTCTGCTGGCAGTAGCACCTGGCAGACACCTGACCTCTTTTAAAACCTCCATATCCTTTTCTAAATTTACATCCCTTATGATTGAATCACCAATCAGAAGGTGACTTCTCTTTTTACATACCTTGCTTTTCTTGTGTGACTGATGTGTGATACCTGGTCCCCCATTTCGCTTCTCCGAAGTAAGTTCTTCATTTTGGACCCTGATCTCCTGCTTATTTGAGTCAACATTATCACAACTTCCTTGACCTGTCTCTTTAGTGTCCTTCTTAAGGTCAGCAAGGGCGCTATATCTGTTATGCTGTGCCACAGCAAAAGCTTTGTGTTTATGGTTCACAGCTCTCACCCTGCCAGATCCCATGGCTGTCCAGACTGCTCTTCTCCTGCAGGATCTTTGCGGTAGAGGGGGCTGATAGCGTGGCATCTCCACAGGGTGGAATGGCCGAGTTGGACGCCTAATTTCTGCTTGGAGAGCACAGATTAAAGATTCTAGATAGGCAATCTGTCTATGTAGACTAGTAATTTGTTTACAAAGCGGACAGTATCCAAGTTTGAATAGAGTACTGCAAAAGACAGTTGCAAAACAGCTATTACATTGGACTAAGCCAGTCATTTTGAAATAGAATAAAATAAAATAAAATAAAATCACAATTCTAATTGCACTAAACCACAATGTATTATTGTTATTTTGATTTATGGATTTGGGCGCCATTAGGCGCACGGGCCAATACTTACTGTTCCTTTTTGTGTCTTTAAATCCCCCCTCCAAGAGCACCTCCAATCAGCTCCAGGAAAAGTTCAAATGAAACAGCCACTACTTACTGTTCCTTTTTGCGTCTTTAAAAATCCCCCCTCCAAAAGCATCTCCAATCAACTCCATGAAAAGTTCAAATGAAACAGCCACTACTTACTGTTCCTTTTTGCGTCTTTAAATCCCCCCTCCAAAAGCACCTCCAATCAGCTCCAGGAAAAGTTCAAATGTCCTCTATCCTTGCCATGAAACTGTTCAATGATAAGCCACATTTGCTACTAAAAGTATAATTTGTTTTTAAAATAAAAATAAGAAAACAAGATATGGAACCATAGATGCAGATTATTGCACTAGGCACATGGCACTAGGCATTTGAACCACTGACCTTCTGATCGACAAGATCAGTGTATTGACCACTGAGCCACCAAATTCCCTTAAATTATTATTACCACTTTATAAATCCATAGTAAGACAATGCCTGGAGTACTGCATCCAGTTTTTGTTACCACATTATAAAAAAGATGTTGAGGTTTTGGGAAAAGTGCAAAAAAGAGCAACTAAGATGGTTAAGGGCCTGGAGACAAGAAACATTTGCAGGAATGGGTATGGCTAGTCTAGAGTTGAGAGAGAAAAACTAAGGGGAGACATGATAGTAGTATTCCTATATTTGAGGAGCTACCACAAAGAGGTGGTCAATGTATTTTCCAAAGCATCAGAAGAGAAGAAACAATGGGTGGAAACTAATCAAGGAAAAAAGCAGTGGTGAAATTCAATTTGTTTTACTGCTGGTTCTGTGGATGTGGCTTGGTGAGTATGGTGTGGCTTGGTGGACATGGCTTGGTTGGCATGGCTTGATGGGCATGGCGGGTGAAGGATACTGTAAAATCTCCATTCCCACCCTATTCTAGGAGAAAGATACTGCAAAATCTCTGGGGCCAACCAGAGGTGGC
This sequence comes from Rhabdophis nuchalis, assembly GCA_039707465.1. Taxonomy (NCBI): domain Eukaryota; kingdom Metazoa; phylum Chordata; class Lepidosauria; order Squamata; family Natricidae; genus Rhabdophis; species Rhabdophis nuchalis. The sequence continues at coordinate 31,872,522 of CM077647.1, forward strand.
ATTTGCTGGTGCTATGAACTACTCAAAATTTCCACTTCTGGTTTTCCAGAACCTGTCAGAACCTGCTGGACTTCACCCCTGGAGAGGAGCAACCTATAATTAAGAAGAAACTTCATAACAGTCAGGCAATTAACCAGTGGAACAGCTTGCCTTCAGATGTTCCAGGTGCTTTATCATTGAAAGTTTTTAAGAAAAACTGGACAGCCACCTGTCTGAAAAGGTATATGGTTTCCTCCTTGAGCAAGGGTTTGGACTAGATCTCCAAGATCCCTTCCAGTTCCATTCTAATTGATTGATTGATGTGTTACAGACCATTTGCTCAATCAGCTTGTGTGCCCTCCCCCCCCCCCACACACACAATATGTACCTCTTTTATTTGGCTTTGACAATCCAGTAATCTCTAGAACCTGAACTTCAGCTTCAAAGTCTTTTCCAGATTGCACCACTGGGCCTGTTGTGATCAGATAAATAATGAACATCTTTACTTTACTTCAAATGTATTTGAAGTCATGATCTGGAATGTAAAAGGTTGCAGAAATACTTGTTCAGTTTTTGAACATCTATGTTAGTAACTTGGCAATTCAAGATTTCTATTTCTTTTTTTAAGCGTGGGAGAGTGTGAATATTTCTAGCTCTTAGAAGTGAATGTTTTGGCATGGATCAATGTATGAAGTGTTCCTTAATGTTATTCTGAAATTTTTAACTTTCCAGAGTTTTTTTCTGGACTCAGATTTAATTTTGGTTACTTGAGAGACCGCCTCCTGCCACATACCTCCCTTCGACCTGTCTGCTCCCACAGAGTAGGCCTCCTCAGGGTGCCGTCAGCCGGTCAATGCCAGTTGGCGACTCCCAGGGGAAGGGCCTTCTCTGTGGCGGGCCCGGCCCTCTGGAACGACCTGCCCCCCGATATCTGTACCATCACGGACCTACGCCTCTTCCGTCGGATGTTAAAAGCACATTTCTTTCAGCTAGCCGGCCTGACATAGACTAAGGGTATAAAATTTTGATATTTACTTGTTTTAATTTTTATATTATCTAAATTTTAGCACAGATTTAATAATTTAATTGTCTTTTATATTTTGTATGTGTTGTTGGGTTTTTATCTTTCTGTGCACCGCCCTGAATCCCCACAGGGAAAATAGGGCGGTATATAAATTGAATAAATTAAATTAAATTAAATTAAATTAAATTAAATTAAATTAAATTAAATTAAATTAAATTAAATTTTCATTGAGCATGGTTGCAAATTGAAGATCTGAGAAACTGTCCATATTGCAGTCTCTAGTCTTTTTAGATGGACAAGAATAAAAGATTTTATAAATGCACCAAATATATAGAAAAACGTTGTGGATCATCTAGCATTATCTTCTGCTACACACTAAATTACCCTCAACAGGTGCCATCAGCCCCTTTTGAAAGATTCTAGGAAAGGGAGAATCTACTATGGTTTAATATAAGCCTGACCCCAATACCAGGAAAGATTCTGGAAAAGATAATCAAGCAACGAATCAGTGAACACCTAGAAGTAAACAAAGTAATAGCCAAAAGTCAACATGGGTTTGTCAAAAACAGATCATGCCAGACTAATCTTATTGCATTCTTTGACAAAGTGACAAAATTAATGGACCAGAGGAATGCCGTCCATATAGTTTGCTTGGACTTCAGTAAGGCATTTGATAAAGTAGACCATAACCTACTACTAGATAAAGTAGAAGAATGTGGGTTAGACAGCATCACCACCAGATGGATTCATAATTGGCTGACCAACCGCACTCAACGTGTAGTCCTCAATGGAACTGCATCTACATGGAGGGAAATATGCAGTGGAGTCCCCCAAGGCTCTGTTTTAGGCCCAGTACTCTTCAACATCTTCGTCAATGATTTGGATGAGGGAATAAATGGTGAACTCAACAAATTTGCAGATGACACTAAGCTGGCAGGAATAGCCAACACTCCAGAAGATAGGCTTAAGATACAGAAGGATCTTGACAAACTTGAACATTGGGCACTATCTAATAAAATGAAATTCAATGGCGAAAAGAGAAAGGTTCTACATTTAGGCAACAAAAATGAAATGCACAGGTACAGTATAGATGGTATCTTGCTCAATAGTAGCAACTGTGAGAGGGATCTTGGAATCCTAGTGTACAATCATTTAAATATGAGCTAGCAGTGTGCAGCAGCTGCCAAAAAAACCAATACAGTTCTAGGCTGCATAAACAGAGGGATAGAATCAAGATCACGAGAAGTGTTAATACCACTTTATAAGACCTTGGTAAGGCCACAATTGGAATACTGCATTCAGTTTTGGTCGCCATGATTAGAAAAGATGTGGAGACTCTAGAAAGAGTGCAGAGAAGAGTAACAAAGATGATTAGGGACTGGAGACTAAAACATATGAAGAATGGTTGCAGGAACTGGGTATGTCTAGTTTAATGAAAAGAAGGATTAGGGGAGACATGATAGCAGTGTTCCAATATCTCAGGGGTTACCACAAAGAAGAGGGAGTCAAGCTATTCTCCAAAGATTGAAACTAATCAAGGACAGAAGCAACTTAGAGCTGAGGAGGAATTTCCTGACAGTTAGAACAATTAATAAGTGGAATAGCTTGCCTCCAGAAGTTGTGAATGCCCCAACACTGGAAGTCTTTAAGAAGATGTTGGATAGCCATTTGTCTGAAATGGAAGACCTCCAAGGTCTCTTCCAACTCTGCTATTGTATTGTATTAATACAGAGACATGCCCCACTGCACAACAACTCTACCTATAATGAAATTTACCCAATATTCAATTGTCCTTCATTCAATTTCAGCACAGAATTAGTCTATACCTTCTTGAACATGGTGTTAGATATTTGTAGACTGCTTCCATAGTTCCTTTATGATTGCTGATAAATATATATAGCTTTGAACCTTCTACAGTTTTTCCATATTCGTTTTCAAATGAGATGCCCAAAGCTAGACATTCAATCAAGCCAGTGTAGAGAATAATGAAACTATTATTTTCTATGATCTGGAATAATGTTTTTAACATTGTAGTGCAAGATTGCATTACCTTTTTACCTGCTACATCACAATTAAGCTGATCATCAATAGTACTCCCAGATTCTTCTTGTAGGCACAGTTATCAAGCCAATCCGTTGCTCAGGCATATGTTTTTTTGTTAAACTGATACATAATGTCATTTTAATCCTAGCTGTGTATCATCCTGTAACTCAACACTGAAAGCTTTTAAGATCATTTTGAAGCATGGTTTGTGTGTTCAATATTATTAATCTATCCTCCAGGTTAGTATCTTCTACTTCTAGCACACAAACATATTGTCCCCAAAACATTTCCAGTTGCCAACTCCAATTCAGAAACAAGAATTGTTTGTTAGGACAGGGCTGCAAGAATTATGGACTTCATCAGAAGTTTGTGGAGATGGTAGTGATATAGTGACTAGTTGGAAGGTTTTTTGAATGTGTTCAGAATTAGAAGCCAGTTCAAGAATGTTTGAACTCTCTGTTAAGAAGTAACAATTCCTTGAAAGCAGAGTTGCTTGGCAGTCAGTGTTTGACTGAGAGATAGTAGAGTTTGCACAACCAGGAGATGAAGTTGCTGAAACAGTGATGGAGTCAGTGGCAAGATGGAGGCTATAGCAGCAATGCTCATTAGCCATCCTGGGTGTTTGAAGCATTGTTGCTCAACTACAGTTTGATGACACCAGGCCAGAAATGGACCTTCTCTTGCCCAGAGGGCAATGTGGTAAGGTATTCATTCAATGCTGCCTACAAGAGAATCCTCTGAACTGGAATTGGCAATTGGAAATGTCTCAGGGATAAGGAATTCTGGAAGACAGTACAAAATGGCAAATGGAACCGAAGTGGATCTGTTGTCTGTTGTTTCTGCCTGTGCCATATGCTCCAATAGTGTTGGTCCCTTCCCTGAAACAATGCCATCTGATGGGACCTATGAGGCATGACTTTTCTGATACAATGGAATGAACTCTGAGATTTGACTTATTCTGTCCCTGTTAGCCTACAAAAAAACTTAGATTTGGATGCCAGAATGTTAAGTGAATATGTTGTCCTGGGGAGCAGGGTATATGTTATTATGCCCCGTGTAATTTTTTCCTGTTATTGAGTTTTATTGTTATTGTTAGGGCATGGTAATATATTTTTATACATTATTCGCTGTCCAAAGCTACATTTTTGTGAGTTGGACAACCATATAAATCTTAACATAAATAAATATTTCTCTTTTCTGTCTCAGCTTTTCAGGGAACTTGTTAATCTCCTCACTATCCTGATTGCTTTTGCTATTTTAACTCCTGAGGGCTGTTTTTGCTTAGTTTCACATACATTTGCCAAGTTCTCTTTGCTTAGTTTGCATATTCCTTAGGCCAGTGCTTTTCAACCTCAACAACTTTAAGATCTATAGACCTCAAGTCCCCGAGTTCTCCAGACAGCATGAAACAGCCAAACAGGTAAGTTGGAGATGTGGAGTACTTCCTTAGATTGGCTTAACCAGCCAGTCTAAATATGCATCTACACTTGCCTATTCCTGCTCTATCTTACATTAGGAAGACTGATTATTTTGTTTTCCCCAGCAGCTAATGACACAGTGTAAGGAAAAATGAAGCCAGGAGAATCCATCACTTTTCTTAACTTGTTCCACATTAAAATGATACAGAACATATCAGCAGTCAAGAATGAGGTCACTACAGTTTATGCCAGCACAATTTTCTGCTGACTTACAGACTGAAGGAAAGCATTTTCAACAGAGACATTTGGCTGTGTCCATAGATACTGTCCCTCAGGGTGTCTGACATCTTCAGTCTATCAACTAATTCCTCTCTGTCAGTTGGAATTAGGCAGGGAAGTTCCTGGAATGGGCTTGGGGTGGAATTATCTGAGCTTTTAAAAGGGGCTTCTTCTCAATTTTTTCCATCCTGGCAGCTGATTAGCCACACCACCACAAGGCTTCAGAAGCAGTGGCTCGGAGTAAGGAAGAAGATGGTGGGAAGTAGAATGGAAGATAGGAATTACTGACAAGAGGGAGGAATCTGGAGAAGTTAGGGTGTGAATATGATGCGTGTACATATTTACAGAAGGAGAAAGAGAAGAGAAAAAGACAGCAATGGCTATTGTGAATGAAGAGGATTGGACTTAGGCAGCAAAACAAACAAGGAGGAAATGAAAAGATGAAGAAGAAAGAGAATGGTTATGAGATAACAAGCATGGAGTATGGTTTAGAAAAGTTAGTTGTATCTTGGAAAGACAGGGAAACAAACCTTATTTACAATTTGTTTTGTTAGACTTTGTGGTTTCAAAATGAAAAGACCAAAACATTTTTGTTGTTTCTTAAAGTTAAGTAAATCAAAACTGACCAATTGATCACTGCCGAGCAGGATGCTTGTTCATAATGACAATGATAAATACAGAGTATTCACCCAATACAACAAACAGTTCATCTGAAATTCCAAACTGTGAGTCTTGTTGGTGGAAAGGAAAGAAAGCCAATTGTCAGGACCTGTTTCTTCGATTTCTTAGGAAAGACCACACTTAGACATTGTTTGAAAATGAATAAAGTTACTTTTACTAAGGATCGTAAGTGAACAGATCATTTGAAGCAGAGAGTGAATACTTTAGGCGCCAACATAGCGTATTAACCTTTAAGCCCAACCCAATACCCAACTCCCCCCAAAGCAGTGTCCAATATGCATTCATCTCCGACATCAGGTGGGCAGGTCATCACCAGCCTGGAATGTGAGACCGTTAGCCGAAGAGATAACACCGTCCATCACCGTTTTCCACCAGCACAACATTTGAATCCCAGCACCCCACCCTCCCCGTTTCCATGGCAGCAAAGCAGATAGCGAAGGCTGACATCCGGACCTCCTCCAGGAACAGCGAGAAAGCTCGGATATCCGCCGAAAGGGAGATGTTAGACCTGAAAAACAGACAAGAAAGGACAAAACAAGAGAGAGAAAAGAGGGAAAGGGTCAAGGCTTGTGAGGATACTTGGCATAAAATTGCCGTAGTAGTTTAGGTGCTTTGAGATGGTCCTTATCAACCCATTCATTATGTGAAGGGGGAAAATCTTTCCAGCTGACCAAAAACTGAGTCTTATTTCTATGGATTCTGGAGTCCAAAATGTCTCGAACTTCATAATGTTGGTGACCGTCCACCATGGTAGGGGTAGGAGCATCAGGAAACGGCTTGCGAAGATGCGAAGTGCGTTCAGGCTTCAACAGATGAACATGGAACACCGGATACAGTTGACGGTAAGTTTTAGGGAGATCCAAGCGGACGGAGACAGAGCTGATGATTTTAGTGATAGTAAATGGACCGACAAATCTGGGTCCCAGTTTCTTACATTTCTGCGGGCTATCCAAATGTTTAGTAGAGACATATACCCTATCACCAACTTTGTAGGCCGGGGGAGCTGACCTCTTCTTATCAGCATACATTTTATGTGATTGATGGGCATCGTTCAAGGTCTTACGTATGATAGGCCAAACAGGAGACAGTCTAGAAGACCAATCGGCCAAAGAAGGAACAGTAGGTGAGACATGCGGTAATTCAGGAATGGGAACAAAATCTTGTCCATAGACGATACTGAAAGGGGTCATATTCGTACTAGAGTGAACCGAATTATTATAAGCCACTTCCGCATGTACCAGGAGATCAGCCCAATCGTCCTGCTGAAAATTAATGAAGCAGCGTAGATATTGTTCCAAAACGGAATTGACCCTCTCACAAGATCCGTTCGTCTGGGGGTGGTAGGCGGAGCTTAAGCCTTGGGCGGAGCCAATCAGTCTCAAGAATTCCTTCCAAAAGACAGATGTAAATTGAGTGCCCCTGTCAGAGATGATGCGTTGGGGAACACCATGAAAACGGTAGATATGAGTGACAAACAACTTAGCCAAAGATTTGGAGGATGGAATCTTGGAACAAGGCACAAAATGCACTTGTTTGGAGAAAAGATCTGTAACCACCCAAATAACGGTATAGCCCTGGCTGGGTGGGAGATCCACAATAAAGTCCATCGAAATTTCTTTCCAAGGTGATTCCGGCATCGCCACAGACTGGAGAAGGCCTTGTGGCTTTCCAGGGGAACGTTTCGAAGCAGCACAAACAGGGCAACTGGCAATATAAGATTCAACATCCTTTTTAAGAGACGGCCACCAGAATTGACGTTTGACAAGGTGTACAGTTTTAACGAAACCAAAATGACCTGCCAAACGTGAATCGTGAGCGCGTTGGAGTACAAAAGGCCGTATGGTCGCAGGGACATAGATTTTGGAACCAATCCAAGGAAGATCGTCTCTAATGGTGCAATCAGCAGAGTGGGCGGAATACCACTCATCAGTAAGCAGTTCAGTCTTAATCCGAGCAATTAGCTCAACCGGAGGGGTAGTTTGAATAGTAGAACGAGTTCGAGTAGCAACCGGAGAAGCCGGTAAAGTAAGAGGCATGAGGGGTTGTACAACGGTAAGTTTAGAAGCATCATATTGTGGTAATCTGGAGAGGGCATCAGCCATGAAATTTTTTCCTCCGGGAATAAATTTAAGATGGAAGTTGAACCGATGGAAATAATGCGCCCAGCGCAACTGTCTTGGCGATAGTTTACGCGAAGAGGTGAGAGCTTCCAGGTTCTTATGGTCGGTCCAGACCTCGAATGGGTGGGGAGCACCTTCAAGAAAATGACGCCAAGTCATGAGGGCCCAACGAACAGCAAAAGCCTCTTTCTCCCAAATGGCCCATCCACGTTCGGTCGTGGTGAGTTTCCGAGAGGTGTAGGCACACGGTTGTAATTGGCCATGGTTGTTGAGTTGCAACAGGACAACCCCCACGGCGACATCACTCGCATCTGCTTGAATCACAAAAGGGGACGTGACATCGGGGTGTTTGAGAACCGGCTCAACCGCAAATAAACGCTTAAGTTTCTCGAAAGCGGCTTGGCATTCCATGGTCCATTTAAGGGGCGTTCCTGGTCGAGGTTTCCCCTCGCCATTCGTTTTGAGAAGATTTGTTATAGGCAAAGCAATACTAGCGAATGATGGAATAAACTGGCGGTAAAAGTTTGCAAAGCCCAAAAAACTTTGGAGCTGTTTACGAGTACAGGGCGGGGCCCAATCTGTTACTGCCTTAACCTTTGCAGGATCCATTTCAATTCCTTCAGAAGAGATGCGATAACCTAAATAGTCAATTTTATCCTGGTGAAACTCGCATTTGGATAATTTGGCGTATAGCTCGGCGGAGCGAAGTTTCCGAAGGACGGAACGCACAAGCTTAACATGTTCATCACGTGTCTGCGAATATACGATGATGTCATCAATGTAGACTAAAACGCCTTTATAAAGGTGTTCGTGGAGGACTTCGTTTATCAATTGCATAAACACTGAGGGGGCACCTTGCAAACCAAAAGGGAGAACCTTAAATTGAAAACATCCAAGTGGGCAGTTAAAAGCAGTTTTCCATTCGTCCCCTTCCTTGATTCTAACTCTATAATAGGCCTCGTGTAAGTCCAGCTTAGTAAAAATCTTCCCAGTAGCTAGGTGAGCCAGCATGTCTTTCATAAGTGGGAGTGGGTAGACATTATGTTCGCAAATGGTGTTCAGATAAGAATAGTTTTGTACTAATCTGAGAGTATTCACTCTCTGCTTAATGTCAGGACCTGTTTCTTCGATTTCTTAGGAAAGACCACACTTAGACATTGTTTGAAAATGAATAAAGTTACTTTTACTAAGGATCGTAAGTGAACAGATCATTTGAAGCAGAGAGTGAATACTTTAGGCGCCAACATAGCGTATTAACCTTTAAGCCCAACCCAATACCCAACTCCCCCCAAAGCAGTGTCCAATATGCATTCATCTCCGACATCAGGTGGGCAGGTCATCACCAGCCTGGAATGTGAGACCGTTAGCCGAAGAGATAACACCGTCCATCACCGTTTTCCACCAGCACAACATTTGAATCCCAGCACCCCACCCTCCCCGTTTCCATGGCAGCAAAGCAGATAGCGAAGGCTGACACCAATATTTCAAGTGAAAATATGAACAGTTAGTTGTTAAAAACAAATAGTATATTGAAATTGTTATAGCTTAAATTTAAAAAAAAGCCAAGCAATTCTTAAGTACAGAAAATGGATAGACTATTGTATTTGGTGGGTGCAAATGAAAAATCCTGAGAAAGTCCATCGCTAAATGGAAAAATGGGAGGTAAATCATTCTCAATGATATATTTTAAAATGAAAAGTATATTAAAATACTTAGAAAAGTTATTGATTTCACTGACAACATTAGCAGAAAAGAGATGAACATTTTAGCTATATACAGTATTTAAAATAATTCACAGTTGCAAAATATTCCACTTACTGGAATATTTTCTTCATTCACAATTTCCAGCAACTCATCTTATTGAATGTATTTCATTCCAAAATCAGAAAGTCAGAAAGATTACGAACAAAAATGCAAATGCTGATAATAATTTTCCAGTGTGAATTTGATTTAGCAACTGCACCAATAATAATTTTCATTAATGGTTTCATTCATGGTTGAACTTCTCTGATTGCTGAGAATATACTCAGTATCCCGTTGAATATTTAAAGCTGCACAGGTTTGATGAGCAATGTTTCTCAAAACAAATCTCACTGCATTTGCTTCTTATGATGTCAGCAGCATGCTGGGCAGAAAACCAGTTGTTTCCCAGAGATCTAGTGAACAATTTTCAATTCATCATATGCCATCAATTGGTTGCAGTTGCTCTTAATGATGCAGTTGCTCTTAATGATGGTAGTAACCAGAAGTAGATTATTTCAAATATTTTTGAGGAAAATCTATTCCATTTACTGTATCATCAGTCTAATAAAGAACATGCAGAACTCCATGAAATAGAGATTTAGAGATAAAAATGGATGAATGAAGAGTTTTTCATTCTTTTTAGTTTTTTGGATGAAACTGCATGGAAATGTGATCAAATGCTTTCATTATGGTTTCAAGTTGAAAATAAATTAACATATTTGAAACTGATAACCACATCTGAAATCAGTGTTTATAACTTTATATAAATCAGAAATCATAACCACATAATACTTTCTGCGCACGCGTGAAAAATGGCGATCGCGCCTTGATCAGGAGGAGACCCGGGGGTCGTTTTGCCTCCGGAGGGACGTTGCCAGCCCTCATTGCCCATCGTGGAGGGCTGGCCATGCAAGCTGACCCACTGGCTGTCACGCCGAGCCGCCCGGATTCAGAGGGCGAGCCTGGGCTGTGACGGGAGAAAGTGGAGACGCTGGGAGCGAGGGACGCGGCCAGAGTCGGCCCTGCGGCCTAGAACGCCCCAGCCTAGAGCGTCCCGGCGCGTCCTGGTGTTGGGGGCGAAGCCGGGACGCGGAAGAACTAGAGGGTCCAGCCGGAACATCTGAAGGGCCGGACCGTGCCGTGCCGGGAGGATTTTATTACGATCCGACCCGAGTGTGATCTTACCCCTGTGCCCCGCCTCGAGTCCCTTTGGGGAGATAGAGCGGGATATAAAATTAAAATTATTATTATTATTATTATTACCGACTGACCCAGGAGAGGAGGGGAGAGTGCTGCGAGAGCTGCGGAAGCTGTGGATGGAAGGTTGGATGGCTGGAGGCGACGGACGGGAGGTGGAGCTGGTATGGAGAAATGGAAGAAGCTTGCGAGAGGAGAGATTGGAAGAGAGTGATAGGAAGAGAGGAGAGAGGAGGAGAGAAAGAGGGGAAGGAGAGAATGAGGGGGAGATGGACTGGAGATGGATTGGAGATGGAGGAGAGATGGAGAGATGGATTGGAGATGAAATGGTGATGGAAGGGAGATGGATTGACGATGGAGATGGAAGGAGTTGGAGATGGAGGAGAAAAGAAAGAAGAAGAAGGAGATTGAGAATGTGTTGAAGGAGAAGAAGAAGGAGAATGGACTGAGAGAAGCCAAGCAGCCGGGTCGGGAACGGTGGAACAATGGCGCAGAAGGGCTCAGGAAGATCTAAAGTGAGTGCCTTGGACAGGAGGAAGTGAGCCGGGCCGGCACATGGCAGCATCTTTCATCAGGCCACACGACAGACCAACTAGTCGTGTGGCACTAGGTGCGGACTTGGGCCTGTGTGGCCGAGAAGAACAGTCGGCTGGGGTTTGTACAGGGACTAACCTTTGATCTGCCCGTATGCAGGACCCCTAGACTGATAGACTAAGACCAACTGACTTTTTCCCTCCTGCCCCCCTTAAGGTCATCTATTGCACTTTATTCACCTGTCACTTTATTAATAATAATAATAATAATTTATTAAATTTGTTGACCGCTCCCTCTCCCCGAAGGGACTCGGAGCGGTGCACAGGGCTAATAAAACAATAAATACATACATATAGTTAAAAACAAATTAAATATTTCCCTGCGCTAAAAATTCCAATTAGAAAACTAAAATCCCCATCTAAAATTTCTGACAACCCCATCGAAGAGAGACTATCCTAGGCCGGCCAAGCAGAACAGATATGTTTTTAGTTTTAGACGGAAGGAGCGGAGGTCCGTGGTAGTTCTAATGTCGGGGGGAAGGTCGTTCCAGAGGGCTGGGCCCGCCACAGAGAGAGCCCTTCCCTTGGGCATCGCCCGCTGACAAAGTCTAGTGGACGGCACCCGGAGAAGTCCCTCTCTGTGGCAGCGAATCGGCCGTGTGGATGTGTGCGGCAGGATCCGATCCTGCAAATAGCTAGGTCCCGAGCCATGGAGCGCTTTAAAGATGATAACTAGAACCTTGAAGTGCACCCGGAAGATGACAGGCAGCCAGTGCAGCTCGCGCAAGAGCGGTGTTACGTGGGTACACCTTGCGGTTCCCATAATTGCTCGCGCGGCTGCATTCTGGACTAGCTGAAGTCTCCGAGTGCACCTCAAGGGGAGCCCCATGTAGAGAGAGTTACAATACTCCAGTCGAGATGTCACGAGAGCATGAGTGACTGTGCGGAGGGCGTCCCGATCCAATAGGGGGCGCAACTGGCGAACCAGGTAAAACGCCCTCCTGGCCACGGCTGTCACTTGATCTTCCATGGACAGCCGGGCATCCAGGAGGACACCCAAGTTGCGCGCCCCATCCACTGGGGCAAGATGTTCGCCCCCAATGGCCAGCGATGGAGTCAGCTGGTTGAATCGGGCAGCCAGAAACAACAGACGCTCGGTCTTGGTCGGGTTGAGCTTGAGTCCGTTTCTTCCCATGCAGATCCGTACGGCTTCCAGGCACTGGCACATCACCGCTACGGCATCGTTGGGGTGGTTTGGGGTAGATATATACAGCTGAGTATCATCAGCGTAGAGATGGTACGCTACCCCAAAACCACGGATGATCTCACCCAGCGGCTTCATATATGTGTTAAACAGGAGAGGCGAGAGGACCGACCCCTGAGGCACCCCACATGTGAGGGGTCTCGAGGTCGACCTCTGCTCTCCTGTCAACACAAATTGCGATCGGCCAGAGAGGTAGGAGGAGAACCACCGTAAAACGGTGCCTCCCACCCCCAACCCCCCCAGCCGATGCAATAGGATACCATGGTCGATGGTATTAAAAGCCGCCGAGAGGTCTAATAGGACCAGGATGGAGGAACAAGCCCCATCTCTGGCCCTCCAGAGCTCATCGACCAACGCGACCAATGCCGTCTCGGTGCTATGCCCGGGTCGAAAGCCGGACTGGCGCGGGTCTAGATAGTCAACTTCCTCCAGGTGACGGGGAAACTGTTGTGCCACCACACTCTCAACAACCTTCGCCAAAAAGGGAAGGTTGGAGACTGGACGATAGTTGGTTAATAAAGCTGGATCCAAAGAGGGCTTCTTAAGGAGGGGCCTCACCATAGCCTCTTTTAGGGAGGCAGGCAAGGAACCCTCACTTAAGGATGCGTTGACAACCTCTTGGAGCCAGCCTCGTGTCACCTCCCAGGATGCCAGTACAAGCCAGGAGGGACACGGGTCCAATAAACATGTGGTGGCTCGCAGTCGCCCACGTAACCTGTCCATATCCTCGGAAGTAACGGAGTCAAACTCCTCCCAAACAAGATCTATCTCGTGGCATCCCACTGGACCATCAATGGGGGCTAACTCGTTCTGTATCTGAGCGATTTTCTCCTGCAGAAAAGTCACAAATTCCTCTGCTCTACCCTGTAGTGGGGCTTCCCGCACCCTCTGTTGAAGGAGGGAGCGGGTCACCCTAAACAGGGTGGCAGGGCGGTTGTCTGCGGATGCTATGAGAGTGGCACAATGATGACGTTTGGCCACTCTCAGCGCCACAATGTAAGTCCGTAAATGGGCTCTTACCTGTGTCCGGTCAGATTCAGATCGGGTAGACCTCCATCTTCTCTCTAGGCATCTCTTGTGGCGTTTCATCCCCCTCAGCTCCTCGGTAAACCAAGGAGCCAGGGTGGCTCGCCACCGCAAGAGAGGCCGCAAGGGCGCGACCCAATCCAAGGCTCCCGTGGTCGCAGTATTCCATGCGGCCACGAGGTCCTCCATCGGGGCGCGGGTCAGGGGTACAGGAAGTGGCCCAAGCGCCGCCTGGAACCCATCAGGGTCCATCAGGCGCCTGGGGCGGAACCAGATAGATGACTTAGGTTCCGCCTCCCCGCGGAGGGGAGTAGCGGTTGGAAAGTCAAGCCGGAGAAGTGAGTGATCTGACCATGACAAGGGCGTGATGACTATATCCCCTATACCCAGATCACTCTTCCATTGGCCAGAGACAAAGATGAGATCCGGTGTATGTCCACCCTCGTGAGTGGGGCCTTGAATTACTTGGGTCAGGTCCATGGCCGTCATGGAAGCCATGAACTCCCGAGCTACCTCGGATGATTCGCCCACTGATGGCAAGTTAAAGTCCCCCATGACTAAAAGTCTGGGGGTCTCAACTGCCACCGTAGCGATCACCTCTAGGAGCTCGGGCAGTGCTGCTGCTACATAGCGGGGAGCCAGGTATACAACCAGCAAGCCCAACTGCCTCCCTAGGCCCCACTTCACACAGAGGGACTCACAACCGGTGGTCTGAGGCACAACGGTCTCTCTCGGCTCAAGACCTTCCTTTACAATAACCGCTACCCCACCACCCCTGCCTAGGGCCCGAGGCTGATGAAAAGCGCGGTAACCTGGTGGGCACATTTCAACGAGGGGGAGTCCACCCTCGTGGCCCAACCAGGTCTCTGCTATTCCTGCCAGGTCCGGCTCCCCCTCTGACACAAGGTCATGGATGAGGGGGGCTTTGTTGACAACGGACCTGGCGTTACAAAACATCAGCCTCAGGCCCTGGCTCTGTATTCCCTGACCACCCAGCCTGCAGGGGTTGTGACACCTGACCTTATGCAACCAACAGCCATGTGTCCCCAACTGGGAGGATGGAACTTGCCTCCCCTCGGACCTGCCTCTCCCCACGACCATCGAGATGGAAATGCCCTCCCTAGGGACGACTCGCGTTTCCCCCCCCCCTCACGGATCCTTCCGCTGCCCTCCGTCGGCTGCTGGCCTGGCCCTCTCTTCCTAACTGTTTATACCCTCCCCCCTCCCTGGTACCCCCTAAAATAGACAGTAATCTAAAAGCTAAAAAACCCCTAAGGCCGCGCTTCGCCCACCTCTCCAGATTAATAAATCCTTCATCAAGGCGGGCCCTCGTTAGAGCGGAGGGCCAAACCTGCGAGAGCGGGGACTCTCGCAGTCGTAGCAAATCGGCTCTAGAGTACAAAATGATTATAAAATATAAACATATAAAAATGGGTCATGGATAAAAACGAGCATCGTTGGGACAATACAATTCATAAGATGACATAAATAGATGGAATTAAAAGAATTAAAGTACATAGTAGGTGACACCTAGGAGAGTGAATATAAAGTGCACCAGTGCATCGATGAGGGATAAGTTCAGAGTCTCAATGCGGCTGCTTCAAACCAAAGGTCTTAGAGGTTATGGGTCTATAAGATCTTACAGGCCTCACAAGGACCACAAGAGAGGAAGGTTCAAAGATCTTCAAGGTCTTCCAAGGGCTTAAAAAGCCTCTCCGACCAGCCCGGCATCCAGCGACCCGGCCGGCATCCACCGCTGCCCCGGCATACCGGCCTTCTCCTCCTTGGCGCTCTCACCGCCACTCCACCATCGTCGCCTTCGCCACTGGTTTCCCGGCGCTCTCACCGCCACTCCCGGCGCTCTCACTGCTGCTGCTTATTACTGCTCCTCTGGACTCTTAGCGGACTTGCTATTATCCCCCCGGACCTAGACGACCATCGGGGGTTCCAAATGTATTCTAGGTGTGATCTCCTTTGCCTGCGGGAGTCTCCCCACTTGCAGGCCTGGCCCCCTTATCTAACACGGGCCCACCTCGAGGATGGACTGATTGCTCCTGAGAGGTGGGCGAAGCGCAGACTAAGGGGGGTTTTATTTAAACATTTTATTCGACTTTTAGGGGGTTCCAGGGAGGGGGGGAGGGAGAGTCAGGTGGGGGTATGCCAAAAAGGGCCGACAGGAAGCAGAAGTAGAGTAACGGAGGAGGGGGGAGGGGGGGTCGTTTCCACTGGGGTATTTTCCATCAATACGGTCTTGGGGAGGGGCAGGGGCGGTGGGAAGGGGGATGGACATCACCAGTTGGAGGACCGGGGCCGCTGGTTACAGGTGGTCACGCGCTCCAACTCCCCCTTTCCTCATCGCAGACTAGGTGGGCAAGAACCACAGACCCGGGGCCCTAGGCTAATGCTATGCAACGCCAGGTCCATGGTACAAAAAGCCCCCCTCATCCATGACCTTGTGTCAGAGGGGGACCTGGACCTGGTAGGCATTACGGAAACCTGGTTGGGCCACGAGGGAGGACATCCCCTCGTAGAAATGTGCCCACCAGGATACCGAGCTTTTCATCAGCCTAGGGCCCTAGGGAGGGGTGGGGAGTGGCGATTATGGTTAGGGAAGGTCTTGAGCTAAAGGAGACCACGATCCCTCAGACGACCGGGTGCGAGTCCCTCTTTGTAAAGTGGGGCCTAGGGAGGCAGTTGGGCGTGTTAGTTGTATACCTGGCTCCTCGCTATGCAACAACAGCCCTGCCCGAGCTCCTAGAGGTGATAGCCGAGGCGGCGGTTGAGACCCCCAGACTTTTAGTCATGGGGGACTTTAACCTGCCGTCGCCAGGCGAAACCTCTGGTGCAGCTCGGGAGTTCATGGCTTCCATGACAGCCATGGACCTGACCCAGGTAGTTTTAGGCACTACTCACGAGGGCGGACACACCCTGGATCTCATCTTCATCTCGGGACAGTGGAGTAGTGATCTGGGAATAGGGGATTTAGTCATCACACCCCTGTCATGGACAGATCACGCTCTCCTTCGGCTCGACTTTCCGATCGCTGCACCTCACTGCGGGGAGGCGGAACCGGACATTCCTATATGGTTCCGCCCCAGGCTCCTGATGGACCTGATAAGGTTTCAGAGGGAGCTTGGGCCAATTCCTGTGGACTTGCCCCGCGACTCGACTGAGGACCTAGTGGCTGCATGGTTAAGTGTGGCCACGGGGGCCTTGGACCGAGTTGCGCCCTTGCGGCCCCTCTTGCGGCGACGAACCACCTGGGCTCCTTGGTTTACCGAGGGGCTTAGGGAGATGAAGCGCCACAAGAGATGCCTAGAGAGCAGATGGAGATCTTCTCACTCCGAAGCCGACCGAACACTAGTGAGAGACCATATTAGGACTTACTTAGTGGCGATAAGAGTGGCCAAACGTGAGTATTGTGCCACTCTTATTGCATCCACAGATAACTGCCCTGCCGCCCTGTTTGGGGTGACCCGCTCCCTCCTTCAACAGAGGCCGCGGGAAGCCCCTTTACAGGGTCGAGCAGAGGAATTTGGGATTTATCTGCAGGAGAAAATCACTCGGATTCGGAACGAGCTACCCTCCATCGACAGTGGTCCAGTCGAGCAGGCCGAGGCTGTTCTTGTGACATCATCTTGGGAGGAGTTTGATTTTGTTACCACCGAGGATATGGACAAGTTGTCAAAGAGACTTAAAGCTACCACATGTTTATTGGACCCGTGTCCCTCCGGGCTTGTACTGGCATCCTGGGAGACGACACGAGGCTGGCTCCAGGGCATTGTCAACGCATCTTTGAGTGAGGGGTTCTTGCCTGCCGTCTTGAAAGAGGCGGTAGTAAGGCCCCTCCTCAAGAAGCCATCCCTGGATCCAGCATTACTAGAGAACTATCGTCCCGTCTCCAACCTCCACTTTTTAGTGAAGGTTGTTGAAAGTGTGGTGGCTCAACAGTTTCTGCGACACTTGGAGGAAGTTGATTATCTAGACCCGCGCCAGTCCGGCTTCCGACCCGGGCACAGCACCGAGACGGCATTGGTCGCGTTGGTTGATGATCTCTGGAGGGCGCGGGATAGAGGATATTCCTCTATCCTAGTCCTATTAGACCTCTCAGCGGCTTTTGATACCATCGACCATGGTATCCTATTGCGCCGACTGGGGAGGTTGGGGCTGGGAGGCACCGTTCTGCGGTGGTTCTGGTCCTACCTCTCTGGTCGGTCGCAATATGTGTTGGCAGGTCGGCCTCGAGGTCCCTCATATATGGGGTTCCTCAGGGGTCGATCCTCTCGCCCTTTCTGTTCAACACATATATGAAGCCGCTGGGTGAGATCATCCGTGATTTTGGGGTGGGATATCATCTGTACGCTGATGATACTCAGTTGTACATATCCACCCCAGACCACCCCAACGATGCCATCGAGGTTATGTCCCGGTGTTTGGAGGCCGTACGGATCTGGATGGGTGGTAACAAACTCAAGCTCAACCCGTCCAAGACTGAGTGGCTGTGGCTTCCGGCGCCCCGGTTCAGCCAGATTATTCCAACTCTGGCCATTGGGGGCGAAACATTGGCCCCCGTGGAGAGGGCGCGCAATTTGGGTGTCCACCTGGATTCCCGGCTGTCTATGGAAGATCATGTGGCAGCCGTGGCCAGGGGGGCGTTCCATCAGGTACGCCTGATGCGCCAATTGCGCCCCTTACTGGACCGGGGTGCCTTACGCACAGTCACTCAAGCACTCGTTACCTCTCGACTCGACTACTGTAATGCTCTCTACATGGGGCTCCCCTTGAGGTGCACCCGAAAGCTGCAGCTAGTCCAGAACACAGCCGCACGGGTGATTACGGGAGTGCCTAGACACTTCCACATAACACCTATCCTGCGCGAGCTGCACTGGCTCCCTGTGGTCTTTCGGGTGCGCTTCAAGGTTTTAACGACCATCTTTAAAGCGCTCCATGGCTCGGGGCCTAGTTATATGCGAGACCGCCTCCTGCCCCATACATCCCTCAGACCGATACGCTCCCACAGAGAGGGCCTCCTCAGGGTGCCGTCGGCTGGACAATGCCGACTGGCGACACCCACAGCCTTCTCTGTGGCGGGCCCTGCCCTTTGGAACGACCTACCCCCTGAACTCCGCACCATCTCCGACCTCCGCCTCTTCCGCAAGTGTCTGAAGACACACCTATTCCATCTAGCCGGGCTAGCGTAACCCCCATTACTGACTCTTAGATAGTTTTAAATTTGGGGTTTTTTTTAAATTCGGTTTTTAGCGCAGGGTCTATTAGAATAAGTTTTTAAAAATTTTATATGTTTTATATGTGTTTTAACATCCCTGTGCGCCGCCCTGGGTCCGTTTGGAGAAGGGCGGGGTATAAATTTAATAAAATAAAAATAAAAATATTATTTTTTTATCCACAATTGTAAATGATTTTTTTTATACAAAAGGTATTAGCAATATTTATTTTATTTATTTATTTAATCATATTATTATACCGCCCCATCTCCACAGTGGGACTCAGGGCGGTGCACAAAAGATAAAAAGTAAAAACAACAACATACACACCGTATAAATACAATCCACAATTTAAAACCGAATTAAATTAAATATAACAATGCTACAAAGATTAAAACTATAAAACCCTCTATTAAAAATTAAATTTACATTATTAAACTCTAAGCCAGGCCGGCCAGATGGAAAAAGTGTGATTAGAGCTCCTGACAGAAGAGGTGTAGGTCCGTGATGGTGCGAATATTGGGGGGTGGGTCATTCCAGAGAGCCGGACCCACCACAGAGAAGGCCCTTCCCCTGGGGGCTGCCAGCTGGCATTGACTGGCAGACGGCACCCTGAGGAGGCCCTCCCTGTGCGAGCGGACAGGTTGAAGGGAGGTATGTGGTAGGAGGCGGTCTCGCAAATACCCAGGTCCCGTGCCATGGAGCGATTTGAAGATGGTTATCAACACCTTGAAGCGTACCTGGAAGGCCACAGGCAGCCAGTGCAGCTCGTGCAGGTGTTACATGGGAGTAATGAGAGACTCCCAGAATCCCCCGCATTCTGAACTAGTTGCAGTCTCTGGGTGCACCTCAAGGGGAGCCCCATGTAGAGAGCATTACAGTAGTCCAAGCGGGAAGTAACGAGGGCTTGGGTGACTGTGCGAAGGGAGTCCCGGTCTAGAAAGGGGCGCAACGGGCATATCAGGTGAACCTGATAGAATGCCCCCCTGGCCACGGCCATCACCTGGTCATCCAGGGACAGCCGAGAGTCAGGAGGATACCCAAGTTGCGGGTCCTTTCTGCGGGGGCTAATGACTCGCCCCCGATAGCCAGCGATGGCACCAGCTGGCTATATCAGGACGCCGGAAACCACAGCCACTCGGTCTTGGACGGGTTGAATCGGAGCTTGTTCCTCCCCATCCAGATCCGCACGGCCTCCAGACACCGGGACATCACTTCCACGGCATCGTTGGGGTGGTTCGGGGTAGAGAGGTACAGCTGAGTATTATCAGCATACTGATGGTACTCTACCCCAAAACCATGGATGATCTCGCCCAGTGGCTTCATATAGGTGTTGAACAGGAGAGGCGAGAGAACCGACCCCTGGAGCACCCCACAGATTAGGGGCCTCGATGTCGATCTCTGCCCTCCTGCCAACACAAATTGCGACCAGCCAGAGAGGTAGGAGGAGAACCACCATAAAACGGTGCCTCCCACTCCCAACCCCTCCAGCCGGTGCAACAGGATACCATGGTCGATGGTATCGAAAGCCACTGAGAGGTCTAATAGGACCAGCATAGAGGAACAACGTCTATTCCGAGCCCTCCAGAGATCATCCAACGCGACCAATGCCGTCTCTGTGCTGTGTCCGGGTCGGAGGCCGGACTGGCGCAGGTCTAGATAGACAGTTTCCTCCAGGTGCCGGGGGAACTATTGTGCCACCACACTCTCAACAACCTTTGCAAGAAAGTGGAGATTGGAGATCGGACGATAATTAACCAACAACACTGGGTCCAGGAAAGGCTTCTTGAGGAGGGGTCTCACCACCGCCTCTTTCAAGGCAGCTGGTAAAAACCCCTCACTCAAGGAAGTGTTCACTATTTCCTGGAGCCAGCCTCATGTAACCTCCTGGGAGGCCAGTACAAGCCAGGAGGGACACGGGTCCAATAAACATGTGGTGGCATTCAGTCGTCCCAGCAACCTGTCCATGTCATCTGGAGTCACAAGGTCAAACTCTTCCCATAAAACTGTCTCAAGGCCAGCCCCTGTCTGCCCGTCCGGACCAGCTTCATTGGAGGACAGTTGGTCCCGGATCTGAGCGATTTTATCCTGCAGATGAATTCCAAACTCCTCTGCACGGCCCTGCAAAGGAGCTTTCTGTGGCCTCTGTTGAAGGAGGGAGCGGGTCACTCTAAACAGGGTGGCAGGGTGGTTATCTGTGATAAGAGCGGTGAGATAATTACGTTTTGCCGCTCTCATCGCCATGATGTAGGTCCTCAAATGGGACCTAACACGTGTTCAGTCAGATTCGGAATGGGTGGACCTCCAAATGCTTTCTAGGCGTCTCTTATGGCGCTACATCACCCTCAGCTCCTCGGAAAACCAAGGGGCCAGGGTGGATTGGCGCCAAGTGAGAGGCCACAAGGGCGCACCCCGGTCCAAGGCCCCAGCGGCCGCACTATTCCATGCGGCCACTAGGTCCTCAGTCAGGTCGTGGATTAAGGCCCAAGCTCCGTCTGGAACCTCTCTGGGTCCATCAGGCCCTGGGGCAGAACCATCTTGGAATATCCGGTTCCAGAGTGTAGCGGTTGGAAAGTCTAGCCAAAGGAGAGAGTGATCTGTCCATGACAGGGGTGTGATGACTAAATCCCGTATTCCCAGATCCCTCGTCCACTGGCCAGAGACAAAAACTAGATCCAGCATGTGACCCCCGGTGTGACCGTGAATTACTTGCGTCAGGTCCATGGCCGTCATGGAGGCCATGAACTCCCGAGCTATCTCCGATGTTTCGCCTGCCGATGGCAAATTGAAATCCCCCAGGACTAGAAGCCTGGGGGTATCAACTGCCACCTCGGCTATTACATCGAGGAGCTCGGGCAGGGCTGTTGAGGTGTAGCGGGGAGCCAAGTACACAATCAACAAGCCCAACTGCCTCCCCGAGCCCCACTTCACACACAGGGATTCACAGCCAGCTGTCTGCAGCATAGCAGTGTCCCTCGGATCTAGGCCTTCCTTTACAATAACCGCCACACCCCCCACCCCGACCCCGACCCCGAGGCTGATGAAATGCACGGTAACCCGGCGGGCACATTTCTACAAGGGGGACTCCCCCTGCCTGGCCCAACCAGGTCTCCGTTATACCCACCAGGTCCGGGTCCCCCTCCAATACCAAATCATGGATGAGGGGGGCCTTGTTAATTACGGACCTGGCATTGCATAACATCAGCCTGGGGCCCGGGATCTGTGAACCGAAACCTCCTGGGATGCGAGATAGGTCCTGGGGACCAGAATGCGCAATCGCCCGCAAAGAGCAGGTGCACACTCCCATAGTGTGGCAAGGTTCCCGGATCCCGCCATACCTACCCCTCCCATATACTGTCCTGATAGTATGGCTCTCTGTTGAACTGACCTCTGATACCCCCCTAGTGTCGGACCCTACATCCTCCCCGTCGGGGCCATGGGTCGGCCTGGACTCCTTAACCCTAGAACCCCTTAAAAATTAATTAAAAATTTGCCTAAAACCCCCCTAAGCTTTCGTTTCCAGCTCTCTGGAATATAGAGAGAAGCTGAATAAAGAATAATAATATAACATGTGAAAGAAGTAAAAAAGTGGGTGTAAACCAGATTTAATGATCATCAAAATAATAGACAAGCTTTAGCATATTGAGATGAAGATCCTTTGGTCATGATTCAGCACTAGCACCATCGTTTAGCAACAACAACGTTTATACCAGAATATTTGAAGGACCATCAAGACTTCCTGTACTAAACCTTTTAAACCAAAATAGTCCCTATCTTTCAAAGTACAATATTTAGGTATGGTTTCATGTAACATATATTTAAGTGTGAAACATTTTATACAGGTCTTAAGTATGCATTTTATACAGGCCTTAAGAGCATGGAGAGGGCGAGGACCCTTTGTTAAGAAATTGGTAACATATTTTGAGATCAGATCAACAATAGCCAGATCAAAAATATTTTGAGATCAGATCAACAATTTAATGTACTGAAATCCCTGGTTTTTCTTTCATGTTCTGAAAAGCAAAATGAATTTGTCAGAAAGGTAGATCAGAAATTTGCTGAACTTTTCATAGCCAGTTAAGTTAATTTTGTAGCAGACAGTGGAGCAAAGTTTCCAATTACTACTATAATTTGTCCACTTGAGAAGTTGTCAATTGATTTAAAAACGGATTGTGCCATTGACTTAGCATAGGCAATGCCTGTAATAAATTCTGTAATGAATCAGTATTATTTCATACTACCGTGTATCCCCGAAAATACGACAGGGTCTTATATTTTTTGACCCACAAAATATGGCTTTGGGCTTATTATGGGGAAGGGCTTATTATCCTGCCTCCAGTCTGTATATTTAAATTTTTAATTGGGATTTTAGGGTTTTTAGGGTTTTTTAGTATTTTAGGATCTTAGGTTTTAGCGCAGGGTGACTGTAGTTTAATTTGATTTTAGATATTTATATTGTTGTATGTTTTTATATTTTATAATTCCCTGTGCACCGCCCCGAGTCCCTTTGGGGAGAGGGAGCGGTATACAAATAAAATTTGATTGATTGATTGATTTTCTGGGGCAGGGCAGGCAAGAAGCAAGGCATGTCTTTTACCTTTCAAGCTCCATCGCATTCCTCACTATTGTGTCCAGGGAAGCCACTGGTAAAAAAAACCACCCCTTCTTGCGAGTTCTATCAAACTTCTTGACCTCACGAGAAGGGTTGTTTTTTTTTTACCAGCGGGTTCCCTGGACACAATAGCATCCCCTTGTAAAAAAAAAACCTTGCACGTTGAACTCATGAGGTTTTTTTTTTACAAGGAGATTCACTGGATGAAAGGGCAAGGAATGCAGTGGGGCTGGACAGGTAAGAGGCATGCCTCACTTCTCCCCCCCCCCCCAACTGCCACCCCTCACTAAAGGGACGGTGGGGAAGGGAACCAGGCAGGCTGCCTTTACCATTGGGTTGAGGTAGGTGGTGTTTTTTTGTGCAAGAGGAAACAGGTGATCGCATTGCTGGCCTGCTGCTCTTTTTGCAGTGGGCTCTTTGCACGGGAGGGAATGGGTTGCGAAGCGCGTTGGGCTCTTTTTGCATGGGAAGGAATGGGGATTTTTTCGAAGTACATTGCTGGCCCAGTGGTAATGGCAGGGACCCATTGCACATGCACTTAAATAGTTAGGGGTGGGCTTATTTTCAGGGAAAGGCTTATTATAGCACATGCTCTGAAAAGCCCAATTGGGCTTATTAGCAGGGCATGTTGTATTTTCGGGGAAACATGGTATTTTTAAGTAAACCCAAATGCTTTCAAATGGCTTCCATATTTACCAATTTGAGTATCCTTGTAATTAGACTAGACTAGACTGCAATAGACTAGAACAGAATAGAATATAAGAGTTGGAAGAAACCTTGCAGCAGTGGTGAAATCCCAAAATTTTCCCTACTAGTTCTGTGTGCATGGTTTGGTGGGCATGGCTTAGTGCTCATGTGACTGGGTAGGTGTGGCCAACTTGTAAAATGTGGTGAAATTCACTTAACAATGCTCTTGCTTAGCAACCAAAATTTTGGACTCGATTGTGGTCATAGGTTCTCTCTTTCTCTTTCCTTCTTTTTTGTCTCTCTCTACCTTCCTTTTTCTTTCTTTCTCTTTCTCTCTTTCTTTCTCTATCTTTCTTGTCTGTCCCTCTATTTTTCCTCTCTCTCTCTCCCTTTCTTTCTTTTTGTCTCTGTGTGTGTGTGTGTGTGTCTTTCTTTCTTTCTTTCTTTCTCTTTCTTTCTTTCTCTTTCTTTCTTTCTTTCTTTCTTTCTTTCTTTCTTTCTTTCTTTCTTGTCTCCTTATTTTTTCTCCCTCTTTCCCCCCTTGCTTGCGCTCTCCGCCATCCCAGAACTGCCCCGCACAGGACCAGCAGGACGATGGGATGTTTTTTCTTTCTTTTGGTGGCGGGAGAAGGAAGAAAGTTCTCCGGGAGGAAGCCTGAAAGCAGCATGTCCCTCATCATGAGTTGGATGCAGGGCCCGGGAGCGGGACCTAAGGTGGAGGGAAAGGCAAGCGGGCAGAAGTTAGCCATCAGCCAAAGGCCCCATGAAAGCTGAGCATGCCAGGCCCAAAAGGCAAGCAAGCCTCACCATGTCACCCCAAGGTAGCTCCTCAGCTGAACACAGCAGGTCTTTCTCCCCCCCACCTCCCAGCCTGCATTGGCTTACCTTCTAGTTCCTCCACCGGTGTATTCAGCATGTCCATCATCCCAATGGAATGGACTCAGCATATTAGTAAGGCAGGTGGCTCTTGGTGGAGACACAGCTGCTGCTCTGGGCTGAGAGGGATGGTGGTGGTGCTCCGGGAGGGCACGTGGTGCACATGTGCAGCAGCCTTGAGACATCCACCTATCCTCCTGCAGCACCACCACCACTGCTCCTCTCATTCCCAGACCAGCAGCTGCATCTCCACCAAGGGCCGCCTGGCCACCCACTGGCTGGGCCGGGCTGGATGTTGACCTCGGAAGGCAAGTGGGACTGCTGGGGAGGCCATGTGATAGGCAGGTAAGCATGGCAGGCTGCATGGAAGTAGGCTAGCTCCCTTCCCCGCAGCCAGCCAGCCCCGACATGCTTGCCTGCCTTCCATGTGGCCTTTTGCTTGCCTAGCTTCGCAAGCTGGCCATGTTAACACTGGGAAGGCCACATGGAAGGCAGGCAGTTATGGCAGGGCTACAGACCACAGGGAAGGAAGTAGGGGAGGCAGGCTGGGATAGTAAAATGCAGAGACTGGGTGGGGCAGGGCAACTGGGGAATAGGTTCAGGGGTGTGGCCAGCCAGCAGTTGCTACTGGTTTGGCAACCCAGGCCAAATGTCCACTACCAGTTCTCCTGAACTGGTCTGAATCAGTAGGATTTCACCCCTTCCTTGGAGTTCTAGTCTAACTCCCTGCTTAAGCAGGAAACACTATACCACTTCAGACAAATGGTTATCCAATCTCTTCTTAAAAACTTCCAGTGTTGGAGCATTTACAACTTATGGAGCCAAGTTTTTCCACTGATTAATTGTTCTAACGGTCAGGAAATTTCTTCTTAGCTCTAGGTTCCTTCTCTCCTTGGTTAGTTTCTATCCATTTCTTTTTGTTCTGCCCTAAGGTACTTTGGAGAATAGCTTGAGCCCTCTTCTTTGTGGCATCCCCTGAGATATTGAAACACTGCTATCATGTCACTCCTAGTCTTTTTTCATCAAACTAGACATACCCAATTCCAGCAACCAGCAGTTCTTTATATGTTTTAGCCTCCAGTTCCCTAATTATCTTTGCTTTTCTTCTCTACACTTTCTAAAGTCTTAACATTTTTTTTACATCATAGTGATCAAAATTGGATGCAGTATTCCAAGTGTGGCCTTAATAAGGCATTATATGGCTAGTTTATATGGAAAGACAATATTTACTTTCTGTCTAGTTAAGTCTATTTTTTTTTCGTTTTTAAAAAAATTAAAAGCAATAGAGTTGCTTTTGGCTCATAGAAAGCTTATCATCTTTCTAAATAAGCCTATCTTAAAATATATATGCATGTCAATCATAAAGGTCTACTCTTTCAGAGATACTGTATTGTGTGTGTGTTTGTGTGTACACTCACACACACATATACATATTATAATGGTTTACTATGTGCCGCATAATTAACTTACAAGGGAGAAATCTTACAAATAATAGAGTACATAATAATACTGAATGACTTTAAAATGTTAATTGCCATCTCTCTTACATTTCCAATGTCATGGGTCTGAAACAAACAGTACTTAACCTTTTGAACCTTGGATGAAAAGAGAGATAGATATTTGCTTTTGATTGTCATGGTCTTTTCCTGAGCTGAATCAATAAGTACACTCTTATAGCTTTAAGTCATGATTCTAATTAATCAGCCTCCAGGGTCCCATTTACAATGTAAAATCTAAGTCCAATGTGGATTTATAAAAATTCAGCAAGCAGCCTGAACCAATGCCAGCTCAATAAAATAATTAAAATGCCATAAGGCTGTTAGCATGTTCCCTCCCTCCCTCCCCCTCCCTCCTCCCCTCTCTCTCTCCCCCTCTCCCTCCCCCTCTCTCTCCTCCCTCTCTCTATATAATATCCTCACATACACACATATACATACACACACTCATGTTCATATGCATGTACACCCTCTCTATCTGAAATGTCAAGCTAAACTTGAAATTATAAAGAAAAAATATATTTTTGAAGTTCTGTTGGCTGAAATAAATTATCAGATTTAAAATACAGATGGAGATCCATAAGAAGGCTCATGAACAGCTCTAGAGACATGAAATTTTCATTCTTACAGAGCTGTGATGGAAGTGACATGAAGAATTAGTCTTTTCTTTAGGCACTTCCTGGTAAACCTGAAAAGAAGTTAAAGATTAAAGCCATTGCAGCAAAGGATTTATGGAATGTTGAAATATGTATAGTTTAAAATATAAAGCAAAGAACTGAATGCAAAATTTGGATATGAATGGAAGATTTCCCATAATGTTTTGTTGCCTAAAGGAAAGAACACAAGGGCATTCCATGTCACTCTCCCACTTTCAGGCATTTTTTTTTCTACAGCAGCAAATCAAACAAGTTGGTTGTCTGTTCTAAAAATCCATGGTCTCTTAATTTGATTATAAAAATATAACTCTTGATTAATACCTTTATAGGGC
Source organism: Rhabdophis nuchalis (assembly GCA_039707465.1). NCBI lineage: Eukaryota > Metazoa > Chordata > Lepidosauria > Squamata > Natricidae > Rhabdophis > Rhabdophis nuchalis. Next base: position 31,899,713 of record CM077647.1, read on the forward strand.
AAACTAAGGTCTGCATACACTTTTTGAAACTTTTGGGAAGAGAGAGGGATAAAGTCACTGAAAAAATATTTAAACCATAAAGCAGCTTAAAAAATAAACCTGGTCTTACTTATATCTATCCAAGACTAAAACAACCAGGAATATTGTGGAAAGAAAGAAAGAAAGAAAGAAAGAAAGAAAGAAAGAAAGAAAGAGGGAAGGAAAGAGGGAGGGAGGGAAAGAATTAAAGAAAAAATAAAGGAGGAAGGGAGGGAACAAAAGAAAGAAAGAAGGAAAGAGGGAGGTAGGAAAAGAAAGAAAGAGGGAGGGAAGGAAAGAAAGAGGAAAAAAATTAAAGAAAAAAGAAAGAATCAATCAATCAATCTCTGGCCAAATTTAGACTTTCCTTTAATTGGAATCATTTAAAAAATGAGTTTGCCATAGGTATGTTTTATTCATATTACAATATTTGCTAAGTCTCCCCTTTTCTGATGCACAGTAAAATACTGAGAATCAGCAGCGACTGAGGAAACCAGTATTAGTACCATGTTTGAACAATGTGAACTGCTGATGGATGACCATGTTATACTGATGCACAATTCCACAAGTGAGATCAATGCCATGAGAAAGTTGTCCTGCCATTTTGTAGTAAATATCATATGTGTAGGATGTTAATTGAGCAGAATGCGAGGATTTGCAAACTTTGTTTTCTTCCATTCTATTATGATTTTGCAGATATTTTATATGTAGTTATAATAATGATCAGTAATACAATCATAGCAAGAATAAAAATATAAGGCTAGAGATTTAAATGAATAGCAAGAAGGAAAGCTTTTAGTGTTCCTGGAAGATAAACTGCTTAATATTATTACTGCAAATGAGGAGAAGGATACCAGCATGGAACTATAAATAGTACACTTTATTGATGTGATTTATAGGCCATCCTAAACTGTTAGTCCTTTTGCGATAGGGGTGAGCAATGCAAAATAAATAAAGGGAACAAATGCCCCTTTGGTCAGTCCCAAGAGATGGAGGAGGACATATCTAGTATGCTTCAGAATCTGAAATCATTAGATAGATTGTAGAACAGCAGTTGTAGTGGTAGAAAAAGGGCACATGATAAAGAAAGTGCCATGCAGTATCATGACACAAGCCCTTCCTCTTTTGTACATATATTAAAATGCTGCACCTACAAAAGGGAGAAAGCAGAAAGATGCCATAGATACCCATGTTTTATTCATGGCAATAAAAATTACCTAGTTAAATTAAAACAGTTGGAGTTCCCCATATACTCCCATTAACTTGACAATGGAACTTAATGAATAGAAGAAGAAGAAGAAAAATCAGTGGCTTAGAATGAAATTAGAAGCAAATAGAGATGGAATTTGAGATTATGAATCACTTTTAGCATCACCCAATCCAGCTTTATATGCCACTGCAAGGATCCTTAAGTTATATTCTGGGTGCCACAAAGAGAGGCTTTTTTAAAGCATGAAGTGGCCCTTGACTTGGTTTTCTTCTTAGATATTCATGGATCATAACAAACTTTTGTTGGATGTAGCACACCATACCAACACACTGCCAGGGTCAAGGATAATAGCAGCTGCTATCCTAACCCAATGCTTTCAATCTTATGCTTGGGAGTACAACTATTAGACTTCCCAAGCCTATAAATTGTCCTTATTGTTACCACTCCAGCCAAGCACCCCAGAGTCCATCTGAAACAAGGACAAACTAAATTGCAGAACTGGAAAACTTAAAGCTAGAGATGGTTCTTTATGCTATCATGCCCAGCACTCCCTATCTATCCCCAACAAACATTGTTGGATGGGAAGAAACTTTAGAATTTTGTGTTTTGAAATAATTATAAAAACCTGATGTGTAAATGTCTAAATAAATGAAATTTAGTAGCAAATGTAGTAGAAATGACCAGATCTCCCTATTAGTCCTTACCGTACATCTCACAAGACAGCTGATTCCCAGTTCTATATGGGTTCCAGCATCCACTGATTTATTGGGTAATTCAGCATTTGCCAGTATGTCTTGTGCTAATTAAATGCATCGCACTCTATTCAGAAATGTCACAATTGATTTGTCTTCTGCAAGCACTGACTTTATTTCAATCTTCTAAAAAAGATTTTATGAGCCCCAGATAACTTAACCTGGCACATTCATCTCCCAGGAAAGCTTCTCGGTGTAAGGTTAGGAAGAGACTAAAAAAACCAACAGCTAGTATAGATGTCCTGCTAGACAGCTTGTTTATTGTCAAATGTTCCACATCCAGTCTAACATTATGTATAGGTATTATCCATTTTATAATAACCCATAAAAACCTCCAAATGAAGCAGAAATGAACAAAGTGCTACTGGTGAAAATAACTGTCAGTACAAAATATGTGCATTTACTGGGTTGCAGTTTAATGTAACAATTAATTAAACAATAAAAGTGGAAATAATCAGAGAGAAAGGTTGGGATCTTAGTTTAGTCACATTTATTTATTACAATTATTTATATCCTCCCTTTTAGAATAGCAATGGAGCTTACCAGCAATAAAAGAAATTAAATAAAAATGCAATCAATATTGTTTCATTCAGTAAAGAATTATAATAAACAAATAAGTTCAGCTTTTGTTTTGACTCCCTGGAATAGGTGATCTGCTCTTCTGAATCAAAATATACTTGGTGCATGAAGATCTATCATGTCATCACTGTTTCTTATCCTTCTACCAAATGTAGCTGTGTGGCTTATCAGCACTTTGAAATAGCAAGTCTAGGAAACCAGAATCATGTAAACCTATATTATACTTCATTGTGAAGCTGTAAGAGTAGAATGTGTGAACTAGGGAGGGGCTCCCGGGAAATATCTGCGTATGTTACAATTCTGTCCTGGACTCAGGCTTCTTTTATCCGACTGTTGCCTTGGCAGCAGTTCTTCCTCCTGCTTGTCAATGGCCATCCCCTACCACATGATTCTAATTTGGAGTGTGAAATCACAACATCTAACACCTTTTCCCTCTTCTCCCCCTCCAAATCAACCCAACATATATTCTAATCAAATATGGCTGTTTGGACCAGTAAAAGGGGTATAAAGGAATCAAATCAAATTTTCTTTTACAGCTAAGCCACCATTAAACTGAGTAAGGTGACCATCTAAAAAGGAGATGCCGGGGAACAGTTATGTGTGCCATATAACCTTTAAAATCTGCCTTCCCACAATGTCCCTATCATCCAGCATTGGTTTGTGACTTAGAGGGAACACAACTCCATCTTATTCCCCCTGCCCTCTGCCCCATCTTATCTTTACATAAAACATTTGAATTGAGGCTAGGATGAAGTGAGGTTCAGGTTAGTATGGTCACAGATTTAGTATAATCAATAGTTCAATTTAGTGTAACGGTTAACAATACTGTTTATGGTTAATGGTAGTTAGGGTTACATTTATACAGGTAGGCCTCAACTTACAACAGTTCATTTAGTGACCATTCAGAGTTACAACAGCAATGAAAAAAGTGACTTAGGACTGATTTTCACACTTATGACCATTGCAACATTCCCGTGATCAAAATTCAGATGCTCGTTAATTGGTTCTTATTTATGACAATTGCAGCATCCTGGGGTCAGGTGATCAGCTTTTGACAAGCAAAGTCAATTGGGAAGCCTGATTCACTTAACAGCTGTATTACTAAATTAAAAATGATTCACTAAAGTCATAAAATGGCGCAAAACTCACTTAACAAATGTTTCATTTAGCAAACATTAACTTTGGGTTCAATTATAGCTATTAAGTCAAGGACTACCTATATTACATCTAATAATGATTACTGGAGTTAGAGTAAACATTTGTATTAGTATCTGTCACGCACAAACAACCAGACCAAACGAGTCGAATTCAAACTTGCTACAATATAATATTTTTCCTATTATATAGGAATCTCTCAGACTATCAACTTCAGCCTCCGAACAGATAGATAAATGCTTAAACTGCAGTCATTTTGGATCTCTTGTGACTGAACAAGGATTTGAGTCTGACTCTGTTTTGAGGCCCCTCTCTTGCCTGCCTGTGTGTTTCCTAACAATGTTAACATAAAATTGGATTTAGAGTCGGGGTCTATGATCAATTTAGATCTGTGATCAATATTAAGGCAATGGTAGGCTTCATGATATGCTTTTATGGCTAGTAATAGTTTTAAAAGGTAAGGTTTGCTCATGGGAGTAAGATCTGAGATATTGCTTAAGATTTATACTTGTAATAGTGTTCTGATGAAATTATGCTTAGGTCCATGTTTCTCAGTATCAGCTATTTTAACATATTTGGACTTTTGGGACTTGAAGACCACACACTTTAAAGTGGCTAAGATTGAGAAACCTGGGTTAGAATTAGGCTTCTGTAAGGTATAGTGAATTTTCATTAGGATATATTTTTATGGTTATTTATTACTATGTTATGGTTATTCAATCAATTGATCAGAATAAAGTGGGAAGGCATCTAGTTCTAGTCCAACCTCAAGCAGGATTCTGGAATGCTGCTTTTTCATAGTAAGGTAAAATAGCAGCATCTGGAATGCCTGTCCAAATGTCAGTCTGTTTCTCTTGTACGGTACTAAAAAAAAATAAGATAAGATTATTCTTGGTTTCTTTCTCTAGCCTGCTTCTATTTTTGTACTATGGAATTGTTTCTCATAATCCCCCCTTTTCTCTAATAACAAAATTATTGCTAAATCACTTTACAATAAGGAATTTAGGGCATTCTTCTGAAGAGAAATCTTGATCAGCATCTGAATGGCAGATGTTTATCTATATAAAATAGTTTGTACGAACCAGCTAATCTCAAAAACTACAGCACCGATTTACACCAAATTTTAACACAATGTTCCCAAGGACTTCCGATAATAGAATACGTACTCATTTTATGCCTAGCACACGTGTGTCATGTGCAAGGTACACAAACGTAAAATGTACCCACTGATCAGGTTTTCACCTCCCTATAGCTCCTCCCATCAGGCTGCTTTTCAACTGTCATTTTCTCAGCAATTTATGGAAGCCTAGTTTAATAAAAGAGGGACTAGGGGAGACATGATCACAGCCTTCCAATATCTCAGGGGTTGCCACAAAGAAGAGGGAGTCAAGCTATTCTCCAGGGCACCTAAGGGCAGAACAAGAAGCAATGGGTGGAAACTAATCAAGTAGAGAAGCAACTTAGAACTGAGGAGGAATTTCCTGACAGTTAGAACAATTAATCAGTGGAACAATTTGCTTCCAGAACTTGTGAATGCCCCAACACTGGAAGTTTTTAAGAAGATGCTGGATAGCCATTTATTTTATTTTTTATTTATTTATTTTATTAGATTTATATCCTGCCCTTCTCCAAAGAGGACCCAGGGGGGCGCACAGGAATTTAAAATACATACAAAAACAAATTTAAAATTTAAAAACTTATTAAATACCCATCCTGCGCTAAAACCAAATTAAAATCCTCTAAAATAGAAGCTATCTAAAATAATCACAGCGGAGGTTACACTAGGCCGGCTTGATGAAAGAAATGTGTCTTTAGACACTGGCGGAAGAGGCGGAGGTCTGAGATGGTGCGAAGTTCTGGGGGTAGGTCATTCCAAAGGGCAGGGCCCGCCACAGAGAAGGCCCTTCCCCTGGGTGTCGCCAGTCGGCATTGTCCGGCCAACGGCACCCTGAGAAGGCCCTCCCTGTGGGAGCGGATCGATCGAAGGGATGTATGGGGCAGGAGACGGTCTCGCAAATAACTAGGTCCCGAGCCATGGAGCGCTTTGAAGATGGTCGTCAAAACCTTGAAGCGCACCCGAAAGACCACAGAAAGCCAGTGCAGCTCGTGCAGGATCAGTGTTATATGGGAGTGTCTAGGAGCTCCCATAATCACCCGCGCGGCTGCATTCTGAACTAGCTGTAGCTTTCGAGTGCACCTCAAGGGAAGTCCCATGTAGAGAGCATTACAGTAGTCGAGTCGGGACGTCACGAGACCTTGAGTGACTGTGCGAAGGGCAGCCCGGTCCAGTAAGGGGCACAATTGGCGCATCAGGCATACCTGATGAAACGCCCCCCTGGCCACGGCCGCCACATGGTCCTCCATGGACAGCCGGGAATCCAGGAGGACACCCAAATTGCATGCCCTCTCCACAGGGGCCGGTGTTTCACCCCCAATAGCCAGAGTTGGAGTAATATGGCTGAACCGGGGTGCCGGAAACCACAGCCACTCAGTCTTGGACGGGTTGAGCTTGAGTTTGTTACTACCCATCCAGATCCGTATGGTCTCCAAACACCAGGACAACACCTTAGCGGCATCGTTGGGGTGGTCTGGGGTGGTTATGTACAGCTGAGTATCATCAGCGTACAGATGATATCCCACCCCAAAACCACGGATGATCTCGTCCAGCGGCTTCATATATGTGTTGAATAGGAGGGGCGAGAGGACCGACCCCTGAGGAACCCTGCATAAGAGGGGTCTCGAGGCCGACCTCTGCCCCCCTGCCAACACATATTGCGACCGACCAGAGAGGTAGGAGAACCACCGTAAAACGGTGCCTCTGAGCTCCAACCCCCCCAGTCGGTGCAATAGGATACCATGGTCGATGGTATCAAAAGCCGCTGAGAGGTCTAACAGGACTAGGATAGAGGAATATCCTCTATCCCGCGCCCTCCAGAGATCATCAACCAACGCGACCAATGCCGTCTCGGTGCTGTGACCGGGTCGGAAGCCGGACTGGTGCGGGTCTAGATAATCAATTTCCTCCAGGTATCACAGAAACTGTTAGGCCACCACACTCTCTACAACCTTCGCTAAAAAGTGAAGGTTGGAGACTGGACAGTAGTTTTCTAATAATGCTGGGTCCAGGGAAGGCTTCTTGAGGAGGGGCCTAACTACCGCCTCTTTCAAGATGGCAGGCAAGGACCCCTCACTCAAAGATGCGTTGACAATGCCCTGGAGCCAGCCTCGTGTCGTCTCCCAGGATGCCAGTACAAGCCAGGAGGGACACGGGTCCAATAAACATGTGGTAGCCTTAAGTCTCTTTGACATCCTGTCCATATCTTCGGTAGTAACAAAGTCAAACTCCTCCCAGGATGGTATCTCAAGAACAGCCTCGGACAGTCCGACTGGACCACTCTCGATGGAGGGTAACTCATTCCGAATCCGAGTGATTTTATCTTGCAGATAAATCCCAAATTCCTCTGCTCATCCCTGTAGAGGGGCTTCCCGCGCCCTCTGGTGAATGAGGGAGCGGGTCACCCCAAACAGGGTGGCAGGGCGGTTATCTGCGAATGCAATAAGGGTGGCACAATACTCACATTTGGCCACCCTTATTGCCACTAAGTAAGTCCTAATATAGGTTCTCATTAGTGTTCGGTCAGCTTTGGAACGAGAGGATCTCCATCTGCTCTCTAGGCGTCTCTTGTGACGTTTCATCTCCCTCAGCTCCTCGGTAACCAAGGAGCCTGGGTGATTCATCGCCGCAAGAGAGGCCGCAACTCGGTCCAAGGCCCCCGTGGCCGCACTTAACCATGCGGCCACTAGGTCCTTAGTCGAGTCGCGGGGCAAGTGCACAGGCATTGCCCCAAGCTCCCTCTGGAACCTTTCCGGGTCCATCAGGAGCCTGGGGCGGAACTATATAGGAATATTCTGCTCCGCCTCTCCGCAGTGAGGTGCAGCTGTTGGAAAGTCCAGCCGAAGGAGAGCATGATCTGTCCATGACAGGGGGGTGATGGCTAAATCCCCTATTCCCAGATCACTACTCCACTGTCCCGAGATGAAGATTAAGTCCAGGGTGTGTCCACCCTCGTGAGTAGGGCCTAAAACTACCTGGGTCAGGTCCATGGCTGTCATGGAGGCCATGAACTCCCGAGCAACTCCAGAGGTCTCACCTACTGACGGCAGATTGAAGTCCCCCATGACCAATAGTCTGGGGGTCTCAACCGCCACCTCGGCTATCACCTCCAGGAGCTCGGGCAGGGCTGTTGTTGCATAGCGAGGAGCCAGGTATACAACTAACATGCCCAACTGCCTCCCTAGGCCCCACTTCATGAGGAGGGACTCACACCCGGTCGTCTGAGGGATCATGTTCTCCTTCGGCTCAAGACCTTCCCTAATCATAATCGCCACCCCCCACCCCTTCCCAGGGCCCTAGGCTGATGGAAGGCTCGGTAGCCTGGTGGGCACATTTCTACGAGGGGTAGACCCCCCTCGAGGCTCAACCAGGTTTCCGTTATACCCACTAGGTCCGGGTTCCTCTCTGACACAAGGTCACGGATGAGGGGGGCTTTTTGTACCACGGACCTGGTCCGTTTGTCTGATATGGTATGAGGTTTCCTGTCTAGGCAGGGGGTTGGACTAGAAGACCTCCAAGGTCCCTTCCAACTCTGCTATTGCATTATTGTATTACAGTAGGTAGGTAAATAGGGGAATAGATAGAGAGGGAGAAATACGGTAGGTAGGTAGGTAGGTAGGTAGGTAGGTAGGTAGGTAGGTAGGTAGAGGGTATATAGATAGGAAGAAACGTAGGTAGGTAGGTAGGTAGGTGATAGATAAAGAGGGAGAAATACAGTAGGTAGGTAGGTAGGTAGGTAGGTAGGTAGGTAGAGGGAGAAAGGAAGAAATACAGTAGGTAGGTAGGTAGGTAGGTAGGTAGGTAGGTAGGTAGGTAGGTAGGTGATAGATAAAGAGGGAGAAATACGGTAGGTAGGTAAATAGGTAGGGGGATAGATAGATAGATAGATAGATAGATAGATAGATAGATAGATAGATAGATAGATAGATAGATAGATAGATAGACAGACAGACAGACAGACAGACAGACAGACAGAGAGAGAGATAGAAATACAGTAGGTAAGTAAGTAGGCAGAGGGATAGATAGGTAGGTAAATAGAGGAATAGATAGAGAGGGAGAAATACAGTAGGTAGATGGATAGGTAGATAGAGGGAGAAAGGAAGAAATACAGTAGTAGGTAGGTAGGTAGAGGGATAGAGAGGGAGATACAGTAGGTAGGTAGGTAGGTAGGTAGGTAGGTAGGTAGGTAGGTAGGTAGGTAGGTAGGTAGGTGGATAGATAGAGGGAGAAATAAGGTAGGTAGGTAGGTTTGTAGGTAGAGGGAGAAAGGAAGAAATACAGAAGGTAGGTAAGTAGAGGGATAGATAGAGAGGGAGAAATACAGTATGTAGGTAGGTAGGTAGATAGGGGGATAGATAGAGAGGGAGGAATACAGTAGGTAGGTAGGGAGATAGAGGGAGAAAGGAAGAAATACAGTAGGTAGGTAAATAGGTAGGGGGATAGATAGATGGATGGATAGATAGATAGATAGATAGATAGATAGATAGATAGATAGATAGATAGATAGATAGATAGATAGATAGATAGATAGATAGAAAGAAATACAGTAGGTAGGTAGGTAGAGGGAGAAAGGAAGAAATACAGTAGGTAGGTAAATAGGTAAGGGGATAGATAGATAGGGAGAAATACAGTAGGTAGGTAGGTAGGTAGGTAGGTGATAGATAAAGAGGGAGAAATACAGTAGGTAGATGGGTAGGTAGATAGAGGGAGAAAAGAAGAAATACAGTAGGTAGGTAAGTAGGTAGAGGGGTAGATAGAGAGGGAGATACAGTAGGTAGGTAGGTAGGTGGATAGATAGAGGGAGAAATAAGGTAGGTAGGTAGGTAAGTAGGTAGGTTTGTAGGTAGAGGGAGAAAGGAAGAAATACAGTAGGTAGGTAAGTAGAGGGATAGACAGAGAGGAAGAAATACAGTAAGTAGGTTGGTGGGTGGGTGGGTGGGTGGGTGGGTGGGTGGGTGGATCGATCGATCGATAGATAGATAGAAAGAAATACAGTAGGTAGGTAGAGGGAGAGATAGAGAGGGAGAAATACAGGATGCAGGTATGTAGGTAGATAGAGGGAGAAAGGGAGAAATACAGTAGGTAGGTAGGTAGAGGGATAGATAGAGAGGGAGAAATACGATAGGTAGGTAGGTAGGTAGGTTGGGGGTTATACGGTGGTTGTGTGTATTTGTGCAGGTGTAGATCTACACACAGATTGGTTGGCCATTTAACCAGACTGGGCCACAGCAACGCGTGGCCAGGTATATCTAGTGGCTAATACAATCTCTGTCCAATAAATAACAGCCAATATAGTTAAAACAACAGTTGCTGCTATACTGCTATAATCCTGTTCAGTGACATGGGATGGTAGGAATGGGGGAAACAGTAGTGTATCTCCCGTATTTGATTCTTAGACAAATTTGAACTTTATTTAAATACCTTTTTCCTCTTTTGAAGTTGTGTCACTGACCACCCTATCCCTTTATATGTATACATCCAGTACAGATAAGCCTCCCCTCCCTGCCCTTTATACGTCACAGGAAAGAGGGTCAAAAGAGTCAAGGCAAAAAGGAGTCCTTGGTGCTCTCAGAATTTGCTTGTTTTCTTGCAAACGTTTCATTGCACAAACTAAGTAACATCATCAGTGTTGGTAAAAAATAAAAATAAAAACAAGCTTAGAGAACACCCAAAACCCATCATATCAACCATGAGCTTCAAATATTCTCCTTTATTAGTCAAGGTAATAGATTTGATTTTACACACACACACACACACACACACACACAGACAGACAGATACATGAACTGTGTGGCATTGGGGTATCCTTTATTTTGATACAAATAACAATACTAATATCAATATATTTCTTACATTAATTCAGCTTACCTACTCCTAATATTAATACTCCTATTTGAATTAAGATAACATTATTAAACCATGTTAATCTATTAAACAACATTGTTTAAGAATGCATAATATTACTATCTTTCAACCTCTAATCTTTCCATTTAATTCTTTAATTTATTCTATTAAATTTATTCTATTTAATCAGGCCATCCTTACTAATCCTAGTATAGTATACATATTGTATTAAAATCTAATTCCCTTACTCCATTCTGACAACAATCACCATATTATTTAAACATACATATTAAAACCATCTTTCAAACTCTAATCTTCCATCTATTTATTACTTTTATGTTTATCTTTATTTCTATTTCTATTCTAATTTTTAATCAGGTTCACATTATATGAAAGAAGTGGGGGGGAAACTCAAGAAAGAACATTTCTTTTCTATCCATCATCTTTTGCCCATTTTAATATTTAAATTCTAATTTGTTTTTTGGCATACCTCCCAAACTCCTCTTTTGGATCTTTGTCTCTATGTACCTCTGCATTTTTACTATTTAGTCAAAGTATTCCTCCCATCTCTATACTCTTATGCTGCCAAGCCTCCAGGGCATCTGCCCAAACCCCTACCGCTTTTTCAATTCCTATTCCATTTTTAAATCTCTTAAGATACTTTCCCCTTGATTTGTTTCATTAATCATTATGATCTTTATTATCTTCTTGTTTTGCTTGTTGATTTATATGTTCTGTCTTTTCCTCCATTCTTTCCATTGTCTCCTCCCTTTCCTGGGCATCTTGGTCTTTATTCATTATCTCTTGTAGAATATTTTCTAGTTTCCCATCTATGCTTTGCATTAAATTGTTTATCTCCCTAAAGTTCTTTTACAGAGAGTCCTTAATGATTTTGTACATCAACAATATTTCTTTTGCACTTCCACTAACTTCCCCCCTATGGAGCATCTTGTCTTATTTTAATAAGGTACACATTTACTCAAAAGTTCAACAACCATATGTTTAGGCATAATGTTACTCCTCAAAGAATACTATAGATATAAACAATTCTTTATATTCAATCAGACATTCAGGTAGCCCAGGAAACTCTCCAAATATCTCATGTCCATTCTATAAGTTTAATAGCATTCAAAAATTGCTTTACTTAGGTATCTTCCTTATTATCACCACTGAACCTCCCATAGTCATAAGGTAGATAATTATAGAACAGTAAATATCATCACAGTTCTCCAAATAAATGTTTACCTTTTTAATCAAAATTTTTCCCAGGGTTGTAGAGTATGGTATATTTTCCTTTGTCAGTAGACAGTGCTTTCAGCTTAGGTTTCAATGTTGTCTCAATTCTAGGAGCTATTTAAATTTAAATTCGATTTATAAAAGCAAAGTCAATTATTAAAGTAGATAGATCTAGCATTATGAAATGCCTTTCTAAAATAATGCCTATCCAATTTAGCCATCCAATTTTCTGTATTTTGACATTTTAAACTTTTCCTCTATTAGTTCTTTTCTTTTGGGTATGTAGTTTTTCTCTATGTAATTATTCACCACTTTAATAAATAGTTAAGTCTATTTTGGATTTTTCCCCTCTTTTCACGGTTAGGTTTGAGTTAAAAAAAAAAAAGGAATCTTCTCACCCAGTTCCATTCACTGTTAATTTACATCGTTTCTGTGTTTTCTTTGTTGCCTCGGCTGTCCCAGCTTCATGGTAGTCATTTTTGGCTGCCCCTTCTCCTCATCATGAAGGAGAGGGAAAAAGAACTGGGTCAAGCAGGAGAGATTGCGACTCTCTGTGACATGCAGGGTGCCCCTCTTTATCTCACCACCCCTTCAGAGTGATATTAGCTCCTTTCAGAGCTTTCTAATGTGGAGAACTCAGTGTGCAGGCACGGAGACCCACTCCATACTTCTGATATTGCTACGACGTTAGCTGGAAGTAGACACAATCTTACTTTTCATGACTTCATTCAGCCTGTAAACATTCCAGGATCTGTTAATTAAAATTACCGTATTTTTGGAGTATAAGATGCACCTTTTTACCCCCCAAAAGAGGGTAGAAATCTGGGTGAATCTTATTCTCTGACTGTAGCTCTACCCACCCGCTCCGTGCATCACATTTTGGGTAATTCCATGTGGTGGGGATCCTCACTTTTACATGGACCCTAATTCTCAAAGCAGCCTGGGGAATTGCATTCAAAGCCGCACCACGATCCCCTCTTGATTCAAAAAAGGGTGCATGCAGAGGCCAAACAAGTGCATCATATTTCAGGTGGCAGGCAGTTCCAGCATGCATTGCCACCTGAAAATGCTTTCATTCCCAGTTCCCCGGTGCACATTGCAGAGCCACGTGCCCTTCTCTTGCTCTACAGACTTGCTGTCTGTTTTCTCTTGGCCAGCACTGGTGGCTGGAGGAGGCAGGGAGAAAAGTGAGAGGGCAGCGGAGGGGATCATGATGCTACAGCCCAAAAACACATTCATTGAAAAGGCTTTCATCGCAGTTCCCCTAGGCAACTTCCGGAATCAGGCTACAACTGAGGCAGCGAAGACATTGGCCAGATAAATGCTGGTGAATGGTGCTGGGAAAGAGACAGAAAGGTTTTTTTTCCTGATTTCCTCCCCCAAAATTAAGGTGTGTCTTATACTCAGGTGCGTCTTATACTCTGAAAAATATGGTAATATATACTTTCCCAAATATTGACTGGTATTTTTTTAATACGCTGTGACTACACCAGACTCCTACAGTGAATAGTGGAAGTCTTATAAAGGATTTTGCAAAGTCTATTTAGGAGGTATATGAAATTGTAGATCCATACTTTGGAACTACTCAAGACAGATTGTTTCTGACTTAGTAGTCTTTGAATTGTAATGAAACATAAGACACCATATAAGAATGATTTTACGTAAAACACAGAATAAAATGTTTTACTGACTAAGAGTCAAAAGGGATTACATAATGTAGTTAGAAAAACAGGACATGACTGCAAATGTAGATTTTTACTGGAAGTTTAAAATATAATGTAAAATATGTGAGTTTGTATTATTTTTCCATTCTGTAGTCTACAAATAACTGAAATCAAAACCTGTTTGTTTAACTCAAATAAAATGTGGTCCACATTAAGATTTTTTTCTTTTATTCTCAGAATAGTTTTTGAAAATCCTACTTTTAGAAATAAATGTGTCTACTTGGATAACAGCCTCAATACCATTTCGATGCTTAACATCGGAGAACTGCTGCAAGCACGATCAAATAAAATCTTAGCTAGATATTGTTTTTTAGAAGATACAAGTTTGATTCCTCTAACCGCTAGACTTTATTTCAACTGGTTTCACTTATGCAAAAGACTTTTAAGGTCACAGGAAGGGGCAAAAGAATAGGCAAATGATTTGACAGAAATAAGCCCTTCAGTTATTTTCTGTCCCCCCCAGCAATAATAATGACAAAGCTCTGCTTTTTTGAACTGGCGCACTGAATGAAAAAAGAAAGAAACCAATAATAATTGCCTCAAAATAGAGACACAGAACTTGAACCAGTTGAATTCCAAGCTGAAACATAAGGGCAGCTCTGTGAAGAAAGAATCATATTGGTTTGGTATATACACACACACACACACACACGAACAAAGCTATAAGGAAAATGATGATGATATATCAGTGATGAAAACAAATTGGAATTCTAGTCCATAATGGAAACAGTAAGAGACAGGGTTTTTAACAACTACTTATTCCTATTCTGTGTCCCTTCATAATTTGGTGTCCGATGGTCTATTGCAAAGAAGGTAACCATTCAGAAGCAAGAGGAACAGACACCTATGGTAGATTGTTTTTTATTCCCGAATTGCTTCTCATAGAGGGGGGATGACGACTTAATTTTATGTATCTCCTCTTGAAGGGATGGTCTGAGCTAGAACCAGCAAGCTTTTGATGATTCTTCTCCCAGATTTCTTCTATCCAATAATTCATCTCTTGATAACATGCAATGAAATCCCATCTGATTAATAATGTGCCATCAGTCACGAATCTTAGCAACCACATACATAGCTTTTTCTGCATGATCTGTCCCTAACATAGTTTTTCAGGTCTTCAAACAGTGTGCTTATTGCTACTGTAATTGAGTCTATCCATCTTGCTGCAGATCATTCTCTTCTTCTCTTTCCTCTACCTTTATCAGACCTTCTCTAGAGACCTAGGTTTTTACCTATTCTATACGAAATAGCATAATTTAAGCCCTGATCATTTGTACTTTGGATGAACTCTGTGATCATTTCTTTAATGAACTGTTTGTTTGTTTGTTTGTTTGTTTGTTTTAGATGTGCACAGTATTCCCAGGAGTCTTCTCTCAACACAATGTTCAAAATTTGCAATATTTTTCCTTTCCTGCTTTTTCAAAATCTGACTTACATTTTCATAGTGTCTCACAGGCTATACCATGCTGATCTTTGTACAGTAAATATAAGCACATCACAGCATCTGAATATCTTTCCTGTGGCCTTCATGGCTGCTTAGCAAGTACTAGTCTTAAAGAAGGGTATTTCTTGACTGCTTCTTTCATTACTGTTGACAGTTGATCTTAAAAGACAAAAGATACATACTTTTTCTGTACCTACATTATCAATTCTAAGACTGGTTGTTTTACCAGCTGTCATTGGTATAGTCTTTCTTAATTTTAATTCCTTTTTTTTAAACTATGCTCCTTGACTTTTATTGGTAAACCTTGCACTTCTTTTCCATTTTGGATATCAGAATAGTGTCATCAGCACAGCAAAGGTTACAATTTCTAGTCCAGCACATTAGAATCACAGCCATATTAGCAATGGAAATTGCTTACAGCAGTGATTCTCAAAATCTTGGCAATGTTAAGATATCTGGATTTCACTTTAATTTCTCAACCTGTAAGTGGTAATAGTGTCACCGCTTTATAGTGACCAAATATAGAATCAGAAAACTCAGGTTCCAGTTAGAAATAAAAGATCTAGATGCAGGCTGCAAGTCATTGATATAAGTCTTGTAGCATTAGAAGACAAAAAATGGAACAGATTTTCCCTCAGTTGGGAGCCTACGAAAGAAAGACAGTATGTGTATGATATATTTTTGCATGTCTAACTAGAGTTTCCAAATGCATTTCCTGAAACAGAAGGCAAAGCAGTGCTATTTCTTCTTTTCTATGTAATAACTAATTGGTATCTTACTGGCCAAAATATCTAAAATTTTATCTTAAGCAATATTGGTTCATGCTCTGGGTTTATGCTCATGATTTTTAGGAATAGAACACCCAATTCAAAAGTCAAACGTTTGACCTGAAAAATATTCAGGGAAAATGGGAGAAGATGCAACGAAACATAGAATTTGACATGTGAATACAAACTTTACCCCCTTAGTGTGATGTCATAGTGCAAGTAAAAAGGGAGCAGCATCTATCATATAATTCGTGTTTTGTTATTTTGCTGTCACTGAGTTTGGACATGGACATCTATGCAGAGAGCTTCTTCAGAATCCTGAATTAGTACTAGGATAATTCTTAATACAATTCAAATCCTGATATACAGAGCAAATCAAAAACCTATTACCGTATTTTTTGGAATATAAGACACACCTTCCTCTCCCGCCCAAAAAAGAGGGTGAAAATCTGAGTGCATTTTATACACTGAACACAGCATTTCTGGCCTCCCAAAACCTTGCCCCACTTTTTGCAAAAATGGATGTACAGGCAAGAGGCCTGTAGAGTGCTCCTGGGGGCAGGTGAGGGCAAAAATGAGAGAAAAATGGACCTGTTTTTCACAAATACTGGGCTGTTTTTGCCCTCTCAAGCTCCCAGAAGCATTCTATAGGCCTTCCAAATACTCTGCACACCCCATTTTTTGCAAAAAGAACAGGCCAGTTTTCATGAAAAATGGGCAATTTTTTGCTTGTTTTTTGCCCTCCCTCTCCCCCAGGAGCACTCTACACGACTCTCAAACTATCTACAAGCCCCTTTTTCAACAGAAAACAGGAGGTGCAGAAAGTTTGGGAGGCCTGCCATGTTCCTGGGGGCTGGGGTGGACAAAAACTTTTTAAAAAAAATTTACCTCTTCAAAATCTTGGTGTATTTTATACTCTGGTATGTTTTAAAGTCCAAAAAATACGGTACCTGCTGATCCTGAAAAAAATGTTTATTTCAAGGGGAAATTCTTATACAGTATGAAGCATTATCACCTTTATTTAGGAAATCTATGACTTTTGTCAATAAGGTAAACTTCTTGTGATGGTCAGCTGGTGCCTGGGAAAAATATGAATGAGATTCAAATTCTCCAGTCAGCTGGGAGACAGAAAAAAATTATGTTTCTCTACTTGCTCTTGCAGAGAGTAATATAACAGATGAGATAAACAGAGGGAGGTCAAAGGATGATGCAAGAGTAAACTAAAACCGGGGAACTGCCAGAAAACTGGAAAAGAGCTGATGTAGTTCCCATCTTCAAAAAAGGAAAAAAAATAGATCCAGGAAGCTATAGACCTATCAGCCTGACTTCAATACAAGGGAAGATTCTGGAAAAGATAACCAACGAATTAGCGAACACCTAGAAGTAAAAAAAAGTACAGTGATCCCTCGTTTTTCGCGGCTTCATGTTTTGCGGCTTCAGTGCTTCGCGGGTTTTTCAAAAATACTGTACGAGTGGATTTATCGGCTCTCATAAAGGCGCGTGATTGGTTTCCGGTGCGACTGGTTTCCGGTGATTGGTTTCCGGTGTGACTCTCATAAAGGCGCGTGATTGGTTTCCTAGCGAATCCTACTTCGCGGTTTTTCAGCTTTCGCAGAAGGTTCTGGTCCCCATTAACCGCGAAAAACGAGGGATCACTGTAATAGCTAAAAGCCAACATGGGTTTGTCAAAAATAGATCATGCCAGACTAATCTTATTGCATTCTTCAACAAAGTGACAAAATTAGTAGACCAGAGGAATGCCATCAATATAGTTTACTTGTACTTCAGTAAGGCATTTGATAAGATAGACCATAACCTTCTATTAGATAAAGTAGAAGAATGTGGGTTAGACAGAATCACCACCAGATGGATTCGTAACTGGCTGACCAACCACACTCAATGTGTAGTCCTCAATGGAACTGCATCTACATGGAGGGAAGTATGCAGTGGAGTACCGCAAGGCTCTGTTTTAGACCAGTACTCTTCAACATATTCATCAATGATTTGGATGAGGGGATAAATGGGGAATTCATCAAATTTGCAGACAACACCAAGATGGCAGGAATAGCCAACACTCCAGAAGATAGGCTTAAGATACAGAAGGATCTTGACAAACTTGAACATTGGGCACTATCTAATAAAATGAAAATCAATGGCGAAAAGAGAAAGGTTCTACATTTATGCAACAAAAATGAAATGCACAGGTACAGTATAGGTGGTACCTTGCTCAATAGCAGTAACTGTGAAAGGGATCTTGGAGCCCTAGTAGAGAACCATTTAAATATGAGCCAGCAGTGTGCAGCAGCTGCCAAAAAAGCCAATACAGTTCTAGGCTGCATAAACAGAGGGATAGAATCAAGATCACGAGAAGTGTTAATACCACTTTATAATGCCTTGGTAAAGCCACATTTGGAATACTGCATTCAGTTTTGGTCACCACGATGTAAAAAAGATGTGGAGACTCTAGAAAGAGTGCAGAGAAGACTAACAAAGATGATTAGGGGACTGGAGGCTAAAGCATATGAGGAATGGTGCAGGAACTGGGTATGTCTAGTTTAATGAAAAGAAGGACAAGGGGAGAAATGATAGCAGTGTTCCAATATCTCAGGGGTTGCCACAAAGAAGAGGGAGTCAAACTATTCTCCAAAGCACCTGAGGGCAGAATAAGAAGCAATGAGTAAAAACTAATCAAGGAGAGAAGCAACTTAGAACTGAGGAGAAATTTCCTAACAGTGAGAACAATTAATCAGTGGAACAGCTTGCCTACAGGAGTTGTGAATGCCCCAACACTGGAAGTTGGATAGCCATTTGTCTGAAATGGTATAGGGTTTCCTGCCTAGGCATGGGGTTGGACTAGAAGGCCTCCAAGGTCCCTTCCAGCTCTGCTATTGTATTAATAAAAATGAATCCTAAGACATTTATATCTGGCAATAACTGAGTAGCGAATCAAACTAAGCACAGGAAACATGGGATGCCAGGGGTCATTGACTGCAGTTGGTAAAGCACAGACCACAAGAAATTCCTGTCAGATCAAGGAACTTACCTTCCCCCCCCCCCCTCTGCATTTTATCCTAGGCATGATCCTGTGAAGCAAATCTACAAATGGCAGATGCTTGGCTCAGTAGTTCCCTGTTAAATCTACCGCAATAATGGTCAATTCTATGTTTAGAAGAGAAAAAAGAAGGTGGCTATCATTATGTTTGTATAGAGCAGGGCTGCCAAACTTCCAACCAGTGGGCCAGATACATCACACACTGGCCACAGCCACAGCCAGATTAGCAAAAGGGGAAAAAGTCAGATAACAGATTAACAGAGTTAGAAGGGACCTTGCAGGCCATCTAGTCCAACCCCCTGCCCAGGCAGGAGACCCTACATCTGCCTCTACCTAGGTATGCCTTGTGATGCTGCCGTGATGACAGGAATTTGACACCCTTGGTATAGAGTAATGTTTCTTAACTTTGACAATTTTAAGATGTAAGGACTTTAAATTGCAGAATTCATGTTAAAATTTAAAGTTATTGAGCTTGAAAAATACTGATTTATAGCGATACTCCTGCTTTCATGCCAACAAGTCTTCTTTGCAGGAAAGGTCTTCTGTTACCTTAGCTTGAGGATTGGTGACCTCAGTGTTGGTGGACTAGTCTCTAAGGGCCCAGGCTGCAGACAACTCTAGAATAGCATACCCAGTGATGCTGGATTTTCCTTTGTAGAAAGCTTCAAGAAATGAATGTCTTACAGTGAGGTTGCCCTCCAAGGCTCCTACCAATTGCAGTTCCTATGATATTGTAATTCTAGTCTCTGCTTCTATCAGATCCCTATTAGCATGGCCATTAATAAGAAAAAATATAATATTAATACAGTATATATCATTCTTATTCCTAAAAACAGAACAAGGGAGATTTGATAAGCTTTCCATATTGCACGATTGGGAGATAGAAGATCCAGAATTATGGCTGTGCTTGGGAAGCTGTGTTTGGAACTTGTTTCTGGCCTAATCAGATATGTGAACAGGGGGACAAAGGCCAAAGCAAATGAACATTTCCCCAGACAACTGCCATTCTTCCTTTAATAGATGTAGAGCACATTTTGGAAACCTATTATGTAGGATATTTCCACAGCGAATGGCCCATGTTAAATAAAACCTGCAGTTTAAAATAGCTCCATTTGTGCTTTTTCTTTTCTTTCAACAGTGATTGCCCAGCATGTAGAAAATATTCACTGCAATTGAGGAGGGGGGGGGGGAATACTATTGCTAAAGACAATCAAAAGAGAAAAATTATTTCTTTATTCTCATGAAAAGGCTACCCTGCCTCAGTAAGGTCAATGGATGACAGATAGACCTGTGTGACAGTCAAGACAAGGGCTAGCAGTTAGATTGCGTCTCCTGGGAAGTTCACAGAATCAGCTCCGTGTCCTTTACACAGCCCTAATGAGCTTACCATGAAATTCACTGAACCCAAACATGCAGCAATTTCACAATTACGAGCTGAAAATGTCAGATTGTCTTACATATTGTCACACGTTTGTTTTCAGGATTCTTGGATCCTCCTTAATTCTCTTTTTTAGTTTGTATACTCTCATTTCTTTTAGGCCAGAGGAAATAATAATTAACAGACAGGCAACATGTCATGGGAAGGCCTCTAATCATAATTAATTAATTTGGAGTTGCATAAGTTCTTAAACACATCATGCATTAATTTAGCCTAATTATGGATCTAACTCAAGAGTCCCCAGATGGTAGCTATAACTGAGTATTAATTAATTTGCTTGCTATACTTATGGTTAACAAAACCTCATTGAAAAGAAGAACTGTGGGGAAACTTTAAAAAATGGCCTGACAGCTCTATCAAAACCCAAACCCACAAGAAAAAGAAAAAGTGAGAGCTTTTTGTAAAACTTACTAAGTATACTTGGCCTGGTCCCAGGAAAAGAAAGCCTTTCTTGTTAAAGAAGCTTGACTTTAAATTAATCCTTGCCCTCAATTAACTGAGTTTAGGAAAGTTGGGTATTTTTTTTATTAAGACAATGATCTAAGGGCAAATACATTCTTGTGATATACAGGTAATTTCCCAATTCTAGAATTCTCTGTTCTAGAAGTCAGCAGAGTAAAGAAGATGCCTTTAATGAGAGAGGGAAGATCCATTGCCAAGGCAATAATTAGATAAACATTGTTTAAGCCCAGATGAGCAGGTAGGCTCCTGAAAATATCTCAACTTTCTCTCCCCATTACCTAGTTCACATGAATATAAAAAAGGAAAGAGGAGAAGTACATTTAGCTTTGCAAGATTCTCTTACTATACCCAAACTTAATCAAAATAGTTTTAGGCAGACGTTTCTTGGTCTGGTCGACCTTGTAAGGCTCAAAAGATACCCTCGTGCTAATTTTGCAACATGAACAAAAATGATTTTATTCTTCAGGATTTTCATTGCTATAACATATATTTACTCATTTAGAGCTGTGGAGGAACAGTGGTTAGAATGCAGCATTGCAGGTTAATTGCAGGCTAATTCTGCTGACTGCCAGCAGTTTGATTCTGACTTACTGAAAGTTGACTCAGCCTTCCATTCCTCTGAGATGGGCAAAATTAGGACCCAGATCACTTGGGGCAATATACTGATGCTTAGAGAGGGCTGTAAAACACTGTGAAGCTATGTAAGTGCTATTGCTATTTACTCATTCATTAAATTTACAGCTTAGTTTTTCGTCCATAATGCTAGGTGTTTATATGCCATCTCCTGTTCAATTTGTTGTCCACAATGGCAACCTTCTGCAGTGTGTGTGTGTGTAATTCAAATCTGGAAATTCTCAGTTCTAATATAATCTTAACCTGAATATCACATTGGTTATCAATGGTTTCCCACTGCCACTATCATTTTAATCATGGCATTGTTTTCTGTATTCTATTCTTTTGGGATTTTAGGACAACAAACAAAAAATGCCAGTTGCTAGGGTGCAGTAGTAAATGAAGGCTATAACTCTTTTGCCCTATTTGAATTTATGGAAGCATCTAGTCAACTAATAGGTGATGCAAAATGCTTGCTCAATACATTTTTGGTCCATGCTTTGAAAATATCATAAGATAGTAGAGAACAATTTCAATATAACACAAATAGTATATTATCAAGGAAAGACAGAGATTTGCTCACGACTGTGACAATTTTAGTAATACCACTAAATTGTTATTGATAATTAGGAATCACAAATATTTTCAGTTTCATTACGATTTTGTGAAATAGTCTGAATGCCCAAATAAACAAAGAAATAAAATGAATTGTGTAAAAGTCCAGTTATCTCTCCTGGAATACCCAAAGCTTGGAGAATCTAATGACCTTATAATTGTGTGACCATTAAAAAAATTAATTCAATGTTTATTATTAATGGAAAGTAGATTATTGGTGCCATTTTACATTTTATGGTACAATGGATTTTGTGTTGCACTGCTGCAGATTTTGGAATTATTGTGGGAAATATTGTGGTCTGATGATCCACTCAGGCTACTTTCTAGATTCTATTTTTCTGCTGTTGAACTGTGTCAAAATTGATTTTGGTTCTTGTAATTAGAAAAAGAAAATAGACTAAGTTCATTTTTCAAACAGCAGATGGAAGTCAAAAACACTTGACTTCAATAGTCTTTCTAGCAAAGTGCTGATTTCAAAGAGCCCTTGGACAGCCTACAGGAAAGAAATACATTTGCTCTTTCTTTCTTAATAATCGTTTAGTGACATAAAGCAAAAAACAAAACAAAAACCCCTCTTTGTATAATAGCAAAAAGGAGCAGCAGCAGGTCTGAAAACTAAGTTGGACTCTAGCAGGTTTATCTTACTATATACCCTGATGCTAACTCTTCCTAGTTTTCCACTATTTTTTGGTATTGTTCCTGCAGGTGTAAGCATTCTAGCTATTTTTCAATAAACAGACCAAATAGCAATTAGCAGGAAAAACTATTTGAAAGAAAATTGAGTGGCCCGATCTATTATATTTATATTACAAAAAAAAGTGATATACAATTGAAGCAATTGAAGGTAATTAGTACCTAAAGTGATTTCAGCTTTAGGTACCCTGGACCAAGATGGCACATCTAGATGATTCTAAATTCAGTGTGGAATCTTCAGGATAGAAAGTAGAAATCCTAACTGGGGATACACCACTATTATTTGTGACCAAAACCAGCATTCAATGAACTTCTCAATGAAGTTCCCTGAAGATGGGCTCTAGCACAATCCGTAAGTTTGGAAGAACCTCTGGACCTGGTGACCAACTCAAATTGGATCCTGCAGTGCAATCTATATATACATGTATGGCAATTCCCATCACCCTCACTGGGCAGCACAGCAGTGGTGGGTTCCTATTGGTTCAGACTTGATTGGTTAGTGGCTTGGCAGTCTGGGTCGCTGGAACCAGTAGCGACCCAGGCCTGCCATGCCCAAACCAGTTCCCCGGATGGTGGCAGACGCTCCACCCTCTTGTTTTTCAGTTCTGTGCATGCGCAGAACAAGTTTAATTGCGCACATCAAGCACACGGGTGTAGTGCGCACACGAGCAAAACGGCAGTAGTGTCTGCCAAAACCCACCCCTGCAGCACAGACCAGAAAATTAACTCCATAGGAAGACTAGAAGAATTGGGTATTGAGATTGGGTATAACAACAAAACTTTGCAAGTCTAACCAATTGAATTGTGGCTAACAAATTGAACTGTTAGTTTAATTAAAGATTAGCATCACTTTGCCTGTAACCATCAAATCTAAGTAAATCGCTCTGCAACAAGTAAAGAGGCTTAATTGTGCAATTGTTTCATCCCTCCACCATTCTGTACTTTGTTAGTTATCTGCCAATTGAATCTTTAGTAAGGGCCGTGCTATTATATTCAGTAATAGAATTTTTAACTCAACTAAAACACGTATAAGATATGACCAGGACTATCAGATCTCATTACAAGTTCAATGAGACCTTATATACCCTTAGCCATGTAGAAAAAGAGTGGGATACTAGTAAACCAGAGTGGGATACTAGTAAACCAGAATTCAAAAGATAAACACATTATTTGCTATTTGTTTCTTTCCATCGAGCTAAGGCTGCTATATTTAATTATTTGAAGCTTCAGCCTAAATCATCTATAAGGTTTTTTTCTACCCTGTCCTCGGGTCTTTCATCAAACTTAAACATTTTGGGGAAATCTCACCTACCAAGCCCAATTTATACAAAGATGCAGCTGATTTTAAACTGCATCCTTCTATAAGCTCAATCCTTTACTGTAAGGCATCTTTTTACTAAAGAGTTATTCTCTTAACAATGAATTATAAGAAAGATGAACAGGGGACTTGAAATTCCTTTAACAGTTAGGCCTTGTCACAATTTTCCTCAGTATAATGAGATGGATTATATTCTATTTAAAGTATAGTAAAGTTGCAATTTATATTGCACATATCAACAGATGCACATTTTGTGCACAACGATCTATTTCTATTGTTTTTCCAATTTAGCTGCACACTTCGTTTAGTATTTCTCTCCTGTTTCCTTTTCCTATTCCTCTTTATATTTTTACTAAAGCACAACTTAAGGGCAGTGATTGGTGGATTTCTCTGGCTTTCTCCTCTTTCCCTGCATCATCAGCCAATGATAAATGCATCACTAGCCACTTTCTTGATATGTTAAGAGTGCTAAATTTTTCAAATAAGTTTCATACTTTTTCAGAAGAATGTCCTATTTGTACCTGTAAGGATAGCTCTATAAAAGCCAGATGTGTGATCTCTCTGGCAGTCCAACCGAAAAAGGTCAACATACGCAGACCAGCCAAGAGTAGCCAATGAGAATTTGGCATATCTCAGATCTATATCAGCACCAGCACTGACAATGAACACTCATGAAGCAAGACTTCTGTTTGGAGAAGACGAAAATATAAATTAAAATCGTAACAACTAAAGGCAAATAGAAAATGTCTGTGAGATAGGCTGGAAATGAGATGAATACTGATCTTCAGGATATATTTTGTAAAAAAAAAAGGTTAATGGGGATGTGGAGATGATGTGGAGCCCTATAACTCACACATTATGTTTTTACAGGAACTGGCACACTGAAACCATCAGTAAAGTGTAACTCAGACAACAAAAAGTAGGAAGATTATTGTGTGCAGTCATAACCCAAAGTAGTTAAGGCAATCTCTGAAGACATTTACACCATTGCTGAATATTAGAGACATCAAAACTGGTGTCTGGGTTAAATACTTTTTGCTTGCCTGCTTTGAAAGCAACAGTCTAATTCTGCAAAATGACTTACTGGAAAAGTAGAGGGAAAGAGATGGGCGAAGACGATTTCAATTCAATGGCTAAGATTTGTTCAATATTATTTTATTTATTTACCTATTAATTTACATTTTACATTTCTATACTGCTCATCTCTCTCAAAGAGAGACTCTTGAAATTGAGTGCCTTTTGTCTTTAGGGGTAAAAGTCACTGAATATGTTTCTTTAAAATTGCACACATATTTGTATTGGTATTCCCCTCAAGAAAACAAATTTAATAAGAGGGAAGAAAAAAATACACATGAGCCCATGTTGCAATGTCTTTGAAAAAATATCTGCATAATACATGTAAATCTAACAGGTTACAACCAAATAAACAGAGAAGCTATTTCCCACTGTGCAAGAGCTGTTGAAGCTTTCCTATTCAATGTGAACCAATTGATTTAAACTTTTTAAAAGAAAGATATACCTTCTTGAGAACATAAAATAATACATAGAAAACTACATGTTCTAGGGAGACAACGTTCTTTAGAAATAGTATTATAGCATTTTAGCATCTGCCTGATGAGTTCAATTTAGTAGAATCAACATGCTCTGAGTTCCTTCAATTAAACAACGATATCTATTTAAGACCATAGAAAAGTGTCTTTTCTACAGCAGTGCTGTTTTAATTTAATTTAATTTAATTTAATTATTAGACTTATAAACCGCCCCCTCTCCCCGAAGGGACTCGGGGCGGTGTACAAGAAAAAATTAAAAAACCATATAAAAACATACAATATATACAAAGTTAAAAACGAATTAAATTAACCTGTACTAAAATTTAAGAACATTAAAATAGAAACCCTCCTAAGCTAAAATTCCCTAAATCTAAAATCCATATACGTATTTGGCAGATGTTATGTTATGAGAGTCAATACTGTTTACGCAAGACCAGCTTGTTGAAATAAATATGTTTTAAGTGAGCGGCAGAAGAGGGGAAGGTCCGTGATAGTGCGGAGTTCGGGGGGTAGGTCGTTCCAGAGGGCCGGCCCAGCCACAGAGAAGGCCCTACCCCTGGGCACCACTAGCCGGCATTGACTGGCGGTTGGTACCCTCAGTAGGCCCACTCTGTGGGAGCGTATCAGACGTAGGGAGGTATGTGGCAGAAGACGGTCCCGTAAGTAGCTAGGCCCCGAGCCATGGAGCGATTTGAAGATGGTAACAAGCACCTTGAAGCGCACCCGGAAGGCCACCGGTAGCCAGTGCAGCTCACGCAGGAGAGGTGTTACGTGGGAGTAGCGAGAAGCTCCCAGAATCCCCCGCGCGGCCGCATTCTGAACCAACTGGAGCCTCCGGGTGCACCTCAAGGGGAGCCCCATGTAGAGAGTGTTGCAGTAGTCCAGACGGGAGGTGACGAGGGCTTGAGTGATCGTGCGTAAAGCGTCCCGATCCAGAAAGGGGCACAACTGGCGTATCAGGCGAACCTGATAAAAGGCCCCCCTGGCCACGGCTGTCATATGGTCTTCTAGAGACAGCCGAGAGTCCAGGAGGACAGCCAAGTTGCGAGCCCTCTCTGTAGGGGCCAATGACTCGCCCCCGATAACCAGCGATGGAATAAGCTGGCTATGCCGAGACGCCGGAAACCACAGCCACTCGGTCTTGGACGGGTTGAGTCGAAGTTTGTTAGATAGATAGATAGATAGATAGATAGATTTTATTTTTCTATACCGCGTCCTCTCCCCAGGGGGACTCGGAGCGGTGCACAGGGAAAATTAAAACAGCATAAAATATATACATAAATAAATACAATAAAAACAAATTAAATCAACTGTCCCTGTACTAAAATCCCCATTTTAAAATTAACATTCCCTAACCCCTGAGGTAGAGACTAACCTAGGCCGGCCAAGCAGAAAAAGTGAGTTTTTAATTTCTGACGGAAGGAGCGGAGGTCCGTAGTTGTTCTAATGTCGGGGGGAAGGTCGTTCCAGAGGGCTGGGCCCGCCACAGAGAAGGCCCTTCCCCTGGGCGTCGCCCGCTGACAAAGTCTAGTGGACGGCACCCGGAGAAGTCCCTCTCTGTGGGAGCGAATGGGCCGGGAAGATGTATGAGGCAGAATCCGATCCCGCAGATAGCTAGGTCCCGAGCCATGGAGCGCTTTAAAGATGAGGACTAACACCTTGAAGCGCACCCGAAAGACAACAGGTAGCCAGTGCAGCTCGCGCAAGAGCGGTGTTACATGGGTATACCTTGCGGTACCCATTATTGCTCGCGCGGCTGCATTCTGGACCAGCTGAAGTCTTCGGGTGCACCTCAAGGGGAGCCCCATGTAGAGAGAGTTACAATAGTCCAGTCGGGATGTCACGAGAGCATGACTGACTGTGCGAAGGGCGTCCCGATCCAGAGCCGCACGGCTTCCAAGCACCGGGACATCACTTCCACGGCATCGTTGGGGTGGTTGGGGGTAGATATGTACAGCTGAGTGTCATCAGCGTACAGATGGTACTCTACCCACAACCACGGATGATCTCACCCAGCGGCTTCATGTAGATGTTAAACAGGAGGGGTGAGAGGATCGACCCCTGAGGCACCACATAAGTGAGTGGTCTCGAGGTTGACCTCTGCCCTCCTGCCAATACAAATTGCAACCGGCCGGAGAGGTAGGAGGAGAACCACTGTAAAACAGTGCCCCTCAGTCCCAACCTCTCCAGTCGGTGCAATAGGATACCATGGTCGATGGTATCGAAAACCGCTGAGAGATCTAATAGGACCAGGATAGAGGAAA
This sequence comes from Rhabdophis nuchalis, assembly GCA_039707465.1. Lineage (NCBI taxonomy): Eukaryota > Metazoa > Chordata > Lepidosauria > Squamata > Natricidae > Rhabdophis > Rhabdophis nuchalis. The sequence goes on from CM077647.1 coordinate 31,927,560, forward strand.
AACCCCTATCTCTGGCCCTCCAGAGATCATCCACCAACGCGACCAATGCCGTCTCGGTGCTGTGCCCAGGTCGGAAGCCGGACTGGCACGGGTCTAGATAAACAGTTTCCTCCAGGTGTCGAGAGAACTGTTGTACCACCACACTCTCTTTAACCTTCGCCAAAAAGCAAAGGTTGGAGACCGGACGATAGTTCGTTAGCAATGCTGGGTCCAGGGAGGGCTTCTTGAGGAGGGGTCTCACCATTGCCTCTTTAAGGGAGGTTTTCTAGAGTGAGGTTCCCCAACCCCTCCAAGATTTGAATGGCTACGTCGCTACTGATATTCATCTCTGTATTTCTTTCTACAAGATTAGCAAGGCATAAAAGGCTGAATTGTACCAAAAGTTTAAGCACTCAGATTGTATTAAATTTTCTAAAGATAAAATACACTGAATTTAATAGTAATGAAGCCATTACTTGGGATCCAGTGAAATTTATCACGCTGACAACTCTTGAAATAAAAATCTCCTTGCCACAAATTAACTCTTACATGCATCAAGAAAGTTGTTAGGAATGTTTAGAAAGTGTAAAGATGCCATTTAAAAATTAAATATCCCACAAGACAGTGTACAAGAAGGGTTAGAAACTTTTAAGTGTTTTGGGCTGTTTGCTGATGAGAAAGAAGGTCAAAGGATAATATTAACAATTAAGAATGGATAAGACAAATCATATTGTGAGATATGCTGGCATTTTCTACTTTATTGTATGGAATGGTGAAAGGATTAGCTTAGTTGTTCCTAGTTTTTAAAAATTGGTTAAACTTTCTTTAGATAGTAAGTAAAGAATACATGCAAGAAACAGCAACCGATTTTCAGCTTTGCTGTTGTCTTTGGAAGTTGCAACAAAGAAGTAATGTGGAATTTATGCTGTGAAAAAGAACAGTGGGCAAAGTGCATAATATAGCCTACTCTTATGTAAGTTATTTTAACTTAAAGTTTAGCTTAATTTCTTAAAAACAGTTCATGCCTAGTCAATCTTATTTCATTCTTTGACAAAGTGACTAAATAAGTAGACCAGTGAAATGCTGTGGACATAGTATATTTAAACTTCAGCAAGGTATTTGACAAAGTGGACCACAACTTACTTCTTGGTAACCTAGAAAAATGTGAGCTAGACAGCATCACCACCAGGTGGATTTGTAACTCGCTGACTATACTCAATGAATAGTCCTTAATAGTACTACATTCATATATATGGAAAGAAGCAAGCAGTGGGATACCACAAGGTTCCATCTTAGGCCCAGTACTGTTCAATATCTTCATAAATGACTTAAATGAGAGAATAGAAGCGGAATTCATCAAAATTGCCAGATGACACTAAGATGGGAGGAATAGCCAACACCCAGAAGACAAGCTCAGGATCCAAAAACATGTTGACAGAATTGAATAATGGGCCCTATACAACATCATGAAATATAATGTGGAGAAAAGCAAGGTTTTACACAGGTAAGAAAAACCAAAGGTACAAGTACAGATTAGGTGAAACTTGGCTCAAAAATAATAACTCTGAGAGGAACCTTGGAGTCCTAGTGAATGATCACTTAAACATGAGTCAGCAATATGCAGCAGTAGCCAAAAAAACCAATACAATTCTTGGTTGTATAAATAGAGGCATACAATCAAAATCACATGCAGTATCAGAATCACTTTGTAAAGCCTTAGTAAGAGCACACCTGGAATACTGCATCCAGTTTTGGCCACATTACAAAAAAGATGCTGAGGCTTTGGAAAAAGTGCAAAGAACAGCAACAAAGATATTAAGGGGCTAGAGACAAAAACATGAAAAAATGGTTGCAGGAATTGGGTATGGCCAGTCTACAGAAAAGGACTAGGGGAGACATGACAGCAGTATTCCAGTATTTGAGAGGCTGCCACAAAGAAGAGGATGTCAACTTATTTTCCAAAGCACCAGAAGGCAAGACTAGAAACAATGGGTGGAAACTAATCAAAAGAGAAGCAAGCTAGAATTAAGAAGTAACTTGATAACAATGAGGACAATTAACCAGTGGAACAGCTTGCCTTCAGAAATTGTAGGTGCTTCATCACTGGACATTTTTAAGAAAAATTGGACAGCTGAAATGGTATAAGGTCTCCTGCTTGGAACTAGAAGACCTTCAAGGCCCATTCCAGCTCTGTTATGATTGATTTTGATTTACAGATGTGTACTCATGCAGGGATTAACCAGTGGAACAGCTTAACATCCCTTTTAAATTCAGAGAAGTGATATTAAACTGCAACATATACATCACATGCATTCCTTCTTAGATAAACTTAGGCATACACTATGTCTAAGTTATATTAATCACGACTGCATGGTATCTGCAGGGTATGGCAAAAATTCAAGATGGTGATCGTAATGGAGCTATTAAACTTCTATTTTTATTTTAATATTGACACATACAAAAATAAGCAGAGCTTCATTTGCACTGTTACAAACATCTGCACTGTTGACCATAAGTTGTGGCTATCCCTGCATGAGTACACATCTGTAAATCAAAATGTGTCCATGTAAAGGACGCAATGCCCACACTGAAAGCTGTTCTTTAAACATGAACCATCTAATTCTTCTAGAAACATACTTGAAAAGATACCAAATGAGATTACGCTGGGAATGTATGCTTTATGATCCTAATACTAAAATAATCTTTAGAGAAAGTAGAAACTCCGATTGATATTGTAAGCCTTAGAGCCAATTTCTCTTACAGCCTTTTAGCATACCATGTTCCCTAAAATCTGATTTATATTCCCAAAGGCACGACTACTCTCCCTAATGTAAGGTTGTCATCCAAATACTTTTTCTGAAATCAAATATAGATGATGACATTTTATTTAAGCAATTAAACGCTATTAATTGCTTTGGTATTCACAGGAACAATAATAATTAGCTCATCTGAATATAAGACATCTTTTCCCTGAAACACATAGATTGCCAGCAGATTCCTAATAAGGCTTGATAGAGAAACAGATAAAATCTCCTGGGTCAAGTCTCACATTTTTGCTCATGAAATTAAAGTGAGATAACTCTGAAATATAAAACCCCTTCAAAACCTGCAGATTTTCCTGGGATAAAAAAAAGGCAGGCATCTTGGTTTAATTGGTAAAACATCACCGTTTGCCTTGAAGTTTGGGCAAGAGAACCTAAATTATTAAACTAAGATGGATGTGTCATCCCATTTGTTTGTTTCATACTGTTTCCCTACTTGATCTTTGGAAATTTGACAAATGTTGGATATAATTGATATTTCATTAGTCATTTAATTTAATTATTCAGGTTCAACCTCTACTTTTCAGCTCAGGAGTTATTTTCTGGAAAGCAGGCATTGGTGAAAAATCTTCCTGAAGAAGACTTTGGATCTCTACCATGAACATTTTGACTAAATGAGAATATATAACAGATTCAATGGCATTGGGAAGGATTCTTGGGCCAAAATAATTAATACTTTCATTCATTTCTTGGGTTGTCTTTGTTCATGGAGGACTATTATTTGGAATGCAAAAAGGCTGGACTTTATAATGGCATTACCACAATACAATACACAGCACTAGGAACAAATGTATTGTCTTCACTAACAAAATTTCAGTTAGACGTTCATCTATGCTTTAGCCCAAGATGCTAAACTAGAAGAGCCATATTAGTGCGGAGGAATTTGGGTGTTATCTGCATGATAAAATCGATCAGATCCGGGACGGGTTGGCCTCCGATTGGACTAGTTCAGACGGGCTGACAGAGACAGGTCCTGAGTCTGCTATCTGGGAAGAGTTCGATCCTGTGATTCCTGAGGACATGGATAGGATGCTGGGGTGACTGAACGCCACCACATGTTTATTGGACCCGTGTCCCTCCTGGTTGGTACTGGCCTCCCGGGAGGTTACACGAGGCTGGCTCCAGGGAATTGTCAACGCTTCTTTGAGTGAGGGGTTTCTGCTGGCCGCCTTGAAAGAGGCGGTGGTGAGGCACCTCCTCAAGAAGCCCTCCCTGCACCCGGCTGTATTGGCCAACTACCGTCCTGTCTCCAACCTCCGATTTCTTGCGAAGGTTGTTGAGATTGTGGTGGCGCAGCAGCTCCCTCAGCACCTGGAGGAAACTGTCTATCTGGACTCGCACCAGTCCGGCTTCCGGCCTAGGTACAGCACAGAGACAGCATTTGTCGCGTTGGTGGATGATCTCTGGAGGGCTCGGGATAGGGGTTGTTCCTCTATCCTGGTCCTGTTAGATCTCTCAGTGGCTTTTGATACCATCGACCATGGAATCACGCTGCACCGGCTGGAGGGGGTGGGGGTGGGGGGCACCGTTTTACGGTGGTTCTCCTCCTACCTCTCCGACTGGTCGCAATTTGTGTTGGCAGGGGGGCAGAGGTCAACGTCGAAGGTGCCTCACCTGTGGGGTACCACAGGGGTCGGTCCTCTCGCCTCTCCTGTTCAACATTTATATGAAGCCGTTGGGTGAGACCATCCGTGGTTTCGGGGTAGAGTTCCACCAGTACATTGACGATACTCAGCTTTACATCTCTACCCCAGACCACCCCAACGATGCCGTGGAAGTGATGTCCCCAGTGTCTGGAGGCCGTGCGAGTCTGGATGGGGAGAAACAGGCTCTGACTCAACCCGTCCAAGACCGAGTGGCTGTGGCTTCCAGCATCACGATATAGCCAGTTGGTTCCATCTCTGGCTATTGGAGGCGAGTCATTGGCCCCTACAGAGAGGGCTTGCAACTTGGGTGTCCTCCTGGACTCTTGGCTGTCTCTAGAAGACCATATGACAGCCGTGGCCAGGCGGGCCTTTTATCAGGTTCACCTGATACGCCAGTTGTGCCCCTTTCTGGATCGGGATGCTTTACGCACGGTCACTCAAGCCCTCGTCACCTCCCGTCTGGATTACTGCAACGCTCTCTACATGGGGCTCCCCTTGAGGTGCACTCGGAGGCCCCAGTTAGTTCAGAATGCGGCCGCGCAGGGGATTCTGGGAGCGTCTAGATGCTCCCATGTGACACCTCTCCTGCGCGAGCTGCACTGTCTGCCTGTGGCTTTCCGGGTGCGCTTCCAAGGTACTAGTAGCCACCTTTAAAGCGCTCCATGGCAAGGGACCTGGTTACCTGCAAGACCGCCTCCTGCTACCAAACACCTCCCACCGACCAGTTCGCTCCCACAGAGAGAGCCTCCTCAGGGTGCCGTCGGCCAGGCAATGTCGACTGGCGACCCCTAGGGGGAGAGCCTTCTCTGTGGCAGCTCCTGCCCTCTGGAATGACCTACCCCCTGACCTACGGACGACCACGGACCTGCGCCTTTTCTGTCGGGCCTTGAAGACCTATTTATTTTGTGTGGCCGGCCTGGCGTAGTTTTAATTGTTTTTAGTAGGGGTTTTAGTAGCGTTTTAGGACAGGCTAATCATTTAATATATTTTTAACGTATTTTATGTCTTATACTATTGATTTTTATCGTTGCCTGTACACCGATAGTATGTACACAGATATAGATAGATAGATTAGATAGATAGATATGTACACATATAAAAACCTAAATAATAATAATAATAATAATAATAATAATAATAATAATAATAATAATAATAATAATAATAATAATAATAATAATAATAATATATCCACTAGAGAGCATATTTAGACTTCATTAGGCTAGTTATTTTTACAAGTGATAAGCAAATTTGCAAACCTTGGGCTTTTCCTGAGCATCCTAATGCCTTCCTTTGCCCTCCACTAATACCCCTTTGGCTCCAACTCTGCTGATATCTATTCCCTTAGAATAGCTATTGTTTAATTGTTTTTTTACTCAGAGCCTGACACATCTCCATTTATTTACATCGGCTATATTCTTTCTTTTTTCTCCTCCATGATTAATGTTAAAAAGTCACAGTGCTTTTATACTATTTAATACTGACAAAGATTACGATTGCTTTTTAGAAGAGTTGCTGTGGATTAGAGGACAAGCCCTTCAGAAGCCAATGTCGAGAAAGATGGCAAGACTTCTATTTGCTAGAGAGCAGGAGTGAACAGCTCATTATGCTAATATTGCATGTTAGAGGTTTGTTGTACTCTCTTCTGATGCATCCATTCCTGAGCATTATTGGATATAGAATGATTGTGCAAGGTGAGCCTTTGATGTGACACACAATGGCACTTCATTTGCTCCCATCAGTGCTACATGCAATTGCTACAGCAAAGTGCTAAACTCAGCCCTGCCACTGGTCATACTGTAGCTGCTCTTCAGATAAATAGAGTTAAATCTCTGGGGCAGTTAATCTGACACTTTTCATGAAAACTAAATTCACACCATAAAGAGGCAAACAAGAAAAATAACCCAGCCTGATTTTAAAAAATGATGCTGAGTTGTAAAGAGCTGTAAGAAAGTAATAAAATTGGGGAAGCAGCTCTATTTTCAGAACTGCTGAAAAGATGTCAGACTAGCACACTAAGCAAAACTAATTTATTCTGCTAGTGTTTGTAGATGGATAAAGGCATTCTGAAAGGAAGCCCATTTAAATTTAGTGGTAAGCGTGCAAAGTCTTTGAGGAATTGGAAAACAAAGGAAGTTGTGTGGCTTTGCAAATAATAACAGAGATGGATATATATGTGCATTTTTGTGTATGTACATATGCACACACATATGCACAGACTTTTCCTGCTAAGTGTGCAATAATTGTACTTCTGTATCATCCACATCCTTAATAAGACACAACAATCATTGTTATATGGGGCTTTACGTCTTCCATCAATAAAATTAGAAGAGACAGGCAGCATTTTAAAGCACTTGGTACAATTTACATTGACATAATACAGGCTTTCTACAAGACTGTGGATAAAAATACAAGTCCTGCAATAAATTTCCATTTTATTTTAGAAAGTTGGCCCTGATGATTTTCATAGTACTGATTTTGAAAACTTTAACCTGGAACAAATGTATGTCAGCTTTCCAAAAAGGATTCTAGTTATCGTTGTGTATTTTTTTGGTTCATTCTTTCTCTCTGTTATTCAACTTGGTGTATACCCAATTAAATTTTCTTTCTAATATATACATACATTTTAAACTCAATATGTATATATTTTTTATCTGCTGCTATACAAATAGTACTCATTTTTATATTGGACATTGACATTAATTTGGTTTTTAAAATTTAACAATCCAACTGAACAAAATACTTATGAAATAAATAGCACCCAGGCATTTGGTGTGAATTATTATTTTTAAAAAATGGCTCTCTGTAACACAAATCACCAATGAATCTCAGTAATTAGTTAATTAAAAATGAAATTAATTATTTAAACATAACATGCATCACAATTATATAATGATAGAACACTTGTAAACAAATAACATTTTTGTAAAAAGTGAGCTCTTGTTTCTATTATAGGGTTTAAATTGAATTGTGGGACTAGGATATGAAAGTAAAGTACCTAACTTAAAAGATTTCAGGCAAAGCTTACCATTGGCATTGCTATCTTCATCTGCTTTCTCCATATTAGCACATAGTCAAACTGCCTAAGAAAATATATAAAGCTGCTTAGTGCAATGTCAGAATGGCAATATACCTGTAGGATCATGAAGTATCACTTTTTATCTAATTCTTTTTCAATGGATTTGATTTATTTTAGTGGATTTGGTTTTTCAATAGATTTGCTAGGAGTTGAACTAAGCATTTTCTACATATAAAACAGATGCGTTATCATGCAGCAATTACCTTTCTAGAATTCCTGTCCAAAAATTAGCAGACAATATATCCATCATAGTTACCCTGTAACAATCCCACCTATTGAAAACAGTACCATGGGAGACAGAATAAGAAAGCATGTCAAACTAGGCAAAACATTTGTAAGAAAACACCTTTCCACTTTAGATGAATTAAAATCACAAGAACCAGATGGTTTACACCCCAAGGTTCTAAAGGAGCTGGCAGACGTGATCTCAGACCCACTGAACAATATCTTTCAAAGCTCTGGAGCATAGGGAAAGTGCCAGAGGACTGGAAACAAGTGGTTCTAATTTTCAAAAAAGGGGGAAAAGTGGAACCAGGAAACTACAGGCAAATCAGCTTGACATCAATTCCTAGGGAAATTTTATAACAGATAATCAAGCAGCAGATTTGTTAGCACCTAGAAATGGACAACATGATTAATAAAAGCCAGCATGGGATTGTTAAAAACAGATCATGCCAAACAAACCTTATTGCTTTCTTTGATTAAGTGACTAAATTAATGGATCAAGGAAATACTATGGATATAGTATATTTGGACTTCAATAAGGTATTTGACACAATAGACCATAGCCAACTTCTTGGTAAGATAGGACAATAGACAGTATCACTACTAAATGGATTCACAATTGGCTAATTAACTACTCAGCCTATAATTATTAATGGAACTATATCTATATGAAGAGAAACATGCAGTGCGGTACCTGAAGGTTGCCTGCATCCAGTATTCTTCAATATCTTCATAAAATATTTAGATGGTGGATAGAAAAGAAGCTTATAAAAACTTAAGATGACTCCAAGATGGAGAGAATTATTAACATTTTGGATAATGGACTCAAGATACAGAAGAATCTTGACAGACAAAAGAAATCAGTTCTATCCTATAATACACATATAAGTGGAAAAATAAGGTCTTGCACTTATGCAGGCAAAAACAACAATAAATGCACTGGAATAGAATATTTGTAGTAACTGTGAGAGGAATCTAGATGTCCTAGTACAGGGTCCCCAAACCTATGGGTTTAGTCCACTTCCAAGCCATGACCAGGCTGCATGAGTAGTGGGCAGGTGCACGCATGTGCATAGATTCACTCACACGAATGGTGGGCATTGCTGCTTGCAATAGCAATAGCACTTAGACTTATATACAGCTTCACAGTGCTTTACAGCCCTCTCTAAGTAGTTTTACAGAGTCAATATAGCCCCAAACAATCTGGGTCCTCATTTTACTGACCTCGGAAGGATGGAAGGCTGAATCAACCTTGAGCCTACTGAGATTCGATCTACCAAATTGCAAGCAGTCGGCAGTTAGCAGAAATAGCCTGCAGTACTGCATTCTAACTACTATGCCACCGTGGCTCCTGCCGCCCCACTCATGTGAATGATGGGCAGATGTTCCCGCTGCTCACGCAAATGAAGCTGTTTATGCAGTTTCATTTTGTGAGTTTTCCCTTCATACAAAACAATCCTCTCTTCTGTGTCCAGTTCTGGTCCCCATGATACAAAATAAATTCTGAGCACTAGAAGTAGTGTAAAGAAATGCAAAGAAGATGATAAGGGGTCTGAAGACTAAACTAAATGAACTGTTAAGGGAACTAGGTATGTCTTGCCTAACAGAGAGGAGGATGAGGTGTGACATGATAGCTGTCTTATTCTCCAAAGCATCTGAGGATGGAAGCAACAAGTGGAAGCTCATTAAAGAGAGATTCTACCTGACACTAAGGAGTAATTTTCTGACAGGTGAGCAATAAACCAATAGAATAGCTTGCCTTACAGAGTTGTGGGTGGTCTGTCAATGGAGGTTTTGAAGAAAAATTTGTTCGGAATGATATAAGGACTCCTACCCAGTCCAAAGGATTGGACTGGAATGGCTCCAAGATCCCCTCCAGCCTTATGATTCTATATTGCCAAATCCGGGCAACTACTAAAATTGAGGGAGCAAAAGCTGCTAGATTATTCTAAATTGCAATAACTTTAATCTTAGAGAGCGTCTTCAAAATAACCAAATATTGCAACATTACTAGCATTATTTCCAGGACTACTACTTGTAATAAAGATATAGAACTAGAAGCATATCTTCACTGAATATATCTATGATTTCTATAATTCCCACAATTACACCTATCATATACACAATTAGACATCTTTGTGACAATTTTCTACAAGAGAAGGATAGCATATATTTTGGAATGGGATACCAGAATAAAGAGCTTTGTCAAAAGCTTTGAAAAGGGCATTTCATAGTGAGGACGAGAAGTTAGACAAGTTTTTATCTGAATATGTAGGAATGAGCCAAGTGGCGAAGACAACAAATCTTCAGCCCTTGTTTAGTTGACAAGTACATATTTACTATTAAAAGTACACAGATCACTCCTATTCATATCATTTACTTGTTGCCAAAATTCATGCTCCCATTGACCAATGTCCTGTGTGAAATTTATGATAGGTAGGGCCAGGGGTGGGTTTCTGCAGGTTCGCACCTACTCGCGAGAACCGGTTGGTGAAATTTAGAGAACCGGTGAGAGGGGGTTCCACCGGCGTACCTGGAAGTAAATCTGGCCCACCGCTGCCAGTGACCCAACGGGAAGGAAAGGAAAGGAAGGAAAAAAGGAAGGAAGAAAGAAAAGAAGAAAGAAAGAAAGAAAGAAAGAAAGAAAGAAAGAAAGGAAGGAAGGAAGGAAGGAAGGAAGGAAGGAAGGAAGGAAGGAAGGAAGAAAGAAAGAAAGAAAGAAAGAAAGAAAGAAAGAATTTATCATCACAATTGAGTCCAAAATTTTGGTTGCTAAGCAAGAGCGTTGTTAAATGAGTTTCACCACATTTTAAAAGATGGCCACTCCCACCTGTCACATGACTGCCAAGCCACGCCCACAAAATAGGCCACACCTACAGAGTAGGTTCTAAAAAATTTGAAACCCACCCCTGGGTAGGGCCTAGAATATTCCTTAATGACTGCTTTCAGTCTATAACCTTAACAACATATTCTTGTTATACAGAATATACAAATATACAGTATATATTTGCTATCCTGAATTTAGTATCTAGCTTATAAAGCCGTGATAACACGTGCAGCCATATCTGCTGGCATGTGAGCCGTCAGCTCCAGTGCATATGCACATGATGGCAGCCGATTTTCAGTCTTCTGGAGGGCCGGGAAGGATGAGAACTGGGCCCAACGGGCCTACTAGAAGTTTGGAAATGATCCATTTCCGGCTTCTGGAGGACCTCTAGGGGACCAGTGAACATCATTTTCACCCACTTCAGGGTTCAGGAAAGCCTCCGGAGCCTGGAGAGGCAAAAAATTGGCCATTTCAGAAATTTGGAAAGGGCCCAACAGGACCAATAGGCAAGGGCCCAGTTTTCGCCCTCCCCAGATTCCAAAGGCTTACCTGGAGCCTGGGGAGGGCAAAAACAGCCTCCCCCAGCCCCCTGGAGGAAATACCAAGCTCAGCTTGGAGGCGAGCAGTGCGGCGCACATGGGGAGCATGGGGGTGGTGGATTGTGTGCATAAGCACATTTAGAAGCTTTGCATTATATGTGCTGGCACATGTACTATCATGCCCATGCGCTCATATTTTTGACACCCAACAGCAAAAAGGTTAGCCATCACTGTTATGAAGAGTGTATAGTGGTCTAAGACCATGCTTATTTATTTCGATCAAACAGCAAGATTTCTTGGGCAAACCTAACCACCTGTTACAATTTGCCTGTCTGAAGTTATACAGGGCAGCATAGTACAGTTTTTTATTCTTAAAATATGCAAAACACATAAAAGGTGTTTAGAAAGTCCATACAAATAAACAAAATAAATTGTAGAAATTTAATAAGAAAAGAGGAAAGAAAATATAATTACTGGCAATCTAGAACACCATTCTCTATATTTCTCTATACATTATATTTCTATGTAAGTTCCTTGGTTCTCTCTGAACTTGGTTGTATTTTTACAGACACTTCATTACCAAACTAGGTAACATTATCACTGCATGACCAAGGAAAGAGAGAGAGCACCAAGGACCCCACAGTTCACTCCCTGAGCTACAAATATTCTCTTCTAATGTATTTCTATCTTGGCAAACCATACTTTCCTCCATCATATATATACGCCACTCCATACCTTGCCTTTTGTTCTTTGCAGTTCTTGACCTTTTTAAAATGATCTCATGAACTTTAGTGTCTTGTCTTCCTCTGATAGATAGACCATCTGTACTGACCTCAAGCACACATTCTAGTTGTGATCAATTGAGGTTTTCATGAAATAGTTTCTACGAAGCCAGCTAAGGCTTAGTTACCAGTCTTATGTCATATGCAATATTTTCCTGTAATTATAATAACAGTGTTTTGGTATAATATTGGTAAGGAGCCAAAATCCATTTGCTTTCCAAGCATGCTAGGGAAACTAGGGCCTGTTTTGAAAGATAATCTACTGTTGGCTCATTTTACCAACTAGGATGCCTGTATTCTCACACTCAAGATGCAATAGAAACAAAGAACATCACAATTAGAACAGAAAGAAAAATCTTATTTTCTTGTTTTCCAAGGGACACGATAGGTAATAAATCACAGCAATGGAGCAGCTGCATGGGTGATTGTTTTCAATTAAAAGAAAATAGACCTTGCCTTTCCTTGTCTGAATGCACATCTAAGAACACATGAAATAATCAGGTTAGAACTTCTACTACCAAACATAGTTAGAAAAAAAATTGAAACTTCTCCAACAGGAATAAAACTCTTTATGTACAACATTATCTTAAATCAGGTATTTGTTAGCAACAAATTGCAATGTAAATATAGCTAATTTACATGCAGCCCAATCCTGTGAATACTTACTCAGAAGTAAACAAAAGGAATTTATAAAGAAATATTTTAAAATAAAATAGATATAAATTTATCACAAGAAATACAAGTGGAGTTACTCCAAAGTAAATAGAAGTGCAGCCCAAATTTACATACTCTCATGGGTACTATAAGCTTGCAATGCTAATAAGTTAAACACATGAAGAAAGCCACCCAATTCAACAGATGCTCAGAGGAGCTCTGCCAATTTTTTTGTAGTTTCTCATGTTATTTCAATACATTTTTCCCTCAAGATGAATATTCTAATTTTCTTCGGATAGGTTTTATGCAAATATTAGACTCCACCCCCATTCCCTTTCATGATCTATCAGACTATAATACTGAATATTTTCTAAAACATACATTCAGTGCTTTACTGAGTTTAGTGCTGTGGAGTTCCTTTAATTATATGATTTAAAAATAATTTGCAATGTATTAGTCATAAAATAGCACTAGAATTCTTTTTATTTAATGTCAAAATCTCTTTTCTTTTGAAGTCATTGAAATTAATTACATGTGATGTTAGACACTTGATAATCCTAAATAGAACTGGATGCATAACACATGTAAAAGTATTTTTAAATGTTCCTTCCTACAGTCCATTTCCCTCCCCTGGAAAAAGATAATAATGGAGTTACTATTTGTTCTAGTAGAGAAGCTTTCATCCTGGAATATCGCAGATGCATACATAGAAATACATTTGCTTCATTTGAGCAAGAACAGATAGACAATCTGTGCTGAGTTGTAACTATATGTATATGTATTTCATATGTCAGCCGTCTGTTTTATTGAGATCTAACTTTTTTTTTTAAATTGCTTGTTTGTGAAGAATGAAAAGATACTAGGTTTAGCTGTTAATAAGAAATCTATCTGGAGATTTTTATATTGTCTCTATTTTTGACAGTATGCACTTTAATCCAACTGCTGGGAATATATTTTTCCCTACCATACATGTTAAATCCAACAAACCTTAGACTGTTCAATGAACATCTAAAGGTCAATCACTTTCTTTCTTGCCTCAAAGAAAACTTAGTGTTTTAAATCTTAACCTCGTTGATCTTAGATTATATTTTATAAGGACAATTTTTATTTTAAGTTATTAATTCACTTTCTCTGAAATAATTAACTAATAATAATAATAATAATAATAATAATAATTTTATTTTTAAACCGCACCCTCTCCCCACAGGGACCCGGGGCGGTGCACAGGCAGAATAAAAACAGTCAAAAAAATACATACATTTCATAAAAAACAATTAAACCAACCCTGTGCTAAAAATTCGCTAAAAATATACTACCCCATTAAAAAAACCCAAAGACAGAGAGACTATCCTAGGCCGGCCAGACAGAAGAAGTGTGTTTTTAGCTTGAGACGGAAGGAGCGGAGGTCAGTGGTCATCCTGATATCGGGGGGAAGGTCGTTCCAGAGGGCCGGGCCCGCCACAGAGAGAGCCCTTCCCCTGGGAGTCGCCCGCTGACAGAGTCTAGTGGACGGCACCCGGAGAAGTCCCTCTCTGTGGGAGCGGATCGGCCGTGAGGATGTATGGGGCAGGATCCGATCCCGCAGATAGCTAGGTCCCAAGCCATGGAGCGCTTTAAAGATGATGACTAACACCTTGAAGCGCACCCGGAAGACGACAGGTAGCCAGTGCAGCTCGCGCAAGAGCAGTGTTATGTGGGTCGACCTAGTGGTCCCCATAATTGCTCGCGCGGCTGCATTCTGGACTAGCTGAAGCCTCCGGGTGCACCTCAAGGGGAGCCCCATGTAGAGAGAGTTGCAATAGTCCAGTCGGGATGTCACGAGAGCATGAGTGACTGTGCGAAGGGCGTCCCGATCCAATAGGGGGCGCAATTGGCGAACCAGGCGAACCTGGTAAAACGCCCTCCTGGCCACGGCTGTCACTTGATCTTCCATGGACAGCCGGGTATCCAGGAGGACACCCAAATTGTGCGCCCCATCCACAGGGGCAAGATGTTCGCCCCCTATGGCCAGCGATGGAGTGAGCTGGTTGAATCGGGCAGCCGGAAACCACAGCCACTCGGTCTTGGTCGGGTTGAGTCTGAGTCCGTTCCTTCCCATCCAGATCCGTACGGCTTCCAGGCACTGGCACATCACCGCTACGGCATTGTTGGGGTGGTTTGGGGTGGAAATATACAACTGAGTATCATCAGCGTAAAGATGGTACTCCACCCCAAAACCACGGATGATCTCACCCAGCGGCTTCATGTATGTGTTGAACAGGAGAGGCGAGAGGACCGACCCCTGAGGCACCCCACATGTGAGGGGTCTCGGGGTCGACCTCTGCTCCCCTGCCAACATAAATTGCGATCGGCCAGAGAGGTAGGAGGAGAACCACTGTAAAACGGTGCCTCCCACCCCCAACCCCCCCAGCCGATGCAATAGGATACCATGGTCGATGGTATCGAAAGCCGCTGAGAGGTCTAATAGGACCAGGATGGAGGAACATCCCCCATCTCTGGCCCTCCAGAGATCATCTACCAACGCGACCAATGCCGTCTCGGTGCTATGCCCGGGCCGAAAGCCGGACTGGCGCGGATCTAGATACTCAATTTCCTCCAGGTGACGGGGAAACTGTTGTGCCACCACACTCTCGACAACCTTCGCCAAAAAGGGAAGGTTGGAGACTGGACGATAGTTGTTTAAAAGAGCTGGGTCCAAAGAGGGCTTCTTAAGGAGGGGCCTCACCATAGCTTCTTTTAGGGAAGCAGGCAAGGAACCCTCACTTAAGGATGCGTTGACAACCTCTTGGAGCCAGCCTCGTGTCACCTCCCAGGATGCCAGTACAAGCCAGGAGGGACACGGGTCCAATAAACATGTGGTGGCTCGCAGTCGCCCACGTAACCTGTCCATATCTTCGGAAGTAACGGAGTCAAACTCCTCCCAAACAAGATCTCTCTCGTGGCATCCCACTGGACCAAGAATGGGGGCTAGCTCATTCTGTATCTGAGCGGTTTTCTCCTGCAGAAAAGTCACAAATTCCTCTGCTCTACCCTGTAGTGGGGCTTCCCGCTCCCTCTGTTGAAGGAGGGAGCGGGTCACCCTAAACAGGGCGGCAGGGCGGTTTTCTGCGGATGCTATGAGAGTAGCACAATGATGACGTTTGGCCACTCTCAGCGCCACAATGTAAGTCCGTAAATGGGCTCTTACCTGTGTCCGGTCAGATTCAGAACGGCTAGCCCTCCATCTTCTCTCTAGGCATCTCTTGCGGCGCTTCATCACCCGCAGCTCCTCAGTGAACCAAGGAGCTAGGGTGGTTCGCTGCCGCAAGAGAGGCCGCAAGGGCGCGACCTGATCCAAGGCTCCCACGGCAGCAGAGTTCCATGCGGCCGTGAGGTCCTCCATCGGGGCGCGGGTCAGGGATACAGGAAATGGCCCAAGCGCTGTCTGGAACCCATCCGGGTCCATCAAGCGCCTGGGGCGGTACCAGATTGGTAACTCTGGTTCCGCCTCCCCGCGGAGGGGAGCAGCGGTCGGAAAGTCGAGCCGGAGAAGTGAGTGGTCTGACCATGACAAGGGTGTGATGACTATATCCCCTATACCCAGATCACTCTTCCATTGGCCTGAGACAAAGATGAGGTCCGGCGTATGTCCACCCTCGTGGGTGGGGCCCTGAATTACTTGGGTCAGGTCCATGGCCGTCATGGAAGCCATGAACTCCCGAGCTGCCCCGGATGATTCGCCCAACGATGGCAGATTAAAGTCCCCCATGACTAAAAGTCTGGGGGTCTCCACTGCCACCGTAGCGATCACCTCCAGGAGCTTGGGCAGGGCTGCTGCTACATAGCGGGGAGCCAGGTATACAACCAGCAAGCCCAACTGCCTCCCTAGGCCCCACTTCACGCAGAGGGACTCACAGACGGTAGTCTGAGGCACAATGGTCTCTCTCGGCTCAAGGCCTTCCTTAATAATGACCGCTACCCCACCACCCCTGCCTAGGGCCCGCAGCTGATGAAATGCGCGGTAACCTGGCGGGCACATTTCAACGAGGGGAAGTCCTCCCTCGTGGCCCAGCCAGGTTTCCGCAATTCCTACCAGGTCCGGCTCCCCCTCTGACACAAGGTCATGAACGAGGGGGGCTTTGTTGACCACGGACCTGGCGTTGCAGAACATCAGCCGCAGGCCCTGGCTCTGTATTCCCTGACCACCTAGCCTGCGGGGGTTGCGGCACCCAACCGTTTGTAGCCAACGGCTACGTGCCACCAACCGGGAGGATGGAATTTGTCTCCCCTCGGCCCTGCCCCTCCCCACAACCGTCTGAATTGGCGCGCCCTCCGGTAAAACGACTAATGGTCCCCCCCTCAAATCTGAACCTACCGTCTCCTCCCGTCGGCTGCCGGTCCGGCCCCTTTCCTGTTGTTCTGTGGTCTCTATCTGTCTATACCCATCCCCCCCTTGGAGCCCCCTAAAATAGACAATAATTTAGTAATTAAAAATCCCCTAAGGCCACGCTTCGCCCGTCTCTCCTGATTAACATATCCCTCATAAAAGTTAGCGCAGTCTTAGAATAACATCCAAAGAAGTTATGCATTCTAGTTTATTTAATTAATCATTTATAATACATTTGAAATTTTGCATATAAACATGGATTGTATTGAAAGGTCAGCAATGGTGTTTTTTAAACTTAATTTATGTTTCATATTTTTTTAGTTCTTAAAGGTTCTAATTGACTTCACAAGTCAATTGAGATAAAGATTTGAACATAGGTAAAAATGTTGCTCAAAATAAGAATCCATCAAATTCGTTGCATTTGGGGGGGGGTAAGGAAACTCGTCAGCCTTCTTTGTTCTAGAGAATCCCATTTGCATCCTATTTGAGTTAATTTGCATTAACTCAGTAGTTAATTTTAATCTTACTGTATTAAAGATTGCCTATTCATATTCCTCTTCCAAATGTAACATTTACTCCCTCACTTCTATGGATATATAAGAGGAACACTGGGGAACAAATTTATGAAGAGAGAAATCAAAGCAGCTTCTTCTAAGGCAACTATTGTTCAATAGACACAGTCTGGTAATAGGATGTGGGAGAATACAAGAATAGAGAAACCCATATTTATAATTGCATAATAATTATAATCGCACTGGTATATGTCTATAACTCTTAATCATATATCTGGGCAATAGAAGGATAGGAAAAAGCATGTATTTTCATGTTTTTCTCTAATCCACATCACTTTCTCATGGAAAGACTTAGATTAAGCTTTTTCTAACTGACTTTGAGTTATTTAAAGAAGTCATAATGAAAACCATGACAACTTCCTCTTCTCAAACCTGTAGGTATTTTCATGATTCTCATAAATCCTAATGGTACAACCAGTTCACATAATGAACATTTGCATTATAGCATAATGGGTACATCCAGTAGTGACTATACAGTGTATATATCCGTCATATGTTCCTATTCTCTAATGCTAGGATGGACATTTCTGCTCAGAGACAAATTTCCTTAAGACAAACTGGGTCAGTCTGGCTTGAGGGAACTTGTCTCTGAATGTTTAGAGGCATGAATTTGCCCTTTATCTGTTATGCATTTACATGGGGAAATAGAAATCATATAAACATAGCTACACAAATTGATGATATTTTTAGATATCTACTCAAAGTTGCTGAAAGCTAAACATTTATGTAGAAATGACTTTATAATACTGGATGATGGCTTAAAGTAAATATGACTGCATTCCTATTTATGTAGTTTATTTTAATCTGATGTCATATAATCTGTCAAGTATAACTACATATTTAGCAAAAAAAGACTCAGACCTGACTGAGCGCTCCCTGACTAGAAAGGCAGCATGTAAATCAAAAGAATACTAACAATAATAAAATTGGGCTATACCACAGAATTTTTCAAACTTGGTAACTTGGCAAGTGTGGACTTCAATTCTCAAGATTTCAGAAACAAAAAATATCTCCATTCACATGACAGACTTATACATGAGTTACTTCATTATCCCAAGTATCAGGCTGAGTTTGCATGATATGCTGAACTATAACCACGCAGGATCTAAATGACAATTGGATGGGTTTTGGTATATTATACAAACTCAGGTAGTAGCTGTCAAAACCTGGAAGAATCAAAACCAAAAAAAATCTCCACAAAGGCCTTACACTGCAATTGAGGGGAAATATTAATAAATTTATATTCATTTGGAAGCCTTTGAGATAAAACATAATCGAGATTTGTACTTAACTTTTTTTTACTTCTTAGTAAATAAAGTAAACCATGCAAAATCTAATATAAGCTAATATAGGCATTATTTTAAACAGTTTAATGATTTATATTTCTCAGTATTTCAATTCTACATGAAAGATTAGTAATAACAATCTTTAACATAGTTTTGGATTAAAATACATGAAACAAAATGGCAAGTGAATGGGACAATTAAGGACAAATGTTGTTTGATATTTCTATGCAGAAAAGCTTAGGAAAAGGAATAAGTGGATTTGCTTGCCTTGGCTAATCTGTCAACAAATCTTACCACTAGGAAAACATCTACCAAATATTTGTCTTACTATGGAATGGGAATAGATGGCTAAACCTTAAATTTCCATCATATGTCAAAATTCAATCCAGGCATTGCAGAAGCCCTTAACTCTTGAGCCCCAAACTGGAAGAAGCAGACTAGGAAGAATCAAAATTCCTACATCTCCAATCCTACATAACCATCCATTTAAATAGGGATGTGATGAGAGTTGGGCCTCCTGCCATTTTCTCCCAATAGGTAGCAATCCACTTGAAAGAGCTGAGGGCTCTTTGAATGCTGCAGGGGAAAGACCCATCTCTTTGAATATGTTAGTCTCCTCTAGCTTAGAGTTATGGGTGCACATTGTAATGATAGCTGCTATTATATTAATAGGTCATATGGATAGAAGGTTGCACCATTTACCGTATTTATTCGAGTATAACGCGCACATGTATAACGCGCACCCCCTAATTTTCGATTAAAAATCGGTATAAAATTTTGTTTCACTTTTTCTCGGCTCAGACCAAGCATTGTAAGTGACAAACGTTGTTGAACACGTGCAGCCATGATAAAAATTGTTTATAACGCGCACCCTCGTTTATAACGCGCACCCTCGTTTATAACGCGCACCCAAACTTTGAGTTCTTTTTTTGGTAGAAAATTTTGCGCGTTATACTCGAATAAATACGGTACATTCCCATAAGCTTCTTTACAACTGATGGGATGGGATGTAGGTAGTGTTGTGCACTATGAAATAGTCTTGAATGAATTTAATCTGTGAAGTCAAGTGTTTTTTAATATGTTTAGCGCTCTTCTGCAACTGCATTAAATTTATGTTTAAAAGAAGAACAAATAACAGCTAACAGGTATAGGGTTACATGGTAAGTGGGGGGAAATTAACATCTCAGGCCTGTCAGTTATTAGGCAAGTTTCTTTTGAATGTGGATTCAGTGCTAAGCTTGTATTTGAAAAAATTATAACAACTGTTTGTTTGTGTATGTATGTGTGTGTCCTAAAGTGGCAGAAAGAAAGCTAATCCTCACTTGCTTCAATGCTCAGTTCCCTACTAGCATTATTGATCAGCATCTTCAAGACTGGCTCAGAAAGTTTGCAAGTAAAGAAGGAAATTATTTTTAAAAACCTTGTCTGCCCCATTGCCCTAGGGAGACAGTATCCAGAGATTAGAAGAGACAAGGCATGCCTACGCTGAACTAAAATGGGCAATTGAATCTGGGCTAACCAACTTCTAAGAGTCAACTCATTGTACCACCAGTCAAAAAATCAGTGAAATATGCCAGATTGTACACATAGTAAAAGTTGTTGTGGCTTGCATAGTTAAACAGAAAAGTGCTATTTTAAAACCACAATGTATACAACCTGGACTAGGTTTCGTTGAAAGTGATATCATCAGAACATGTCATAAATAGTAAATTGTTGGACTTTGTGCTATGGTCAGATGAAATTGAGGGTCAAATTTATACAATGTGCCAATCCAAAATAAAATAAATCATATTATGGCTTAAAAAATGAATGAATCAAGTCAGTAAGGATGCTTCCAGATTGCTTCTAATCCTACCAATCAAAAAAGATTGCTTCAATATTTCTCTCTCTAGAAGATCACAGATGAAGAATGACAGCATTTGGGAACAGATGTTTTTGTTGCAAACTGTTTATGTCTCTGGAAGTGGAATGGCATGTAACTAAAATCAACAGATAATACAAGGAACAATAAAAACTTCTTTCTAAAAGGATGTCAACTTTCCAGAGTGAGGTGAAGTGATTGCACTTGAAATGCATCTCCAAAATGGAACTTGAAAGTAATTTAGTTGCGTGTATGCCTGTATCCCTGACATAGCTGAAACTATGTATTAGATCAGTAATCTTTTACACAGAAATAAAACTCAGGGAGCATTTACCAGAGAACCTTCGAGACTATAAGGACCCAAGATAAGAGAAATCTTGTAAGTTTCCCTGCTTTTCATTGTATCTGCATTAACGTTTTGAACATTTTTTTCTCTCCAGTGAAATTAGCAGTCCAGTGACCAGGTGCATAAGGTAAAATGGAAAATATCTGAATAGTTGGGGGGGGGGCTTATTTCTTACTATAGTAATTTTAATCCCTTGATCAAAAATGCACCTGATGATTTCAAACCTTGAAGTGTACTTTGGATGGAACCCTGCTCTCAACACGCTTGGCCATATGCTCCCCCTTCCCCTTTCTCCCTAAAGGATATGGATCTGGTATTGAAATGCAGGTGGCAAAAATAGGAGTGCTAGAGATCCTAAGTATAACCGTAGGTACACTAACAAGCCAATTAAAATCAATCAACATTAAGTTAAGAGTAAACATGTGGAAATCATAGAGTTAGATTCCCTTTGTGTGACTCCTTACAGCCCTGGCAGCTTCTATGGCAGGGATGAAATAACAATTCTGTTTGTACTTCCCAAATCTAAAAGTCCTGGGATTTTCCATCAGGTTCTCATCCAAGTAGTAACAAAATCCAGCCCTATCAAATTGTTTTATCAACCAGAGCAATTAGGCTGCAAATATTACAGGCCATCAAAACTTCTACAGTGACATTTCTTCAGAGAATAGGCTTTCATAAACAAGTGTTTCTCAATCTCAGGAACATTAACCTGTAAATTGCAACTCCCAGAATTCCCCACTTAATATGTTGGTGAAGAAATTCTGGTAGTTGAAGTCCACACACCTTAATATTTCCAATGCTGGCAACATGGGTTTAGGCAAAAATGATGTTGAGCTTGAAAATAAACTGAAAATAGGTTAAAGTCTTTTCCATTTACTGAAACTTCAACCACCAAAGGGCGGTCGGACACACACCGGCCTTGCTTTTCTGTCAGGCCGCTTATACTGTATTCTGCCCCATTTTTCACCCAACGAAATGCAAGGCGAAGCTCGACGCCGCTCCACCTGGGGCAGGCTAAGGCGGGAGGCGGAGTTGCATTGGCGCTCAGAGGCCCCCTTTCGCGGCCGCGATACTAAATCTGCGGTGGGAGGCGGAGGAGCTGCCAATCCTCTGCTCTGACGCTTTCGGTAAGAGCGAAACTAAGCGGGCGACTAACAGGAGACGCGGCCTTCTCCCGAACTAGCAGCGAGGCCTCGGGAACGTCCCGAAGAAGAACAGCCCACGATTTAGGTCGCCGAGCCGCAGACCTGCCCCTTCTTTTTCTTCTTCGCCGCTTGGTAAGGCAATGACACCCCCGAAGTCCTCGGAGCGAGGCCTTGTGTTATTGGCGTAAATGAAATGGTCGGGTCAGGACAGGCGAGCGCTTTCGATGCCGCACAAGCAAGTTGTGTTTCGAAGTAACTGCTGGATTTTGCTACAGACTTCCCTTTTCTGAGCCTTTTGACTAGAGAATGCTTAGTCCGAATTAATGAAATTACTAAATCCTGGATTTGCAAATTGTCACCCTATATTAACTAAGTTGTAATTTATAAATTAGATAATCAAAACGTCTTATGTGTATTCGAGGGATCTATCAAATGTATCATTGGAATTCTTGCTATATCACAAAAAGGGCAGATAATTAATATTAATAATTTTGCTCACTGTTCTCCAATGAGTAAGGAAAGTTTCCTCGTATTAATAACTCATATTGAATACTTTGGGGGGGGGGGGTCTTCCAATCAGTTTTAACTCTTGGCAGATGCCTGAACTAAGCCCAACAATGTTCTTGGGAAAATTTTAGAAGTGACTTTTCATTACTTACTGCCTTGGGCAGAAAGACAGTGACTGGCTCAATGTCACCCAATTGGCTTTGTGCCCAAGGTAATATTGAAATATCCTGTAGTTTTCCAGGTGCTAGCCTTAGCCACTACATCAAACTATCTCTCTTTTGATTTACAAGTGGTGACATTCAGATCAACTTTTGCAGAAAAAAGTTGGCAGAGAAAAGTGAGTTGCAAGAGTAAGTGGCAGCAAAGAGATACAGGACACTTCGTAAATGTCTTGCAATCGTTGTCCACTATGTTCAAAAAATCCAGATCACTCAAATATACATCCTTCCCTATATGTTTATTTTAAGAGCATAGGATACTTTTGGCTAACTATTAAGGCAATAATTATAGATGCCTTTGTGGGGTACTTGATGTTCTCCATGATGTTTTCTTGCAGATGTTTCATTGCCCAAACTAGGTAACATCATCAGTGATCACTCACAAGTTTACAAAGTGATTTTGTGAATATATTATTTTCTACTTGAATGAGTCTATATCTTCTACACTTAATAACAACTCTTAATATGAACCTAGTCAGGCAGTGGGGTCTGCAAGGTTGGGATCAAAAAAAGCAAGATGGCAGATACAGTATCTGCGTCTTGACTTTTTTACTCTCCTTTCATATAAACATTGCTATGGACAAGAATATATTTCAGTTTCCAGTTGTTATGTGGCTAGGGACAAATGGATCTCCAGTCCAATAAAACATATTTTTGGATATTTATCCTTGTCTTTCCTATTTAAACTTTTTAAAAAATTAATTCTGCACGATCACCGTTTCAGTTATTACATCTTACATATATTCACAATTGGTGATCACCCTAATGTCAGTTTTCTGAATTACTACTTGTATTGGTAATTGGTTTATTATTTCAATGTTTCAATCATTGACTCATTCTTGCAAACCTGTGTCTATCAGTTACTTCTTAATGCTTGAGAGATTTGTACTGAATAATATTTTTTTATAAGTCCGAAGGATAGGGATAAAATAGCAAGATGGTATATACCGCATCTGCCATCTTGCCCTTTTTGACAGCTTCAAGGGAGGATTCTAAGGCAACAGATGGATTTTCATCAGTTCACTGTTGATGAAACTCACTGTTGTCCTGTGAGAATGAGATGGTAAGTGGCTCTCCCCACTTAATTGTTATTGTACGGTGATGCTAAGTAATAGTAAGAGAGTGTTAGATGGCTCACCCTTTGAGGATAACAGCTCTAACCCTTTGCTGACATCTAATGGTTATCCAGAATTTGGCAGCTGAGATGTAGTGAACTACTGGGTAAAATGGCAGGCTGTTTAATATATCAATGAGAAATGAAGAATATATTACGTTTTACAGAACTGTTAAAAATCTAGAGGGAATGAGAAATGATTTACACATAATTCAATGATATAAGCACATTGGTAAATTGCCATTTGGCAAATTATCTGTATTGATCTTCTGCTTCTTACATATTATTTTTTTCTGCTGCATTGCTTCTTTTCTGACTCATTCATTGCATTTTCTTTCTGCTACTACTATGTAATATGGCTGTCTTGGTTTGTGATAGAATTTGATGAGAGAGAGAGAAGGAGAGAGAGAGAGAGAAAGGACTACTGGGCTACCAGATCTAAGCTGAAGGAAATGGTATGACCACAATATATATTCTTTGCTATATAGGTATTATTCAGTCCAAATCTAGTATTATTAGTGAAGTCTTTACAGCTCTAATATATGAAAGTGAATGATCGTGTAAGAAAAGAGAAATTCAGGCAGGCAGCTTTTATCATAGGAAATGTTTAGATAGGTATATTGGCAGTGAGGGCCGAGCCAAGATGGTAACCGTGCAGTAGCTTCCCTGCTGAGCTCCTTATGGTATTTTATTTTATTTATTTTTATAAATAGCTTATATTAGTTGTGGAACTCCTAGAAGGTAAGCAAGGGAGGGAAGGAAACTGTTTAAATAGGCTGGTGGATCAATTTTTTATTTTTATTTATTAAATTTATACCCCGCCCTTCTCCTTGTTAGGACCCAGGGCGGCGCACAGGGATGTTAAAATACATACAAAATATATAAAATATATGAATTTAAAATACTTATTCTAATAAATAAATAAACCCTGCGCTAAAAACCAAATTAAAATCCCAAGTTTAAAAACTATCTAATAGTCAGTATGGAGGTTACGCTAGACCGGCTAGATGAAATAGGTGTGTCTTCAGACACTTGCGGAAGAGGCGGAGGTCGGAGATGGTGCGGAGTTCAGGGGGTAAATCGTTCCAGAGGGCTGGGCCCGCCACAGAGAAGGCTCTCCCCCTGGGTGTCGCCAGTCGGCATTGTCCAGCCGACGGCACCCTGAGGAGGCCCTCTCTGTGGGAGCGTATCGATCTGAGGGATGTATGGGGCAGGAGGCGGTCTCGCATATAACTAGGCCCCGAGCCATGGAGCGCTTTAAAGATGGTCATTAAAACCTTGAAGCGCACCCGAAAGACCACAGGAAGCCAGTGCAGCTCGCGCAGGATAGGTGTTATATGGGAGTGTCTAGGCGCTCCCGTAATCACCCGTGCGGCTGCGTTCTGGACTAGCTGCAGCTTTCGGGTGCACCTCAAGGGGAGCCCCATGTAGAGAGCATTACAGTAGTCGAGTCGAGAGGTGACGAGTGCTTGAGTGACTGTGCGTAAGGCACCCCGGTCCAGTAAGGGGCGCAGTTGGCGCATCAGGCGAACCTGATGAAATGCCCCCCTGGCCACGGCTGCCACATGATCTTCTATAGACAGCCGGGAATCCAGGAGGACACCCAAATTGCGCGCCCTCTCCACGGGGGCCGGTGTTTCGCCCCCAATGGCCAGAGTTGGAATAATCTGGCTGAACCGGGGCGCCGGAAGCCACAGCCACTCAGTCTTGGACGGGTTGAGCTTGAGTTTGTTACCACCCATCCAGATCCGTACGGCTTCCAAGCACCGGGACATAACCTCGACGGCATCGTTGGGGTGGTCTGGGGTGAATATGTACAACTGAGTGTCATCAGCGTACAGATGATATCCCACCCCAAAACCACGGATGATCTCACCCAGCGGCTTCATATATGTGTTGAATAGGAGGGGCGAGAGGACCGACCCCTGAGGAACCCCACATATGAGGGGTCTCGAGGCCGACCTCTGCCCCCCTGTCAACACATATTGCGACCGACCAGAGAGGTAGGATGAGAACCACCGCAGAACTGTGCCTCCCAGCCCCAACCCCCCCAGTCGGCGTAATAGGATACCATGGTCGATGGTATCAAAAGCCGCTGAGAGGTCTAATAGGACTAGGATAGAGGAATATCCTCTATCCCGCGCCCTCCAGAGATCATCAACCAACGCGACCAATGCCGTCTCGGTGCTGTGCCCGGGTCGGAAGCCGGACTGGCGCGGGTCTAGATAATCAACTTCCTCCAAGTGTCGCGGAAACTGTTGAGCCACCACACTCTCAACAACCTTCACTAGAAAGTGGAGGTTGGAGACGGGACGATAGTTCTCTAATAATGCTGGATCCAGGGACGGCTTCTTGAGGAGGGGCCTTACTACCGCCTCTTTCAAGACGGCAGGCAAGGACCCCTCACTCAAAGATGCGTTGACAATGCCCTGGAGCCAGCCTCGTGTCGTCTCCCAGGATGCCAGTACAAGCCAGGAGGGACACGGGTCCAATAAACATGTGGTAGCCCTAAGTCTCTTTGACAACTTGTCCATATCCTCGGTGGTAACAAAATCAAACTCCTCCCAAGATGGTGTCACAAGAACAGCCTCGGCCCGCTCGACTGGGCCACTGTCGATGGAGGGTAGCTCGTTCCGAATCCGAGTGATTTTCTCCTGCAGATAAATCCCAAATTCCTCTGCTCGACCCTGTAGAGGGGCTTCCCGCGGCCTCTGTTGAAGGAGGGAGCGGGTCACCCCAAACAGGGCGGCAGGGCGGTTATCTGCGGATGCAATAAGAGTGGCACAATACTTACGTTTGGCCACTCTTATCGCCACTAAGTAAGTCCTAATATGGTCTCTCACTAGTGTTCGGTCGGCTTCGGAGCGAGAAGATCTCCATCTGCTCTCTAGGCGTCTCTTGTGGCGCTTCATCCCCCTAAGCCCCTCGGTAAACCAAGGAGCCCAGGTGGTTCGTCGCCGCAAGAGAGGCCGCAAGGGCGCGACTCGGTCCAAGGCCCCCGTGGCCGCACTTAACCATGCGGCCACTAGGTCCTCAGTCGAGTCGCGGGGCAAGTCCACAGGAATTGGCCCAAGCTCCCTTTGGAACCTTATCGGGTCCATCAGGAGCCTGGGGCGGAACCATATAGGAATGTCTGGTTCCGCCTCCCCGCAGTGAGGTGCGGCGATCGGAAAGTCGAGCCGAAGGAGAGCGTGATCTGTCCATGACAGGGGTGTGATGACTAGATCCCCTATTCCCAGATCACTACTCCACTGTCCCGAGACGAAGATTAGATCCAGGGTGTGTCCGCCCTCGTGGGTAGGGCCTACAACTACTTGGGTCAGGTCCATGGCTGTCATGGAAGCCATGGAAGCCATGAACTCCCGAGCTAACCCAGAGGTTTCGCCTGCTGACGGCAGGTTAAAGTCCCCCATGACTAACAGTCTGGGGGTCTCCAGCGCCGCCTCGGCTATCACCTCTAGGAGCTCGGGCAGGGCTGTTGTTGTATAGCGAGGAGCCAGGTATACAACTAACACGCCCAACTGCCTCCCTAGGCCCCACTTCACAAGGAGGGACTCGCACCCGGTCGTCTGAGGGATCGTGGTCTCCTTTGGCTCAAGACCTTCCCTAACCATAATCGCCACCCCCCACCCCTCCCTAGGGCCCTAGGCTGATGGAAGGCTCGGTATCCTGGTGGGCACATTTCTACGAGTGGATGTCCTCCCTCGTGGCCCAACCAGATTTCCGTAATACCTACCAGGTCCGGGTCCCCCTCTGACACAAGGTCATGGATGAGGGGGGCTTTTTGCACCACGGACCTGGCGTTGCATAGCATCAGCCTAGGGCCCCGGGTCTGTGGTTCTTGCCCACCTAGTCTGCGATGGGAGCATGGGAGGTCGGAGTTCGTGACCGCCTGTAACCAGCGGCCACGGTCCTCCAACCGATGTCCATCCCATCTCCCACTGCCCCTGCCTCTCCCCAAGACCGAATTGATGGAGAATACCTCAGTGGCAACGACCCCCCCTTCCCCCCCCCTCCGTTTCTCTACTTCCGCCGGCCGGCCTTATAATTTGGCGTCCCCCCACCTGACTATCCCCTCCCTCCTCCCTGGAACCCCCTAAAATCCGAATTAAAAAATTAAAAAGAAACCCCCTGAGCTTGCGCTTCGCCCACCTCTCAGGAGCAATAAGTCCATCCTCGAGGTGGGCCCGAGTTAAACTAGGGGGCCAAGCCTGCGAGAGGGCAGAATCTCGCAGGCAAAGGAGGTCACGCCTCGAATACATTTCTAGGGGAACACAAAGGCTGCATACACCAGGGGAACGTAATTGCAAGTTAATGTTAGTTAGTTAGTTAGTTAGTTAGTTAGAAAGAGTCCAGATAAAGTGCAGGTGTAAAGTGGCAGTGTACAGTGCAAATAATAGGAGGTGGTAAATCCATAGGGGTAGGAGGGGTAAAGTCAGATAGTCCAAAAGAAAGTCCGGCAGATGGGAAAGATCGCAGTTCAGCCCCTTTAAAGGGCCCCATCCATCTGCCCTCTTCAGCCACACAGGCCTCAGTCTGCATTTAGTGCCGTGCAGCTAGATGGTCCACTGCACAGCCTGATGGTAAATGCTGCCATGTGCAGGCTTGGCTTACCTCCTCCAGTCCAATGCACTCACTCCCAGTCCTCCTCGGCCAAAGTTCCACCACTCCACGATCCGGCTGCTTGGCTGCTTGGCCTCCTCTCCTTCCATTCGCTCCTTCACTCCTTCCTTCCGCTTCTGTTTCCACTCCATTCCTTCTTTCTCCTTCTCCTTCTCCTTTCTCTTTCCAAACTCTCCTCTCCTTCTTTCCTTCTTCCTTTCTCCTTCTTTCACCTTTCCATCCCCTCTCCTCACGTTTCCTCTCTTCCAGTCTCTCCTCTCACATCCTTTCTCCTTCCTCTCACCTCCTCTCTCCGTTCCAGCGTCTCTATCCACAGCCGTTGTTCTCAGCCGCTCCAGCCCCGGATCAGGTAGGGAACACTCGGGTCGGGGTCGGATGTAGGCTGCACGATCTACCATCCACTCGTGCAGCCCGATGGAAAATCCTCCCTTCCGCCTGGCCGTTCGCTTGCCTCCAGCGTCCCGGCTTCACAGGCCTACCTCCTCCTACTTCCTGGCAAGCCGGGGACGCGCTAGGCCGAACAGGCCGATTCGGGCCTTCTCCTCGCTCTTCGCCTCGCCGTCACACACTCGGCCCACCCTCCGTCTCCAAAACGGCCCGGTGTGACGGCTGGCATGTAGCCTTGCTGGGCCAGCCCTCGAAGATGGTCAGTGAGGGCTGGCGACATTCCCCTGGGGCAAAACAGCCCCCGGCCCCCGGCCTGCCTTCAGAATCGGACCTCCATTCCGCGCATGCGCAAACCTCTTCGGTATGCCAATGTATTTGGCAGCTGGCAGAAGAAGATGGGTGCGTGGGTCTATCCATTTTGTCTTGCTTCCTGTATAAAACCATTCATTTAAGGTTTTCTATCTTAAAAACCCATACAATCAAAATGTTTAAAGTTTTATTTCTCATCTGATCTTATATGCTTCTGGCAGAATGTTTAGGAAAGATAGCTTATGTTACTTATAAAAAATATATTGTATTTCATAAATAAGTCTATGGAATGCTATAGTAAGTGATTCGTAATGGGAAAAGGAGCTTCAGATAAATGGGAGTTCCTAAGAAAGGAAATACTATAAGTAAAGTAAAGTACTGATAGCAAAGGAAGTACTGCTTTATATAATTTCACTATTTTTTTCAATCTAAGCAACTTTAAGATGTATGGATTTCAACACCTAAAAATTCTTCAGTCATAGTGGGTGGAGAATTCTGGGAACTGAAGTCCACACATCTTAAAGTTGTTGAGACTGAGAAATACTACACTATTTCCTCATTAGCTTTTAATTGGTTTTGAGGAAAAAGATGTTGAATCTTTGGGAAGTACAGACTCAGACTAGATCACTTAAGTTGGATCTACTGTGGTAGAGAAACCCTTGAGTCATTCAACTAGTGCTCTGGACAGGGCTTTACTGTCTGTATAAATTAGGGGACTGGAGGCTAAAACATATGAAGAACGGTTGCAGGAACTGGGTATGTCTAGTTTGATAAAGAGAAGGACCAGGGGAGACATGATAGCAGTGTTCCGATATCTCAGAGGGTGCCACAAAGAAGAGGGAGTCAAACTATTCTCCAAGGCACCTGGGGGCAGGACAAGAAGCAATGGGTGGAAACTAATCAAGGAGACAAGCAACTTAGAACTAAGGAGAAATTACCTGGCAGTTAACCTCTGGAACAGCTTGCCTCCAGAAGTTGTGAATGCCCCAACCCTGGAAGTCTTTAAGAAGATGTTAGATAGCCATTTGTCTGAAATGATATAAGGTTCCTGCCCACGCAGGGGGTTGGACTAGAAGACCTACCAGGTCCCTTCCAACTCTGCTATTGTATTGTATTGTATGCTTGTGTGCAGTTTGGCTGTTTTCTTGGACTTTGATTTCTTGCTGGAACAAGTGAAAGATGTTTTATCCAGAAGAACCTTTGGCCATCAGTTAAGTTAATTCCTGACATAGAAATTGCTGAAACTGTAACTCAGGTTAAGTTATGCTACTACAATACACTCAGTATGGGGCTATTCTTTGTGGGTAACCTAGAAACTGTAGCTGACCCAAAATGCAGCTGCTTGCACACTGACCAACTCTAGCTGATTTACCAGAATAACACTGTAAAAGTAGGCTTCTGGGCCAATTTCAAGGTACTGGTTGTAACTTGTGAGATCCTGTATGATTTGGGTCTTTGTTACTTTGGGAGTTGCCTTTTCCAGTTAGAATCTTCTTACACCCCTAAATAATATGACTTGGGGAAAATGCTATGGATACCTTATAATACAGGCATTTAGGTGAACCAAAAAAGCTTTAACTTTAGTGTGATTTTGATATTACAGTATTAATGTTTTCAATATATGCATATTCTGATATGCCTAGAATTGCTTAAGAAGGCATCATACAGTCAGTGAGGCCAGGACTGCTTGCTTTTTTGTTCAACTTCTCTTCCAAAAAAAGTAGCTGTTCCAATGGGAATTTCTAACTACTACAAAACGGCAGTATTGAAGTTTGAAATATTGTCAAGACATGTTTACTTTAAATGAAATTAAGTCTCCAGATCAGAGTAAATTGCTTCATATTGTACTCAAGAAACTAACTGACGGCTGAACAGTTATATATTAAGAAATCATGGATTACTATGAAGTACCAGATGACTGATGGAGCACAAAGATCTCTATCTTTTAAAAGAGGAAAAACAGAATCCAGGCAACTGCAGATCAGTCAGTGTGACATTGATACTTGGCAGGATTCTAGAGTGGATCACAAAGAAATTGTTTCAATGTGCTTATCAATCAGTATGGCAGCTACCAATGCACAATATGGATTTGTCAAAAATATGTCTAGACCAGGGGTGTCAAATCAAGGTGCTGGAACTGGTCCACAGGGTACTTAGATCTGGTCCATGGGCTGCCCTGGTAACAGTGAAGGACCCACCCTTCGCTGGCCGAGGTGTCTCTGCCAACAAAAATGGAGGTCTGCAGGGCCATGAGCGCTCAGGCCACTACAAGCCCCCTGACACAAGTTATCTCAAACTGGCCACACCCACTCTCACCCTGTCCACCTGGTCCCCCAAGGTCAAGCACAACCCTGATATGGCCCTCAATTAAATTGCATTTGACACCTCTGATCTAGACTAACCTTATTTCATTTTCACAATCAGAAATATCATTATTAGAAACTTTGCATTAAATAGATGTTAAAAATCATAAGAGTAATCACCATAGTTAAGAACCTAGGGTGTAATGGCTAAGGCTAGAAACCAGGAGTTTAGTTCTAGTCCTACTTTGGGCACAAAAGTCAATCATAGACCAAATACTCTTTCTCAGCCCCAGGAAGGAAATCTTATCAAGAAAACTAGAGGGACTTGTTCAAGCAGTCAAAAAGAATCAATGCTGGCTCAAATAAATTAAGTAAATTATTCATCATACTAAAGCAAGTGTTCCCTGAGTACGACAAAATTCAGTCCTGAGTCCCTGCAGTTCAGTAATTATTATTAATGACTTAGATGGAAGGAATCTAAGAACACTTAACAAGGTAGAAATGACCCCAAAATGGACAAGATAGCTATTATCATAAAAAAAGAAATACAATTGAAAATGATATCACAAGGTTAAGAAATAACAGATTGAAATGTAATAGACAAATGCAATGTTCTTCGCTTAAGAATGAAAGCACTCTTTAATTATTTGAAAGGATGTCATAAAACTATTCTGTTTTGTTGAAGAGGGCAAGTCATGGAATAGTGAATTTAAGTTAGGGGAAGGCAGATTCTTATTAAATGTAAGACTATTTTTTGCTAACACTAACAGCAATTTGACAGTGAAACTGATTCCCTAGCTATATTCTCCCCTTCAGAGGATATATTCAAGCAGAGACTAGATCACCATCTGTTGGAGATGCTTCAATTAGAATCGTGCAGTGAAAATTGGACTTTAAGCTCTGAAATTCCAGATGTAGATTTAAACAATAATTTGAGATGGATTGGTTAAACATCACAATGATATATTGCTTTTTTTTCTTTAGTTACTAAAGTGAATATATATGTGTGTGTGTGTGTGTGTGTGTGTGTGTGTGTGTGTGTTAGATTTTTAAGGGATGATTAATAATTAAGAGACCAGGATGGATCCATTTCGGGCTCCTTAGCCCTCTTCAGCTGGCCATACTCCCCTACAGGGATTTGAACCGGTGCTCTTCAGCATTTGAGGCATGTCTCTCTATGCCTTGAGCTAACCAGCTTCCCTGATTACATCATCCTTTTTACAGGACTTTATTGATGAGCGAATATTTTTTACAGCTCCTGTTTGTTAGGTCTTTTTTAAGGGAGGAGACAAACTTGTCATCCTTCTCTGCCCTTCGACTCAACCTAGAGATCATCCAGACAGAGACCTATTAAGATTGCTGCTGTCTTTTTTAGATATGTGTTAGATTTTTAATGGATGATTAATAATTAATTAAGAGACCAGGATGGATCCATTTCGGGCTCCTTAGCCCTCTCCAGCTGAAGAGGGATAAGGAGCCCGAAATGGATCCATCCTGGTCTCTTAATTAATTATTAATCATCCCTTAAATATATATATAGGCATTGCTGGCTTCGGGGATTTTCCCGTGTATATAGCATGGAGATGTTATTGCAACGTTTCGACAAGATCTCACTTGTCATCATCAGGCAGGCTTCTGTCTGTGAAGCCTGCCTGATGATGACAAGTGAGATCTTGTCGAAACGTTGCAATAACATCTCCATGCTATATACACGGGAAAATCCCCGAAGCCAGCAATGCCAGCATACCTACACCTGTGAAAATCTACGAAAACAAATATATATATTCTCAGTGTGAATCAAGTGTTCATGAATTGTGGACAGCTATTGAGAATCATCATTATAAGTCACAGGTGCTGTGGCACGTTGCCATCACATGACCTATCATGATGTTTTTTTCCCTTTGCAGAACTGGGATGGGCATGGCCTGCATGTGACACATCTGCTAACACTGCTATAAGGTGTTGCCTTAGTAATAGTATACATTAGTAATATACACTGTTGGGGAACAGGAGAATATTGGTTATACGTAATGGTCTGGGTTCATGTCTTACAGCCTAACAAAATAGTAGGGAATGGCTTAAAAAGCTGCAACAGCTGCCAAGCATAGCATCTTAATTGATTTAAAATAGATGACTATCTCTCAGTCCTAGAAAAAGTGACATTTGGGGGTTTGACAGCTTTGTTGTAGTATATACATCTAGTTGGTGAATTATGAACAAATTCTGAGTCACCGAAAGATGAATAGTAGCATGATGAATAAAGTTGTTTACCCTTATTAATGATTTGGTGAGTATATAGCCATATGTCAAAAGCAGGTTATGTTTTGAGACCAGCGCTTCCATTTTAGCCAGCATTCATTTTCAGAGTTTCATGAGAGTTGGTGATGCAGATAAATTGAAAAGTTACAGCCCTGACTTCTTGATTGAACACTGTCCTTGTAGATAACATTAGAAAATAAGTGTCATGACTAGACTAGATATATACCATTCTAATTTAAATCTGTATAGAGAACCAGGCATTTAAAATCAGTACCCATGACATCAGATTAAGAACTGTTCTGATGTAACTTTATTCTTTATATCCTATCTTGGCAAAAAAAAAAATATAGAAAAAGATGTTGTAGAATTGGAGATAGTTGGTGATAATATCATATTTTCCATAAGGGCAGACGAAAACAATTTCATTTACAAAAGCAGGAATTCTAGAGCTTCTAATGTTGATGAGGCACACTAGAAATCATCAAAATATGTTTATAAATAAATGTTGGATCCTTTGACATTTTGTAGTTAAAGTATGATACTTGAAAAGAATCAACAATTTTACATTATTACTATTGAATGTAGCAGATTAAATAGTTGTCACCTTCCATTGATTTGTATAGCAGTATTAGAAATACAGAGAAGGTGAATAGTTTGGATAAAAATATGAACAGGAAAAATTTAAATTCTAGGAATAAATAACACATGATTTAATTTAAATGCAGGGTTTTTAGGGTAGGTGGGGGAGACTCCTGGATGCATCATGCTTTACTAAATAATAGAAACAAAAGAGCAGCTCCTTCTTTAAACTTAAAGTTTAATAAAGGAAGTATTTGTTTTCCTTTTTGAAGATATAAATACATTTGCATTAAAATGTAGGTAGTTTCCTTATTTAATTAATTACTTGATTTCTTTATCTCTTCCCTTTTGCTGTTGCACATTTAGTCTGGTTATAGTTTAAAATTCAAAAAATAAAAATAGAATAAGAACGTTTAAAAATCAGGTTAAATTAAGAAAGCAGTAAAATAATGCAAAATATAAATGCCTGGCAAAAGAGGTTTATCTGTCCATATTTTCTGGCCTAGCGGAGAGCATGGGATTGAACACACTACCAAGTAAGTGCTGTCCATAATTTGAGATCAACATAGCATCTGCCCTACATGCAAGGAACGTGGGCCTCATACAGTGTTGAAACCTTCAAAATAGTCTTTCCAGCAGATCTTAGTATCTGAACAGATTTATAAAGGGATAATCTCTTAGTTTAAGATATCTAGGAACTGATGCTATTACCTTACATTGTGTCCTACTGTAATAAGTAAAGATTGTTCAATATAGACATTATGATCCTTGTGCCTTGAACTAATTAGCAACCTGACACATTTTGCACTAATTGCAACTTCTGGACCACTATTGACAAGTCTCAAAATGCATTGCAGTAGTCAAGATGGGATGCAATTGAAAAATTGATAATTGCTCAATCTGACCCACCTCAGAAGCTGTAGATGATATTTCAATTCAGTAAAGCATGAAGCCCCCCCCCCAAAAAAAATCCTTCATGTAAATTTAATCCTGTGTTATGTATTCCTAGGATTTTCCTGAACATGGCCTCCATTTGTGAATGCACTGACAACTGTAATTTCAACATATAAATGTGTCTTTTCAAAAAGAGGTCTGATTTATCAAAAGCAGATTCAACTCATTTCCTCAGTTTAATTTAATGTTTATCAGCACCAAGCTTCTTCGCCATATTTAACTTCAGTTTCATCCAGTCCATTAACAAATTGAGGCAATTTTCAAAGGTACTGATTGCTTTCTTGGAGTTGATGACAATATTGTAATTGTATTACTAAATAGTATTGTCCATCAACAAATTATTTTTGGCTAAATGGTAAAATATTCTCCAACTTTAGATTATAGATATCTTACTACACTTTTGTAAAGGAATATACTAAAATTTTGCAGTGGAGTTTGATTTTGTTCTTTTGAAGATGCTCTGTTCCCTCTTTTTGAAATAATAAATTTAATAAAAATAAAATGAAATAAATTTTATTAAAGAATGAAAATTATGACTGAGGTTGTTTTGTCATTAAATAACTGCTTAATGGAGAGGGATCTAATTTCTAGATTATGGCTCTTTGGAAACTTAGTTACTAGCCAAGACAGCCAGCAATTAGCATCATTCATTCAAAAATTGTATATGTGGATCATTCTTAATTGTAAAAGGACTATAGTAAATGTGTTACATTAACACAATGTTTATCCAGGATTATCTGATTTTTGCCTTGGCTAAGTATAATGCCTGGAATGATGAATTTATGTGATTTTGGGCTGCCACAGGCAAAGTATCAATATGGTTTTCAGTAGGTTAATGTAAAATAAACCATTGCAGTCTATTGGAACTAATGCCCCCTCATTCCACTTTTAATTTTTGCCAAAGTATGACTTCACTTCTCTTATGTTACTTATAAGAATATCATATGCATCGCACAACACTAGAACTAGGGGGCACTCCATGAAACTTTTGGAAGCTAGACCTCAAACAAATAAGAGGAAGTACTTTTTCACCCAGAGGATCACTGGTCTATGGAACTCCCTGCCAGAAGAAGTGGTGACAGCTGTCAGCCTCGACACCTTTAAGAAAGGATTAGACGAGTTCATGGAGAACAATGGTATCCATGGCTATCATTATGGATGCCTAAAGACACTCTCCGGGTTGGAGAGATAGGCAGGATATTTCTCAATGCCATTTGCAGGGAATCATAAGCAGGTGAAGACATCTGCTTGGGAATACCCTGAAGCAAATGGTGAGCCACTATGTGAGACAGAATGCTGGACCAGATGGGCTGTGGCCTGTTCCAGCAAGGCTATTCTTATGTTCTTATGTTCTTATGCATGAAGCCAAATACCAAATGCACAAAGCAGCAGAACCATTTGGCTTCATAATAAACCTGAAAAATAGCCAAGTTATGTTTAATACATTCATTTTAAAAATATTTTTAAATATCAGGAAAATAACTAGACATAGTAGACCACTACATATACCTTGGGCAACAGATATCAATGGAAGGTGGTCCAATAAAGGAAATTGAACGATGTGTTAAATGTGACTGACTGGCGTTTGGCAAGCTTAGAAAAGGTTTAAGAAAATCTGCTATGCCTGAAGAGAAAAGTTTTTAAACAGTATGTGCAGCCTGCTCTAACAGTGAAACATAGACACTAACCTTACAATCGATACAAAAGCTACAAGGGGCACAAAGAGCCATGGAAAAATATGTTCTCGGTATTACAAGACAAGAGAGAAAGACCTGCACATGGATTAGAGAACAAAGGAAAGTATACAACATCATCAAGAGAGTAAAATAATTGAAGTGGAAATGGGCTGGTCTCATAGCAAGAAGAATTGATGGCAGGTGAACTAAGGCAGTCATAAAATGGATCCCACTAATAAAAAATGTCCACGAAAGAGGCCTAAAACAAAATGGAACAACAACATTAACAAATATTGTGGGCCTAATTGACAAAAGAAAGCTCAGGACTGTATTCATTGAAAACATGCAGAAAAGGCCTTCGTTCTGCAATGTGTAGAGATTGGCTAAGATGATGATGATGCTCATTGAAGGAATTGGAATAAGCAAACTGTCACCACCTAATAATTTTATGGCGTAAAATAATGTGCAAATATTAAATTTAATTGTAGCAAACAATACTTTAAGAACTATAGTAAATGTATTGTATAAACACTCTGTTTTAAAGTATTGTTTGCTACAATTAAATTTCAGACTAGAAGAAAATAGCGTGATATTGCAGGAACTTCAGATCAGGCATGTCCAACCCAGTTCCTACGGCCTTCATTTGTCTCTGGACAATCCCACAATGTTGTAATAAAAATAATTAAAAATAAAGGAAGTTGTGTATTTATATACATTAACTGTATTATATATGGGACTCAAAAAATTCCTCTTCACTCAATGCTGGCTCAGACAAATGATTGTATACCCATTTTCTATTAGCATTTCACAGAAAGATTTTTCAGCTGTAAAACCAGTGCGTTCCTTCAAGCAAGTTAAATGACTTTAAGCCACATTGTTTTCAGCTGTGCTGAATAGTTGTAAAAAATTCCAAATATTGAATATCAACTTAGACTAAAGGTATATTATTGCTTCTCTAATTACTGTTTCTGCTGGAAAACTACAATCTATTTGGACCAAACTATTCCAAATTAAATTGCTTTCATGCCACTTTAATTAATTAAAGAGAAATTTAAATAAATAGTTCTAATTAAAGTGATAAATACTTAGTCTAAAAAATCTGTGCATATTTTAAAAAGTGTTGAATGTTCCACCAAAAAGAAAATAAATATAGTGGCCATATATTTTAAAAATCAAATTCTTTATCAGGATAATATGATGTGATCAATTCAATTAGTGTCAGATTTTCATATGCACTTTTATGTTTTTCGGGGGTAGAAAGCAACTTTTTAATAGGAACTGGATTTTTCATTACAAAATGGAATAGTCCATGATTATTTTTTTATCTCTGCAATCTTGAAAAGGCCAAGGTGTTGATACCATTATACATTGTAATAGAGTTCAAGCAGAATATATGTAATCAATTTCTGCTCATCATTTCAAATCAGTATTTTAATATTTTGTATCTGGCTTTATAGCTGGTCCAATTCTTTTTGCCTTTAAAACAGGAGAGTTGAAGTTTTGTTCTTGCAAATGTTGCAGTTTAATATTACCTTTTTTAACAATTTGCAAATATTCTAAAAATATGTGAATAAATTCTAGTATATTTCATTGGACTCAGTAAAATTTGCATCAAAATATTGTATTGTGCTCCTCTTGCCATTTGAGGTCATTATTGCATCTAACTAAAGTAAACCAAATACAAATAAAATGGTCTGAAAGGCAACATTTGTTTGTGCAAGCTCAGGGAAGAAATCACCAGACCCATGAGTATAAAAGTTCTACATACTAGAGATATACTGATATTTTATACTATTTTGTAAATTATCTAAAAAGTTCATTGAGGTACTGAAGGCAAAAATATCTTTCCAAAGAATCAGTGGGTTCAGTCTTTTTCTTCCCTGAAATACAAAGAATGAAACAAAGTTTATATCTGCAACTTAATATTGTCACTCAAAGTAATTTGGATTTAGAATTGTTATTATTTGTATTTTATTGATAATATAATATATTTTAATACACTTTAATATACAAGCTAATAGCATTAAGACATATGTACCAAATCAGAATTTCAATAGAAATTATATATGCAGTTTTTATAATGTAACAAGTACCTAAATTGTATATTGTTTATCATAATGTAACAGATACCTAGTTGTTATTACAACCCTACAAATAGTTGAGTTTCTTCCAACAACATTATAGTATAGGTAGTCTTGAGATATGCCTATAATAAACTCCATCCATTACAATTGCTAATGGTGATCGCCATTAAATAAGACAGCCTTCCTTAACAACTCCTATTCTATGCTGTCTCTGATGTGACATTAAACAAACGTGCAATTTGTTAAGCATTGAGTGCCTCAGGCATGGGGAAAGCCCTTTACGGGCCTAATGCAGACCTAGGTCTAACTGTCCTGGGCCTACCCCCACAACACCCTGAGGTTCACCATGCTTTGTATCCCATTGGTTCCCTGAAGGTCTTTTCCCTCCCCCATTGGTCCTTGAAAACCTTTTGTTCTCTACTGGGTCTCCACAGGCCATTTTGCCCTTCCACTTGGTCCCTGTAGATCATAGTCCTTTCCACCCCACCAGGTCCCACATCCTTTTCCTCACTTACCTTTTCAAGATCTCCAGATATTATACTGGGGAAAGAGAACAACAATGCATCACTGTCTTCTGGAAATGACCATCATTGTTAGCACACCTGAAACTGCTTGCAAGTGCTCCACTGTGTGGCCCAGGAATAAACTCTATTGTTTTGCTGCCTTAACAAGGTCTGCACAATACCGTGCAAGCTGGTAGAAAAATGGAACACTTCATCTGAGGGCTGCATTGTGGCCTCGCAGAAGCCATTATGTAGTTGGGCCAAACTGTCAGCAACTTCCAGGAGGCAGCTATATAATCCAAGGATACGTTGTCTGACTTTGAGGTCTGGAGGTCTTAAAAATGTAAGTGTGAAGTGTGTATACTGAATAAGCCAGGGGTGGGTTGCTACCAGTTTTACTACTGGTTCTCAATCCACATGCAATGGAAATTATTCTGCCCGCATGTGCAGAACTATTTACAGTGAACTGCACATTTTATTTTATTTATTTTTATTTTATCGAATTTGTATACCGTCCTATCTCCCCGAGGGGACTCAGGGCGGTGCATAGAAATATAAAAACATATACAAAACAATACAATATATAACAGTTTAAAATGGAATTAAATTAGGGTCCGTGCTGAGAATTTAAATTAGAAAAGTTTAAAATCAATAAAAAACTTTACCCATTAAAATTAAGCCAGGCTGGCTTCTTGAAATAGATATGTCTTTAATGCCCGGCGGAAGAGGCTTAGGTCCGTGATGGTGCGAAGATCGGGTGGCAGGTCATTCCAGAGGGCAGGCCCCGCCACAGAGAAGGCTCTCCCCCTGGGGACCACCCGTTGGCATTGTCCGGCAGCTGGCACTCTGAGGAGGCCCACTCTCAGGGAGCGGACAGGTCTAAGGGAGGTATGTGGTAGGAGGCGGTCCCGCAAGTAGCCAGGTCCCGTGCCATGGAGCGCTTTAAAGATGGTCACTAGCACCTTGAAGCGCACCCAGAAGGCCACCGGCAGCCAGTGCAGCTCGCGCAGGAGAGGTGTTACGTGGGAGTATCGAGAAACTCCCAGAATCCCCCGCGCGGCCGCATTCTGGACTAGTTGGAGTCTTCAGGTGCACCTCAAGGGGAGCCCCATGTAGAGTGTTGCTGTAGTCCAAGTGGGAGGTGATGAGCGCTTGAGTGACTGTGCGTAAGGCGTCACGATCTAGATAGGGGCGCAACTGGCGAATCAGGTGAAAAGGCCCCCCTGGTCACGGCTGTCACATGGTCATCCAATGACAGCCGAGAATCTAGGAGGATGCCCAGATTGCGAGCCCTATCCGTGGGGGCCAGTGACTCGCCCCGATAGCCAGAGATGGAGCCAGCTGACTATCGTGCTCAGTCACTAGTGACATGCTCAGTCACTAAAATCCAATATGTTTAGGTTTATTGGATTTGTATGTTTATTGGATTTGTATCCCGCCCTATCTCCCCGAAGGGACTCAGGGCGGCACACAGGCAAATATTAAAAACAATACAAAACAATACAAAATACAATATAACTACAATAAAAATATATTAAATTTAAACCCATGCTAAAAACATCTTTAAAACCATCTAAAAACCCTTAATAAAATCCCCACAATTTGTTAATAAATATGGCAGCAACATTAGTGGCGGTGAGGGAACCAGTTCAGGGGCATGTCAGGCCTGACTCACTGCCACATTTCTGCGACCGAGGCCTAAATTCCACTACTGGTTCAGCCGAACCAGGCCAAACCAGCAGCAACCCACCTCTGGAATAAGCCCAAGGCCAGAAGGATCCCAGTAGGGCAAGTTGGGGGGACAGAGGTAGGGGTGTTGCAGCATCCCTGCAATCAGTTGTAAGGGCAAATGGCCATCGGGAGTACTGTAGATGAAACTTCAAAACAGGATTGTGAAATAGCTTTAGGGAGTCTATCATAACTTTGAATGACTTTTAAGAGACCAATCGTATATTGAGAACTATTGGTAATTCTAGCTAATCCAATCTCTGAATTATTCTGATGATATATACTGTTCATATTCAGAACAAAGATGTTTATATTGTTATATTATCTTGAGAAACAATTCTGATGGAAATATTCTGTATATGGATAGAAAGATGCTTGTTTGAAAATAAAAATCACATTACTTAAACTTCACTATCCTAATGTTTTATAGATTGAGATTATATTAATTAGTGATTCTGAAAACTACTGTATACACCATTAACTTTCCACAGGTCACATTTAAAGTTATTTGGCTTAAGTGACAAATTCTAAATGAAAATTATTCTGTTTGATTCAGTAGCAGTTTGATCTTTCTTTGCCTTTCCCTCAACTCCGTTTGTACTGGTGTGTAGAAATAAAAAATAAAATTAACATAAGACAATTTAGTGCTGATTTGCTAAAAGTATTTTGAAATACTGCAATTTAGTTTTATCTCATCTTGAGGATGTACAAAATTAATTTGGCATAACTTGATGGACCAGTCTACTTCATTAGTGCATGGAATATGTTTCTGAAAAAGGAGTAATATTTTTTCAGATCTGTTTGCTGGGATCAGACGTAATACTAAATAGTGAAAAAGTAAAATGTCAGAGGTACACACAATGGTTATCATAAATTTATATTTTCCAGTAAAGTAATTACTATAAGTTCTCTGCAACAAAAATATATGATACCTTAAAAACATAGTGATTGTGAGGCCTAATATACAATAGTTTATCTATATAAATAAAAATGTAAAATAGTTTGTACAAATCCACTAATCTCAAAAACTACTGGACCGATTTACCTCAATTTTTCACACAATATTCACAAGGACTTCCGATAATAGAATACCTACTCATTTTGTGCCTAGCACACGTGTGTCATGTGCAAGGTACACAAATGTAAAATGTACCCACTGATCATGTTTTCAACTCCCTGTAGTTCCGCCCACCTGGCATTTCCAACAGTCATTTCCTCAAGAACTCTGTACGGAGGCCTAAAAGGGCCAAGACAAGGCACAGAGGATAGCAAACTCCCAGGTGGCCCATAGAGAGATACGGGGGGAGAAATACAGTTTTTTTTAAAAATTAAATTTATACCCCGCCCTTCTCCGGAGAGGACCCAGGGCCGCGCACAGGAATTTAAAACATACAGAATGACAAAATACAAAATTTAAAAGACATATTAAATTCCCGTCCTGTGCTAAAATCAAATTAAAATCCCCAAATTTAAAACTGTCTAAAAATAGTCACAGCGGAAGGTTACACTAGGCCAGCTTGGTGAAAAAGATGTGTCTTTAGACACTGGCGGAAGAGGTGGAGGTCTGAGATGGTGCGAAGTTCAGGGGGAAGGTCGTTCCAAAGGGCAGGGCCCGCCACAGAGAAGGCCCTTCCCCTAGGTGTCGCCAGTCGGCATTGCCCAGCCGACGGCACCCTGAGAAGGCCCTCTCTGTGGGAGCGGATTGGACGAAGGGATGTATAGTTTAATAAAAGAAGGACTAGGGGAGACATGATAGCAGCCTTTCAATATCTCAGGGGTTGCCACAAAGAAGAGGGAGTCAACCTCTTCTCCAAGGCACCTGAGGGCAGAACAAGAAGCAATGGGTGGAAACTAATCAAGGAGAGAAGCAACTTAGAACTGAGGAGGAATTTCCTGACAGTTAGAACAA
Source organism: Rhabdophis nuchalis (assembly GCA_039707465.1). Classification (NCBI taxonomy): domain Eukaryota; kingdom Metazoa; phylum Chordata; class Lepidosauria; order Squamata; family Natricidae; genus Rhabdophis; species Rhabdophis nuchalis. Next base: position 31,970,842 of record CM077647.1, read on the forward strand.
TTAGTCAGTGGAACAGAAGTTGCCTCCAGAAGTTGTGAATACCCCAACACTGCAAGTCTTTAAGAAGATGTTGGATAGCCATTTATCTGAAAGGGAGCGATGGCTAACCTTTTTTGGCTCGCGTGCAAAAAGCAGGGGGAGTGCAGGGGCGATGTGCACAGGTGAGCCACATCCAAAATGCTATGTCCATGACCCCCTGCATTTGGCATGCTTTTTACGTCCTCCCCAGGCTCCAGAGACTTTATAGGAGCCTGGGGAGGGTGAAAACAGCCTTCTCCCACCTCCAGAGGACAAAAAACGGCCTCAAAAGAAGGCCTAAATCAGCTCGCCAGGGCACACATACACACTGAAGCTGACAGGGCAATGCCTCGCATGCCCTAAGAAATGGTTCCGTGTGCCACCTGTGCACACGGTCCAAGGTACCTTCCAACTCTGTTATTGTATTATTGTATTACAGTAGGTAGGTAGATAGAGGGATAGATAGAAAGGGAGAAATAAGGTAGGTAGGTGATAGATAGAGAGGGAGAAATACAGTAGGTAGGTAGGTAGAGGGAGAAAGGAAGAAATATAGTAGGTAGGTAGGTAGGTAGGTAGGTAGGTAGGTAGGTGGATAGATAGATAGGGGAAAATGCAGTAGGTAGGTAGAGGGATAGATAGAGAGGGAAAATACAGTAGGTAGGTAGGTAGGTAGGTAGGTAGGTAGGTAGAGGGAAAAAGGAAGAAATATAGTAGGTAGGTAGGTAGGGGGATAGATAGATAGGGAGAAATACAGTAGGTAGGTAGAGGGATAGATAGAGAGGGAGAAATGCAGTAGGTAGGCAGGTAGGTAGATAGGGGGATAGAGAGGGAGAAATATAATAGGTAGGTAGGTAGGTAGGTAGAGGGAGAAAGGAAGAAATGCAGTAGGTAGGTAAGTAGAGGGATAGACAGAGAGGGAGAAATACCATAGGTAGGTAGGTAGGTAGGTAGGTGTATAGATAGATAGGGAGAAATGCAGTAGGTAGATAGGTAGGTAGGTAGGTAGGTAGGTAGAGGAATAGAAAGAGAGGGAGAAATACAATAGGTAGGTAGGTAGAGGTATAGAGAGGGGGAAATACAGTAGGTAGGTAGATAGAGGGAGAAACGAAGAAATACAGTAGGTAGGTAGGTAGAGGGATAGATAGAGAGGGAGAAATACGATAGGTAGGTAGGTAGAGGGATAGATAGGGAGAAATACAGTAGGTAGGTAGGTTGGGGGTTATATGGTGGTTGTGTGTATGTGTGCAGGTGTAGATCTACACACTGATTGGTTGGCCATTTAACCAGACTGGGCCACAGCAACGCGTGGCCGGGTATAGCTAGTCTATATATAAAAGTCTTGCATATGATTGTTTGTAGCCTTCAATTTGGTTAAACAGTGCATCATAGGGCAACCAATTTTAAATCAGTATATCACAAATGGGCTTATGGCTTATGAACTAATGTATAGATCCGTAATGGCGAACTTATGGCACGCATAGGCACGTGAGCCTATGCCCCAGCTCAGCTTCACCACACATGAGCATGTGCCTCCTCACGGCCAGCTGGTTATCAAGTCTCTGCCGCATGTGTGCAGGGGGCAGGGCTCATGCAGGAGATGCATGGGGAGCAGGGCACCTATGGGGAGGTCATGTTCACATGCAGAGGAGTGGGGCACATGCGGGGGGGGTCGCATGTGCATTCACAGGAGGTAGCGTGCAGGGGGTGTTGTATACACATGCAGGGGTGCGGGGGCCACATGTGCATTGCATTATGGGTGCATGTGCATGTGCACACACTTTCGGCACTCGGCGACAAAAAGGTTAGCCATCACTGGTATAGATTGTACAAAATTTTGAAATCGTGACTACTCTGGAAATGAAATTTGGCAATCTTATAACCACTTCCATACTGCTTTACCTTCCAGCTTTACTTCCCAGAAATTTATAAGTTGCATGGTGCAAGAAAAAAATGCAAGAAGCATTTCCTCATCCTCTTTTCCACTTCCCTCCAACCTTGTGCTCAATCAGCTGATAGTAAAATCCGTGAATGGCAATCAGCTGCTTTGGAGCCAAAGCTGAAGCTGAAATGGTGTATGACAAGGGAAAGATGAAGGAGTGACTTCTGGTAAGATAAGGCAGGCTGGATGGATGCCTGCTGGTAAGGCAGGCTGGGCATCATCCTCGAGTCATTGGAGGAGGTCTCGTCAATCATGGAGGAAGGAGACTGGCACACTGGAATGGGGAATGGGGTGCAGTTTTCCTTGTGGTCTATGCCCTCCTTTGTTACTCCTCCCCATAGCAAGATGGCAGGAAGTTCTGCAGGTCAGCCTAAGAAAAGGAATGATTTCTGATGACCCATGCTAGTTTCCCATAAGCAACATCAATGGGTAATCTAGCAGGAACTTAGAAGTTGTTCTCACTTCCATTACCCATCCGTGATAATTCTTTTTCTATGTTTAGGTAAGCAAATATCTCTGAAAGGATGTCACAGCAAATCCTGGGTTGTCTAGTGTTAAAATAAAACTGTTAGCTTACGTTTTGTGGCATTCAAGTTGAAAATGGATGTTCCTAAAAATATATTTGGACATGGCACATACATTCTTGCATTGCTTAGCTGGCTAACATATGTAGTGTGATAAGAAAAGAAGTATGGTTACATAATTCCTCTGAAATTATATTACACTATGAATCTTTAACCAAGAACAGGAAAAGGAAACTGATTTATTCTGTCAAGAATTTTCTACTAAAAGAAGTGTCAAAAGTTTGAGAAGTTGATAGAAGCCATAAAGAAATTGGATTTATTAAATTTATCCTGATATAATAAGACCTGCTATTTACAACTAAAATAGCATGCATCATTTACTTTACTTTTACTTTTTCTATACCGCCCTCTCTCCCCAACGGGAGTCAGGGCGGTGCACAGGAATAATAAAAACAGTGATAATAAATTCAGTCAAACATAGTTAAAAATAGATTAAATCAATTTTGAGACCCGTGCTAAAATTCATAATTAAAACCCTGACTAAAAATCAATAATAAAAACTATGCCAGGCCGGCCACATGAAAAAAGTGTGTTTTTAATGCCCGGTGAAAGAGGCGTAGGTCCGTGATTGTATGAAAGTTGGGGGGCAGGTCATTCCAGAGAGCGGGGCCTGCCACAGAGAAGGCTCTTCCCTTGGGAGTCACTAGCCGGCATTGACTGGCAGACAGCAACCTCAGAAGGCCCTCCCTGTGGGAGCGGAAAGGTCGAAGAGAGGTATGTGGTAAGAGGCAGTCCCACAAATAACTGGGACCTATGCCATGGAGCGCTTTAAAGATGGTCACTAGTACCTTGAAGCGCACCCGGAAGGCCACAGGCAGCCAGTGCAGCTCGCGCAGGAGAGAGGTTACATGGGAGTATCTTGAGACTCCCCAAATCCCCCGCGCGACTGCATTCTGAACTAACTGGAGCCTCCGGGTACATTTCAAGAGCAGCCCCATGTAGAGAGCATTACAATTGTCCAGGCGGGAGATGAGGGCTTGAGTGACCATGCGTAGGGCATCACAATCCAGACAGGGGCACAACTGGCGTATCAGGTGAACTTGATAAAAAGCCCCCCTCGCTACAGCTGTCAAATGGTCATCTAAAGACAGCCGAGAATCCAGGAGGACGCCCAAGTTGCGGGCCCTCTCTGCGGGAGCTAATGACTCGCCCCCGATAGCCAGAGATGGAACCAACTGGCTATATTGTGACACTGGAAACCACAGCCACTCGGTCTTGGACGGGTTGAGTTGGAGCCTGTTCCTCCCCATCCAGACTTGCATGGCCTCCAAGCACCGGGACATCACTTCGACAGCATCGTTGGGGTGGTTAGGGGTAGAGATGTACAGCTGAGTGTCATCAGCGTACTGATGGAACTCTACCCCAAAACCACGTATGATCTACCCAGCGGCTTCATATAGATGTTGAACAGGAGGGGCGAGAGAACTGACCCCTGAGGCACCCCACACATAAGGGGCCTCGACGCCAACCTCTGCCCTCCTGCCACACAAATTGCGACCGGTCGGAGAGGTAGGAGGAGAACCACCGTAAAACGAGACTGGCGCGAGTCTAGATAGACAGTTTCCTCCAGGTGCTCCTCCAGGACAGTTTCCTCCAGCGAAGGTTGGAGACCGGGCGATAGTTGGCTAACACAGCTGGGTCCAGGGAGGGCTTCTTGAGGAAGGGTCTCACCACCGCTTCTTTCAAGACGGTTGGTAAGAACCCCTCACTCAAGGAAGCGTTAACAATTCCCTGGAGCCAGCGTGTAACTTCCCGGGAGGCCAGTACAAGCCAGGAGGGACACGGGTCCAATAAATGTGGTGGCATGCAGCCGCCCCAGTATCCTGTCTATGTCATCAGGAGTCACAGGATCGAACTCAGCACAAACAATGGCTTCAAGACCTGCCTATCAGCCCGTCCGTACTAACCCGGAGGTCAACTCGCCCCGGATCTGAACGATTTCATCATGCAGATAACATCCAACTTCCTCTGCACGACCCTGCAAAGGAGCTTCCCGCAGCCTCTGGTGAAGGAGGGAGCGGGTCACTCTAAACAGGGCAGCAGGGCAGTTATCTGCAGATGCGATAAGAGCGGCGAGATAATCTTGTTTCGCCGCTCTTATTGCCACAAGGTAGGTCCGCAAATGCGACCTTGCCCATGTTCGGTCAGATTCGGCGCGAGTGGACTACCAAACTCTCTCTAGGCGTCTCTTATGGCACTTCATCCCCCTCAGCTCCTCGGAAAACCAAGGAGCCAAGGTAGACCGACGCCAAGTGAGAGGCCCCAAAGGTGCAACTCGATCCAGGGCCCCCATGGCCACGCTATTCCAGGCGGCCACTAGGTCCTCAGTTGAGTCGCGGGTCAGGGACTCAGGTATTGGCCCAAGCTCCGTCTGGAACCTCTCTGGGTCCATCAGGCGCCGGGGCGGAACCATCTCGGCACTTCTGGTTCCGCCTCCCCGCGGTGGGGTCAGATTGAAATCACCGGGACAGATGTTGATTTAGTAATTGCAAAGAAATAGTTCAAATATTATGTGAAACTACCCGTTTTTTCACAATAAATTTATACAGTTATACAGTATATTTATTTACAGTGTAATAGTTCCATGCTTTTAAGGAAAACTTCAGCCTGATAAATAATAATCTATAAATCTAAAATAATTTTTAGATAATTATAGCTTTTTAAATTACTTTTGTTTTGTGCTATATCTTACATTGTTCACTGTTAACAAGAGAGTTATGTTTGGTCGATTTGTTTCATTTGTGATGCTTTGGCTAAAAGCTTCAGCACAGATAGTACATGTGAAGTTGTATTATATTGTATTGTATTATATATGCTAGTTGTTCCTGATTCTAGAGGGTGGTGCTCATCTCCGTTTCAGGCAAAGGCAAAGAGTCGGCACTGTCTGAAAACATCTCCGTGGTCATGTGCCCAGCATGACCAAATGCCGAAGGCGCCCAGAACATAGTTACCTTCCCACCAAAGTGATTCCTATTTTTTTCTACTTGCATTTTTTTACATGCTTTAAAACTGCTAGATTGGCAGAAACTGGGATAAGTAATGGGAACTCACTCTGTTACGCGGTGCTAGAGATTTGAACCACCAAACTGCCGATCTTTCTCATCAACAAGCTCAGATCTTAGTCACTGAGGCACTACGTCCCTTTGACTTCCACAAGCACAACTTTTTAGTAAACAAGAAAGCAATAAAATTAATAAATGTATAGCAACTCAGTCTTTAAGATGTTGATGTCAAATGATTTTAGAATGCCAATTTATATTTTATTTGTCAATAAAAATTATAGACGTAAATTGTGTGGGATTCTGGAGTATAATTGCAGTGCAAGTGAAAGGGTTAAAAGCATCTCATCCCCCTGGCTGATACTGAATCTCAATCTGGTATTAATATCTATTTACTTAGGAATAAAAAGAGATACTTTTCATCTGTATAAATTCACTGTTTTTACATTTAGAATTAGATAAAGAGTAAATGGACGGATTTGTGTAGATATAGAATTTGGATTGATATTTAAAATATAATTTAGATTGATGTTAAAATGCCATTTAATGAACACTGGCAAAATATATTTTAAGGGAGAAAAGACTTATTAGCCTCTTCCCCCATTTTGTCTTGACTATAAATATGCATCAGATCACTGAACCTTTCTCAGACTTTTAGGCAGCTGGAGGCTGGATCTTACCAAGAGTACTTGATTAATGTCTGAGTTGGGCAACTTGAGTTTAATCAAAATGAACAGAGGTTACCCAAAAGAAGCATTTTGCTTTTAATGATTCACACTTAAAAAATCCCCTTGGAGATGTTAGGCATTATTTTGTTAACTAGAAACAGTTCTAGTGAAAAGAGTAGAGTCTTATCTTCAATCAACAAGGTAGCATTTTGGCCCAAATTCTATAATCTTATTTTAGTGCTATTCTTTACTGAGATTTGTCTTTAGAATAGATGCACTTATCACATTCATATTTTTTTTCAAATCAAGTTTTTTTCTAACTTTGTCAAAAGTAACGGTAGTAGATAATATATTTAAGTCATGACAAATTGAAAACCATATATCCTTATGGCGTAACTACTTTTAAAGCGCTCCATGGCAAGGGACCTGGTTACCTGCAAGACCGCCTCCTGCCATCAAATACCTCCCACCGACCAGTGCGCTCCCACAGAGAGGGCCTCTTCAGGATGTCGTCAGCCAGGCAATGTCAGCTGGTGACCCCCAAGGGGAGAGCCTTCTCTTTGGTGGCTCCTGCCCTCTGGAATGACTTATCCACCGACCTACGCACGACCACGGACCTGCGCCTCTTCCGTCGGGCTTTGAAGACCTATCTATTTCATGCGGCCGGAGTGGCATAATTTTTTTAATGGTTTTAGTAGGTTTTATTAATGGTTTTAGAACAGGCGTATTATTTAATACATTTTTAAATATATATTTCATGTATTTTTTTTTTATATTTTATATCACTGATTTTATTGCTGCCTGTACACCGCCCTGAGTCCCGGAAGGGAGAAGGGCGGTATAGAAATAATAATAATAATAATAATAATAATAATAATAATAATAATAATAATAATAATAATAATAATATTTTTGCAAAGCTGTCCAGTCAGTAACTATTTGCTTTGTGACATGGATTCTACATGCTTTGTTGTGTATTTTCTTTTTATAACAGCATGTTTTGCATACAATGCAAGTAAGATGATTTGTTAATTTTCAGTAGAAGTAATGGACTTTTTGGACATTCTACTCTCTTATCTGTTGCGTTCATAAGCAAAAGGAGAATGCTGAAAATCTGCTCTGAGATCTTTTGCAAGTAACAAAGTAATGTTTATGCTATTATGAACTAAAAGGCAGTCAGAAAGGGCTTCTGTTTGATCAATAATGTATGCTCCAGTTAGTCCTATCCTCTGGACATCATTAAATAGTAGTTTGTTTCATAACTGATCATTTTGGCTGACTAGAATTTATAACTATCTCCTCAAGCTTTTGCATTGTCCAGCAGGCAAATATGAATCGAAATAATCAGTTATGCTTAGTGATAATATGGAATATAAATAAATAAAGGTTGGAATTAGTTATTAACTGTTTGAAGACTGGGGTTGCAAAAGCTGATTTCTTGCCCTTGTTCGTACTGGAATGATAACCTTTGTTTTTACAAATTTTGAACTTCTCCTAACAAGCTTAAAACTTTGTATATGACATATCAAATTAAATTGTACATTTTAAAAAATAACAAGCCTTTTAGATTTAGTTAATAATTTTAATAGTTAAGCAAGACTTAACTATTGTATGTACAAAACATGAAATCATTAAACTATGCAAAGATTCACATAATTAAAAATTATTGTCATTGAAAGATCTTTATTTGTTTTCATGTTAAATTTCTTAGGAGATCCACAAGGGATGAGATATTGAGGGTCCAACAGGAGGAAAGCTTAAAGTATCAGGATAAAGAAATGATCGTTTTGAAACAAATTCCGAAAAAAATTAGAGAAATAAGAAGGAAGTATTCCTTCTTGTCTAAGAAATTATATAAAAAAGGAATCTGGTTCAAGTGGTTATTACCAGAGGGAATGCTGATCTTCTGAGAGGGGGGCAGAGTAAAAATTAAAACACTAGGTGAGGCGGAGGCATTTATTAAAAAACATTCTCCCCAGCTGGGAGGCGAAGATGGGGGAACGGAGGGAGCAACGGCCCCGCCCGGGGACAAGAAAGAGGAGTCAATTGCGAAAAGACTCAGATCGCAAAAATGATTCTACAGTATTTGAAATCCTATTGTAATTGTTGATACAAGATCAAATGGCAAAGAAAAAGATGATTGAATATATGGACTGTACAATGTAATCTTTTTATATGTTTATCCTTTACTTTTAAATTGTAAATTTATGAAGTTTTGGGAGGGTCACCACCAACGGCAAGGAAGCTACCAAAATGTTATTTACACCCTATACCTTTTTCCCTGTAAAAATATTTTGAAAACCAATAAAATCTTTTTCAAAAAAAGAAGAAGAAAGATCTTTATTTGTTATTTGTTTATTTCCAGGTTCTAGTCAGCAAAATGCTGGGTAAAACAGATTTTTTTTTTAAGACTCAGAGAATTTGCTTACCTATTTATATCTGGTTACTTTCATCATGAGCAAAATGTTTTTTCTTTTATATTGGTATCTTTGGAAATAAGGGATTTTCAAGTAAGACAATGTGGATATATTTTCTTATATGATTATTCAGTTTTTATAAGTAATACAAGATTATGCTATCTGGTCAAAAGTAAAACCCATTCAATTTAATAAGGGAGTCCTCTGAAAGACTAAGTTCTCAAGTACATTACAAAAGTTACTTTAGCTATTTTGTCCTTTTGATCAATATTATTTACTATTGTTTTTCTCGGTGCTCTTGTTGAATTGCTTATTGCTATATTATTAAATATTGTTTGGTTCTGCAATGTTATTCATTTTACAAATGTGTAAATTGTCTGCTTTCAGGCACTCTTAATTCTGTTCCAAAGAAGGAAAGCCATTAAAAAAAACACAATCTAGTTACCATGTATGAGTGACTAAAATATGCAGGGAAATAAGCAATCTGATGGATGTTAGATATTTTTAAGCAATGATATTTAATTTAGTAACTTCTTGCCACCAGACTCCTCAGTACTTAAGTGGATAAACTGGCAAATCTAAGCACACAAATTGCTATAATTGGCGACACAGACTCCGTACTCTGCAGTTAGTGTCTCTTTATTTTGACCTAAGAGAAAATAAAAAATGTTTTTATAATAAAAAAAATCATTTCAGACATATTGGACTACAGGTAGTCCTCGATTTATGACCATAATAGACCTCAACATTCTGTTGTTAAGTGAGACTTTGTTAAATGAGTTTTGTCCCATTTTACAGCCTTACTTGCCACAATTGTTAATTACTGCAGTTAGTAACAAGGTTGTTAAGCGAACCTGGCTTCTCTATTAACTTTGGAAGGTTGCAAAAGGTGATCACATGACCCTGGGGCACTGCAACCATAATAAATATGAGTTAGTTATCAAACGTCCAAATTTTGATCAAGTGACTATGGGGATGCTGCAAAAGTTGTAAGTGTGAAAAATGGTCATAAGTCACTTTTATCAATGCCATTGTAACTGCAAACAGTCACTAATTGAACTGTTGTAAGTCTACCTATATGCCCAAACTTCCATGTTTAAGAAAAGTTTTAGAAAATAATAGAGAACACTGGATAAAATTGATTTTTGTTTTAATGTTTATGGTCTGGTTTCAGAGTCATATATGGTATTGAAGTGAATTGATCAACCTTATGCATAACGTTTGTTAGGATCTGTGGCCTTTCGAGTGCGCTTCAAGGTTTTGACGACCATCTTCAAAGCATTCCATGGCTCGGGGCCTAGTTATATGTGAGACCGTCTTCTGCCCCATACATCCCTTCGTCCGATCCGCTCCCACAGAGAGGGCCTTCTCAGGGTGCCGTCGGCCGGCCAATGCCGGTTGGCGACACCCAAGGGAAGGGCCTTCTCTGTGGCTGGCCCTACCCTCTGGAACGACTTACCCCCCGAACTACGTACCATCTCAGACCTCCGCCTCTTCCGCCAGCGTCTTAAGACGCCCCTTTTCCAACAAGCGGGCCTAGCATAACCTCCCGTTCTGACCATTTTTAGATAGTTTTATTTGGGAGATTTTATACAATTTTAGCACAGGGTATATTTAATATTTAATAGTTTTTTAAATTTTGTATCTTTGTTATATTTGTTATGTTTTTTAATTTTCCTGTGCGCCGTCCTGGGTCCTTTTTGGAGAAGGTGCGGGGTATAAATCTAATAAAATCTCAAAAATAATAATAATCTGTCGTAGTCTGTTGGAAATGTCAGTAACTTTTGATACTATCAATTATGGTATCCTTCTGGATTGCTTACTACAAAAGGATGGGAGGAAATAATATTTTCAGTATCTTCAGGCTATTATGGATTGGTTTGAATTGTACCAAAACCATTAGATTTGAATCCCAGATAGCTTTAAACAGAGTCATGGTGATCCATAAACTGTTTCTTGGTTCATGGCTTCTGCTTGTATATATATAAAACCAGACCTTGGCAATAACAACTCATGTTTTTCTTAGCTCTAGAGTGCAACAATACCCTCTATTTTTTTAGGATGTTTAGCAGAATGTGAAAGTATAGAAGTTGATAAATGATTATTACCAGTGCTGCACAGCTATGAGCATAATATTGGCTGCCTGTTTGTTTTGGTTCCAATTTAATATGTTGATAATTACCTATAAAGATCTTCATGGTTTTGTAAAAATTACAAAGAATCTTACCCAATCAGTGCACTTAAACCCGCAAGGCATGAACAGTTGTATCCTTGTTCTCCAGCTACCCCTCACCCATGATTTTGAGATAGAAGGGAGGATGCAAGCCTTTTCTGTGACTGCACCAATCCGGGGGAATAGCAGTCAAGGTTTAGATGACTCTCGCATTCCTTGTGCTGGTTTATTGTTATTGTTGTTCAGTTCTGTCTTAACTAAAAGCATTTCTACTGTAAATGTTCAATATTTAATTTGTATTAATAAAACAAATTTAATTTGTTTAAAATTAAAAAAAAAAGTTTAATAGTACTATAAGACCCCTTCGATACTTTTTCATTTACCAGAATGGAAATGAAATGAAGTAAAAAAAGTTCTAGACTTTTCAGAAAGGAAGCCACTTTTTGCTATCATTTATGCTGTGTGTAAGATTCATCCTTCACATCTGGGTTATTGTTGTATCTATTTTGAAAATATCTCCTGCATAGAAGAAAAGTGTAGGTTTTTTTTCTTTGCTTGTTCAGTTTCCCCTTAATTATTGCAGCAATTTTGTCTTCTTGAACTATGCAGACCCTCCTATGCCCCTTTATTTTTTGTTATTGCATCATTCACTTCCTGCAACAAAAATAATTGGTCAGTTAGTTTAGTATATGACATACTTTGCTTCTAGTTAGAAAAAAAAGTCTTTAATCTGTGTTTATATATTCTTTCTATTCCCTTAGCAATGCATTATTTTGAATGTTTATACTCATTTCTCTCTCACACAGTTGTGATTCTTTTCCCAGTTAGACAATTGTACAATTGCAGCTATAAGTTAACTACTTACACCTTTTAAATATCTGTGGTGTGTTTGATCAGTATAAGCTGACAATTTTGAGTTCAAGAAGCAATGATTAGGGGAAAAACTATCACTTTCACTATTTATTTCTTTTTATGAACTGTAAAGCTTATAAAACTGTAAAGTTTTTATGCTTCAGAGAGGTTTTGAAACAACCAGCAAGTATTTCAAAACGTATAGGCAATAAGTATGAAGGAAATACATATCTATTTATTTATTAGCAGCAGCTATATTTCCTGACTGTAATTTATCTTTCAGTCTTCAAAAGATTCCAGAAATCTTATCAAATATTTTAAAACCATATTTGGGACTGTATATAACAAAATAGTTTTAATGTCCCTAGTATCCACAGTGAAATAAATAAAATTCATTATTCCTTTTGTAAAAGTCCAGGGTTTTCCCCCCCACTTAATATGTGACCAGATTTTCAAACAGCCAAAGTGGGACACTGTCAATGGGGGGGCGTGCATGCTCCGGCGTGGCATGCGCCTACACAGAGGGTGTCGGGGGGAGCGCTCCCACCTGCCCCATGGGGCCCTCTTTAAAGGCAGCGGCGATGGCCCGGCCCAGTGGTGCTGAGAGTCGCCAGCTGGGGCAGGGAGAGGGAAGGTGGCCCGAGCCGGCCACTGTCAGCCCATCATGCTGGCGTGATGGGCCGAGCTGAAAGCGGCCGCCTCGGGCCGCATTCCCGCCCGAGCCAGTGGCTCTCAGCATCGCCGGGCCGGGCCGCCGCCACTGCCTTTAAAGAGGGCCCCGTGGGGGCGGGTGGGAGCATGCCCCTGCCCCGACACCCTCTGCACAGGCACGTGCCACGCCGGGGGATGCCCCCCTCTCCTCGGGCCCGATGCCCTCTGCGCAGGCGCATGCCATGCCAGAGCGGGGCCCCTCTCTCCTCGGCCCCGATGCCCTCTGCGCCCGAGTCAGCGCTCTCAGCTATCCGTGCCCCCGACCCGATGCCCTCTGCGCAGGCGCATGCCACGCCGGAGCATGCCCCCCTCTCCTCGGGCCCAATGCCCTCTGCGCAGGCGCATTCCACACCAGAGCATGCGCCCCCCTCTCCTCAGCCCCAATGCCCTCCCCGCCCGAGCCGTCGCTCTCAGCTATGCCCGCCGCCTGCCCGCAAAAAGCGGGACATTTTGAAGAGGCGGCGGGGCGCGGGACATCTTCTAGTGAACCGGGACTGTCCCTCCAAAAGCGGGACGTCTGGTCACCTTAATTTAATAGCAAAATAGAAGAAAAATACTTAAAATAAGTTCTTGCATGTGTCTACAGTGTCTTTGTTAATATACATAACAAAGATACCATGTAATTGTTTTTTATTCTTTTCCCTTAGAAAACATATTTTAAGTCAATAAAGCAAGAGATGTCTTTGCTGAAAGGTAAAATTCAGACTGTATTGGGCCTGATAGAGCCTAGCCAACTGGGCTACACGATGACCCATGAACACTTGACAATGGGCTTCAGCTGCTGTTACTACCCACCACCTCCAGGTCAAGAAGCTCTTTCTGAAAAACCCATTGAGATGAAGAACTTGTTTTGGCTTAAACAGAATCCTTACAGCCACAAAGAAAATCTTCTACTGCATGAAGAGACTGATGCTGTGAGAGAAGAACTCCTTCATTACAAGGCTGCAGGAGGTGGAAGCATAGTGGAAAATACAACCAGTGGGATCATGCGAGATGTGAGGATATTAAAACAGCTTTCAGAAGAAACTGGTGTCCATATTATTGCTGGGGCAGGTTTTTACGTAGATGACACTCATTCCTCTGAGACTAAAGCTATGTCTGTGGAACAGGTAGGTATCAAAATGATGTCATAAACTGAAGAACCATTTTCAACATTCCTGAATAAACCTAATATATTATAGATACTACACTCATATACAAAGAAGGGTTTACTACATCGGTGGATAAATATTTCTAGATGATTGCATGAGAGCAGGAATGCAAAACAATTTTGTCTAAACCTATAAGCACAAGGGTTGAACACATTTTAACAAGTAACAGAGGACCCTTGTTTGCACTAATTTCTCTTTGTGTAAAATCTAGCATTTCTTTCACATGTATCTCAGGAGCTGAGCTGTTGTTCCTTCCAATAATTTAGGCAAAAACTAAATGTCAAGCATAAACTGATTTAATTGTAATTTTTTTCTCAGTAACACACTAACAATTTTTAATTTATCTAGCTTTCACGCCCTTTAATATATAGAATTGCAATTCAAATTAGTATATTTTATGTTACAAATGATTCTTCATTCAGGACTAAATCTGTACATTCCTGAAATATTTATTATGTGTCTGTCTAATATGAGTAACAGTTATTTGTTGTTCAATGACAGGAAAAGACATTTTTTTTCTTACCCATATAATTATGTTGATTCTGTCCATACTTACAGTATTGCAACCATTCTTCATTTAGCAGCTGAGTTGCACTATTATTAAGTAAAACGGTTATTAAGTGAACACAGGTCAAAGAGAGAGACATGACTATCACTGGTTGCTGCTATATAATTTATATTAAATTCTGTCTCCTTAGTCACTTGTGGAAGGGTCCAGGAATGAAAGTTATCTGTCCACAGACTGAGTTAAATTTGAAGCCATGCCTCTCTGCTTCCTGCGCCTGGCTCCACTTGCCGAGGTCAAACGCGCGCCCCTTTACGGAGCCTCGCGCCCCCCCTGGGGGGCGCGCCCCACTATTTGAGAAGCACTGGTCTGGCCCGAGAGACACCTTTATTGGCTCCTGCAAGTTGCTCCTTTAAAAAAATCCCCATTCCTCTTCTCCCCCCCCCCGCCTCTCCTGAGGCTTCTAGCACACTGTGGCAGTTCATCTTTGCCATCGGAGGATGGAAGCCAAAGCCATTAACGGATGACCTAGGTTGGCATTAATTTGGACTAATGCACTTCAAATGCTATCTATAGATTCTCCTGTGGCAGCACTGGCCTCTTCCTCATCCCTGGTATCATGGAACTTTGGTAACCTCTAGAAGGTTCCTATGGCTTTGTAACTGGCAGGCAGGTGCCAAGTTCAACTGGCCCCCCTACTTGGGGGGCCAGTTGTTTGGAGCACTCCTGGACTCTATTTCTTGTTGAAGACAAGAATAAAAAGAAGGTATTGCCCATGGTGACCAAGTGTTTGGACTAGAGGCCGGCTCCATATTTACATTGGCCTTCTTTCCGGGCCAATGACCAGGAATTCCATCAATCCAGGTACTTTCCTCCCCCTAGTGATAGACAATAGGATAGACAGATGGACAGGGCATATCCTCGAAATAGAAACAGATACCAACCCCAAACTAGGAGGCCCTTTCGAGGGGGAGGTGGTTGCCCCTTCTACAGAGGCAAGTGATTCGGGAGTGAATCCTCCAATAGGCAGCCACCTCTTTCTGTTTGCAGATGTATGGAATCCCATTACCACCAATCAGTGGGTTCTCAGCACAATCAGATTCGGTCTTCATCTAGAATTTATCTCCCACACCCCCCAAACAGGTTCTGAGTCTTTTCTTCCCTGAGGAACCAGGTCAAGCGGAATCTCATGAAGGTATCAATTCAACACCTCCTTGATATTCAGGCTATTGAGCTGGTTCCCAAGGACCAGGAGGGATTGGGGTTCTACTCCAACCTGATTGAAGTTCCTAAGAGTTTGGGGGCTAGAGGGTGATTTTGGACCTTAAACACATTGTATATAGGAGATTCAAGATGGCCTCCTTGAAAACCATTCTTGAGAGAATTAGACTTTAGGGGACTTTATGGCTTCAGTTGATCTCATAGAGCCATACCTCCACATTATCATGATCATAGATAATTCCTGAGGTTTTCTTATAGGGGTACTCACTACCAGCATAGGACTCTTTCCTTCGGTCTCACTTCAGCTCCTCAGATCTTTACCAAGGTTCTAGTCACCCTGGCTGTGCACCAAAGGTCTGTCCCAGTTAGGATACAGTGCTACCTGGATGATATTTTGGTTCAGGCAGCCTTATCCGAGCAAGCAAGGACTCACCTGTTCCTAAGAGTTAGAACCGTATAGGCTCATGGGGTCACTATGAATTTTGATAAAAGCCATTTAGTTCCTTCAAATAGGCTTTAATATCTGGGACCTATTATCAATGCAATGGAAGATAAGGTTTACCTGTCCCCTGAGCATAGAGAAGGCATTGCACAGTTGGTCAGGCAGGTCTGTTGGGAGTGGTCTGTTCCTGTTCTGCTTCTGTCCAAGCTGCTGGAGAAAATGATTGCTATAGTGCCATGGGCTCGCCTCCAGGCCCCACGCTACAGTGGCTGCTGCTTCCTCATCAATGGAACGGCATGGCATCTTGCTTCATTAAAGATCAAAGTTCCACCATCAAAGTTCTCCTGTCTCTGGGTTGGTCACCAGCTCTATGGAAGGGCTCAGTCTTCAATGATCCGGTGCGGCTCACTGTAACTACAGATGTGAGCCTCTTTGGCTGGGGGGGGCTCTGCTATATTCGCAACTAGCACAAGGTCAGTGGGTCCTGTTGGACTTAAAACATAATATCAATTGGCTAAAGCCCTCTGGCACTTTATGGAGCAAGTCTCTGACTGCCACGTGCTAGTATTGACAGACAATGTGACCATCAAATCCCACATAAACAAACGGGGGAACTCACTCCGTGGCTCTCTGGCATGAGACACTCAAACTGGGCACTTGGGCGGAACAACATCTCCTGTCTCTGAAGGCGGAGCACATCTCAGGACTGGACAACGAGCAAGCAGATTTGCTCAGCAGGGCCACCATTGACCACAGCGAGTGGCAATTCCAACCTGAACTTTTCCACCTGATTTGTCAGAGATTCGGACAGCCACTCGTGAATCTCTTTGCGTCACTGATGAACGCACAGCTCCTCAGATTCATCCCCCTATTCCCAGCTCCAGGAGCAGAGGACATAGATGAATTATGCTGCTGATGGCTGGAAGGTCTCCTTTATGCTCCCCCCCCCCTTGCCCTCATTCCTGGGGCCCTGAGGAAGGCGATCATGGAAAGGACAGAGATTATCATGGTGGCACCCTTTTGGCCCCACAGATCTTAGTTTGCAGATCTGATGGACCTTTCAATTCTCTGGAGAATTCCTGAGGAGAAGGTTGCTCTATGCCAGGGGATTCTGTTGTAGCCAGAGCCCAGGGGCTCCAGTTGACCGCCTGGCACTTGAATAGGAACATCTAAAGGTGGCCAACTTTTCAGATAGAGTAATCGGGACTACTGAAGCTTCATGTAGGCAGCCCACCACGCAAATCTATAATGCTACATGGTGCAGAGGAGCTAATGTGATTCCTGCTTTAGCCTCCATTCCACAAATCCTAGAGTTCCTGCAGGATGGGTTGGAGAAAGGCCTTTCTCACAACACCATCTGAGGGCAGGTAGCGGTCCTGTCCACCATGCTCGGGGGTGAAGGGAACCATTCACTAATTCAACATCAGGTCATCAAACACTTCCTGAGAGGGGCAGCTAATGGCATCCTTCCATTGATGATATAACAGAAATTATATCTTTATTTTGAATTTCAGTGGGTTCTCCTATTGCAGCTTTTTTTGTTTGGAAAACAGAATAGTCATTTGACTGGTGGTAAAGGTTGAAATGTCCTTTTTCGTCTCTTCTCGCCACAAATTATACCCACCAAAGAGAACACTTACCAAAATAACATTCGTTTTCTTTAGTTGACAGATGTTATTGTTAATGAAGTTCTCAATGGAGCTGATGGAAGCAATATCAAGTGTGGTGTAATAGGGGAAATTGGCTGCTCTTGGCCTTTGACAGACAGTGAAAACAGAGTTCTTAAAGCAACAGCACATGCCCAGGCCCAGCTTGGCTGTCCAGTCATCATCCATCCAGGCCGAAATGCGGATTCACCTTTCCAGATCATTAGAATTTTGCAGGAAGCTGGGGCTGACATCTCAAAAACTGTTATGTCTCATTTGGACAGGTAAATTGGCTTTCGAGAGACTGAGTTCATATTTATGTGTTGTATATTTATTTTTGCATCTGAAGAGTGGAATTTTAAGGAATTAATTAAATCTGGATAGCACCATGTTTTGATATATCATTAGACAGAATGGCATAATTTTTACTTACTGGCAGTTGTAGTTATAATGCTTAGATGAATTGTCCAAAAGTTAGTGACAAATCCTTTGAAAATACACAAAACTATAATACTTTTAAAAGAGCACTCAGTTCTGCTAAAATCTAGTTTAAAAAAAAAAAAAGCCTAGCTCCTTTGTAGATTATAACATTCATTTATATGTGTCTCCTTAGTCCCTGGTTGGGTACCTTAAATAGATTATATTTTTCAAGTGAAGTAGACTCAAAATCTACTTAATATTATCAAGTTCTATTTATGTCAGAGAACTGTTCAGATTCATAATTCAAATTATTGTATTGATGTATAGCTCTTACAGCATTGTTTAAATTTTATGAAGCTATACATACCTCTTCTAGGTACTTGTGCTATTCTTCCAATATTTCACTGGAAAAATTGTCAGCTTCTTCTATCCTTTTTGTTAAACCTTTCCAGTTTATGTCATCTCCTTCCTTCATCTGGATATACTATCTACATAGTATGCCCAAGAAACTGTGATTCTAATTCCCACATATCACAGATTACTTTCTCTCTTGTTTACTAATTATGATTCCATTTTTTAAAAATGAAATATTTCACACTAGGTCCATTGATGTATGGAATAAATTAACTATGACATGATACATTTATATTATGGAAAAGAAATGGTTCCTATACATAACAACCTTCCTAATGTCTCCTAGTTCAGGGGTCCCCAACCCCAGGGCTGTGGCTCACTACTGGGCTGTGTCTTATTTGCAACTGGGCCACAGGCCGGTGTAAACATGCATGATGCAGCTTTACTAACATGAGCAGCAGGCCAGCACACATGCATAGTTTGATGCAAGTGGACGGCTGGCAAGCATGTGCATGTGTGCACAGTTTAACTTGCAGTCAAGCTATATGTGCATGCGTATGTGTCTTGGCTCAATGCTTACATGAGTTGAGCTGCATGTGTACCCCCACACATCACTCACATGGCCTGGTTCTCCTCTCACCCCCAGCCAGGATGCCAAGCCGCAAAAGTTGGGGACTGCTGTCCTGGTTTGTGATATACAATATTTTTCACATAAAACTGCTTATCATTGCCTCCTTATTGCTGACTTAGTATTAATCTATCTAGATGTTTTAAATTAATGCAGAATTTTGTAGCAAGTTTACAGTAAATTGGATATGAAGCTGGATGCCCTATTAATTTTCTCCACTGGGATATAGAAATAAACTTTGCAGTTGCTAGTCAAGACAGACTAACAACAAGGCAAGTTAGGTTGACATACCTAAAGTACACTTGGCCATGGATAAGTCAATTGATGTTGAAGTTCCTGACTTGCTGTAGGACTGATGGACTGAGAAGGACTATGTATTGCAGTACATGGTCCTTCTCAGAATCTTAGAATAGTTAAGAATAGAATAGTGAAGTCATAGAGCAGTGATGGCGAACCTATGGCACACGTGCCGGAAGTGGAACGCAGAGCCATCTCTCTAGGCACTCCAACCGTCTCCCATTGCTCTTCCAGATTCTGGCGTGCATATGTGTGTCGGCAAGCTCATCTTTGTGCATGTTGGGGTGCTGGAAACCAGAAGAGCAGATCCCTGGTGCGTATGTGCATACCGGGAAACTGAACTTCCAGTTTCTGATGCTCCTGCGTGTGTGCACCAGGGAGCTGCTCTTCTGGTTTTCAGTACTACCCCCCCCCCACACACACACACACATACTCCCATTTCGGTGCTCAGTGCCAAAAAGGTTTGCCAACACTGTCATAGAGTGTACATTTTGCAAGCAGAAAAGTTCTAAATTGTATCCACGATATCTCTGAGTAATATTTAGGGGGGAAATGCCATAGGAATTTGGTTAATTGTCACTACTTAGTGCTCACAAGTCCCTCTGTTTGTGAGTTGACCCATCTTCCTGTTGGCCTTCCCTGAATCATTTGTCAAAGTTTTAAGCTTTTTTATAATATGTATACCGATATTAGAAATATATCTGTAGAGCAAATAACCTTCAATCGCTCAAGAGCTAGCTGTTGGAGGACAATGCTGAATCTTTATCCTTTTCCAGAGTTTTTAACGTTTGTAACAATAATACCAAGCAAATAAATGTAATGTTGGAAAAGATGGTGGGCTTTACTAGATGACTCATTTTGTATTAGAACAGCAAAAGTGAAAACAAAAACAATATTACACGTAATCAAGAGTATAGCAATGAATCTCCCCTTTCTTCAACTGAGAGAAATGATCTGTATATCCGAGACTCTGTGACCTTGTGTGGACGGATGTTGGCATCTTGACAATTATTGATTAGCATTACCAACAGATTGAAGCTATTTTGAACATATGACTTTCATGAAAATATGGGATACACTCTTCTTTCTGTACCGCTTCCATAACAGCACTTCCCTCCATAAAAAGGAAGGATTGGCAAACTTGGTAAATTTTTCAGATTTGATGAACATTCTGGAAGAAAGAGTCTAAAGCAGCCCAGTAAGAAGAGTCCAATGAATTTCAAGAGAAATGAAGACATGGCTGGAAAGGGGAACAGAATGGCATGTTCTGGAGTAGTATTTCTTAAACTTTGTGATTTCAGGACCCACTTTTAAAAATTATGGAGGACCCCAAAAGATTTTTAATGTGTAGTTTTTGTGGATCTCCAAGAGTGTCTTGATGGGTCCCTAGGAATCCTTGGATCACACTGTTAAAAATAAATACAGCTTTTATTGCAGTATAAGACGCACCGGAGTATAAGACGCACCCAGGTTTTGAAGAGGCACATTTTTTAAAAAGGTAGGTAGGTAGATAGAAGGAGAGAGAGGGAGAGAGAGAGAGAGAAATACAGTAGGTAGGTAGGTAGGGAGACAGAATGTGTAGGTAGGTAGAAATACAGTAGGTAGGTAGGGGGACAGAGAGAGTAGGTAGATAGGTAGATAGAGGGGGGGAGAGAAATACAGTAGGTAGGTAGGGAGAGAAAGAGTGTAGGTAGGTAGGTAGAGGAATAGAGAGAGAAAAATAGACAAATAGAGAGATATATATACAGTAGATAGGGAGGGGGGGACAGAGAGTAGGTAGGTAGGTAGGTAGGTAGATAGGTAGGTAGATGGTTCCAGGTGTATTTACCCATGTGCTGGAGAAGGAAATCACTGACCACCTTTGGAACAAATCTTTGTTTCTGCAGGCACAGTACTTGACCAACATAATTCTCATCAATCACTCTAACTAAACAGCTTTCTGAAAGGGAAAAAAAACCCTTTTTGCACTGTGCAAACCTCCCCCAAACGGCCCGTTTTTGTGGAAATGGGCCCATTTTTTTTTCCAAATAAAAGGGATCAATAGCCTTGGGGGGGCTTGCAGAGTGTTCCAGGGGATGGGCAAAACGAGGAAAAGTGGCCCTTTCTTTTGTGAAAACGGGCCATTTTTTGCCCCAAAAATAGCATGCATAGCATTATGGAGGCTTATAGAGTGCTTCTGGGGGCTGGGGGGGCAAAACGACCCTGTTTTTTGCTCATTTCTGCCCTCCCCAGCCCCCAGGAGCTCTCTGGAAGCCTCCATAAGGGTATGCACGCAGCCATTTTGGTGAAGGGGCGGGGTTTCAGGAGGCAAAAAATGCTGTATTCGATGTATAAGACGCACCCAGATTTTCAGCCTCTTTTTAGAGGAAAAAAGGTGCGTCTTATACTCCGAAAAATACGGTACTCTTCTAGAGACTTTGCTCACTGAAAAATAAGCATGAGTAGAGGTCACGATGCTGAAACTTTTTATTATAGATCCTTAAAGGAAAGTAAATATGCTACCACCTATTTTCCATTCTGCTCATCTATGAGGCATTAGAAGAAAAATAAACTTTTTCCCAGATTGCAAATACTTCTCTGTCTGATTGCCTAGAGGTGAACCTTGATTGCCTCAGGTAATCAGGCTGGTGGTTATTAACAGGCCTCATTTAAATGAATTCCCTTTTCTTTTATATGTTAACTAAAAGATTGCTGGCATAATCCTTTGATTTGTGATATCAAATAAAGACAAAATAGAGTGCACTGTAGTTCTTCAAAATAGACATTCATCTAATTTTTTCCCACTTCAGTATCTAAAGGTGTCTCTGAAAACCAAAAAAAGCATGGCAATTTGAAAAACCTATTAGTTACCATTTCCGATTTATGTAAACTCTGAAAATTAATGAAAAAAGAAATGTATTAGTTAGCGTTGGCAGGAGTGAGGAGTAGCATGATGGCCTGGTGGTGAAGACGTTCACTTCCCACTGGGAAGATTGAAAGTTCAATTCTAGATAGTGGCACATGTTTCTCTCAGGGTGCAAAGACAAGTGCCTGCTGTGAATACCATACCAACAGGAAGGGCATCTGGCCAGTAAATCCTCAACTCCATTCAACCCCAACTATTCCCTGAATCAAGGGATTGCAGAAAGAAAGAAAAAAGAGTTAGCAGCAGTGAGATTCCTGCTGGTGGCAGTTATTTTTTTAACAAGGGTTTCTTTCATCCTACCTGTTGTTCCTCCTGATCTTCTTGTTAAGTCAAAACATTGCATTTCTGTCAGCAGTTATTTTCAGAATAACACATTGTGATGTGAATGAAGGAACACATTGCGATGTGAATGAAGGAACATGAAGGAACTTGTAAGAATTAAGCACCAGTATTTAAAGTTGCACATATTTCTGTATGCTTTTCATGCTGTTTGATATGATTCTTTCCTGAATCTGTAGTTTATTACCATAGGCACAGGAAATTTCTCACATTAATTGATTGCCTCCATATTATCATGCAGACAGAACTACATGTCATATTTGATCTATGGAATACTTTCTCTCCTTGCCTTAGGCTGAATTTAGAAAATTAATCAAATCAGTGATCAAAATATGGAGAGAGTTGTCCTTTCATTGCTCCAGGTTAGCCCTATTTCAAACCGAAAGTACATATTAAAGCCCAGACTAGTGTTTCTCAAAATATGGTTCAAGGATCCCTGGGGATCCACCAACACCCTCTCAAGAATCTGTGAAATCAAATTTAGTTTATTCGATTTGTATAGTTTATTTGATTTGTATACCGCCCTATCTCCCAAAATGGGACTCAATTTATTTGCCAGTCACTGAAAAATAATTGAATAATAAAATCTCATCAGACAATTGTGAAAAGTGGTAGTAGCAGTGAATGTGTGTTTTTTTTTTAAATACAGTAAATAAATATAATAATAATAATAATAATAATCTTTATTGTCATTGTAACCACAAAAACAAACTCCTTTGTGGGACCTTTGAAATTTTTGAAACTGGGAATAAGTGCTGAGAGGAAAGAAGTTTAAGAAATATTAGCCTAGGGCAGGGCTGTCAAACTCACAGCCCGTAGGCTTGATGCGTCATGCTCTGGCCACACACATGCCTGGTTTAGTGAAGGGGGAAAAAGTCATGGTACGTCACATGATAACATTGTGATGATGTTGTGACAATGCAAGTTTGACACCCTGGCCTAGAGGAACTATTAGTAAATAAAACACTGTTTATAAGCAGCTCGGGTACTTAGAAACTGGTTCATATTTATAACAGTTGCAGTGTCCCGTGGTCATATGATTACCTTTTAAATCTGGCAAAATCAATCTGGAAAAGCAAATGTGGAAGCCAGATTCAATTACCAAATAAATATATTATTAACTTAACAACTGCAGTGGTTCACTTAACAACTGTGACAAGAACAGTCATAAAAAGGGGGAAATTAATTTAACAGCTATCTTACTTAACAACAGAAAGTTTAGGGTCAATTTTGATCATAATTCAAGGACTACCCGTAATTGTTATTGTACATCTTCATTATAAGCTTGCCTACTCTCTTTTATAATATAAAACAATACAATGTGGTAGGTTTGTGAGGGGCATTGAATTTAACCAGATTTTTAAGTATTCCAGATGTTTAGGAATTGATTAGTGTTAAAAATGACCTGATGGTTTTAGTTTTCTTTAAAATATATTCCTCAAACCATTCCACCCAAGGCAACTTGTTTTGATTCAGGAATTTCAAGTCCTAATTGTGACAAAAGTAAAAATATTCTGAATAAGTAATGATATAAGACAGCAGTATTTGAAGATTTATTGTTTGGAATACTTAGTTTTTTCTTTATGGCATATATTGCCAAAGAATTGAAAAGATAAATACACGTTACTCTTCTGATAAACAGGATGTGTATAAAATAGCAATATTTATAAATGTGACTAGGTCAGAATCTCTACAGGTCTTTTAATTTATTTTGGATTGATTTGAGAGGGACTTGTTAATTATAAAGCAATATGTGCTATATTTGTAGACTTATTAAATGACATAAAACATTTCAGTTGATTGTGAAACAAATTTATGGTGTACATTGGTTTTTGTGCAGGACTATATTTGATGAGAAGAAACTATTAGAGTTTGCCAAACTTGGATGCTACTTAGAATATGACCTTTTTGGAACCGAATTTATTTCCTATCATATGAATCCTGATATTGACATGCCAAGTGATAACGAAAGAATTTTACGGTATGTATTCCAATGTCATAACACATTTAGACTGGAACTTTTGTGGACGATAGAAATGTCATTGGTATCCAGGTTTAAAAGGCTATAAGATTAGCCCACCTGTCATTTACATCATCATGACATGTGAGCTGTCTGTTCATAAATTGTATCATAGTTACTTGAAGTATCTTTTATAGTTAGTTCATGAAGGCCATCATTCGTTATCTCTTTCTCAACTAGGATATCCAAGGAAATTCTTTGGAGTCTAGTGGGACTCCTAAACAAGCATATAGCTTGGGAACATAACATGCTTATTTTAATGTACTCCAAACTAGACCTATTACGGCTGCGAGAGTCCCCGCTCTCGCAGGTTTGGCCCTCTACTCTATCGAGGGCCCGCCTCGATGAAGGATTCATTAATCTGAAGAGGCGGGCGAAGCGCGGCCTAAGGGGGTTTTTAGTGGGTAAATTATTGTTAATTTTAGGGGGTACCAGGGAGGGGGGAGGGTGCAATCAATTAGACAGAGAGGGCCAGGCTTGCAGTCAACGGAGGGAAACGGAGGCCGATAGGGGGGGGAGGGACACAAGTCGTTCCATTTGAGGGCATACCGATCCAGAGGGTCGTGGGGAGAGGCAGGGCCGAGGGGAGACAAGTTGCATCCTCCCGGTTGGTGGCACGCAGCCGTTGGCTAAAAACGGTCGGGTGCCACAACCCCCGCAAGCTAGGTGGTCAGGGAGTGCAGAGCCAGGGCCTGCGGCTGATGTTTTGTAATGCCAGGTCCGTTGTCAACAAAGCCCCCCTCATCAGTGACCTCCTGTCAGAGGGGGAGCCGGACCTGGCTGGAATTGCGGAGACCTGGTTGGGCCACGAGGGAGGACTCCCCCTCGTTGAAATGTGCCCACCAGGCTACCGTGCTTTTCATCAGCCCCGGGCCCTAGGTAGGGGCGGTGGGGTAGCGGTCATTGTTAAAGAAGGCCTGCAGCCGAGAGAGACCATTGTGCCACAGACTACCGGTTGTGAGTCCCTCTGCGTGAAGTGGGGCCTAGGGAGGCAGTTGGGCTTGCTGGTTGTATACCTGGCTCCCCGCTATGTAGCAGCAGCCCTGCCCGAGCTCCTGGAGGTGATCGCTACGGTGGCAGTGGAGACCCCCAGACTTGTAGTCATGGGGGACTTTAATCTGCCATCGCTGGGCGAATCATCCGAGGCAGCTCGGGAGTTCATGGCTTCCATGACGGCCATGGACCTGACCCAATTAATTCAGGGCCCCACTCACGAGGGTGGACGTAGGCCGGATCTTATTTTTGTCTCAGGCCAATGGAAGAGCGATCTGGGTACAGGGGATATAGTCATCACGCCCTTGTCATGGTCAGATCACTCACTTCTCCAGCTCGACTTTCTGACCGCTGCTCCCCTCCGCGGGGAGGCGGAACCAGAGCCTCCTATCTGGTACCGCCCCAGGCGCCTGATGGACCCGGACGGGTTCCAGACGGCGCTTGGGCCACTTCCTGTACCCCTGACCCGTGCCCCGATAGAGGACCTCACGGCCGCATGGAATAGTGCGGCCGTGGGAGCCTTGGATCGGGTCGCGCCCTTGCGGCCTCTCTTGCGGCGGCGAACCACCCTGGCTCCTTGGTTTACCGAGGAGCTGCGGGTGATGAAACGCCGCAAGAGATGCCTAGAGAGAAGATGGAGGTCTAGCCGGTCTGAATCTGACCGGACACAGGTAAGAGCCCATTTACGGACTTACATTGTGGCGCTGAGAGTGGCCAAACGCCATCATTGTGCTACTCTCATAGCATCCGCAGAAAACCGCCCTGCCGCCCAGTTTAGGGTGACCCGCTCCCTACTCCAACAAAGGGTGCGGGAAGCCCCGCTACAGGGTAGAGCAGAGGAATTTGTGACTTTTCTGCAGGAGAAAACCGCTCAGATACAGAACGGGCTACCCTCCATTGATGGGCCAGCGGGATGCCATGAGACAGATCTTGTTTACCACCTTTACGCTGACGACACTCAGCTGTATATATCTACCCCAAACCACCGCAATGATGCCGTAGCGGTGATGTGCCAGTGCCTGGAAGCCGTGCGGATCTGGATGGGAAGTAACGGACTCAGGCTCAACCCGACCAAGACCGAGTGGCTGTGGTTTCCGGCTGCCCGATTCAACCAGCTGATTCCATCGCTGGCCATAGGGGGCGAACATCTTGCCCCTGTGGATGGGGTGCGCAACTTGGGTGTCCTCCTGGATGCCCAGCGGTCCATGGGAGATCAAGTGACAGCCGTGGCCAGGAGGGCGTTTTACCAGGTTCGAATGGTTCGCCAATTGCGCCCCCTATTGGATCGGGACGCCCTTCGCACAGTCACTCACGCGCTCGTGACATCCCGACTGGACTATTGTAACTCTCTCTACATGGGGCTTCCCTTGAGGTGCACCCGGAGACTTCAGCTAGTCCAGAACGCAGCCGCGCGAGCAATTATGGGTACCACAAGGTATACCCATGTAACACCGCTCTTGCGCGAGCTGCACTGGCTGCCTGTTGTCTTCTGGGTGCGCTTCAAGGTATTAATTATCATCTTTAAAGCGCTCCATGGCTCGGGACCTAGCTATCTGCGGGATCGGATCCTGCCTCATACATCCTCACGGCCGATTCGCTCCCACAGAGAGGGACTTCTCCGGATGCCGTCCACTAGACTCTGTCAGCGGGCGACACCCAGGGGAAGGGCTCTCTCTGTGGCGGGCCCAGCCCTCTGGAACGACCTCCCCCCCGACATTAGGACCACCACGGACCTCCGCTCCTTCCGTCTTAAACTAAAAACACACTTCTTCTGCCTTGCCGGCCTGGGATAGTTATTCCTCTGTTTTTGGGTTTATTGGGGAATTTTTAGTCTAGTTAGTTTTAACGGGTATTTTAGCACAGGTACTGTTTAATCTATTTTTAATATGAAATGTTGTATATAGTCATTGTTTTTATTCTTCCTGTGCACCGCCCCGAGTCCCTGTGGGGAGAGGGTGCGGTCTATAAGTATTAAATTATTATTATTATTATTATTATTATTATTATTATTATTATTATTATTATTATTATTATTATTATTATTATTATTATTATTATTATATCTTCGCCATTTCATATTTTTCTAAATTTGTGATACAGTTGTCCACTTTAAAACATATAAAATATGTAGTTTGTTATAAATATGTTTTCAGTAGAATACATGCATTACTCTTAAGAATTTAAGATTACATATATACAGAACCTATGGAAAATTAATACACAAGATAGGACAGGAAAATTAATACACAGGACAGAACAGGAAAATTAATGGACAGGACAGACTTAAGAATGACCACATGCAAAACTGATTTAAATAAAATTAATCTCATCAGTCCAGTTTTTTTCTAGTCATGGTTCAGAGAGAAGTTGAATAGCTTTCTCCATATGAAAGTTTCTTTTCTCCTTTGGTAGACATTGTTAATCAAGGGACAGAAAGAGATTATTCTTTCTAAAGTTAGAAGAAGATCTTCTCGCAATCTGGAAGGAAAACAGACATTATGGGAAATATCGCATAAGCCCTTCCTTCTTACACATGCTGTCCTTTATATCATTTGTTTAGAAAATTGGCAACATTCACATTGAAACATCTGATTCTACTTCTTGCTTAGAAATACTAGGGAGTTTCCTGCTTAGCTATAATTCATAAACCATCCTCATCATCTACTCATAATACGAACTTCAATTAATATTATAGTTAAATCATAAGTCTTGGCGAGCACCTAAGTAAATGGAATATGTAGTGTTGTACTCAAAAGACTGCAGATTGTACAAGAGTTTTATATTTTCATTAGATGTTATAATAGGAAACTGCATCTCCCTACCCAAAATATGGAGAACAATTTTATGCACTGTTCTGTTCAGGTAAACCGATACATGTTTTACAATGTGCAAAAAATAAAGATAAATAATCATAAAAAGAAAGAAAACACAGGGCATAAAAGAGAAGAAAGTCTTAGTAAATTTACAGTTTACATAAAAAGTCTACAACTTCTGTTAAAATGCCAGGTTTTTGAGTTGTAAAAAAATCAGACCAGGATAAAACACTTCAGAATTTTTTACATCTTTAATATAACATATAAGCTATATAATTCAGTTGAAACAAAATGAAATCTTTTAAGGGGGGGGAATAACAATGCCCACCGTCTTGTAAGTAGGAATGTGACTGTATTCAGAATTTACTAACAAAATTCAAATTGATGTTAAATAGTACTCAGTACACACTTGCCGTCAATTAAAGTGATTCTGATATACCATATAAGCTTTTAGTGTTATAGTTGGATTTTTCTGACAGTTACTCAGTTACAGCAAAAGTTATGGACGTCAAAGACAGTAGTGGGTTGCAGGTGGTATGGCCAGAAGCACCGGGTACCGTTCCAATATGGTGCTCCAGAGGGCCCGCCCACCCACTCCTTACCTGTATTTGAGCTCTTCGGTGCTTCCACAAACGCATATGTTGCAACCGTAGTGGTTGCAACGGGATCCAGAATCCACCACTGGTTAAAGAGCTTACATACCATCAAAGTGATCTCATTATTGGAAAGTATCAGTCAAGATAAGGTAACCAAAAATTTCCAAGGCATTGAATATTCCATGGAATATAGTGAAGACAATCATCAACAAGTGGAGAAAATATGACACAGCAGTGACATTACCAAGAACTGGATGTTCTTCCAAAATTGAAGGAAAAACAAAAAAAATTGGCTCAAGAGGTTGACAAGTGGCCTTCAGCAACTGTAAAGGAGCTGCAAGAATTTTTGGTAAGTACTAAAAGTACATAGTACATAGGTTGTGTACAACAATGTCTTGCATTCTTCATATATCTGGGCTGTGGGATGAGGAGGCAAGACGAAGCCTTTTCTCACAAAGAAAAACATTTCTTTGGAGACAGGCTACATTTTTCAAAAACCTACATCGTCTGACAAATTCATGTGGGAAAATGTATTTTGATGATAAGACTTTGGGCCATAATTAAAAAAAGTATGATTGGCACAAAAACAGCACTGCAAATCACCAAAATATACCGCACCCACAATGAAACACGGTGGCAGCAACATGCTTTGTGACTGCTTTTCTTCAGCTAGAACTGAGGTTTTAGTCAATGTGGAGGAAATTATAAACAGTTCTAAATATCAGTCTACTTTGACAAAAAACCTTCAGGTCTCTGCTATAATACTGAAGACAAGTAGGAATTTCACCTTTCAACATGACAGTGACTGAAAGCATAATTCCAAATCAACAAAAGAATGGATTCATCAGAAGAAGATGTAAGTTTTGGAATCGCCCAGCCAGAGCCCAGCTTTGAATCTAATTGAAAATCTGTGGGGTAAACTAAATAGAACTGTGCACAGGAGATGCCCTCACAATCTAACTGATTTGGACTTCATTTGCAAGGAAGTATGGGCAAAGATTCCCATGGGAAGATGTGCTATGCTGATAGGCTCCTACTCTAAAAGACTAGATGATGTTTTAAAATCAAAAGGTACCTCGCCAAAATATTAGTTTAAGAATGTGCATACTTATGCAACCATGTTATTGTATATGTTTTTATTATTATATCTCCCCCCCTAAAATATTTCAGTTTGTTTTTCAATTGAATTGTACAACGTATCTTAAAGATGAAAAATTCTGAAGTAATTTATCTTAATCTGATTTTTTTAACATCTCAAAAAGCTCAACTTTTAACAAGGATGTGTAGTGTATACCATATGTTTATGTACTTTTACAAATGTCAAAATGTAAGTTGTTGAACAAGTTGATTTTTAACCAGGTAGCTGAGTCATAAAAAAATCTATATCAGGTTAATAATATTTTTATTTTTAAAGGGAATTAAAATAGGTACAGAGAGCATAGTCTTTGTTTCTGTTTCTTGTCAACCTACCTTATGACTGATGAACATGAAAAAATCCTTACATCATCTGCTACTTACTTTCAGTTTATTTGATAGAAAAGTCATGAGAGTCAGTGTTGCAATTTCACCTTGAGCAGCCAAGGTTCAAAATTACTTTTGAGCCAATGATTAACAGCCTAGCCTACCCCACAAGGCTGTTCAACCAAAAAACAAAACAAACAGACAAAATCCTGGAGGCAGGAACACTATATTTTATGAAAGAAAAGTGGGATGTAAAACTAACAAATAAACTGAATAAATGTATGATGCACCTAAACATTCTAATATGGGTCATCCTCCTACACTCAGTTCATTCCCAGATAGTCTTTAGAATGGTCGTCACTGAAGGTGGCAAAAGACACTATAAGGTGAGAAATTTACAGGGAGAGAAATTTATTTCTCCTTCATCATAGTCATTAGAACCAGATTGCTTTAATTACTCGAGTTATCCAAGGAAGTTTGACACAGGTTAAACTATTACCTTCTGTAATGCTATATTAATATTTGTAATGTTTCATAGCTCACTTCTGGTTTTAATGATTGCATGGAGCTCAGTTATATCCATCAGTAAGCAAGATGGACAACTCCCATTGCTTGAAGTCAAATAGTCTGACTTCATTTATCTCACTGTGATCATGAGGTTTCTTCTAATGAGGAGCTGGCTATTACAAATCCATCCAATTATCTGAAGTTCAATGATTTCAGGGCAGAAAATTGGTCATGTTCCAATTACTGAACCATGTAAACATTCCAGTATGTATTTGTTTAAATTACTTTCATATTGTGTTTGTAGGGGAAAATATTCCCAAGTATAGTGATTTAAAAAAGAAAAACACAAATCATTATTGAACTTTTTTTGTTAATCACTCCTCAACTGACCTTGACCTCTTATTCAGAAGTGTAGAAAACAATATTTCTCATAATGGCTATTCATGAATCTGTAGTGTTCATTGTTGTATGGCTATGTGGTATATCTGAGATAGACTGCTTTTAGATAAATTGGTCATCTACCATTCTCATGCACCAGAAAGTTCAAAAGGGTATTTTAATGTACAATAAAAGTTGTATGTCTGAGGGCCAAGCTCTTAATATTATAGAATTGAAATAGTACCTATATGTATAGTAAATTTGATTGTTTTTTTACATTTATTTTATGATTTGTCTAGCCCATTAGACCAAATATCTCTTTCCATTCAACTGTTGGGCTTCATTAGTATGCCACTTAGTTTAGTTTAGATATTCAGTCCGACTAAATTTAATTTTCTTCAAAGAAGTGGTCTCATTTGAAAAAATACAGGTAGTCTTCAACTTATGACCACTATTCAGCCCCAAATATTGGTTTCTAAATGAGATGCTGTTAAGTAGCGTTTTCTCCATTTTTCTACTTTTTTTGCTATAGTTGTTAAGTGAATCACTGCAGCTAGTCAGTTAGTAACACGGTTGTTAATGATATGTGGCTTCTCCATTAATTTTGCTTGTCATTAAGTCGCAAATGGTAAATCACATAACCCTGAGATGCTGCAACCATCATAAATACATGCACATTTTGATCATGTGAACATGGGGATGCTGCAATGTCATGTGAAAAGTTGTCATAATTTATTTTATTAAATTTATACCCCGCCCTTCTCCTTGTTAGGACCCAGGGCGGCGAATAAGTACTTTTTGGTGCCATAAATTGAAACGATCACTAAATGTATAGTTGTACTTTGTAATTCATGTGCAAATAGAATACTTATAAATATTCATTCACCAACTTAATACTTAGGAAATAAAAACTTTGGAGATTTTTCCACTCTATAGCCATTCTCACATGACAACCCAGAATTCTTGGAAATCTGACTTAACCATAAATAAATAGATGCTGGTGTTTTATTCAGCTCATCTTGCTACCAGGAATGCATGATTTGCTTACCTTTCTGCCTGAAGCGGTAAATCTG
Organism: Rhabdophis nuchalis; assembly: GCA_039707465.1. Classification (NCBI taxonomy): domain Eukaryota; kingdom Metazoa; phylum Chordata; class Lepidosauria; order Squamata; family Natricidae; genus Rhabdophis; species Rhabdophis nuchalis. The sequence continues at coordinate 32,002,952 of CM077647.1, forward strand.
CTTGTTTCTCTAAGATGGAAGATTCATAAGCCAAGAATATATTCATTTCAGCTTAATAGAAGAGAAATAACTCAGCATTCTCAACTCAACTCATGTATAGCATTAATTGAACCACAAAGCTATCCATTTTTTTCTGCTATGGTATCACTGAAGTGAAAAGAGTAATAGTGTTTATTATACGAACAATAGTAATTCATGACTGTCCCAGAATTCACAAATTTTCTATTTCTGTAAAGCTGGTCTAATTGCTTTTCAACATAGGAGAATAGGTGATTTCAATAAAAAAAATACTTTTTAAATCTATTTCCAGAAATTGTTTCTTTAGTAGTACAGGGGTCTCAAACTTGCGGCCCGCGGGCCAATTGCGGCCCGCAGGACAGTATCTTGTGGCCCCGACCGTGATATGAAAGTATAATATTAGTGCAGCCCGCAGGGGGAGTGAATCCCTTATGCGGCCCAGCCTCACCCAGCCTCTGCCTCCAGCGGCCCCCAGGTAAATTGAGTTTGAGACCCCTGCTTTAGTATCATAAATTAATTTGAAGCATTTATTCAGAAATATTTCCTTCTTTTTTTTTTTGCAGAGTTCGAACGTTGATTGAAGAAGGTTATGATGACAAAATTGTGATTGCTCATGATATTCACACAAAACATAGACTAAAGAAATATGGTGGCCATGGCTATTCTCATATTCTTGAAAATATTGTCCCAAAAATGCTCACGAGAGGAATATCTCAAAATAAAGTTGATAAGTTATTGCGAGAAAATCCCAAACAATGGCTGACGTTTAAATAAGAAACCTGTGGTCCTGTTTATTTCAGTGAAAGTTAAAAAAAATAGAATTCTTCTTCGATTGAGGAAAATAGAATTGTATCTTTGGAATACAGAATAAAAAAATAAGATTTGTAATGCCTGAACCCCAACTTTTGATTGTATGACTGCAACTTAAAATAACTGCAAAATAGATGTATTTCTGAAAAAAAAAAGTTTAATGAAACATCTATAATATGAAGATAGAGCATATCATGTGGATGAATCAAAATTATTTTTAAATGGCTTGTATGGAATTAATTGGATGGAAAACATCCATTTGAATTAATCAGAATGAGAAAACTCAGTCATGATGTGGATCACATATGAATGTAGATGCCATTGTTATGTTTGTAAGTCCTTGATAGAACTATTACAAAGTTTTGTTTTTTAAAAATGGACATCCTAACATGAAATGCATTGTGCTTTAAGTATATCCAGCAATAAATCCTTCCTTGCCTCACCTCATGCTATACATGTCTACTTATAGGTTTATTTGAGCAAAAAACTTTGCATGTGAATTGGGCCTTTTCATTTCCAAAATGCAACACACAGCATTGCATTTCAAGGTGCAGTTCAGGGGTGGGTTCTGGCTTCTTCTACTGCCACTTTGCTCAGGGACGCGCTTTGTATGCACACTTAATGCGTGCTACATCAGCATGTGCTTCTGCACATGCACAGAAGCAAGATGGCTGCACTTATAGCACCACCGATAGAATTGGTTCAGGGAGGTGGCAGGTCAAGTTACTACCTACACGACTGAACCGGTAGGAACCCACTTCTGGTGCAGTTGAAACTTTTGCTTTCCTGAAAAGCAGCTCTTCTGCATAGATCCACTTACTTCTCTGAAACATGACTCTTCTGTTTCTTGAAATATGCATTTTAACAATTGAGGGGGGAGGGGGAATCAACCTGTTTTGCTGTAAGTTTAAATTGCATATCTTTTCCCACAAGTGGAGTTATAGGATTCAGAGCTGAATGACAGAATTATTTTCATGGGTTTTTAAAAAAACAGTTCTAGATATGCTTTGGCAAACTGAAAAGTAAATGTCTCGATCAATTTACAAACTAATGGCATTATCAAGAAAATTTTGATAGGATTATCAAAGGAATATTTTAAGATCTATTGATATTTAATGAAATTCTTTTAATGCGGATAATGATAGAATTCATTTGGCCCTTTTAAGGTGGATTTTTGCCAAGTAAACAGGAACTTGCCAGGTAAATCACCAGAGATCATGGAGAGAAGGAGAGAAAAGGAACGGAGATAGTTTTGAGAACCAAAATCTTAATATTCAAGATGAAGTTAAGAAAAGTTAGGGTTGTACAAACAAATTTGATTGCAGTTTAAACGAAAGAAGAGTCAATTCAAGCTAACCTCTGAAAATATATATGGAATATATTGGACTGTACATAAATAAATTCCATTTCACTGAAGATGTTCTCAATATGGTGATCCTAAATATATTAATAGGACAGATTTTTTATTTTGGCAAATATTATTTTCTTGAAAGTGCATTGAAGAATAGATATAACAAACATATCAGGAATCTACTTTTAAGGTGCTCTAGAGCCAAGGTGCTTGGTAAAGCAAATAAAGGTGCCAGATAGAAATCAGGAGACCATGAATTCTTGTCTTGTCTTGGATACAAAGCCAATTGGGTGACCTTGGGCCAGGCCTTCTCTGACCTAGTGAGGAGGGAAAAGCTACTTCTAAAACATGCTGCCAAGAAAAAAACAATGACGTCTGTGCAGTTACCAGGAATCAAGATTGATTTAAAGTATCTTCATAAGCAGATTTATAGTGCCTGTTTATTTAGTCACAGCAGCATCTGAGAAGGTGTTTGGGTTTTAAAACTAAGAAGAATTATTTAGCACTTCAATGGGAGATTACTAAAAAATTCCAGGGCTGCTGAAAACAGAATAACAAGAGTTGGAAGGGACCTTTGAGGTCTTCTAGTTCAACAACCTTCTCAGGCAGGAACCCCTATTCCACTTGAGATAAATGTCAGTCCAATCTCTTCTTAAAAATCTGCAGTGTTGGAGCAGCCATGGTTTCTGGAGGCAACTCGTTCCAGTGATTAATTGTTCTAATTGTCAGGAAATTTCTCCTTAGATTTAGGTTGCTTTTCTGTTTGATTAATTTCTATCCATTACTTCTTGTCCTGCCATCTGATGATTTGGAGACAAAATTGACCCCCTCATCCTTGTGACAGCCGCTCAAATATTGAAACCCAGCTATCTTGTCATTCCTAGTCCTTCTTTTCATTTCTTTTCAGGTATGAGAAGGCAGGACTGCCATGCTCTTGCTTAAGAAAATTTCATGGATGGAGGACTCAATCTCGGAGTATACTTTAACTTTTCAGTTATTTCAAAAAAATATTATATATAAAATCATTAAATATATGGAAATTGTTTATGAAATATAACTGAAATAATTAATTGAGTCTCTTCATTCCACAAAAATAGGCTTAAATGAACCATATTTGAAAATCTCTTTATACATATTTAAACAATCCGATTTTATATTCTCTGAATACCTCTTTGCATTGGACTGATAATGAAAGATCACATTTACAAGTTTGGCATCTTAAAATATGCACTCCTCTACATAAATACTCAGAAGTAAGTTCTATTTGAGTCACAGGTTAATTTGTGTTAAAGTTGGTAAACAAATTAAGTCTAAAGTGTCATTACTGAGTTCAGAGCCTAATTATATAGAGAATAAGTTTTTAATATATAAAGATATTTAAGTTAAAAGAGAATTATTAGAAATCTATTGGATTATTTGCCAGAGATGATTCGTTTTTAGATAACCTTTCTTTATAAAATGTAGCATGTAACTATTATATAGTATAACAGATTGTGAGCAAGATTATTATATTATAAACTATTATATTTGACAAATCTTCAGGTCACAGTCCCAAAGATACTTGATAGCATCATGGAGTTCATGTGGCATTTCTTTTGATACAACAGAACAACAAAACACCACATATAGACTACCATTAAAGCAGTTTACTTCTGAGCAGATCTGCATAGGATTGTGCTGCAAGCTTCCCCCACCCCCACTTTATACAGCTAACTGTATATGGGATGCTTTCTGAAGTGCTAAACTGGACAAAATTAGCCTGTGCAAATTAGATTTAAAAAGCCCGTCTAATCAGTTCTATCCACAACTACCTGTATTTTGTTACTGCTCCACCACTGGGGTGAAGTTTGCATACAGCTGTAATTTTAAATTGAATTGTAAATGGCACGTAGGATGAGATTTGTAGGAAAGAGCAAACTGAAAGGTGTTGAAAAAAGCTACTAAATTCTTTAGTAATTGACAAGATGCAGCAAGAAAACTGAAATATTTTTCTACACTGTTGTAACTATGATGCCCAACATTCAACATTTAACTTGTACCAAACTGCTGCTCCTGAGTACCTACATCATGAATTCTATCCCTTTTAATTTCTTAGAGTAATCAAATTATATTCTTAATAAATATTAGAAAGAATACTGCCAACACTCCTAGTCCCAGAATATAGGGTTGCTGTTTTTTAATTTCATATTTTGTTTTCATGGTATGCAATTGTTTTATTATTGTTTCTGACTCTTGCTTTGCACACAGAAATCTGGCCATTGACTTCATATTCATATGCTTGAATATGTTCTTACTCTATCAAACTAAATGGGACAATCCTCCTGGTTCTAGAGGGGGGAGTATGCCTGTAAGGAATTACATAATATTAACAATTGCATAATATTGAAGCAATAACAGAAAATGAGACAATTGTGCTGTAGTTGTATTTTCATCTAAGTACAACAACAATAGAGCTAAGCTTTGAAGGAGCCCTGTTTCCTATTTTTAAATAGCCAAGTAACAGAAATATTGGCAAATCTATCCCTTGGAGGGAACAGAATTTCTCTTACATCTCCCTTTTATTGAAAAAAACATTCTTCACCATATACTCAGAATTGGCTCATAGTTAGCAGATAAGTCATAAGCACCAAAGCTGATGGATGAAGAAAAGCAGCATGAAATCATAGCACACCAAAGATATTACATATGCTGAAGAAGTAATTTGGTGCTTTTTTTCTTTCTTTCTCTCTATAAAAAATTGTGATTTATATAGAACTTCATTCACATGAACATTAACAACAAAGACTATTTTGCTTTGGTGATAGTAGATCACACACCTCTTACACTGGTTCTATTTTTTTAAACATCTTTCTCTGGGTTGTACAGATATGGGTTAGGTAGCATTTGGCTTCACTCCTGAAGAGTCTATGACCAATATCCCTTGGGCTTTCTTCATCCTTTTATTTTTGCCAAGAGAATCGATCATTAGAAGGTCATTTAGTTTGTGTTTAATATCAGTCAGCATAAATTATAAATCCAGAAAATGTGCTGTATTTGTTGTTGTTTCCTCCATGTGCTTTTCCACCATCTAATTTTATATAGACTTCATCTCCTGGTTCCAAATGTAGGACCACGCTGTTGCTGGCATAATCATAGTTTTGATCTGCATCTTGTGCAATGGCACTAGCTCGCACCTAAATAAAATACAGAAAAAAGACTGTTCATAATTTTAGTACTTGTCAACACTCAGGAATGAAACTGCATGTTCACTTGCAAGTTCCAACTTACATTTTTGGTATTTTTTTCCCTTTACCACTGCAATCAACATTTCAAAAAAGTGCCAGTTTTAGCTGTAGTAAAGCCTAGTACAACTACGAACAAATAATCTGTTGCTTGACTATCGCTGACATCCCTAAGCAAAAATAATTAATGCGTCTGAAATCCTTTTAAACTACTAACTTAACATGTCACTTGTTTTTTTTCAGATTCATATAGCATCTTCAAAGTTTGTGCTATCCTACATGGACATTATTCCATTTAGTTTCATATGATTTGCTGAGAAGCATGAATTGTAACAATGAGCTGGATTCAAAATAATTACTCCAAATCTCTAACCAGCTATTTTTTGTGGTCTGCAAACTTTAACTTCCTTTCCCAATCTGACATTTTTAAAATATATTTGGGTTTGCAAACTCAACACTTTTACAAGTTTCATTGGATTTTTCATGGAAGTTCAAAATAATGTGTAATATATGGCTTTTGAAATAATATGATATGGAAAATTATAATGCAAAAGCTATTTTCATTATTACATTACATTATTTCACTAGACTACAGCAATATATTCCACTGATTTTCCCCCAGATGAAACTAGACGTGTATCAATATGATATTGTGTATGATTCCTATTTGTTCTATATCTGAATCAGGACTTGTAAATAATACAAAGGATGCAAGATTATAGAAGTTTGAAATCAGTCAGTATGTAATCCATTGATGCTCTTAGATCTGAGTAAAATAATTTTAATGCTCTTCAATAAAAAAGATCAAATTGAAATATGGATCATCTGAAAAAGCAATGAGTGTGAAATCACCAGGTAATTATCACTATTCTTTTAAATATTAATATTAAAATATTTTCATAAAATCAATATTGAAATAAATATTGCAGTCTTGAGATTCTAGTCATATAAAATTATTTAAGCCTTCAAGCTCAAGATTTGTTTTAAAATGTAAGTCATGTTAGATTAACTATATTTAACAAATAGGCTATTTGAAGCTGCTAGCACATCTGTATCAGTTCAGCATATAACTAAACAAGAATTGTATTAGATCATTTATATGTACTTTAGATGCATAAATTTAACCTTTGATGACCATTTTTTGCAATGTATTTATAGTTTTATCCTATTCTTTAATAGATCTATGATTTAATGGTTTTGGATGTCTGAACTAAAAAAATAGTTCAAGATTTGATATACACTGAATATTTTTGGAATTGGAAGAAGTACAATATGTCAGAAAATGCCTATACATGCCTTTCAAAAGTATAAATGATAGGTTTTCAAATTAAATGTTTATATGTAGCCCCATATTAGTACAGAAATGTTAACAATTTATAAAACTTCCTACCATGCACGATCACACAGCGGATTAGAAAGCTTAGAAAACAGAAGCAGGAAAAAACATCTCCTGCATTGTATACCTATAAACTCCAAGAAGGCTTATAGGTTTTGTAATTACCTTGAACATGTTCAAATTTAAAATGCCATAATGTAGAGTAATATCCCAAACAGTCTAATTTTTGATTAATTGCTTCAGAAATAATTTACTATTTATTGAGGTGATCTGTCTTGACCACTCTTTAATCAATAAATATCACAAGGGATATTTCCTAAAAATGAAGAAGCTGTGAATGGGTGAGTACCTTAGAATACCAAGATCTGAAATGCACATCCTTTGGTTCTATGCTCTTTCTGAGGTAATAATTATAGATAACAAAGAGGAGGGCGATACCTTTTGGTATATGTGAATGATTATTGCAACATGAGGTGAAATAGTTAGTGCTTGCATTTCATTAGGTTTAAGTATTTAAATTACATTCAAATTCCACGTGCTTCATCTAAATATTTGTTGGAATTGCATGATGCTTGATATTACAGCTGATAATATTGGTGCTTTTTTCATATGACATAAACTCTACCTTTAGCATTAAATGCTTTAGCTTTATACATTATGAGGCAATGGACAGATGTCATATAAATGCATAGTATTGCTTACTGTATGCTATCATAGAATAGAAACCATAATAAGAGAACTGAAAAAATAATTTGAACAATGCAATAGCTTTCTATTTAGCTACCGGGCCTTGCATCTGCATTAACCTGAATCCCATACTCAGTGTACTACCTTTATAGCTTTTTCTCTTTTGTTTTGTTGTTGTGGGTAGATAGCATAATCTCTTTTTAAAACCTATAAGGACAGCCTCAGAAGAATATTCCAAGCAGTATTGCTGTACATGTTAAAGGCATCTCCAAATTAAAACAATGTGGTGTACATTACATAAGTTTCATGACTGCTCACCTCATTGGGCTATAAAGGTATACAGGGACAGTCAAACTGCAAACAAACTAATTATGTTGTAGTCTCAGCAGTTCTATATTTATGCTAACTATTAAGAAAAGCAATAAGCTATGTGGGAATCCGTTAAATATTCAATATGTTTCTCTTAAATATTTTCTCTCTTACAAATTGCATGTATTTCAGGACTGATATTTTTCTCATTGCTATGCAATCTATAACACTTTGCCCGCTTTTTAAAAGATAATTTGTCCACCCTACCAATAATTTGTACAGAAAATTCAATTCTCACAGTTCATTAGCTATCAATGCTATAAGATCAAATCATTGCCCTTAGAATATCAATGGATTACAGCTAGTCACCAATATTAAAAAATTGGCTTAAGGATTGCTTATGCCTGCATAAATATGAACTGAATTCAGTACTAGCAGGATCAATATTTGCCTGTTTATTTGGTGACTGAATTAATTTATAAATGTCTGGAGCTATAGACTTAGTCTATCTTCAAGCTAATATGAACATTTGTTTTCTTACAACATGCCATGCACTAGATTTTGTTCTGTTTTTATTTCAATCAGATTTTAAATAGAAATTAGTTTTTCCTTGTAATCTGATGCAAACGTGAGACTTGTATATCAACTGTTATAATTAATGTAAACCAATATATAATATTTACGAGTGAAACTTTAGTTTATTTGATTATTGTGTATGCTTCCTTAGTTTTATTTTTCATGTGCTAGTCAGAAGATATAAACACAAGGTTAAAAGCCATGCATGACTAATTTATCATCCTCTTATGACCCCATCTGTAATATTCAGTCAATCCAAAATTGAGGTGATTAAAAAGTGCTCCTCTGGGTACTTTTTGGTATTCTGCAAAAAACAAAAACAAAAAAAAACCCCCTCCAGTAATTTCCAATTTCATTATTCTTCTTTTCAGGAACAGGATACTTTCCAATGTCCATATTTGAGTTTTTGCAAGATACTGGTTAAATGCAGGAAAACCATGCTTGGTTTTAGATATAATTTCAACACAAATGCATAAACAAAAAGCAAATGTGAATTATTTCTGGTATCTAGAAGTGGCAATAAGAGAAAATAGCCATTTATGTTTTCAGTACAGCAGTTCACACATAGTTTATACATTCAATGCTTACCTGTACTCTTAAGTGTAAAAACTCTCTAGTATTTCCTGATAAGGATTATGAAATCGACATATTCGATAGAATTAAGACAAGTCTTACAAGATGGCATGATATCATCAAACTATAATTTTACTTTGATTTTCACGAAATTATTTGGACATTCACTTGCAAAATTCATTTTTTTCCAGAAATCACTGAATTTTTGTGGGAACAAATTCATCTAGTCATTACTGTTTTTTTCTTAGCCATATAATTATCAATCACGCTTACAAAGACATATTAATGAATGCAAACAATTAGCATATAGATGACATTTATAAAGTTATATGCATTCATTATTGTCCATGTAAGTAAGATATATAGAGGTAACACTACTGTAAAATGATTAAAATTTATAAACCATTTTATAAACTTTCAGGATCTTTAGTATCAGAAGTGTTCTGCTTTGACTTTTTGCCAAAAACTTGGGGAAAGCAGAACAATTATACCTTCTCTAGAAAGTTTCAAGAACATGGTAACAAACCTGATTTCGACAAAACTTTACTCTAAAAACAAAATATTCAATAAATCAAGTGGAAATTGTACATTTAAAATAATTAGGCCTTAGTTTAATTATATTTTAGCAATGATTTCGCTTTGTCTATTCCAAGTCTTGTACCCTTAGTAAGCTAGAACTAAACTCACAGACATCCATTTTAAGTGGACTTATTTGCAATCCCAAAGGGAGCTATGGCTCAATAAATATGTATAGATGTTGCATTATGAGATGCTAAAGTGTTGGCTTAATTTTGTGTTTATAAAACTGGGAATAATTCTCCCACCTTCCTAAGTTTCTCCAGAATTTCATATTTTATTTTTATCTTTTCCATTTCTTTCGGGCTTACTCTCCTTTTGCCTCAAACTCTGCCAAAAGTGCGCTGAAGCTGTAACGCAGGCAGAAAATTCTCTCCATACACACAATGGTCCCGCTTCTCTTCTTCACCCATTTTCTTCGCGCCTGGTATTCTAATAAAGCGCCTGCAGGTTTGCCGGAGCCCCCTTCGAAAACGCTCAGGTGTGAGTGGAGTGGATCCTGGGCGCACGGAAGATGGAGAGAGTCCTATCAGAAACTGGGCTTTGAAAGAGAGGAATTTGCAGGGCTGCTGCCCGGTTCGACATTCATCTCAAAAACTCCTCCCCCCCCCATGATAAAAGCCCCCCGGGAGCATTTGGAATTAATAAAGGCCTCTTTGTTTCCAATCTGGGCCGCCGTGCCAGGAGGCCCTTGGGAAAAGCCCGAGCTGTCGTTGCTAGCAAGGTGCGGTTGAAAAAAACTGCTCAACCCACCAAGTGCGGGCCTCTCTCTCTCCTCCTCTTAAGCCTCCCCTAACGAGCCGGGGCTTCTAGTCAAGTTTCGCCCGCGCCTCGTGCAGACTTGGGGAAGCTTCTCGGATAGCGAAAACGGCTTTCATTTCGGGTGCAAACCTCTTAAGGAAGAAGAGGAGGGCGCTTTCTTACAGGCCCAGTTGAAACAGGCGCTCCTGGTTTTCTTCTCCCTCCACAACCATCTCTAGTACTGTAGAAACTTCTCCGTTGTCGTGCAGAAGTCCTATAAACCTCTTTTTCCTGGAGGCGGAGACGCTTCTGAAGTTACAGCCCCGCACCTAGATCGTTAAGGTTTCCCCCTCGCCTGCTTCCTATAAGAAGGCGGATCGCCCACTGGCCCGCTCAGCCCACATCCCGGCGGCTACTGGAAATACGATTCCCTTTCCACTGGCTCGCTCCTTCCCGTGTCCATAAGGGCAATGCAGATTGCCCCTGTATCCCACGAGACAGCAAATGCTCTCCGGCCGGGCCCAATGCCACGTCCGCCTTACCCCCATCTATTAAAACTCTCGTTAAGAGTTATCTTTCCTATGTCCGCCGCCCCATCCCGCAATAAGTCTCCTGAGATTATCCCTTCCCGCCTGTTTGCCTTAGAAAACAATTTAAAATGAGCAGTTTAAATCATTGACTCAAGACTGTTAGTACATTTCCCTCCTTCACTCCAGGTATCCAAGAGCGTCTTCCAACAGAAAAGGGCGGGTACTGAAAGACTGAAAAACCGTTTCTTGGCCCACTAGCTGTGGGCGTAATGCCAGGCGATTCACGGAAGAGCAAGGCGGAGCCCTTCAATCGATGCCCTCCGGCTGCACCCCTGTATTGGCTGGCATGGGCAACAGGCACTCTGTTTTGGGAATGGGGAGTACACATTTGCCTTCCACTTTCGCTCTTGGAGATCTGGAAGACAGCCGGAAGGTATTAGATTGGGGGAAGCTCAAGACGTCGTAAGTAGGCAGCAAACTTTAGTTCGCTATTCACACATATGCAGTTACGCCCGATTAAAGCCCCGATCTATTCCCGTGTACACCTATTCCCATGTATACGACCGTGTCCCCGTGAACACGACCATTAGCGATAGCTGTGCAGTGTTGTCACAAATTGTTGACAACCGGCAATCCAAATAAGGATTTGTCAAACTAATCATTTCTCAGGTTAAAAATGGTGTGTGTGCGCGCGTGCGTGCGCTTGTTTATTTGTACCCAAAAGAAAGAATATATCTCTGCCTCCAAGGAGTCAAAATCAAGAAACTTCAAACATTCGCTTCCCTGTTGATGAGATGCTGCTGTTCTGAACCCAGCAATCAAAAGCAGCAGCAGATTACAATCGAGGTAGGAAGGGGTGCTTTCCCCCCACCCCCGTCCTGGGGCCACAACCGAATTAATATTTGTTAATATTTCGCTGAAGCACTGAGTTACTGCCTAGGCCTGTCCTCATAGTCTTACTGGGTAAATAAACTAGGTTTGGGTCTAGCTCTTCCCAAGTCTCTCCTTGCCAGTCTAAACTCCTACCAAGATATTGCCTTTGGGGAGCCCACAGAGCCTGGGTAGCGCTTCTCTCCCGGATTACCTTCATCTTCCTCGGGTCCCCTGTTAGCCATGCGAACACCTCTCCATGGGCTTTGTCTTTAAGGGTACAGACTCACCTCTTCAAAAGTGACCCCAAATCCCCAAAGGCTTGTAGCCTTCCTGCGCCTGCAGAGACGAGCCTATTTTTATTCCCACTGGATCTTCAATTTCCTAAGCTACTTTATTTTCCTGAAGGCTCTCCTAACACTTATCGGGCGAACTCTGTTTCCATTGAGAGGTTTACCCCCTCCCTTAATTATTTTTTGGTCCGCTTTCTCTAGCCAAATTCGGCCAGAGGCGGCGAGGCGGAAATGCAACCTGCAGAAGTCCAACCAAAGCAGCTATGTACCCCGCGCGGGTAGTTGAATTTTTGCCTCTCCAGGATGAGCTTTGGCCGAGAAAATTTAGAATCGCCCCCTCCCTGCTCCGGCGGGGCTCATTCCTGCGCCCTGGAGCTCTCCCCGGTCCCACCTGGTTATTCTTGCAGAGGTCAGCCCACATGCTGGTGCCGTCGCCGCCCCGCATGAGCACGTGGTAGGTGAAGAAGTAGATGCCTGGGATGGAGCAGGTGAACTTGCCGGTCGTGGGATCGTAATGGTTCCCCAGGTTAGTGACGACGTCGTCGAACTTCAGGACCTCGTAACCCTCGTGCTGGCGCTTCAGGCCCGCGTAGAAGGCGATCTTGGGCACCGTGCTGTAAGTGGCGGCACTGATCGCCCCGGCCGCGTTCAAGCCCGGTGCTCCCGGCGGGCCAGGTAGACCCTGGCGCCCGGGTTCGCCTTTCTCTCCCGGCGGGCCCACGGGCCCCGGCGGACCTGGTTCCCCCGGGGGCCCCCGAGGCCCGGCTTTACCCGGCCGGCCGGCCTCACCCTTGGGGCCTTGGATGAAGGTGGGCAGCGACTGCATGAGGCCGCGATCGGGCGTGGCCGCTGTGCTGGGCGCTTTGGTTCCGCCGTAGGGGTCGCAGACCATGCGGCAGGTGCCCAGCATTTCGTAATGCGCCGATGTTCCCGCCGAACTCACCAACACCGGGATGAGGATGACCAGCAGCAGCACCATGACCACCCCTAGCGCACCGGCCGCGATCAGCCGGCGCCTGCTGCCCACCAGGCGGCTCAGCGCAGGGCGATCCTCTTGCCTGCTTTTGGACAAAATCTTGATGGTGGGTCGGGAACCTCTTCCAGCCGAAATCACCGCGGGATAGCCTCCCCGCGTCCGTGGGGCCTTGTCGCCCTCTTCCTCCCGTCGACCGGGAGGGTCACGCGGGCAGATCTCCTTCGCCAGATCCCGAAGCTCCGGGAGCCTTGCTCCGCGCTGCTGTCGTGGACGGCTTGGCTTCCCGTCTGGGGCACCTGTGGCTGCCGCCGCTGTTAGGCTGAGTGGAGTCGCTCACACTTTTATGCTGCGGCTGGCGATCGACTTTTTTTTTCTCGTCTATGCCAGCTCGAATCAACTTCCCTTCTGCTCCTCCCGGTCGCCTCTTTTGCGGTCTTCTCGCGGGTCGCTCCCCCTCCCCCTTTTTTTCTTCCCTCCCTTCTTTTATTTCTTTTTTTTTCTTTCATTCATTCATTCATTCTTACTCTTCTGCAGCGACGCCAAATCTCCGAGGGCAGCGGGGGAGAGCGCGTGGGAGCCTGGGAGATTCCTGCTCGCCACTCGCGCCGGGGAGAAGGAAGGAGACGGAGGTGCCTCTTTTAGCCCTGGCTCGCTCCTTCGCCGATGCTGCTGGAGGGTCCCCAGTCGCGAAGCCCCAGTCTGCGCTGGAACGGAGCAGAGCGATGAGCGCAGGAAGCCGGCTACCGCGACAAGAGGAGGCTGCTGAAAGCGCGGGGGTAATTTATAAGCACCCAAAGGCGCAAGGGAAAGAGGAGCTGCTTTGGCATCTCATCCCAGCATCTGCTGCGCTCAGCCCACTCACCGAGAGTTTGGCATCTCTCTGACAAGTGTGGGGAAATGTTTTCCTCCCCTCTTCTCTTTCTGTGCCTCCCCCTCCCTGTTTATCCCTTCTCACTGAGCAATGAAATTGGGAGCTCTCCTCTTGCCCATTCTTAAATGGTGTGCCCGTTTTCTTGCTTGAGTAGCTCATGGAAGGAAGAGAGATCTACTTAGGACTTTCTTTCAGTCTTTGATCCTGAATATAAAGGTCAACGCTGCTCCTTATTTAATGGTTCCCCCAGTGGCCTCTGTCTGTCATGTGAAATATCACTTTGAATACAAGGGTAGTGTATTGCAATTCACCTGACAACCCAGTGCCCCCACACACTCACAAATACACACACACACTGCTGCTGCTTCTTGAAGTAACCCATGGTTTAAACCACACAAAAAAACATCATTTCTTGCTTTCTTACTCTTTTTCTGGAAATCACTGCCAGAGAAAGGGAGGGCCTCCCTCCCCATATTCAATAAATGTTTGAAGCTGTGATACATGTTGCTTCCTGGATTCCTTTTTATTTAAACAGCTTTCTAGACCTTCCTGTGCATTTGGTGGTGGAGCCGAGTGTGCTTTCCTGGCATACATGACATGAACATGTATCACATCACTTCTGCCCATCTCTGGAGCAGATAACAGCAGCAAACTGAGCTTCTTCCAGATGCAAGGCAGAAGGAGGCCACCCCCTTAAACCACACAAACCATTGATTCTAAATTATATTTCTACAGTCAGGCTCAATTGGATGTCATTTCAATGATGGATGACATTTGCCTGTCAATATGGAGATGATGGCTTGAAAGAGTGTGAGATTTTAGAAGCAGGGTAAGAATCTGAAATAAGCAAAAGTGGTCTGAGAATGGGGAAACAATTGAGTAGCATCACGCCTGGTGCATGATGACCAAGAAGCTGTGATTTTGTCCACGTTGTTGCCTTGCACAAATCTCTTTTTTACACACCTCCTTACATTTCAACTCCCCATTTTCCCTTTCTGTTCCATAAGACAATAAGGTCAAAGAGGCAGACAGCAGGAAATATCTATTGATCCTTTCTTTTAAGCAGAAATGTCAGCAGCTTCTTGCATTTTTACTTAAGAGAATCAAAAGGCAAAGAAGTGAATGACCATGGCAGGCCATAGAGATGGGTTGACCTAACTCCTTATCTCCTTAACAGCATGCTGATAACAAAAAAAGGAAAAAGGTTTGATTTTTTTTCACTTGTAAATATTCTTACCACTTTTCTTTTTCTGATTTTTGTCAGAGTTCAGCCTTTTATAATGTCCCTATCTCACAAACACACAACCCAGTTGACAGATCCCTTGGCCTTCAATACCTTCAACAACACCATACCCCCCCACACACACACAGGCACACCTTGAAAGAATTGGAGAAGGGAGATAGGTGTTATTTATGCTATATCAGTTTCTCCTGAGAGGAAAACATTTTGAAACATTTCATCTTTGTAAAGAAAGGAATAACATAATAGGTCTCAAAAAAATCAAACATTTATTCAGTTTTCCATAGTCTTCACATCAACATGGTGTTTTCATAACATTAAAGTTGGTTATAAGCCTCTTACCTTCTATGTGCTTAAATGAATATGTGTGGTGGTTTCTGGTTAGCTTAAAAGCTGCACTTTCTAATGGGGGTGGGGGTGGGGGAAGGTTTCCCAAATGCAAAGAAATAGTGATAGAAAAAGGACATGCTTCCCAGAAAGAAGAGAGATTAATAAAGACAGGTGCAATATGTGATTGGATAGGAGATGAAAAGAATGGAACACACAGGAAAACAGGGCGACTGGCTGACTAACCCTGGTTATACTGTGCTGCCACATTTTGCTGCAGCTCTTATTTGTCTTCTTTACAGTAATACCAATCTGTAAAAGTTGGAATGGCCCTATATACATCATGCCCATGTTGCCTTAGGAAACTTTAATGAGGCTCAGACAGTTTGATAGATGTCTGTGCCTGTACACTGGTTTATAACCTACTTGTTCAGGTTAAACATAGAGAAACTCTGCCAATATTATCCCCTGTTACTCCTGCCTTAAGTGCTTGGGCTGTTGCAAATTCTGGTCTCTTCTTTACTTCACCTGCCAGTGAAAAGGTCTGAAGAAATCACCCAAGCCGGTTAGATGGTATATATAAAGTGAAGTGCAAAATTCAGGATTTATTTGCCTCTTTGCTAGAACAAACATTAATTTCCAAATCCATCTTTGATTAGGGAACCACAATGAACTATAGAAGTTTATTATTAAAAGGAACCTCTGCTGTAGACATGAGAAGCGAAATAGGAGTGATTTGTACTAAGCTTTAATTCATGATTGTTTAGTTGTGTGAATACAGCTAATTCTTTAAAAATAGTGATGATCTGGTTGAAGATGATGATGACGATGATGATAAAATAGGTGAAAATATCAGACAACAGATTTTCCTCCTGTCGATAAATTTTCTCTCTTTAAGGTCATACAACACATTTCCAGCAGTTCCATTAGCGATTCAGCTCTCAGTCAAGCTATTCCTGCAGGTTTGAGACAGATGCCCCAAGTTTTTCAAATTCCATTATTACCAAGGTAGGAAATGCATGCAGTGTGTGATATTTTGAAGCCTTTCAATCTGTTTATCAGCAGTTGCTGTAGAAGTTGTTTGTATTTCTTGCTGTATAATGAAGAAAAGTGTGGATTTATTCGTGCACACCCTGCAAGTTGAGGGGTTTTTCACTTGTATGCCCTGGCAAGTGATATCCTTCCATGCCACAGCTCCGCTGCTCTCCCACAAAGATGCTTCAGGAAACTTTGGGGGGAAATATTTTGCTATCCAGATCAGATCAGACCATTTTCAACCCTGATCTTTCTTTTCTGAGTTTCCCCATGCATTGCATATCAAATTTATCTCATTCTGTTCAGTTTTTTGTGAATTAATTTATCGATGGACAAAGATACGAAAATCTGACCCCATTATATAATTTCTTTCCAACATTCTGTTGGACTAAAAAGAATACAAATTACAATCTCTTAAGTGGGACTAATATACTACCCTGAAAGGTTAGAAAGCCTAACTATAGGTCAGGTATATGTGTTAGATCACTTTTCTCAAACTTGGCAACTTTGCCAAATGTGTGAAATTTAAGATCCTGAATTCCCCAGCCAGCATGCAAGAAGGGCAATTCTGCAACTTGAAGTCTATATATCTTAAAATATAGAATGTATTGTATATCCTGATCTTGGATGTGAGGTCACATATCTTGTTCTCTGTAGCTGATGTTTTCCGACAATGGAAAGGGGTGGAGTATTATGATTCTTACTTTAATGTTGTAAGCTGCCCCAAGTCATCTATATATGAGTTGGATAGCCGTACAGATTTAATAAACAAACAAACAAGGTCCATAATGAGGCAGCTCTGCTTTCCTCTTCATTAGAGTTACTAATGTTTTGGCTGTCCAGACAGCCGCTACATATATATATGTGGGGAGGAGAGGTGTACACATACACACACCAGAGAGAATCTCAAGTCCACACTGTGCACAGACAATTCGCAATGGTGTGTGGTATTGATTTGCGAGCCAGTGGAAAGAGATGCAGCCTAGGGAATGATCAGATAAAATGGGTGGCAACATGCAGCTGCATAATAGGCACAAAAAGAAACAAAGAAATTGGACCCTAAACTTCTCAGACTGTAGAAAGAGACAGCAGAGGATTTGTACTTTCATAATTACAAGATTATGTTAATGAAACCTTACAATAAAGTAGAATTAGATCATCTTGCCATGTTTTTCTGGCCTACCTGAAAAGAAAGTGTGTGTGTGTGTGTGTGTGTGTGTGTGTGTGAGAGAGAGAGAGAGAGAGAGAGAGAGAGAGAGAGAGAGGGAGAGAGAGAGATCTCCTTCTGTTTTCTTGCTTCACTTTCCTTCTTTTCAGATTCTTTCCTTTGGCCATGGTAATCTGGAAGGTCTGATAAGTCAAGATGGTGCCAATTTTGATGAGTTGAAGTTCTGGCCATTTTTTGTCTGTTTTATGTGTATCTGGACCCTTTTTTCTTTTTGTTACAATTTGGATGGGGCCTTTTTCTTCCATTTAATTCTTTAGTGAGTGTTCATTTCTTTCCTTCCTAAATGAATTGACCACAGCTTCTGTTTCATTTTGCATTCTTGAAAGTAAGGTAAGTAAATAAATAAATAAGGAAAAGAAAATTGGGTAATTAGATCTCTGATTAGGTTTTGGCTTAATTTTTGATAAACAGCCTAGTAATTTTTGCAACAAGTATTTTTACACAAAAGCTTTTCTAAATTCATGGAAGATTATATTTTCTACCTGCTATTTGCTCAGAGTTGGAAACATTCAATGACTAGATTTTGAAGGTAAGGTAGTGATATGCCAATTAGTTAATTAATTATTTGCAGCAATTCTGGTACAAGATGTTGAGCTTTATTTGCCTTTGGTGAAATTTAAATAAAATGTGGCTATTTTAAATTTAATTATACTGTATAGTGAAAAATTAGTGTTAATAGATTTGTATCATAGGGACCATAGTATAAAATTTTTTAAATGCCTTTTAACAATCTGTAAGGAAGATTGTAAAACAAGTGCATGATAATAAAATATATTGCACAAGATGATTGAAATGCTGATAATTGGGAACGAATTGACAGCCATTCACAAAATGAGGATTGAATGATAAAGGCAAATAGACTGTAGTTTCACTGATTAACTGATTTGCATATATAACATGATTAAATAAAACCTAAATAATTGATTTTGTCAAGCTTTGTTCAGTTTTGTCTCTGAAGTTTCTGTATTTGATTTCACTTTATCCAGTCAATTCATTCCTAAGTCTCTAATAATGGATATGGATGTATATCTTTCTATGGGTATACAACTTAGGACAACTCTTGCAACATCTGAATAGTGGATTGTAATCCACTCAGACTCAACCCGACCAAGACCGAGTGGCTGTGCTTTCCGGCTGCCCGATTCAACCAGCTGATTCCATCACTGGCCATAGGGGGCGAACATCTTGCCCCTGTGGATGGGGTGCGCAACTTGGGTGTCCTCCTGGATGTCCAGCTGTCCATGGAAGATCAAGTGACAGCCGTGGCCAGGAGGGTGTTTTACCAGGTTCGCCTGGTTCGCCAGTTGCGCCCCCTATTGGATCGGGACGCCCTTCGCACAGTCACTCATGCTCTCGTGACATCCTGACTGGACTATTGTAACTCTCTCTACATGGGGCTCCCCTTGAGGTGCACCCGAAGACTTCAGCTGGTCCAGAATGCAGCCGCGCGAGCAATAATGGGTACCGCAAGGTATACCCATGTAACACCGCTCTTGCGCGAGCTGCACTGGCTACCTGTCGTCTTTCGGGTGCGCTTCAAGGTGTTAGTTCTCATCTTTAAAGCGCTCCATGGCTCGGGACCTAGCTATCTGCGGGATCGGATTCTGCCCCATACATCTTCCCGGCCGATTCGCTCCCACAGAGAGGGACTTCTCCGGGTGCCGTCCACTAGACTTTGTCAGCGGGCAACGCCCAGGGGAAGGGCCTTCTCTGTGGCGGGCCCAGCCCTCTGGAACAACCTTCCCCCCGACATTAGAACAACTACGGACCTCCGCTCCTTCCGTCAGAAATTAAAAACTCACTTTTTCTGCTTGGCCGGCCTAGGTTAGTCTCTACCTCAGGGGTTAGGGAATGTTAATTTTAAAATGGGGATTTTAGTGCAGGGACAGTTGATTTAATTTGTTTTTATTGTATTTATTTATGTATATATTTTATGTTGTTTTAATTTTCCCTGTGCACCGCTCCGAGTCCCCCTGGGGAGAGGACGCGGTATAGAAAAATAAAATCTATCTATCTATCTACTGTTAATGTGATAATCTTGATTTTAAATGTCTTTTAAACAACAAAATAGCTATTGCTCCCACCCTAATCCTAACCCACAGTTAGAGCTATTTTTTCTACTTTGACAATTTGGTATAAGGAAAGGAGATGCACATTTTTAAGTACTTTTCTAAGTGGACCTGAATTAGTGCATGTTGCTTTGATTCCTCCTATTTAATCTTTACAACAATCCTGTGAGGTAGGTTAGTCTGATAGATAGAAAGTAACTGTAGTTTATGTGATAGCACAGGAACCCATAAATTCATTCTCCAATTTATGGGAGAAGTTCTTCAGATCTAATTTTGATGCTGTCTTACATATTAGACTTTTTGCAGCCCTTTTGCAATTATCTTCTGATCTTATGTCTACAAGTCCTTTCACCTTCTTTGATATCCATGATCTTTTTTCTTAGCTTTTGATAAAATACTTCATTTATTAGGAAATGTTTCACCTTGCACATCAGTTCTTGATATCTATGGGGTGATTTCCCTTTTAAAAACCTTTTTGTCTTTCAAATTTGGACATGCTAATTATCAATGTTCAAAGAAATCAGTCAAACCTTATGATAATTTCTTGGTTTAACATGCTGTCAAGGACCAAGACAAATCAACTTTGGGACTGGTGTTAAATCTATGATTCTACATATATTGCTATGCTCTTATTTTCAGTCTTCTCTGATCTTGCTTCCGAAGGATGCTAGCCATTTCAAGAACATCAGGAGCAGTACAAATCTCCATTTATGTTTTATGGAATATTTTATATTTTAAATGCTTAATAGTGTTATTCCCCACCCTTTTCTCCTCTTCTGCTTTCTCTTCAGAGTCTACCACTACTATTTCTACTGCAATAATTTGTGTACATGTGGGAGCAAGATGGGCAAATGAGTAAATGTGTATCATGACCTTACATTGCAAATCATATGATTTATGGACTCCTGGAGGAAAAAAATGGTGAATTGAAGACAGCTCTGTTAAAAGTGGAGCCAAGGACTATGGTAAGGAACAAAGAGCTGGTGAGTAAATCTGTTCTTGGAACCTTTACAGACAAGGAGGGAACAGGAAACTGCCCACATGCCTTCTGAACAGTTGCTCCTTGTGAACAGGCCAGAAGACAATAGTCCCTGGGAAGTCTTGAGTACTGAGATATAATCATAATAGCCATTTTGTCCGCAACTGTGGTCAGCATCTTTTAAAGGACACTTAAGTTTTGAAAACTTCCTTTTGTAATGACTTTTTGCTGTAACTGAGGCTCAAAAGAAGATATGTTATAGATAATGGATGGGATATAGGATGAAGGTATCATTGGTTATAAACTAAGAGAAAGTAAACGGTTACAAAAATTGTTTGTACTTTGGATGAAGTTAGTAGTCATTTTTTTATATAATTCTTTTTGCTCTCTATACTATCCTTATGTTCTTATCATACCCTTATATATTTTTTATCTTTTCTTTCTATTTATTTCTATTTCTATGTTGTTTTTTCTTCTCCTTTGTATTTTTCACTCTTTGTATTCTTTGTTTGCATTAGATTTTACTATTGTAGTTAAAATCCTTACTAAAATTATATATAAAAAAGTAAATAACATGATTTACATATTGATCCAATTGTATCATGGTAGTGTGATGAAAAATTCTTCATTTTTCAGCTTTGTGTTTTGTAAAATAGCACTATTATTGTCCTAATCCAGTTTTAAATTTTAAAGGATTAAGGCTTCCTCTGTTTAAAAAATGTCACCACATGCTGATACTTTCTGACATATTTACAATAATATTCTAGTTGTGGGATCCTTTTCTAACTTTTTATCTGCCTCTTGTTTTGTTTTTCCAACAGATCCCACTCGAATATCAGAGATTCTGGAATTAGCATCATTTTCTTGTTGACTGGAAATGATTTGCCATTATTTCTTTCCAGACTATTTTAAACTTTAATTTACAACTCAGACATTTCCTGGTAATCTCCGATTCAAAAAGTAACTGGCCAGACTTTCCTAACCTTAAATAAATAAATAAATAATTTAATTTGTAAACCGCTCTCTCTCCCCAAAGGGACTCGAGGCGGTGCACAGGGAATTAAAAATACATATACAAACAACAAACATTATAATACAATTTAAAATGAATTAAACCTAGACCCTGCGCTAAAATCCCAAACTAACTAAAACTAATACCCCTAAAAATCCCCAATAAAACAGTTTGAAATATTCAGCTAGAGGTAAATGGGTCAATTAACCCAAGCCGGCCAGGCAGAAGAAGTGAGTTTTTAGTTTTTGACGGAAGGAGCGGAGGTCCGTAGTTGTTCTAATTTTGGGGGGAAGGTCGTTCCAGAGGGTCGGGCCCGCCACAGAGAAGCCCCTTCCCCTGGGAGTCACCCGCTGGCATAGCCTAATGGATGGCACCCGGAGAAGTCCCTCTCTGTGGGAGCGAATCGGCCGAAGGGATGTATGAGGCAGGATGCGATCCTGCAAATTTCTAGGTCCCGAGCCATGGAGCACTTCCTTCTTAGATCCATTTAGAATCAAGGTCACCTGGTCTCTTCATTCTATTAAAGTTTACTTTTTTGTTGTTATATAACTCTCTCATCTTGTCTAAGCTTATGAATCTATCAATTTCATTTCTTCCTCCTCCTTATCAAAAAAAGCTTTCCATTTACTCAGCACGAAGACCTTTTCATAAAGTAGCAAAGAGCTTTTAGGATCTTTGTATCATCTGTATCCATATGTGAACGCCATTCATTGGCGGGGTTGGGGTGGGGAGTGAGTCATTTTTTAAAAAAGTATCCTAAGCCAAACAGATAGATGGGAATGAAAGGGAGCTTTTAAAACCTATTCTGCTAATTTAATCATTTCTGATAATCCTGGAGAATCTTGACCCAAAACCACTCTTCTTGAATAGGGGAGACCTCTTATCACAAACAGATTTTAAATGTGAACGTTTTCACATCTCCCAGCAGATAGAAAGAAGAAATAAAATCCCAGACTAGAATAAAAGTTGCCCATCATCCTTTTTTTTTATTGTTCCATTTTAAAAAAATCAGATTCTTTCAAATCTAATACCTTGCATGCCTTGCAATGACTTGTTGTTACATTTTATATTTATTACAACAAAAATTATTAAGAGGAACAGAATAAATAGCTACCTAAAATAAAAAGAAGATAGAAAGAGCAGAATGAATAAAGAATAAAATATAAATCAATAAATGACGACCTTACAATTATCATACAATCCAAAATTCATCATTTCAATCATTCATACAACTAGGTTTGTTATGTCCTCTCAAGAAATAAGTAGAAATCTCTATTAAACACTCTGAACAAAATAGTAATATTGGTATCATCACTATTTGTCATTGTTCCAAGGGTGAATGCATGTAATCATGTAAAGGGAAAAAAGGAAGAAAGTTTGCAGGAAAGAACAAAATCGAAAAAGAAAGCAAAATCAGTAAAAGTTACATTGGGAAACTACATAAATTTCCTATTATAACCAACTGATGATTGCATCAATATACTATATGCTATACATATTGAAATTGTTTCATACAGAGAGAGAGAGAGAGAGAGAGAGAGAGAGAGAGAGAGAGAGAGAGAGAGAGAGAGAGAGAGAGATTATTTTTGCCTTAAAAACTATGTTCAGTGTATCTGAATTTGCCTTGTATTGTGAGTTCAGCTATATAAGGGAGATATTCCTACCTAAGTGTCGTCAAATATCTGCACTTAGTTTTGCCATTCTATTTGGCTTTAAAATCTGATAATCTCAGAAAAGATCTCTTTTCCAATGTTGATTTAAACTTGTCTTCATGGCCATATATCTTAATAAATTGTGATATTTGTTTGTTTATTTGTTCTGGAGCAAATGCTAGTAGCAAAAAGTGAAGATTTAATTCATTAAAAAAAAAATAAGGCTTTGTATTCTTTCCCAGTACTTTTGAGGGATTTTTTACTTGACACCTTATATGATACCTGTATCACAACCTTTCCAAGTATTATGTATTATATGATTTATCTATTTTCACAATGATGGGATTGCCTGTAAAAAAAATTATATCATATTTTCTTAAGTTATAACATGGATGAATTTTATTGAATTTTCCACATTATTGCATTGCAATTATTTCTTTAACTTTCATATCCACATTATTTAACTTTCATAGCCACATTATTATATACCTTTTTTAACCAAAAAGGTTTTGGTCAACTGTCATCATTGCACCCACTGCTCAGTGCCTAAGGGTCCTTGGTTTCTGTTTTTTGAGGATTAGAGAATATGTATTTTCTTGTGCAAATATCGTTTAAAACACCGTGTGAAAACTAGATGCTTTGGCATTCCAATGGAACTTCCTGAAAGTGCAGAAAACATCCCTCCTATGTTGCATGGTGATATTCACTCCCAGGCTTATTAACACTTTACTCTCTAAAGCTGTAGCAGATTGTCTGTGATATACTTTGACAAAGTGCTACATTTCCTAAAAATGAGTTGTTCCTTCTTAATGGACTTCATGCAAACATGTCAACTAGACTCAATGAATAGGTAAACTTGAAGATGCTTTATAGAAGCCACTCTACGAATAGTTTTTATTAATAATATGAAACTTTGCTGTTTTTGGCCAGTTTGCCTTGACAATGTATTTTTATTTAATGTATTTTATGTTTTATATTATCGATTTTTACCTGCCTGTACACCGCCCTGAGTCCCAGTAGGGAGAAGGTGCGGTATATAAATTTAATAAATACAAATACAAAAAGTAGGGGGAGCTGTTGTGGCTTCACATGCTCATTTCAAAGCAGCAAATAAATGTGAAAGGATCCATAGGTGGAGTGCTTCATTAAGCTGCACAGCCATAGAATAAAAGACTTGTTTCAGTGCATCATCACCATATTTGACCTTTATTGGTTCTTGCTGCCAGAGAAGTGGTATCTTGAGCTTAGGGAAAAGGTGAAGTGAGGTGAGGTTTATATTTTTGCTGTCATCGTTTTTGTTAGTGTTGATCCTTGTTAGGAGAGAAATACTGTAACTAGACCATATATGCTGGTAGTGAATTATGCAATTGATCTAGCATCCTATATATTCCATATGTTTCCTTTCTCAATATAAAAATTGAAATGCAAACATTTCACACAGTTTTACTGCTTTTAGTGGGGGTGTTCTTGTGCTTTCCTGCCTTTTTCTTCTTTGTTCTGCAAATGATGCTTTCCACATCTGATTAAATCAGATACGGACAATTTTCCAGATCAAAAGCTAGATTGATCCTTTGACTATTGGGGGTTATGCTCCAAAACTAATGGGAAGGATCAGGGAGGGAAATGATTTCACCTTCATTGAAATTCAATAAAATTCTGCATAGTTAATAAGATTAGTTTCCAGTTATGTATTTATTAACTTTTCTGCATTATCATCTTGAAAATTATGTTTGGGCAATACTGTCCAAATAGAGCAACTTTTATGTGATGTTTTCGACAATCTAACTGTTTTTCAGATGCATTTATATTTGCCACGATAATGTAATTATAGTTTTTAGGGATAAGTCATTACATAATTAAAGAAAATAATTTTTAAGTGTGCTATATGCCATTTAATGCACCAAAGATGCTTTTCCAAAAGGCAAACTGGGCTTTCCTGGTTTCTCCTTTTGAAAGCATTTCATCTGTCTTCCAAGCAGCTTCTTCAGAACTGAAGAAGCTTCTTAGATGAGAAGTGAAACGTTTTGGAAAAAGCTCTTTTAAGACAACCATGACTTGAATGATTGAGAATCATCATAGACATGCTATTTAATGATTAACAAGACTGGCCAGGAATTATTTTTTAGACAAATTCATCTCCCTCCACTTCTGTTCAGCTTCAAATCTGAATTCTTGTCAGTTATGGAATAAGGTTTCCAAAAAGCTAAACCATCTTATCTAAATCTTTGATAATGGATGGTTTTGATGGTTGAATTGCCATCTAGATAAGATAGCCGCATACATCAGTGGCGTAGCGTGGGTTGTCAGCACCCGGGGCAAGGCAAGTAATTTGCGCCCCCTAACCCGTGGATTTTAGCACTCGGGGGAGGCAGCTCTTCTTGTGGTGTCGAGCCCACGCACCTCCCGCAAGGATCCGGCGGGCAGCCGCTGCCCAAAGGGCTCGGCCATCCGGGTCCGACACTCCTTGCCTCGCCTTGGGGAGAAGCGGGCGCCCTTTGCGTGGTGCGGGCCTGGGACACCCGACGCTCCTTTCTACGGAGGGCGACGGCCCGAAAGCCGGGGCAAGAGGGTCTTCCCGGGCCGCCGCGGGGCCCAGGTCGCCGCTCCTCTGGCTGGCTCGGAACGGAGGAGTCTTCCAGGGTCTCCGCACGGCCGTTGCTTCGAAAGACCTGCGCCTTTAAGTCTCGTCTGGCCGCCTCGGGTGGCGCTGGCGGGTGCGAGGAGCCGGCGCTGGCCTCAGCCGGGGGATGGCCCGGGAGGGTTTGGCCCCTACTGGCTGCTGTTCGCTCCCCGACTCTCGCCGGCCCAGGAGCGCCCAGGCGCCGCCGCCGTCAACTCCAGAGACCCGCGGAGGAGAGCTTCCGAGTCGGGTCTCTGGAGCGCGCCCCCCCAGATGTTGCGCCCGGTGTGGCCGGCCCCCCCTGCACCCCCCACGCTACGCCTCTGGCATACATTAGAGTCAGCCTTATACAGTTCAACAGTTAAAGAGTAGATATTTAATATATCAGGCTTAATAATATAAAATTATTCTGTCAATATATAATAGCTACCACTGTTTACAGAACACAACTACAGTAATACATTATATTGAAATAAAACACAGCAAAGTACAGTTAGTCCTCCACTTACAACAATTCATTTAGTGACCAAAGTTACAATGCCATTGAAAAAAGTGACTTACGACCATTTTTTACACTTTATGACTATTGCAGCATCCCCATGGTTATTTGATCAAAACTCAGACGCTTGATACTGACTAATACTTATAACCGTTGCTGTGTCCCAGGATTATGTGATCACCTTTTATAATCTTCAGACAAGGAAATAAATAGGTAAGCCAGATTCAGTTAAATTAGATTTACCAACTTAACAACTGCAGTGATTTATGTAACATCTGTGGCAAGAAAAGTCATAAAATGGGGCATAAACGGTACAACATAGGACAGGGGTCTGCAAAGTTGGCTCTTTTAAGACTGGTGGACTTCAACTCCCAGAGTTCCCCAGCCAGGATAGCTGGCTGGGGAACTCTGGGAGTTGAAGTCTACCAGTCTTAAAAGAGCCAACTTTGCAGACCCCTGACATAGGAGAACAAACACATCAGGGCAAGATTCAGCAGTCCATCTGCCTTTAAAAGACAAAAGTCATTATTTTGAAGACAGCAAAGTCCACATTTTGGATAGAAGGTTTGAAAGAGGCCATCTATGTCAAAATTGAACATCTATCTCTCAACAGAGAGGGGAAGAATAACAAATATATCTGCAGTCTACAAACCAGTCCTTTCAGCAGTTCCAAAAAGGCTTCACATCCATTTGAATTACACAGATGATCCTAAGGACACAGACAAACCTCCAAGTGGCTTCATTGAGTCTCTAAAAGATTGTCAGCTGTCTGCAAGGAATATAAATCCTTCCATTCCTCACCACCCATTCAGAGCTGAAGAAGCTTCTTGGATGAAAAGTGAAACATCTTCAAAGAAAAAACAGAAAGTCCTGTTACCTCTTGAAAAAGCACCTTTGGGTCATTTATCAAATGTTTCACTGAGCAACAGAAATTTTGTACATAAATTGAAGACCACCTGTAAAAGACTACTATTTGGCAACACTAATAACTGGAATGTATGTGTTATTTTCTCATAATTTTATTTTTAAAAGTTGTTCAGAACGTTGTTCTCTCATTCTTCTGTTTATGGTATTGTTATAAGGAATTCTGGAATGAAAATAGCAACCACTGTTTCCATCCTGGATGCTTTCAGAAGACATAACATCTAGTATCTAACTCATACTACAATGAGGATGCTGCCATGGAAGATACTTTCCTGTACCAGTAAAAAAAAAAAAATTGTGTTCCCAGTGCAGTGATTTTATATTGGATTGTGGAAATGAACTTATCCATGCCCATATCTGTTTATTAAGCATTTTACATCAAAAGTGCATCCATAACACATCATAAAGAGTCAATAAAGCGAAAGAAGAAAGGCTAATAAAAAAATAGAACATCATCTATCCATTTCTTCTAAGCATAAATTCATAATAATTTCTGTCACCCAACCTATCATGTTGGCCAGTAGTTCTTAAAAATATCACACGTTCTAAACCTTTGCTTGCAATCATACTTCACCCTTGCTAGCCTAAATCTCAGATTCTATACGTCACTGCTGGAAAGAACACGAAATAGTGACTCTAGTCATTATGCAGTGTCTGAAGATGTTAGCCTAGGAATATTTATTCAAATAGCATAAACTGCTTGATCATGGTGAAAAGGCCTATTCTACTTTCCACTTCTTATTTAAACTAAGAAGCAAATAATAAACATGAAGTGTGTGTGGAGGGGGGGGAGACTTTGGCTGGAGACAAATGCTTTTTATGAAGAGCTGAAATTAAACAGGCATCCTGAAATGTATGAATAAGATGTGGTATAAATCATGCAGAATTTTTATTAAAAGCTTTGTCAGTTGTTAAAGTCAGTCATAAGGAGCTGTTGGTCATGAAAAAGGATTTTGAGAAACTTTGAAATTGAGATCTGAATGCCAGAAATGATGGAAAACTGGAGAAACAAACACATCTCCAGTATCTTCTACATTTCTCTTCTGTCTCCTTAAAACCTGCTAGATTCTCATTTCTCTAAACTTGCAATGTTATGGCATGATATACCGTGGTCCTTTATATTCATCAGGAGTTTGATGGATGTGCAATAAGAATGGATAGCTGGGAGTGGAGAACTCAAAATTAAAATCCTAAGAGTGGTGAATTGCCAGGAGATTTATTTTTTTCCCTTGTCATCCTTGCAATATATTATTCTCTTTGTTCTCTGCTTATTAATTCTTGAGTCGTTAATGGCATAATTTACTTTGCAAATTGCAATCATTTTAATTATTCATTTGTAAAACTTAAAGTGATAATAAAGCAGAGAGAGTATTTCAAACCAGGGAATCCTCTTTCCAGATAAAGAACAGCCAATGGCCATGCAGTCGGCATCTGGAAGATGTTGAGTGATTTTAATACGTGTCCAGAATATTTTGAAGTTTTGCAAAGTCTTCTTGAGAACTACTTCACAGAACAAATCCTGTGTTCCTAAAGCATCCTGCACAATTAGCAGAAACCTTTGTTAAATATGTCCTATGTACCCTGTTTATTTGTTACATGGAGGTGTAAGAGCCAAGGTGGCACAGTGGTTAGAGTACAGACTAGAATATATGTAAGCTCAGGGCTGAACTGTGAAATCCTCTCTAGCTTGGTTGTTTGCCTGTAGCAGGAATGGCTAATCTTTTTGTTGTTGGGTGCCACAAATGCGAGTGTGTGCGTGCGATGTCGTGCGTGCATTATGGGTGCCATAATGCAAAGCACATGCCCACATGTGCATGTGTGCACAACTCCACACACATTCCCCCCATGTGTGCTGCACTGCTCGCCTCCAAGCTGAGCTTGGTATTTCCTCCAGGGGGTGGGGAAGGTCATTTCCGCCTCCCCCAGGTTCCAGGATAGCCTCTGGAGCCTGGGGAGGGTGAAAAACAGGCCCAAAGGGACTACCAGAAGTTCAGAACAGGGCATTGGGCCTGTTTTTTGCACTCTCTAGGCTCTGCAAGCTTTCCTGGAACCTGGGGAGGGAGAAAATGGCCTCCCCCAACCCCCCACCCACCCCGGGAAGCCCTCCGGAAGCCAGAAATGGATCATTTCCAAATTTCCACTCTGCCTGTTGGGCCCATTTTTCACCCTCCCCAGGATCTAGAAGCTTTCCTGAAGCCTAGGGAGGGCAAAAGTGACCTTCCCCAGCCCTCTTGGGGGCTGGAAATCAGCTGGCCAATGCATGCATGCATGCTGGAGCTGACAGCTTATGTGCTAACAGACATGGCTCCACATGCGACAAGTGGCACTCATGCCGTAGATTTGCCATCGTAGCCTATAGACATTTCATGATAAGGTAGCATCATCAGAGCATTGATAATGCTACCTACTCAGTCATGAAATGTCTGTAAGCAAACAACCAAATTCAGAGAGCATCAAGGACTGCATATTTGATATATGTATAGGATTGACATGAAATAAGAGTGAATTTTTGGTGTTATCTACTTTTGTATAATCAACTAAGTAAGCAAACTAACAAATACAATTGTAACATATATAAACAGTTAAAAAAACACTAGGAAGTTAATGCTTCATTTAAAAGACTAAAATAGTATAAAAGTTATAAAAGATAAATTTGAGACTGAAAAAGGAATCCAACTATTTTCAGCAGAACAGCCACAGTCTTTTCAGGGGCAAATTGAAAGCTGCATTTCTAACAATAGATGTGATCAGGATGAAAACAAATTTTGTGTAAAAACAATTATATTCATTTATTTACTTATTACAAATATATTCCTCAAATCTATTCTGCATGTATGTAATAATGATGCTATTATGTCATATGAAAGATTACAGATTCTTTGGAGGAATTCTGAGACCTGTACACAAGATTTTGAAGGGCAGCTATGGTCTTTGAATTGTAAACTAGCCACTCATCCATTTTTAATTTTTCTAAAAAGGAAAAAAAAAAGCTGGTAACTACGCACAGTTGTAACACACAGTTTCAATAGATGAGTACAGCATATATCTAACCAGAGAAGGTGATAATTAACAAGTTCTAAAAGGAAACGCAAGGTCAAGTACAGTATTATTATTTGCTGTGTGACTTTTGTGTGACTTGCCAGAATACTCCATTAAGTGATTCATCTAAAAGTTAATGCATTCAGTCCTATCTAGTCATCTGGATTGGTGAGAAGTTGTAATTATGGTGGCCCCAAGAAACTTAAAGTCTTGCTTGGTCCCTGCCATTAGGAGAGAAAGATGGGAATAAGTTCTTAAAAAAAAAAGGCTAACACAATCTCTTCCATTGAAATAAATGGAACACATTTTTCAATGCAGATATTGACCTTGCTTAGACAGGAGGTCCCTTGGGGAAGTGTTACTAGGTCAGAAAAATCCCTGCATTGTTCTGGGTAAGCGCACTAATCTATCCTCTTTCCCCCCTTTTTTTCAGGTCTACTAAATTTCTACAGAAGATGGAATTGGGTATCTTAAATTAGAACTCCATCGTTAGAGATCAAAACTGTATGTTTGCTGTTTAGAAGATCATAGATTATGGTATTAAGGTTTTTATAGAAATTGGCAAACTTTGGCACATTATATCATCTGTCAGTGTTTGACAGTGATACATTCCTGTATCACACTTATTTTGACCCTCAGATTCCAAAGGGTTTAATTAACATTTGTCTGCACCACTTTACTTGAAGATTGGTCAAGTAAAGCTTTCTTGTTCACGTAATGGAAACTTCCCCTAGTCATACTTTTACTTCCTACTAATTTCATCCATGGTGGTAACATCTTCAGATTTTAGAAAGAATTAGTTGTGTAGATCCTTGAAAGCACATGACCATCATAGTCAATGTGAGTCTATGTTACATATTCAGATTAGAATAGAATAACAGAGTTGGAAGGGTCCTTGGAGGTCTTCTAGTCCAACCCCCCCCTGCTTAGGCAGGAAACACTACACTACTTCAGACAAATGGTTATCTAATCTCTTCTTTAAAACTTCCAGTGTTACAGCATTTATAATTTCTAGAGGCAAGTTGTTCCACTGATTAATTGTTCTAACTGTCGGGAAATTTCTTCTTAGTTCTAAGTTGCTTCTTGTCCTACCCTCATATACTTTGGAGAATAGCTTGACTCCCTCTTGTTTGTGGCAGCCCCTGAGATAATGGAACACTGCTATCATGTTTCCCCTAGTCCTTCTTTTCATTAGACTACACCAGTGATGGCTAACCTTTTTTGGCTCGCATGCCAAAAGCCGGGAGAGTGCAGGGGGGGGGGGGTCGTGCCACACCCATAATGCTATGTGCGTGACCCCCTGCTTTTGGTGTGGTTCTTTTGCCCTCCCCAAGCTCCAGAGGCTTTCTAGAAGCCTGGGGAGGGTGAAAATAGCCTTCCCTCCCCACCTCCAAAGGCTTCCAGAGGGCGAAAAATGGCCTCAAAAGAAGGCCTAAATCAGTTGGCCGGCGCACACATGCACGCTGGAGCTGACAGGGCAACGCCTCGCGTGCCCTAAGAAATGGTTCCGCGTGCCACCTGTGGCACCCGTGCCATAGGTTCGCCATCACTGGACTACACATACCCATTTCCAGCAACTGTTATTTATATGTTTTAGCTTCCAGTTCCCTAATCATCTTTACTGCTCTTCTCTGCACTGTTTCTAGAGTCTCAACATCTTTTTTACATCATGGCAACCAAAACTGAATGCAGTATTCCAAGTTTAACCTTACCAAGGCGTTATAAAGTGGTATTAACACGTCACATGATCTTGATTCTATCCCTCTGTTTATGCAGCCTAGAACTGTGTTGACTTTTTTGGCAGCTGCAGCACACAGTTACTCATATTTAAATGATTGTCCACTAGGACTCTAAGATCCCTCTCACAGTTACTACTATTGAGCAAGGTACATATACTCTACCTTTGCGTTTTGTTTTTCTTGCCTAAATGTAGAACCTTACTCTTTTCACCATTGAATTTCATTTTGTTAGATAATACCCAATGTTCAAGTCTGTGAAGATCCTTCTGTATCTTAAGCCTATCTTCTAGAGTGTTGGCTACTCCTGCTAACTTGGTGTTGTCTGCAAATTTAATGAGTTCCCCATCTATCCCCTCATCCAAATCATTGATGAAGATGTTGAAGAGTACTAGGTCTAAAACAGAGCCTTGGGGTACTTCACTGCATGTTTCCTTCCATGTAGATGCAGTTCCATTAAGGACTACACGCTGAATGCGATTGGTGAGCCAGTTATGAATCCATCTGATGGTGATGCTGTCTAACCCACATTTTTCTATTTTATCAACTAGTAGGTTATGGTCTACTTTATCAAATGCCTTACTGATATCCAGGTTAAATTATATTGACAGCATTCTTCTGGTCAGGGGTGGGTTTCAAATTTTTTAGAACCTACTCTGTAGGTGTGGCCTATTTTGTGGGCGTGGCTTGGCAGTCATGTGACAGGTGGGAGTGGCCACCTTTTAAAATGTGGTGAAACTCATTTAACAACGCTCTTGCTTAGCAATCAAAATTTTGGACTCAATTGTGATGATAAATTCTTTTTCTTTCTTTCTTTCTTTCTTCTTTCCTTTCTTCCTTCCTTTTTTCCTTCCTTTCCTTTCCTTCCCATTGGGTCACTGGCAACGGTGGGCCAGATTTACTTCCAGGTATGCCGGTGGAACCCCCTCTCACCGGTTCTCTAAATTTCACCAACCGGTTCTCGCGAGTAGGTGCGAACCTGCAGAAACCCACCCCTGCTTCTGGTCCACTAATTTTGTCACTTTGTCAAAGAATACAATAAGATTAGTCTGGAATGATCTGTTTTTGACAAATCAATGTTGGCTTTTGATTATTACTTTATTTGCTTCTAGGTGTTCACTGATTTGTTGCTTGATTATCTTTTCCAAAATCTTCCCTGGTATTGAGGTCAGGCTGATAGGTCTGTAGTTTCCTGGGTCTATCCACCCCCCCTTTTTTTTTGAAGATGGGAACCACATCAGCTCTTTTCCAGTCCTTTGGCAGTTCCCTGGTGCTCCAGGATTTTTGAAAGATATAGTTCAGTGGTTCTGAGATCTCGTCTGCCAGTTCCTTCAGAAGCTTGGGGTGTAATTCATCTAGTCCTAGTGATTTGAACTCATCTAGGGTAAACAGATGATCACATCATTTTCTTCCCTATTTTAACTTGTGTTCCTAATCTGTGGGGTTTTTTTGTGGTGCTGTTTTTCCCTTTGTATAAAGACAGATGCAAAAAATGAGTTGTGGTTCTGCTCTCTCCTTTTTGCTTGTCACCTTCTAGCCACTTTCTCCCCACAATGGACCAGTTGTTTCCTTGACTTTTTTCTTGTTTTTAACATGTTGGAAGATACTTTTTTTTGTTATTTTTTACTTTTGTCGCAAGCCTTTCTTCATTGTGAGCCTTAGCTTTCCTAACTTCATCATTACAGTCTTGGGCTATTTGCTAATTGCTGATATTCTGCCTTAATTATGTGCCCTTGTTCCACTTTTTATACTGGTCCTTGTCCTTTTTGTCTTTCAGATTTCTTTGACAAGACATACTTTCTATTAATAATTAGTATATTAGTATTTCTATTACTAGGAATAATAGAACAGGCTTTACATAATCTTTCCTACAGCTTGGTGCAGAGTGCAGTGTTGTGGGTATTTTTCTGGACCCCAAGAATGACCCCTGTGACAGCACTGGTTTGCACGCTGCACTGGTTATCACTTTGTTTCTGGGTTCAATTCAAAATGTTGCTAATCACCTTTAAAGCCCTTCATGCTATAAGTTACTTGAGGGACCATCTCCTCTCACTGGCATTGACCCCTACCAGTCATGCTGGCAGAGGAAGCATGCTGTGGGTCCCATCAGCCCAAGTATTCTGGCTGGTGAGGTCATGGAGGAAGGCCTTCCCTGATGTTGCTCCTGCCCTCTGGAACATCTTGCCCCACAATGTGGCTTGGGGCTCCGGTGGGGGATCAGCACAGTGGAAGTGATTGATTGAGTAATAACAGTTCCCACCTTCCCCTCCCGTCTCCACTCCACTCACACCCTTCCCCATATGTTTTTGGTTTTAATGTTTGTTTTTAACTTTTTTTGTTTTAGATTTTATGTAACTGTAAGTCTCATAGAGTTATCCTGTGATAAGTTTTATAAGTTAATAAATACATAAATAATCCTCTTTCAATCCAAACTCTTGGAATTGAGTTTATCTTCTTAAACCATAAAGAGTGCATAATTGACAAAGAGAAGTGTGATGAATTGTAATTGCAGAATAGTACCAGAACTAATACCAGCCAGAATAGTATTGCTGAACTTGCTACAGAAGGTATGCCCTATCAGTAACTTAATTCACTTTATTCTTACAAATGTGGCAATATAAATGAAGCATTGTTAAATTGCATGTTGTTACATTTGTGTTTGATATGCTCTTAAAAATTCCAGTAAATATTTGGGAAACTTTGTTTCCCAAAAGGTAGAGAAGGGAACAAGGGGATCAGCAATATTGGACTTAATTCTCACTAACAGAGAGGAAATGATAGAAGGTGTAGAAGCTACAAGAACTTTGGGGGCAAGCAATCATGAAATACTGGAATTCAACATTATGCAAACAAAAGTAGTAGAACAAAGTCAAACTAGAGTCTTAGACTTTAAGAGAGCTAATTTCAATAAACTCAGAGAGAACTTGGGAAGGATTCCATGGATGAGAATCCTCAAGGGGAAAACAACTCAAGAAGCTTGGGAAATTTTGAAAAATGAGATTATAAAAGCCCAGTCCAGCGCAATACCAATGAAGAAGAAAAATAACAATTCCCAAAAGAAACCAGCATGGCTGCATAAAGAACTCTCTGACAAATTGAAAGACAAAAAGGATAAATATAAAAAGTGGAAAAAGGGGGACATAACTAAGGCAAAATATCAGCAAATAGCCCGAGCCTGTAAAGATGAAGTGAGGAAAGCTAAGACTCGCAATGAAGAAAGGCTTGCCAAAAAAGTAAAAAAATAACAAAAAAAGCTTCTTCCAACATGTTAAAAACAAGAAAAAAGTTAAGGAAACAATTGGTCCAAAGTTAAGGAAACAATTGGTCCACTGCTGGGAGAAAATGGCAAGAAGATGATAAACTACAGGGAGAAAGCAGAACTATTTAACTCTTTTTTTGCATCTGTCTTTACACAAAAGGATAAAACAGTCCAACCAATCAAAAACAGCTCCACAAAAATCAGATTAGGAACACAAGTTGAAATAGGGAAGAAAATGGTCAGTGAGCATCTGTCTGCCCTGGACGAGTTCAAATCACCAGGACCGGATGGATTACATCCCAGGGTTCTGAAGGAACTGGCAGACGAGATCTCAGAACCACTGAACTATATCCTTCAGAGATCCTGGAGCACCGGGGAACTGCCAGAAGACTGGAAAAGAGCTGATGTGGTTCCCATCTTCAAAAAAGGAAAAAAAACAGATCCAGGAAACTATAGACCCATCAGCCTGACCTCAATACCAGGAAAGATTCTGGAAAAGATAATTTAGCAACAAATAAGTGAACACCTAGAAGCAAACAAAGTAATAGCTAAAAGCCAACATGGGTTTGTCAAAAACAGATCATGCCAGACTAATCTAATTGCATTCTTCGACAAAGTGACAAAATTAGTGGACCAGAGGAATGCTGTCGATATAATTTACTTGGACTTCAGTAAGGCATTTGATAAAGTAGACCATAACTTACTATTAGATAAAGTAGAAAATTGTGGGTTAGACAGCACCACCACCAAATGGATTCGCAACTGGCTGACCAACCGCACTCAACGTGTAGTCCTCAATGGAACTGCATCTACATGGAAGGAAGTATGCAGTGGAGTCCCCCAAGGCTCTGTTTTAGGTCCAGTACTCTTTAACATCTTCATCAATGATTTGGATGAGGGGATAAATGGGGAACTCATCAAATTTGCAGATGACACCAAGCTGGCAGGAATAGCCAACACTCCAGAATATAGGCTTAAGATACAGAAGGATCTAGACAAACTTCAACATTGGGCACTATCTAATAAAATGAAATTCAATTGTGAAAAAAGTAAGGTTCTACATTTAGGCAAGAAAAACAAAATGCACAAGTACAGTGTAGGTGGTACCTTGCTCAACAGTAGCAACTGTGAGAGGGATCTAGGAATCCTAGTGGACAACCATTTAAATATGAGCCAGCAGTGTGCAGCAGCTGCCAAAAAAGCCAACACAGTTCTAGGCTGCATAAACAGAGGGATAGAATCTAGATCACGTGAAGTGTTAATGCCACTGTATAGTGCCTTGGAAAGGCCACACTTGGAATACTGCATACAGTTTTGGTCGCCACGATGTAGAAAAGACGTGGAGACTCTGGAAAGAGTGCAGAGAAGAGCAACCAAGATGATTAGGGAACTGGAGACTAAAACATATGAAGAACGGTTGCAGGAGCTGGGTATGTCTAGTTTGATGAAGAGAAGGACCAGGGGAGACATGATAGCAGTGTTCCGATATCTCAGAGGGTGCCACAAAGAAGAGGGAGTCAAACTATTCTCCAAGGCACCTGGGGGCAGGACAAGAAGCAATGGTGGAAACTAATCAAGGAGAGAAGCAACTTAGAACTAAGGAGAAATTTCCTGACAGTTAGAACAATTAACCTCTGGAATAGCTTGCCTCCAGAAGTTGTGAATGCCCCAACCCTGGAAGTCTTTAAAAAGATGTTAGATAGCCATTTGTCTGAAATGGTATAAGGTTCCTGCCCACGCAGGGGGTTGGACTAGAAGACCTACAAGGTCCCTTCCAACTCTGCTATTGTATTGTATTGTATTGTATATCCTCTAAAATATGTAAACACACAGAGGTAAGGTAACAATCACTTTACCTTCTAATACAGGTATAGATATAGGAGAAGGCAATTGTCTTCCATCTGTGCCAATTGCAGTAAAGTCAGATTTGTTCCTGTGCCAATATTCTGGAGTTTTCTTTTAAATGGATATGTTTGCAGACTTATACGTGGGACTTGTAGGAGGCAGAACAGAGAGTAAAAATTCCAAAGCCGATCGTTCTGAATGGGACAGATGGTGATTTTATCCAAAAATAGATTTTTAAGAAGTAAAGCACATGGTTAATTGCATTAATTTTAATAATTGCTTTTGTATGCTTTGATTAAAAACTGGCAAGGACCTCTATACAAGATAATTTACATACCTTCTTGTTGGAGTTATGGATATTGCTTTTTTTTAATGTATTATTATTGCAACGTTTCAGTTAATGAATGTTGCCCACATGTTATGTAGATGATGCTTATGTATGACTTCAAGAAAGAACTTAAAGGCTCTAGACTTTCTTCGTATTCTTAAACCTATATCTATTTCTGTGTTATATACATACACTATAGCTATATTACAGACTAGGATTCCATCTCATCTAACTTTCAGTGTTTTAGTTCACACATTATTCTGGCTGCCATTTTGTCTTTTGTCACTATTCCCTGCAGACAGATTGGCTAAGGGCACCTTGATAGAAGGCTAGCCATCTAAGCCTATTGATACAATTACCAAGAAAAGAATAAACATTTAAAGTCCTTCCAACACAGGTAGTTCCTGACTTGTTTTGAAGATTGAATGGCTTTGCAGCTTTCAAACCCTAATGTTTTTCAACTTGCCAAAGAATTGGGAGGAAGGAAGGGGAAATGGAATACCGAAAGTGTATTTGGAGATTGAGAGAGTATGGAAAATATTTTTATTTTTTTTATTTTTTTTAATGTATTTTTTTTTTAATAAAACAAAAATACAAAAAGTTAAAACCATTATTCTACATTGTATCCTTTGGAAAGTATGTCGACTGGTTACACATAACTCTTGTGCGTTTCTAGAACCATCATTGCTCATTAATCTCAATTCATAGATTTTAAATCAAAAAATTCATTATATATCTTAATATCATTACACCAGATTTCTCCTCTAATATTCCATATTTAGTCTATCTTCCTCTTCAGACAAATCTTACTTAAACATAATCACATAACGGCATTCATTGCCTATTCCAAAAAAAAATCTCTTCTGGTACTTCACCCTGGAAACGTATTCTACAGAGAAATTGCGTTGTTTCTAGCCCCCCTTTTTTATTAAGCAATATCTATTAATTTTCCTTGATAGTTAACTAAGAAAATCTTTTACTATTTATATCCAATGTAATAAACATACACTCATTCCCATACTTACATACCTACGTACATACATACATATATACATACTTGCATGCATATGCATATGCTATTATTATTCCATAATTCTTATTATAGCTCATTGTTTGTTAACTGGTAGTTCTTCAATAACAATCTAAAACAGTCTAAAGTTTGTTAAAATTCTCCCCTATTTTGTTAGAGAACATTCATCAACATTTCTACATGGTTAACTAAAAGTCTTACATCAGGACAACTACGGACCTCCGCTCCTTCCGTCTTAAATTAAAAACTTACTTTTTCCGTCTGGCCGGCCTGGGATAGCCTCCTTGCCTTGGGATTTTATAGAATAGGTTTTAGTTTAATTGGGATTTTAGCACAGGGTTTATTTAATTGGTTCTTAAATTTTGTTGGTATATTTATTGCTGTTTGTTATTTATTGCTTTTATGCTACCTGTGCACCGCCCCGAGTCCCCATGGGGAGAGGGGGCGGTCTAGAAATAATAAATTTCATTTCATTTCAATTTCATTATGTCCAACCTCATACTGATGCATACATACACATACATACATACTGACATAGATACATAGATATATATCAGTAAACTATACCATTATTATTAGTTACTCTTGTAGATAATTATTTACTAACTAATAGTCCTTCAATGATAATCTAAAACATTCTATGACATACTAAGTTTCTACTTATTAATCATCAAAGGATGGCAACTTTCATTATCAACCAGTGTCTTTCCAGTAGCGAGGTGAACATATCTCTCTTGCCATTTGTGGCTCCGGCCTCTTTTTATTCTTCTTTCCAGATTTCTTATAGACTTCTTTTCACACTTTATTGTCCAGTATAGCTCTCAAATAATACCGCTGCCCAGTTTCTGTCATTACACGTTATTTGTCTTTAAATATCAAATGTATTTCTGGGGAGATTTCTTCTCTTATATCAATCTTCAATTCTCCCCCCCCTTCTTTTGCTTGAAGATCAAGATGAGGCTCACATTCCTCAAATTCTCTTTTCAAAATTTCCTTCTTTTTATTTTCTCCCACATTTGATCCATTAATAAAGTTCTCTATTATCATGTCTTTATCTTCAACTAAGATGGGTATCTCTTTATCTTCAACATTTTCTTCTTTCTCTTTAATTTTTGGAGCCTCAAACTGCCCATAGCTTGGTGTGATAGACAAAAGTTTATCCAATTTTTCATCCATTCTTCTTCCATATTGTTTCAAAAGATTTAAGAGTCCACCCAAAGCCTTCTGATTT
This sequence comes from Rhabdophis nuchalis, assembly GCA_039707465.1. Taxonomy (NCBI): domain Eukaryota; kingdom Metazoa; phylum Chordata; class Lepidosauria; order Squamata; family Natricidae; genus Rhabdophis; species Rhabdophis nuchalis. The sequence goes on from CM077647.1 coordinate 32,042,743, forward strand.
TCTAAAGTATCCTCTTCTGGATATGGAACCATGTTGACAAATCAAAAAGTGATGAAACTTGGTTCTCACTACCATCATGGTGTCGGGCCTATTTTACCTTTTCATTAAGTTACTTTGAAATACAGCTCCTGTTGTGTTCTCCAAAGGAAAATATTACTGTCTGTTATCAAAGAGCACTTGTTAAAAACAATTCATGCTCTGTGAGTTGCAATAAACAATTTTCACAGCTTTCCACCAGCTGTTCCAAGTAAAAAAAGATAGATTGTTTGATAAAAACCAGCCTCTGACCTCCCAGTGTCAGTGTTGTAGATTTTCACTTTTTAATACATCCTTCTTCTTTATTGTTAAAAAAAAAAGGTAAAGAGTATAATTCTTGTTGGATTTTAAAAATAAGTGGTAGGTCATAGGAAGAATTATAAAAATAATCCCAAATTCAAGAATTTAAGTAACAAAAAATAAAAGGAAAAGAAATAGTCCAATCACTTTCAAAGGGAAGAAGAAAAAAACCTTGTTGCTGATGCTTCAATCCACAATTACAGAACAATAAGAGAAAAAAAAGGAAACCTCCCAGTTCAAAACATATTAGGTTAATTCCGCCGCTTATTTCTTGGTTAAAAGCTTTAGTTTACTAAAAAAAAAAAGTTTCTTTAAACAAAATGTTTCAAAAGAAAAAAAAAAACCTTCCCGGTCTCGCACTTTCCCTTTCAGCTTCCTTCCTTCCGGAGCTGCCCTGTCTTTGTCAGCCCTGGGGGCTACCTGTTTGTTGCCTTGCAGAAGCTCTTCCCTTGGGCCAAACAGGCGTTTTGCGGTACCCCTGTGACCAGCAAGGCTTAGTCTTCCTCGTTGCTGTCCCTCCAGGACGGTTTAGGTCTGAATGGAGCAGGGGGTGGCAAAAGTGTCAACGGAGGTCTCAGAGCGCTGAGACACCACATTGTATCGACGTGACACAGGCTCCTCCCTCTCTAGTATGGAAACTATTAAGGTCATCACTGCAGGTGCTTGAGAAAGAGATGGACTGTTCCCATAACAAGTCTCATAATTGGACAATGTGGTTATCCAAGGGAAAGGGGAAAGCTATTGTTTAACTAGGTAAACATTTGTAAATGCTTAACTAGTTAAAAGGGGAAGCTATTGTTTAATTAGGCAGGCATTTGTGCAGGAAAACCAGAGCTGGTTTTGTTTCTTCAGTACCAATATGGTGTATCCAATAAAGTTTTATTTTTGGGAATAAGTTCCACAGAAAGTGTTTCTTTGTTTTGGGTTGACTAGTTGGACAGCTGACATTTATGGCCATTAGTTTAACTACTGTTCAAAGTAATAATGGTGCTGAACAGTGACATGAATTTCGCCCTTAAAAGATCCTTGCACTTGCAATTTAGGGTTAATCTGTGATAACTTGAAAAACTAATAAATTTGATAAATAAAAATAAATTAAATTTTAAAAAAAGTATTACAGTGTCTCCATAGTTGGCAACCGGTGTATATTTATGATGGCTGTTGCATCCTGGGGTCATGTGATTGTCATTTACAACATTCCCAGAGGGCTCCTGGCAAGCACCATCAATGGGGGAAGCTGGATTTACTTAACAATTGTGTGATTTGCTTAAGGAATATTACAAAAAAGGTCATAAAATTAGATGTGACTCAATGGATGTTCCAGTCCCAACTGTGGGCCATCCCTGATGGGATTTACACAATTGCAAGTGAAAGAAGTGACCAGGGATTCTATTTTTAATAAGTTTTTATGAAAGTTTAAGAGTTTCTGCAGTGAGGGGGTAAAAAAAAATCAGAATGGTATCCACCATTATGTGATCAAAATTCCACCTGTTTTTAATGTGTGACATAAGAACAAAGCAGGGGTGTCAGGCCGGATCTGGCCCACAGTGTGCTTAAATCCGGTTGCAAGGCCAGCCTGGAAATAGCATATGACTGGCCTGTGGTGCCTCTGTCAGTGAAAATGGAGCCCAGGATGGCTGTGTGCAGCCCTCCTGGACTGCATTTATGGCCACGCCAGCCTCCTGCAGTCATCTGCCAGTGAAAATGGGCCGCATTTTCATTGGCTGAGGCTGTCGCCACTCCCCTGGGCTCTGTTTTCACTGGTAGAGGGCTAGGAAAACAAACTAAAAACAAAACAAAAGTGGAAATGTTTTCCCTTTTGCATTTGAGCCTGCAATAAGGGACAGGAAAAGAAAAAGAGAAAGACGAAGAAAAATAGAAGGGAATATGGGAAGAGAGCAAGGAAGGAAAAATAAGGAAAGAGGGGAAGGAAGAAGAAAAGATAATGAAGAGGGAAGGAAAGAAGAAAAGGGAAGGAGATTGTAATGAGAGTAAGGTAGGCTCTGAGGGAAGTCCTGCCTTAGTGCTTGATTATACAAGTGACATCGAACAGGCCATGCCTATCCTGGCCATGCCTACCCCAGTCATGCCCACCCTGCTCCCACAAGGTCAAACACAACCCTGATGCAACCCTCACTAAAATTGAGTTTGATACTCCTGACCTAGACAAAAGTGCCTGCATGTATCTCAGGGTCATCTTCTTTACAATTTGTATGTTGCTGCTTCTGAGCTATTTAAGAACTGAAGTGATATAAACACTATAAAATATATGCAAATATTGCAAATCTTGGTCCACCTTTTGTAGGATGGAAGAGAAATTAACTTGCTTTTTCTTCTGAATCCTGTGACTGAATTCCAAATTTTCAATTCAAATGTCTCCTTCATAAATCAGAAAGAATTGTTTTCTTTCAGAGTTGGCCCTTCTTTTGAAAAAAAAATTGAGGGACTGGCCATGCTGGGTGGTGTGCCTAACTTCAATTTTTGCTTCCTAAATTGGCTGATTTCCTATCATTTCAAATCAGATAGCAGAGTTGATTCAACTAATAGTCCAGTTACGTTCTGTATTCAAAACAGGGGAAGTGGTTTTAGAACCAATGTGTCTCACTGACACACTGACTATAATAGCATCACGGTACTAATTTTAATATTAACTAATGTTGTCCCTGGGTTCGTATATGGATTCCAACACAATAATAAATGGCCATATTCATACTAAGCCCAAACCAAATTTTACTTTGTGTGCTGTATGAACTCAGGCATTATAGTTCACTGGAGCAAACTGATTAAGCAAATTGCACTGATTTACAGTGATGTGTGAATCTGATATTTAAAAAATAAAACAGTACATTGCAAAGTGTATTAACATTATTTCCCCTTTGAAATAATGATAATAATATACAATCTAAATTTATATTCAGAAATTTGTATTGAAGGATGTTGTGTAAAGTGACCAATCTTCTCTATGGATGCATTGCAGTAACATTATCTCCATGAATATTATTGACCTTGAAAATGTTTAATGTAGCTATTGCTAATAAATTATCTTCTTGCACATCCAAGTACACATTTGTAGCCTTGAAATCTTACGGTTTCTGAAATCACTCCAAAAAACGTCTGCCAAATCGTAATTCTTGATAGGTTGGAAGAGACAAATTATTAGGTGCAGGGGTAACAACGGGTGAAATGCTACTGGTTCGGGCCAGTTTGCCGGAACCGGTAGTAAAAAGATGCTTAACAACGTAAAAAAAGTTCCAATGATCAGTTGTGCTGTGTGATGTAGGAACTTTTTTTAAAACTTTTTTTTTTTTAGCATTTGGTCCATTTTTCCTCCCAGGAGGTTTCCCTGAAGCCTTGTAGGTCAACAATGGGGGGGGGGTTTCCTGCAGAAGAAAGTTACTACCGAGGATATGGACAGGTTGCGGAGGAACCTTAGAGCCACCACATGTTTATTGGACCCGTGCCCCTCCTGGCTTGTACTGGCATCCTGGGAGGTGACACGAGGCTGGCTCCAGGGTATTGTGAATTCATCTCTGAGTGAGGGGTTCTTGCCTACCGTCTTGAAAGAGGCGGTGGTGAGGCCCCTCCTCAAGAAGCCATCCCTGGACCCGGCTTTATTAGAGAACTATCGTCCCGTCTCCAACCTTCACTTTTTAGTGAAGGTTGTTGAGAGTGTGGTGGCTCAACAGTTCCCTCGACATCTGGAGGAAGTTGATTATCTAGACCCGCGCCGGTCCGGCTTCCGGCCCGGTCACAGTACCGAGACGGCATTGGTCGCGTTGGTGGATGATCTCTGGAGGGCTCGGGATAGAGGTTGCTCCTCTATCCTGGTCCTGTTAGACCTCTCAGTGGCTTTCGATACCATCGACCATGGTATCTTATTGCACCGATTGGGGGGGGTTGGGGCTGAGAGGCACCGTTTTACGGTGGTTCTCATCCTACCTCTCTGGTCGGTCGCAATGGGTGTTGGCAGGAGGGCAGAGGTCGGCCCCGAGGCCCCTCACATGTGGGGTTCCTCAGGGGTCGGTCCTCTCGCCACTTCTGTTCAACACCTACATGAAGCCACTGGGCGAGATCATCCGTGGTTTTGGGGTGGAGTACCATCTGTACGCGGATGATACTCAACTGTACATATCCACCCCAAACCACCCCAACAATGCCGTCGAGGTGCTGTCCCGGTGTCTGGAGGCCGTACGGGTCTGGATGGATAGTAACAAACTCAAACTCAACCCGTCCAAGACCGAGTGGCTGTGGTTTCCGGCACCCCGGTTTAGCCAGATAAATCCAACACTGGCCATTGGGGGCGAACATCTTGCCCCCGTGGAGAGGGCGCGCAACTTGGGCGTCCTTCTGGATTCCCGGCTGTCCATGGAGGACCATGTGGCGGCCGTGGCCAGGGGGGCGTTCTATCAGGTTCGCCTGATACGCCAGTTGCGCCCCTTACTAGACCGGGGGGCCCTTTGCACAGTCACTCAAGCGCTCGTGACATCTCGGCTGGATTACTGTAACGCTCTCTACATGGGGCTCCCCTTGAGGTGCACTCGAAGGCTGCAGTTAGTGCAGAATGCGGCCGCGCGGATGGTTATGGGTGCCTCAAGGCAAGCCCACGTAACACCTCTCCTGCGCAAGCTGCACTGGCTGCCTGTGGCCTTTCGAGTGCGCTTCAAGGTGTTGACCACCATCTTTAAATCGCTCCATGGCTCGGGGCCTAGCTATATACGAGACCGCCTCCTGCCCCATACATCCCTTCGTCCGGTCCGCTCCCACAGAGCGGGCCTACTCCGGGTGCCGTCGGCCGGGCAATGCCGGCTGGCGACACCCAGGGGAAGAGCCTTCTCTGTGGCGGGCCCGGCCCTCTGGAACGACCTACCCCCCGACCTTCGCACTACCTCGGACCTCCGCCTCTTCCGCCAACGTCTTAAGACGTACTTATTCCAACAAGCCGGCCTAGGATAGCCCCCCGCGTCTGACTTTTAAATATAAATTATAATTTGGTTACGGTTTTAATAACGGGTTTTAGCGCGGGTGAATTAATTTAATATATTTTTAATTGATGTATATTGTATTTATGGTTTTATATAATGCCTGTGCGCCGCCCTGGGTCCTAACAAGGAGAAGGGCGGGGTATAAATTTAATAAAATAAAATAAAAAAAATAAAAGAGAGAGAGAGAGAGAGAGAGAGAGAGAGAGAGAGGAAAAGGAAGGGATGAGAGAAAAAAGGGAGTGAAAGGGGAAAGAAAGATGAAAGAAAGAAAGAAAGAAAGAAAGAAAGAAAGAAAGAAAGAAAGAAAGAAAGAAAGAAAGAAAGAAAGAAAGAAAGAAGAGGGATGGGAGAAAAAAGGGGAGGGGAGGAGAAAGAAAGAAAGAAAATAAAGAAAGAGAAAAAGAAAGAAAGGGAAGGAGGGAGGAAGGGAAGGAGGGAAAAAGGAGAGGTAAGAAGGACCACAAACCTGGCACTAGAGGCAGCTTCAGAGGATACCTTGAAAGAGTACAGCAATTCAGGGCTGGAAAGGTCCTGGAGGTCATATAGGCTAACCCCCTGCTCCAGCAGGACATTGTTAAAGTGAGTTTCTGTCTTTTGACACACCCCCAGTCACATGACTACATAGCCATGCCCACCCAGTCACATGACACCCACCACCAAGTCATGCCCACAGAACCAGTAGAAAAATTTTAGATTTCACCACTAGTTAATAACCATATTGAATACTGCATGGTTTTTTTTTCTCCACCCAGATCTTTATGACCAAGTCTGTACTATAGAAAACCAACACGGTGTAAGGAAATTGCCTTCTTCTCTTAACGTAGTCTATCTCACAGGGTGATAATTGTGAGGGAAAATGAGAGAAGGGGCCATTCCTCATAACTGTGAGGAAAAATGAGAGAAGGGACACAATTTCAGCTTGAGTTCCTGTATGAAAAGATGAGTCTAAGTCTGTCAACTTTTTGAAGACCAAATATGGCCCCTCAGTTGAAAAAACATTCAGATCCTGGTCAACATACTTCTTTCATTAAGCTGATGAAAAGTTTTTGTTTCTTGGTGCTAGTTCAGCCTGACCTTCTGGTACTTCATTTGGAATGTCAACCTCTATAGATGTTGCTGGACTGTCTGTACTTCTCTTCTTTTCCTCTACCCACTAGATTATTTTACAGGCTCTCGTTGTTATGTGCAATAAACGCATATTATTGTACATTGGCAAATACGTCATAAAATCCTCTTGAGACAGTCATTTTTAGTCTTCCTGAAGAAGGAAGCGAGAGGAAAACACAGTCAAGTTGATACTTTTAATTAAATCCGGAAGAGGAGTGCAGTATTTGTTTGGGTGTCTGGATTGAAATAACCCAATCGCAATTGGGGATGAATATGTGCCTCTTGTAGAAATCTATGGTTTTGATTTTCACTGGAGATGGATGCTTCTTCAGGTTGAGACTTAAATATAAAAATAGCTGAATGGGAATTGGGAAACGAGATGGACTGTTGCTTTTAGCTCTTGATGCTGCATTTGACAAGAGAGCCAGGAAGCCATAAATTATGACATTTTCATAGTATTTATATTGACATATTAGGTTTATTGTGTGCATTGCATTCATCCTGAGATGGGTATTCAATGAGATAGGAAGTCTTAGAGGAAAAACCACTGACTCACGTACACTCATACATCATCTTACCAGAAAGATTTGGGATACAAGAAAATTGATTGATTTGCTTATTTATTTATTTATTTATTTATTTATTTTGTTTAAAAAAGTTTTATTGGTTTTAACAATTTATATCAGGAAAGGGGTAGATAAGGTGTTAGATAATATTTTGGAGCTTCCACATCGGGTTTGATGACCGCCTCCGAGTCTTCATATATATTCCATTAAAAAAAATATTAAAAGGAAGGGGTACATACATTTTAAAATCATAAATTTTCATATTATTTTATACATTCAATTACTTTGTACTATTGACATCCGTACAGGAATTACCATCATAAAAAAAAATATAACAAATTATTTTTGCGATCTGAGCCTCTTTGCTATAGTCTCTTCCTCCTCCCCCCCACCAGCAGGCGGATCCGTGGCCCCTCCCGTTCCCATCTCCTCATCATCCAGGATTGAGGAGTGTTTTTAAAGAAAATTCTGCGCCTCTTCAACTGTTTTTATTCTAACTCTTCCTCCCTCCCAGAATACCAGCATCCCTTCCGGCATCAACCACTTGAACCACACCCCCTTTTTGAATAATTGTTTTGTTAAGAAGGAATAATTCCTTCTTATATCTCGTATTTTCTTTGGGATCTGCTTCAATATGGCCACCTCGTTTTGCTGATACATCAAAGGGCCCCCTCTTTGCGCTCTCAGTATCTCGTCCCTCGTTGACCTTCTTATAAATTTAATATGTATCTCTCTGGGTACCTCATTTATTCTGGCAAATGCTGAGTTAATTCTATAAATCAAATCAATGTCCCCCCAAATAAATTCCTTATCTTTCTTTTTTTTTTAATGAAAAAAGTTTTATTGGGTTTTATAAATTTTGCATACATAAGGTAAGGGTAAGGTGTGAAAAGACATTTTGAGAACTTTCTCGTCGAAGTCATTGACTCCATCTGAGTCTTCATGCACAAAATAGATATTTCAGTTATACATTCATACTACAAAGTGGACAGAGATGCAAATAAAGTTATAATAAAAGAACAGTGCTAGCAAATGTGCTTAAACATCCAAACAACATTGTATTGTACTAAAATAAAGTCATTTTTGAGATCTAAGTCTCTTGGCAATTGTATCTTCTTCCCCCTGGCCCCCAGTGGGCGGAGCCGTGGCCACCTCTGCTCCCCCATTGTCATCTTCAAGGGTTGAGGAATGTTTTTCAAGAAAGGCTTGCGCCTCTGCAATTGTTTTAATTCTTACTCTTCCCCCTTCCCAAAACACCAACATTCCCTCCGGCATCACCCACTTAAACCAGACCCCCTTTTTAAATAATCTTTTGGACAAGAAGGAATACTTCCTTCCTATCTCTCTAATCTTCTTCGGGATCTGTTTCAAGATGGTGATCTCTTTCTGTTGATAAATTAGGGGGTTGTCTCTCTGCGCCCTCAATATCCTTTCCCTTGTCGACCTTCTAACAAATTTAATATGTATCTCTCTAGGCACTTCATTTATCCTGGCATAGGCTGAATTTATTCTATAAATCAAATCAATGTCACCCCTTAATTCTTCCTTAGGACTGTGTAGGTAATCTGCTAAAATTGGGCTCATTAAATCTTGTAAATTTTCCCCACTGTCCTCAGGAACATTCTGAAATCTTAAAAAATATGACATTCTTTCGAAATCCATCCTAGACATATGACCAGTTAAATCCCCAATTTCATTATTAATACTTTTAAGCTCCCCCTTTGCCCCACCCAGCCCCACCTCCAGCTCATCAGTCTTTTGTGAATTTTCCATTAATTTCTTCTGTACCTCCAAAAGTTCTAATTTAGAACTGACTTGATCTTTCCTCATTTCCTTAATTTCTCTCACCAAGATTGCAAGAGTTTCTTCGACAGCTGTTAATCTTGCATCTGTGTCAGGTTTTTCGGATAACATCGAAGTAATTTTAGGCTGGTGTTGCTTTTTTGAAGCCATGGTGAAAAGTTTATTCCTGTGTCAGTAAAATGGCGCCTGCTGGAAAGGTATTAGCGGAGCAAGAAGGAGCAGTCCAATAAACAAAGTTGTAGATGTTACCAAATCAAAGTCCTGAGAGAATCCACAATAAAACAATCATGTAAGATAAAGAAGGCACTTCAAGGGAAGGATCAATTAATCAAACAAAACATTAGGTAGAAGAAAGGAGAGGCAATCCCGTTCTCAGGAGAATGTCAGCAATCATCCATAATTAGTGTCTCAGAAGAACAAAGGAACGCCATCTTCTCCGCCCGCCTGGGAGCCACCGGGAATCCACAAAGTGTGAAATTGCAGCTTAGTTGCCAGACTTCGATTCAAAGTTTCCACAATCATTCCAGAAGGACTTTGATCATCGTTAGATGAGTTTGGGTGCAGGTTTCTGTGCATTCTCCAGCTGGAAAAGCAGATTCAAAACGCCGCTTATTTGCTCCGAGGGGTTTTTTCACAAACTCCCCCCTCCATTGCCTTGTTAAGTAAAGATTGCAAGCAAAAGAAAAAAGTCACTCACTTTCCACTTTGAAGTCAAGAGTCTCAGCCAAGTCTCCGACTTCGACAGACCAGCTCTCTCCAAAACGCTAAATGTTCCGATCCTCCGGAGGGGAAGGGAACCAAGCCCCCCGCAGCATGTTCTCTCAGTCCTGGGTCGAAGACAAGGACCCCCCGACCACCGTCAGGACAGGGGAATCCCAGCAAGCCGACCGTACGGCAGGATTCCTTTGGAAGGAATTCCCTGCCCCTTGGGGGGCAGTAAAAGCAACAAAACGGCGGAAGAGTCAAAGACTCAACCGTCTCCTCCGGGAGACTGGAAGCTCCTCCCTTATCTTTCTTAATATAATCCGCTAACATAGTAGCCATCACCTCTTTTAAATTTTCATTCGGTAATTCTGGAACATTCTGAAATCTTAAAAAGAAAGACAATTTTAGACATTTGACCAGTAATATCTATAAGTTCTTTCTTAAAGTCTTTTATGTCTTCCTTCATCTCAAACGCCCCCCCTTCCAGCCCCACAATTTTTTGTTTATTATTTGTTATTTCTCTTTGCGCCTCCAATAATTCCAATCTTGTGCTTAAATTGTCTTTCCGGATTTGTTGCATTTCATTCATTATTCTTTGAAACATCTCCTCTACGTTTAATGGCTGAGGGCTTGGTGACTTAGGATCCTCTACTTCTGTTTCCTTCTGTAACAAAGCTGAAATCTTTGGTTGTGAGGATGGGCTGGGTTTTGTAGATGCTGGAGCCGAGCTTGGTTTCCCAGATGGGGGTTTCCTCGATGCCATAATTAAAGTTTTAAGTGTTGGTGCGTAGAGAAGAAAGAAAAAAAATGGCGCTGTTGGGCAGGCAGTCTGTGAAGTCCGAGACAAAAGCAGCTGTATTTCAAGTTAAATTTGCAACGTCCAGAGAGAAAAATGAAAAAATGAAAAAACTTTCCAAACAAAAGCAGAAGGTTTAACGAAGGGGGAGAGCACCAAAAGACACCAGAGCAGGTTCTTTTCTTATATATTTTGAAGTTAGCCTAATTTTGTTGAAATAAAGGAATGCTTATTTCCAAAAAAGAAAAGTTCTGTCCTGGGAACAAAGAGAACGCCATCTTTCCGCCTTGCCGGCAGGGTGGAAAAAACAAAAGTAGAAACAGTCAATTTAAAATGTAGCAAGGCTCAGGATACATTGTTTAACAGCAATCCCTTAGTTAACAAGAAACTTCCTTTTTCAATAAATCCAACGGAAGTCACTTTCACTCTCTCCGCATCGCGGGACTCTTTATCCAATGCCGCTTTAGTTCCAGGGGGGTTGTTTCCAACTCCCCCCTATCTTCTCTTTTCATCAAATTGAATGCAAAAAAAATCCAAATAAGGCACATACCATTTTTTTTAATCCGGAGCCTCAGCGCAGCCATTCAGCCCCGGAGTTTCAGCTCCTTTTAAAATTCTCCATGTTCCAGCTCCTTTGGCGAAGGGGAAGCTCCCCCCGCAAAAGTTCCCCAGCCCCTAGGGCGAGGCAGGAGCATCCCCCCCGACTGCCGTTGAGATGGCGGCCCTCACCGCCAGCCGCCAGTGCAGAGGGGGGGATTATGCCCGCCCCCCCCCCCCGCGCCCAAGGGCGCAGCTGAGGCAACACAGCAGCGGACGTGAGGAATCCACGTCCGTCAGCGTCTGAAGCTGGAAACGATCTCCGCTTATTTATTTATTAAACGGACATCCCATCACAGTGTTGAAGGTTAATGAAAGAAATTAAAATATCTGTGGTATCAACATAAAATCAAAACAAGATAAACATGAAATAACAGTTCAAAAAATAAACTCAAAATATAAATCAAAGTTGGTCCAATCTAATTAGAATGCCTTCCTGGATAGTTCTTTTTTTATCATTTAACATTTTTTTATTGAGTAATAAAATAATTTACAAAATTATTACAAAATATAAAATACAAAATACAAGGGTAAATAGAAAAATGGTGGGGAGGAAGAGGAAGAAAAGTGTGGAAGAATAAGGAAAAGAAAATAAAATAAAAAGAAATATTGACATCCAACTCTCTCTGTTGCAGTAAAATAAGGCATTAGCATCAAATCACAACTTTTGTTTTTTCATAATAATACGAGCAAGCCATTTCTATAGAGATCTATCAATCTAATTGGTAAAACCCAAAATTAAAGTTTCATTCTTTTCCACTTCAAGCACAAAGTTCAGAAGTGGTCTCCAGGTGAAAATAAAAGTAATATTCTTTTCTTAAATTTAAATTGATTTAAATTGAAAATTATATTAGAGATAATTTCTACTGTTCAGTGTTTTTAAAAAGTTGTTCTTTCAGCCCGTAAAAACCAACATTCCTAAGGAATTATAAATACCATCAACATAAAATGGAGCTCACTCAGAGGCTGAAATATACCAAGTAAATGAGATGAAGAGTGTGAAGTAGAAGAGAGAGGTAAAGGGAGAAGAGAGGGATAGGAGAGAGGGCAGGGGGGGAGAGAAGAAGAGAAAGAAGGAGTGGAAAGGGGACAGAGGAGAAGGAGAGAGGAAGGGGAAGTAGAGAAGGATGACAGAGGGAAGAAAGGAGGTAAGGAGAGAGAGGAGAGAGGGAGAAGAAAATGATGGATAAGGCACAAATATGCTGTATGGAGAGCAGAAGAGCCAATAATTGTTTTGGGGAGTTGTTGGTAAGACAAATTGATATAAACATTTAAAAATATAATTCAATGTTGGTTATGTAATAGTATACATGCGGATATTATATGTTATGAAAATGAAAAAATAAAAAACTTTATATAAACAAAAAAAAATCCAACATACCTCATTCTGGCTAACTGGGAGTTGATGAACTGCACTCAAACTCACTTTGGGAAAAAGCTGTTTCATGATATGAATATTATTTTAAAATAATTGATATATCATTTTCAAAGTTTATTTTGATTGAAATGTACTAGACATGGTACTAGACTTTTTGGTCAGACAAATGGCATCTGAGCCCGTAGAAGGAATGGGGGCCTTGCAAATTCTGTTCCAGTTGTAGTGTTAATTGAATCATGGCATTCTGCAAATTGGCCAGTTGGACTTTTTCCTGGGATGTGGAGGCTCAGTGGCTAAGACACTGAGCCACCGCATCCCAGGAAAAGTCCAACTGGCTAATTCAATGGCTAAGACACTGAGCCTGTTGATCAGAAAGGTCTGCAGTTCAGTGGTTCGAATACCTAGCACAGTGTAACAGGGTGAGCTCCTGTTACTAGTCCCAGCTTCTATCAACCTAGTAGTTCGAAAGCATGTAAAAATGCAAGTAGAAAATAAGAACCACATTTGGTGAGAGGGTAACAGCATTCTGTGCACCTTTGACATTTAGTCATGCCGGCCACATGACCACAGAGACACTTTCGGCTTTGTAACGGAGATGAAAACCACTCTCTAGAGTCGGGAATGACTACCACATATCTGAGGGGAATCTTTACTTTTACTTTTTCCTACTACTGTTGCAACAATGGTGCCACTAGGTGTTTGATAGATTCCTTGGGAATTAGGGGCAATTCTTAAAACTAATAGTATTTACACTAACTCTATTGTAAGGTTACATTAACAGAATTCTGTAAGTCTGGAAGTACATTTCTCTTCCCACATCTTTACAGGTCAAGAAACTTAAAGGAAGGTTTAGGTTTAGGTTTTATTGGTTTTTTATACCGCCCTACTCCCAAAGGACTCAGGGTGGTGTACAGCCAGAGTAAAACAAATATATAAAAGTTAAAAAAGTTTTAAAAGACATATTAAACAATTTGGCCTAACAATGAAAAAACCCAACCAACCCTGATTAAAATTAATAAAAATTTATAATTTTAAAATCATTTTTATGCCAGCCCGGCTTGTTGGGAAAAAAAGGTTTTGAGAGCACGGCGGAAGGTGCGTAAGTCAGGGATAGTTCTTAATTCCGGGGGCAATTCGTTCCAGAGGACCGGTGCTCCCACGGAGAAGGCTCTCCCTCTGGGTGACGCCAGTCAACATTGTCTAGCCGACGGCACCATGAGGAGACCCTCTCTATGGGAGCGTACTGGCCAGTGGGAGGCTCTCGGTAGCAGAAGGCGATCTTGTAAGTACCCAGGTCCTAAGCCATGGAGCGCTTTAAAGATAGTAACCAACACCTTGAATCGCACCCAGAAAACCACCAGAAGCCAGTGCAGCTCATGCAGGAGTGGTGTTACATGGGAGTGTCGCGTCGCCCCCATAATTACCCGTGCGGCCACATTCTGGACCAGTTGGAGCCTCCGGGTGCTCTTCAAGGGGAGCCCCATGTAGAGAGCAGAGAGTCCCTTCTGAGATGTTTATTATGCCCTATTACTTCTGCAGGTTCATGTGCCTCTTACCGGGCAACTGTCTAATCTGTGGCTCTTCTTCCTGGCTTCCACATGCTATTATAAAGACTGATCTAAAAATCCTTTAAATCTGGCCCTGTCTTTCATTGGAAACATAGAACAGGTCTTATGCATTGTGAGAACAAACAATATCATTGTCATGTAAGAAGAAGTCTCATTCAAGCTTTCTCTTTTTCTGGAGAAAGGGAAAAGTCTCTGGAGTAGTGTTGGCAACTTTAACATGTGTGAATTTCCCTATGATGACTGGAAAATTCTGGGAGTTGATGGCTATACTTGCTAAAGTTGTCAAGGTTGAAAAACACTGCTCTGTGAATGAAAGGTGTTGTGTGTGTGTGTGTGTGTGTTTCTGTGTGTGTGTGTATGTGCAGAGTGAGAATATGAACTTGCAATCACTTGGAATCAGGTATGAACATCCACACATCAGATGTTTTAGCATTAATACGAGATTCAGGAAGTGGCTGATTCCACATTAGTCATAATAAGAAGGCACCTATTTTTTTTAGAAAAGGGAGGGAGTGTAGAAAGAGCCATAAATGTAGTTTCTTCCTTCCATGGAGCAGCCCAAGAAGCCTTATCATTCTAGCATTGAGTATGCAGTGGCTCTTTGAATTAAAACTGTTATATGCCCACATGTGTGAACTCCCAAACTTCTACATTTTTAAAGTCAAAGTTTCCATATAGTCCACTGACCAGCAAGCAGGTTTGGCTTCAAAATTGCTGAGGTGATGGTCTCACCCTGAGAATGCTGCAGTTGCAAGAGGACAAGTCTTAATGAAGATATACGAAGGCTATTATCCTATTAGTGTTAATGGAAGGGAGAGACACCGATTAGGATAAGAATGAGCACCAGCCAAAAATGCACAGCTAACATTCTGGTAGCCAAAGGTGTTTCTTCTGCTGAGTTTAAAACCCCTCTCCCACCTTCATCAGTCATATAAAAGTCCCAGTCTAATACTTTTCCTTGCTTTTCCCTGAAAAAAATGCTGTTTTACCTGTGTTCATTATTTACATTTCTTACAATCCCCCCCCCACATAGACCTACCCCCAAAATAAGCCCCCACCTGTTTTTATGTGTGTGCCTAATATAAGCTCTACCACAAAAATAAGCCTTAGTGAAGGGGATGGGCATGTCCAGTATAGGAGGTGACAAGCATGCACAGGTCAACGGTGCCTGGTAGCAGCTGTAATCCGCACAGCACAGGTGAGTTAAGTACGTGTGCAAGCAGAAACCATGCAGCACATGCCATGTGGGCCACAGGAAAGGTGAGGGATGATGGGCTGGAGCAGCAGGCAGTCACAGGAGGCTCATCTTCATGCAGCGACACCAGCAGCAAAGGCAAAGATATGGAGGGGGAGGCAGGCGATCCAGGTGTGCCACATGGGCCATAGAAAAATTAAGTAGTGGTGGGCTGTTTGGTGGATGGCCATGAGGGGATTGTCTTCATGTGACGACATTGGCAGCTGACAGAGTCAAAGGTATGGGGAGGAGATATGGACATGCTGCATGGGCCACAGGAAAGCTGATCAGTGGAGAGTCGAAATGGTGGGAGGCTACAGGAGGCTCATCTTCACATCTCTATGGCTGCCTGAAGCCCATGCGGCACATTTGGATCACCTGCCTTCTGCTCCGCACATCGGGATTGCCTGACTTCTGCTCCATGCCAACTGCTCTGTGCAGCCCCAGAGTGCACCAATCAAGGAATTGGTGGGCTGCAATTGCTGCTGGATACCATTAGTTCCTGCTCACTAGCTAGCTCTTGCGTGTGTGCCAAAGAGTTCGGCTGATCACCCTGAAATTGTGTTTTCCCCAAAATAAGTCCTAGCGCTTATTTTGGGGATCCCAAAAAATAAGACCGGGTCTTATTTTCTGGTAAACACAGTATATATGTTATTATGTCTATTATAACTTACCTGAATCTCTAATAATAGACGTAAAGAAAGTGCTTTTGGATTCCCTCTCTGAAGGAATAGGAATGCTGTTTAGGAAAAATAATAATAACAATAATAATAACAACAACGATGCTGACGATGATGATGAACAGGTCAAGATCTTGCGCGACTTTTGAAATCAAACAGTGATATGATATCACTATTGTAGAAAAGAAAAACACGATGCTTCATTAATATTACAATACCAGGTGATGCATGAATTGAAGACAAAAAGCTAGCAATACCCAAAGGGTTACCTAGATACATGGAAATGTTAAACTTATCAGCCCTGAATATTCTGAAAATATTCAACTCTAACTATTTCTGAAAACCACCTTGCTTGGAACTTGCTAGATACTCAGACTTAATAGCTTTTAGATTCTTGGTTAGGACTTGAACTGTTAAGTTTTTATCAGATACATAGCGAGTCAAATTGAAGATTAAATCAATAATAGTAATAACAATAGTAACAACAACAACAACAACAATAACAACTTATGATTGATAAACTAGTTTTCAGAAATTCAAAGAAAAGATGAACGAATTTGTTCATGACCTGGATTGATTATAAGAAAGCATTTGATTCCGCCACACACAACTAGGTTGAGAAATTCTTAGACATTTTTGGATTTATCAGCAACATCCATAAATTCCTGAAGACTTCAATGAAGCTATGGTAAACTAAGTGGAAAGCAACTTGGTGAAGTTGAAATGAAATGAGGAATCTTCCAAGGCAACTCAACTCTGTTATCTGTACTTTCGATGGTGCCGCTAACAAGCATTTTGAAAAAAATGAACTGTGGCTATGAATTAGCTAAAATTGGTTGAAAATTTCCCATTTGTTCTACATGATGATTTAAAACTGTTTAGAAAAAGAAAAGCTGAATTGCTCAGTGGTAGAAACTACAGAGGAGTTTAGCAGAGACATTGAATGCAATTTGGCATTGACAAATGTGCAACAATTGCTGTTAAGGCAGGAAAAGTGGTTGAAGATGATGGATTCAAACGTAATAATGAAGAGCTGATAAAAGCAGTAACACCAGAAGAGGGGTACAAGTACTTAGGAGTTTTGAAACTTCAGACTGTTGCACAGCCAACTCAAGGAAACTACTTCAACAAAATACATAAAGCGAATCTGGAAAATTTTGAGTTCAAAGCTAAGTGAAGGAAATATCATAAAGGCAATTAACACCTGGGCAGTGCCTGCAATACAATACTCAGCTGGAATAATTGATTGGACTCAGCTAGAAATTGATAACTTGGATTGAAAGACAAGAAAACTAATGACAATGCACCATACTCTGCATGCCTGAGATAACTATTGTGAAAAAGAAAAAAAAAAGTCTGGTTCATTGATATTGCAATACCAGGTGATGCACAAATTGAAGAGAAACAACTAGAAAAATTAATGAAATATCACAATCTGCAAATTGAGGTTGAGCAATTGTGGAAGAAAAATCAATGGTTGCAACAATGGTAATAGGAGCTCTTGAAGCAATACCCAAAAGGTTTCCTAGATACATGGAAAGGTTGAAATCAGACTTGAATATTTTGTCTTTGCAAAAAACCTACCCTACTTGGAACTGCCTTTGTACTCAGATGCCGCCTTAAGAGCTCTTAGGTCTTTGGTTAGAACTTGAACTATTAAGCTTTTACCAGTCCCAGACTGTAAGTAATATTAAAGACCAAATCAATAATAATAATAATAATAATAATAACAACAACAACAACAACAACAACAACAACAACAATATCATCATCATCTGCCTATCCCAGATTGTTGGTAAGGAAGAGATAGGTAGACAAAAATGGCAAACCATGTCTGGACATCTGGCTGACTGTATGATAATCAATAATAATAATTAATAAATCATCATAATCATTACCATCATCTGGAATAATTGATTGGGCTCAGTTAAAACTTGACAACTTGGATTGAAAGACAAGAAAACTAATGACAATGCACCATGCTCTGCACTAAAAAGTGATGCTGATTGATGGTAATTATCAAGATCTCAGAGTGACAGAAGTTTCTTACAAGTGAAACAAACTGTGGAAAAGGAAAAACACACAGCTTAAATGACAACATAAAAAAGCAAAAGAGCCTCTGCTGAAGGACGTAGGGAAACCTCTTGAAAGGAAAAAACTCTTGAAAACAAGAAAATTGACTATTGAAACTATTGAAAAGAAACTATGGAGCATCAGGTTTTTAACTGGAAAAGGAAGTCACTACCTGAAGAACATTGAAGGAAAGATAGATACATAGCTAACATGGAACTGGTTGAGATCAAGAGTGCTGAAGAAAGAAACTGAAGGCTTCATTTTGACTGCTCAACAACAAGCTCTGCAGACCAATTTCATGAAAGCAAAAATTCAACATGTCAGCATAAATGTTGCTTGTAAATGAAAGATGAAACAGTGGATCACTTTATCAGTGGCTACAGCAAAATTTATAACATCATGATCAAATTGCCAAAACCATACATTGGAAGCTTTGCCAGTAGTTTGGGTTTGAATGAACAAAAATCACTGGGGAAACCAAATTGAGAAAGTTCTTGAAAATCCTAAGATCCTAAGATCCAAACAGATGGACATCTGGCCCAAAACACATCTGACATCTCTATTGTGGAAAAGAAAAAAGTTTTGTTCATTGATATTGCAATACCAGGTAATGAATCAGTTGAAGAGAAGCAGCTAGAAAAAAATAACAAAATATTGTGATTTGCAAATTGAAATTGAGGGACTATGGAGGAAGAAATCAATTGCCAAATGGAAATAGAAGTGGAAGTCAGGCATCTTTTAATACCTAAGTGGTATTGGATCAAATATCTGAAGGTCTTCCTTTCATAAGACCCAATTCATGAACTGAAATGATCCCAGGAAACCTTTTCAGCTGTAAGTATTATGTATTTACAAAGCAAAAGCCTTCAGAATGATTATGTTTTTATCCTAGAATTTCATCCCAAAGGAAATTCAACCAACTCTTCCTGGTGCCAGAGTTCAATATTTTTAAATATATAGACGTCTGAAAATAATTGTAACTTGCTGAGATAGATATAACTTCCCTTATTAAAATGGATTCAATTGCTGTGCGGGAAGGGAATTGTGTATGTTACACATTTATTGTATGCAAGTGTTCTGACCTAAACTTCCCCAAAAAGCATGAGGCAGAGTCCTGGTCCTGACAAAACCCCTTTTATTAAACAAATGTGAATTCTTCATTCAGCAAGGCCTAGCAAACAGTCTCTCAAAGAATATTTACGACTACAGACCTTATCTATCTTGGAAAGCTTCCATGTAAATATTTTCCAAATGAGTTGCCGTGCAAGGAAAGACTGGGCACAGAGTCTCTGAGATTAACAGATAGATCTTCATTCTCCTGAAATGAATCTAATGACCGAACAAATGAATTGTTTCCTGCAAAAGCCTACTCCCCTTTCACTCCTCTTTTATTTCCTATGGGAGGGACCAATCACCTTTAACCTGTGACTTTACTCCCAAGTCTACCCTGATTTCTGAGTTGTTCTTTTCTTCTGGCAGCTCTGCACATGCGCACACTGGGAACAGGCTCTAGCTGTTCCTCTGCCTCACTGCTGTCTACCTCCATGGGCACCTGATCTCTGCCAGATGGCCTTGGCCCAATCTCTGCCTCCACTGTAGAGCTGTCTCTGAGCCTTCCCCAGCCTCCAGGACTGGCCCATACTCCTCTTCAACCTCCTCACTGTCCGATTCTGCTGCCACCTCCACTGGTTGCTGAGGGCCACAACACAAGTATGTAAAATATCACACTGATTGTCAATGATGTGACAATTAAAATTACAAAACCTCCAATTAGCCTCGTGTGAGATTCCGCACATTTTTTTGTTTCCTCTTCCTGACAAATATAGGGCAGTGTTTCTCAGAGGGAACAAAAGCATTTAGCTACAATACACAAAAGCTGGTTGCAGAATTATAATGTGAAATGTGGCTATCCAAATGAAGGGAAACCTCCTCTTTGTCATCCTGAGATGCTGTTAGCATCTGTCAGTATTCACATCCTA
This sequence comes from Rhabdophis nuchalis, assembly GCA_039707465.1. Classification (NCBI taxonomy): domain Eukaryota; kingdom Metazoa; phylum Chordata; class Lepidosauria; order Squamata; family Natricidae; genus Rhabdophis; species Rhabdophis nuchalis. The sequence continues at coordinate 32,062,547 of CM077647.1, forward strand.
GAGCAAAATATAAGAGCTCTTTTGAGCTGATGTATAATCCTAGAAATCAACAGATAATCACATTAGAAGGAATTTTTATCTGTTCTCTTTTCCAGTCTCATGCCAATAAGATTCAGGTCAGTGGCATCTTGCTATGATTCTTTTTGTTATTGTTATAGTTGTTATGCATGACTATGTAATATTCTGTTTCCCAGTGAACTTAAAGGAGAACCTCACACCTTATTGTGAATATGGTGGACAGAAATGTCAAATCATGCTCCCGTTTGTGGATTTTAAAAAAGGGCAAAATTAAACGCTCTAATTGACTACTTGCTTGTTTTTAAATAAGGCTGAAAACTGCACCGCCTGCTACCTTAATTAACCTTAATGTAGAACTGCCCTTTCACAAAATGACAGACACAGGAAAAATAAGTTTGTATATTTATATAATGGAGATCAGAGAAATTAGTTTTGTACAAGTGGAAGGCAGGGTTTTTAAAAACTGAATGTGGAACAGGTGAATGTGCTGATAGACACAGATCTATATGGGATTCACTCTTGGTCCGTCCCTGCAGCAATCCTAGCAGATAGCACTTGGCCTCCGGGATCATTGTAGCTTTTTGTAGTTTGATTTTACAGTTCCCAGTCCGCCCCACCCACACATAGCCATTTTGGGGCTATCTTAAACCCCAGGGTGGACTGTTAAATCCTCAGACTTACGACCGTGCCAGTAAGTCTGGTGAATTTTAAATTACCGCATTCCGGAATGGAGCAGACAGCCGCGTCTGATTGGCTAAGATGCGGCTGGCCGGATTCTGTCTAGAGAAGTGAAACAATGTTGCGGTTACCAAGCTGAGGGTTTTCCCGCCTGACAACTGCTGTCAGGCAAGAAACCTCAGCCTGTTATGATTCTTGTGTGCTTGTATATAGTTATTTAATAAATGTTGCTGTTTGACTATGCCTGAGTTGGAATCCTTCTTCAAATCTAACACTGGCGACGAGGATGGGATTCAGGCTTAGCCAGTAAGACCACAACGGGGAACGAAGCATCTACAGTCCGCGTGCCTAGCGCCCACCACAGCCTAGCCATGACTACGATGCCACCGTTCGCACCGTTCGATCCAATGAAGGAGCAATGGGCATCCTTCTTAGCACGCTTCGAGTGCTTCCTGATAGCCAACGACTATGGTGAGCTCGCACCAGCAAGAAAATTGAGCCTTTTCCTGTGGAGGTCCAGATTTGTTCGCCACCGCGCAAACAATCGCAGCCCCAGCAGCGGTGCATGAAGTTCCATGGGATGATCTCCTGGGTCGCCTGAGAGCGCACTATGTACCTGTACCATCATGCATAGCACACCGCTACGCGTTCAGACAGTGCGTGCAACAGCCAAAGCAATCCGTGGCCGAGTTCCTCCAAAAATTAAGGGCTACTGCGATTCCTTGTGAGTTTCCCACAGCTTTCCTGGAGGAATCGCTGTTAGAACAATTCGTGTGTGGCGTCAAGGACATCCGCCTCAAACGCCGCTTGCTCTCTAAAACTGTTGGGACTCTAGAGCAAGCGGTGGAAGAAGCCCGCGCGGCGGAATTGTCAGAAATATCAACATCTGACATCTCACCCTCCTCTCTTCCCCACACCACGAGCTTGCCTAGTGGACAAAATAGCCCCGCTAGATGAAATGGAAGAAGGGGCATGCTTGAGGGTGACCGGACGCATGCCCAGTCGCCCATTCACGCCCCAGCCAAACTCCGGAGCCTGTCTGGGCTGTGGAGGCGCCCACCAAAGACCCGACTGCCCCTTCAAAGCATTGGTATGCCGTCGATGTGGCAGGAAAGGACAACTGGAAGCCGTGTGCCGCGCCGCAGCTCCAGCAACCGCACAGGCAGCAGCCACATCTTCTGCCAACCGGTCGACTCCACCGCGCCAACAAACGGCACAAAAAAGAGCAAGACGCCGCCCGCCTCAGCCAACCGACTGCTTCGCGCTATCCGAGATGCCACCGGCCCTGAACTACGACCTGGCAGAGAGTACGAGACTCAGCACGGTGGTTTGTTTAGAGGGGGTGGGAGTCAAGATGGAAGTCGACTCCGGGTCGTCTAGATCCCTCATCGCTTGGGCTCAGCTATCTAAGTTGTGCCCCAAACTATGTAAACGGGATCTCACCCCAGCGACTACCCTCCTAAAAGATTACCAGGGCTCAGCTATCCCAATTTTAGGACAACAACGGGTGAGGGTGGACTATGGCCCCTTCTATGGATTCCTTCTCATCCTGGTAGTGGCCAATTCCCTAGCCGCCTTGATAGGACTGGACTGGTTTGCAGCCTTAGGGCTGTCAGTCCAGGGGGTGAACAGCGTGCCAGCCAGTTCCCCGGTAGACGCCGTGCTCAAAGAATTTAGCGACGTCTTCGATGGCAGCCTAGGGAAGTATAGGGGCACCCCTGTTTCCTTGAACCTAGACCCTCAGGTTGCTCCCATCCATTTAAAGGCCCGCAGGCTGCCGTTCGCGCTGAAGCCCAAGGTTGAAGCGGAATTGGATCGATTAGATGTTGCGGAAGGTCCTCAGAATTTTCAGGGGCACAGGTTTAAAATTGAAGCGCAGCAAATGCACATTGGCTGCACCGAGGGTGGAATTCCTGGGTTTCATGATTGATGCCCAAGGAATTCACGCAACCCCCTCCAAGGTCGAGGCCATCCAAAAGGCCCCCACTACTGCCTCCAAGACGGAGCTGCAGGCATTCCTCGGCCTTTTGAATTTTTACGCGCCTTTCATCCCCCACAAGGCATCGCTAGCCAAGCCGCTGCATCGGTTGCTCGACCGATCCGCGGCCTGGTGCTCGACCGATCCGCGGCGTGAGGCGCATGCGTTCGCGGCTGTCAAAGCCATGCTTATGTCAGACGCGGTGCTAGTCCAGTACCATGACAGACTTCCTCTGACGCTTGCATGCGATGCCTCCCCATACGGCCTGGGGGCTGTCCTGAGCCATGTCTTTCCAGACGGGTGAGAAGCCCCCATTGCTTTTTAGTCCTGGACAATGTCTCAAACAGAGAGAAACTACAGCCAAATCGACAAGGAGGCTTTGGCTGTAGTGTCCGTGATTAAGAAGTTCCACAATTACCTCTACGGGTGGACCTTTTCTGTCGTCACAGACCACAAGCCGCTCCTTGGGCTGTTGGCCAGTGACCGTCCGACCCCCCCCCCATTCTCTCGCCCAGGATGACCCGTTGGACGGAATTCCTGGCAGCGTATGATTATACGCTGCTTTACCGTCCAGGCAAGCAGATAGGGCACGCCGATGCCCTAAGCCGCTGCCCTCTCCCCGGGACGGACCCGGCACCAGTGCCGGCCCTCTCCGTCCTGGCGATAGCAGAGTCTGATCTGCCCTTGTCTTCCTCCGCCATCACCGCTCACACCCGAGCAGACCCCGTCCTCACTCAGGTTTGCCGATGGGTGCTGAGGGGGTGGCCTTCGGGCAGCATGGCCGAAGAGTTTCGGCCTTACAAGTCACGCCAAATGGAGCTCTCGCTCCATTGCGGGTGCTTGTGTTGGGGAGATTGGGTCATCGTTCCTCAACCCCTCAGACACATGGTTCTTCAGTCGCTCCATGCCAATCACCCAGGCATAGTCGGCATGAAGGCATTGGCCTGGAGCTATGTCTGGTGGCTTGGCATGGACGCTGAAGTGGCAGATTGGGTGGCCGCCTGCTCCGCTTGCCAATCTTCCCGCCCTGCCCCACCTGTGTCCCCGCCATGGGAGTGGGACGTTCCCAGGTGCCCATGGTCCCGGCTTCACTTGGATTTTGCGGGTCCCTTTCATGGCCAGACTTTCCTAATTGTGGTCGACGCGTACTCCCGCTGGGTGGAGGTGGTCATCATGGCTTCCACCACTGCGGAGAGTCCTCCAGTCCTCCACTTTTTTGGATTTTCTGGCCACCCAAGGGATCCGCCACACGCCGGTCGCCCCTTATCACCCGGCGTCCAATGGACGCGCGGAACGAGCTGTCCGCTCGGCCAAGGAAGCCTTGGCCCATTTGGATAAGGGGGACTGGCCTGCAAGGGTGGCAGCATACCTTTTGGGACAGCATGTCACTCCTTGCCCGGCCACAGGGAAAAGCCCTGTGGAGCTCTTGATGGGCCACCCTAGACAGGCTGCACCCCGACTACGATGGGGTACAGAGGAGCAACCTGCAGGTTCCCTCCCCACACCTTTTTACTGAGGGGACTCAGTCTGGGCCAGAAACTTCCCTGGGGAGCCGCGTTGGGTTCCCGCGACCATCCTGGACTTAACCGGCCCCTGTTCTTACAGGGTCGGCCTACGAGATGGATCTGAGTGGCGGCACCACCTGGACCAACTGAGGCGCCGCCTGCCCGAGCCGGCCTTCGCCACACCAGGCCGTTCCTGCCCGTTGGCCCCCGTTGGGCCTCAAGTTCCAGTTCAATCCGATTCGCAGAACTCGACTCCAGAGGCCTTTGCCAGTCCAAGCCTCTCCTCACCAGAAGCACTCCACAGTCCCCATCTGGACTATTACACTCAAGCCGACACGGATTTATGGGCCTCTCCTCCTGGAGGCCCTCCCTGCCAGGCCGCTGCCTGCCAACGGCCGATTGGATTCTCAAGCCCGGTCGGCACACCCCCACGATTGAACTTACCTGTATCGTCGATCCCAACTCCGGCGACTCCATCTCCGGGGGCAGGCTGCGGTGACGCAGATCGGAGCTCCACTCCCCGAGGGGAGGAGCTTCCCCAGGAGCAACTCACCTCGCCGAGCTCTCCGCAGCAATTAAGACGATCGGGGCGGGTCCGTCATCGCCCCGCTTACTTAAACGAGTACGCATGCGCATCTATAGTGATAGACGGTTGGACTTAGAGCATGCGCACTGACTACGGGAGAAGGAGTGTTAAATTCTCAGACTTACGACCGTGCCAGTAAGTCTGGTGAACTTTAAATTACCGCATTCCGGAATGGAGCAGGCAGCCGCGTCTGACCTGTATCGTCGATCCCAACTCCGACGACTCCATCTCCGGGGGCAGGCTGCGGTGACGCAGATCGGAGCTCCACTCCCCGAGGGATTCAGGCTGGCTGGATTCTATCTAGAGAAGTGAAACAATGTTGCAGTTACCGAGCTGAGGGTTTTCCCGCCTGACAGCCTATATAAACTGCTGTCAGGCAAGAAACCTCAGCCTGTTATGATTCTTGTGTGCTTGTATATAGTTATTTAATAAATGTTGCTATTTGACTATGCCTGAGTCGGAATCCTTCTTCAAATCTAATATGGACAACATCCAATCCTGGGTAACACACAGCCTTCAGATGTTTTCGTCATTGTTTTTAGAGTTCACTCTAGCAGATATTGCTAAAAACAAGTGATGGTACAAATTCCCAACATTTTTAAATAGGAAAAAAAGAGAGAGAGAAACGTATTGTAAGATGAAAACAGGTCTGGCTGTGTTTAAAATAAAAGGAGAAACTCTAAATTATGTTGGGCTAAGCAGCTTCACATGCACATAAAAGGGTTAATTGTAGCAGCTAATAGTTTGTTCATATGTGTAAGGCCTCTGATGGTTGAAAGATTCTGGAAGATTCTCTTGACCTGGCTCTTTTGTTGTTCCTTTTTATTGCTCCTTTCTTTTCTTCTTCCTGGCATGATTACATAGAATAATTTTTGTTCCATTTGTTTGTGAACTTTGACAGTAAGTAAACTGAACTGTAAGTAGAGTCTATGTATGTTTATATGAAGATGGTTGTAATTTTTTACCCAGACAAATGTTTCAAGAAGGAAGGGAGAAACAGCAGACGAGAAATAAAGCAAACCTGAGACCAGTTGTACTCACAAGAGTGTTCAGTTTTTGTTTTTTATCATGTTTTTGTTGCACCAGTTAACTGACACCACAAAAAAAAAAATCCTACTTCACTCAGGACTATATCGAAACATTCTGCACCTGAATCTTGCTTTCCTCAGAGATTGAGAAAGTATGGCCCTATCATTAAAACTAATATCAGTCTTTGGTTTCTCCTTCTTGTTGGACTGTTACCCTGAGGAGATTCAAGGTGTCAATCTAGGATCTATTCCATTCTCAACATAGAAGTTCCTGAATGACTTTGGACCACTTATCCATCTATCTGGTAAAGTCACAAGAATCATTTTCCTCACCATGTATATGTATATATTCAAACTAGACTGTGTTGTTTCTCTGTGTCATATAACATTTGTGCCTATGCACATAATTTTGTATTTATTTATTTCACTATGTTCATGTTGTACATATTAGAGTTGGAGGCTCTTTGAGAGCTGCATGCAGTGAAATTTAATTTTAATGTATGCTGATTAGTGTGCATTCAAAGTGACAAAAAAGTTATTATTCTATTCTACTCTACTCTACTCTACTCTACTCTACTCTACTCTACTCTACTCTACTCTACTCTACTCTACTCTACTCTACTTTATTCTCTCCCAAAAACCAACCTCAGAGTATTTTGTTATGAGGAAAAATGGGCAAAAGGAATGCTATGTACATAATTTTTTGCTCCTGAATGAAAAGTCGGATACAAATCTAACCAATCATATACATTCAGAATTTCAGAGAGTCAGGTTTGTTAGAGATATTAAACTGGGAGCAGGTCCACCCAAATTCTAGTGCCTTTTCAGGTACCAAAGCTCCACTCTGTAACAGTATGTGGGAAAATAATCTTGGGCGACACGAAAGAGTCATAGTCAGGGCAATGGTCAGACAAGAGACAGCTTAGCCCACTGAAGGAATGGAAAGCATCTCAAAGAGATCCATCCTACTTAGTTGCATTGCAATAGCAATGGAGAGAAAAGTACTGTATTTTTCGGAGAGTAAGACGCACCCAGGTTTTGAAGAGGCAATTTAAAAAAAAAAAATATAGGGATAGCGAGGGAGAGAAAGAGAAATACAGTAGGTAGGTAAGTAGGGAGACAGAGTGTGTAGTTAGGTAGAGGGAGAGGAAGAGAGAGAGAGAAATACAGAAGGTAGGTAAGTAGGAAGAGAGAATGTGTGTAGATAGATAAGTAGGTAGAGGGATAGAAAGAGAAATAGAGGGAGAGAGAGAGAAATACAGTAGATAGGTAGGGAGAGAGAGAGAGTAGGTAGGTAGGTAGAGGGATAGAGAGAGAGAAATAGAGAGAGAGAGAAAATACAGTAGATAGGTAGGGGGAGAGAGAGAGTAGATAGATAGAGGGAGGAGAGAGAAATACAGTAGCTAGGTGGGGAGAGAGAGAGTAGGTAGGTAGGTAGAGGGATAGAGAGAGAAAAGTAGAGAGAGAAATAGAGAGAGAGAAATACAGTAGATAGGTAGGGAGATAGAGAGAGAGTAGGTAGGGAGATGTTTCCAGGTGTATTTACCCATGTGCTGGAGAAGGAAATCACTGATCACCTTTGGAACAAATCTTTGTTTCTGCAGGCACAGTACTTGACCAACGTAATTCTTATCAATCACTCTAAATAAACAGCTTTCTGAAAGGGGGGGAAAACCCCTTTTTGCGCTATGCAAACCTCCCCCAAACGGCCTGTTTTTCATTAAAATGGGCTTATTTTATTTCAAATAAAAGGCATAAATAGCCTTGGGGGGGGCTTGTAGAGTGCTCCTGGAGGGGGAGCAAAATGAGGAAAAAATCGGCACATTTATCACAAAAATGGGCCGTTTTTTGGTCCAAAAATAGCATGCTTTATGGAGGCTTATAGAGTGCTGCTGGGGGCTGGGGCAAAAACGTCATTTTTTTTGCTCATTTCTGTCCTCCCCAGCACCCAGGAGCTCTCTGGAAGTCTCCATGAGGGTATGCATGCGGCCATTTTGGTGAAGGGGCAGGTTTTCAAGAGGCAAAAAATGCTGTTTTCGATGTATAAGACGCACCCAGATTTTCAGCCTTTTTTTAGAGGAAAAAAGGTGCGTCTTATACTCCGAAATATTCTCGGATTTGCAAGAGTCTGTTATTGTAACTTTACAATGAAATAGAGCTAGTATTCTGGGAAGTGTTCCTTTGGACCACCTTTGGACTCCTTGCAAGAATGACACAGCATAGCTACTCTCCATTACTGTGGAGAAAAATGGGACATCGGAGCATTTTTGGTGCTGCCTTGAGCTTCTTTACAAAAGGTCAGGTGCAAATCAAACAAATTTTTAAAAAGTCAGCTGGCTTCATTATGCATCCTTAAAAATATTTCTAGTGTTTTTCTTTAAAAGCAACGTAGCTCTTTCTCTGTTGCAGTTATGCATAAGCTGCATGGCTTTTCTTGCTCTGCCTGCAGATTGTTTCCTGCTTAGAAAAAATTCAGCCAACAGCTCTAGGTAATATGTCTACTCTGCTTGACAATTAACCTTTAGGGAGACTTCCCTCTGCAGCCTGCCCCCTGATTTAAGGCCACTGCCTTGTCAGTAGTTCTCCCTGCTGTCGTGACCAACTGATCCCTAAGCCTGCTAAAATTTATCTACCCAAGAAATGTGGAGGGAATGATTGGGGAAGCAAAGTAAAGGGTTATTTCTTAAGATGGGAGTGGAAGCTTTAGGTGGTATGAGGTCATCAGAAACACAAAACAATTGGACATTTGGGTTGGGGCTGAGTTTAAAACTGGCAAAAATTTGGGACCAATCCAGAGCAAGGTCATACTGATTTAATTTAGGCATGTCATTTTACAACCTTGCTATCAACTGAATTAATGGGTCGTGGCATTAGGAAGGTTGAGACCCACTGTCTTAAGGGATAGGAATTGGGTAATCCAAATGATTTAATTACATCAATTACGTAATTATAGGATATATTTATAAATATTGATAAAAACTTAATGTATGATGAAAATTCAGGCCACATGATGTAAATTGGCTTGAATGGATCCCCTTTTTCTCAAAAATCCATTAATTACAGGATTTCCAGAAGCATTAATTATTATTATTATTTTTTTGCTAAATGTGACCTGTGACACATTTACAATCTCTGACACAGATTGGGGCTTAATAATGTGTCTAAATCAACATTTATGGGTTGTTCAACAAATAATGTTGAACAAGCCATAAATATCAGAACAAAAGCTGATACTGATGTAAGAGAAGGACTAGTATGGGAATCTTGACTTTGATGGTGATCACCACAGTCATCCTAACTGACTGGCTGTGTTGTGTGCAAATAATTGTTGGAATCAGATTCAAGCAAACTCTGAAGCATAAGTTCCAAATGTTTCCTCTAAAACAAACAGCCTTTTCCAGGTATTTTAGTAGTAATGACCTTTGGTGTGTGGGAGCATTCTCATGTTAGTGCAGGCATTTTCTACCAAATCTGAATGACTCCACATGGCATGGAGTTTGGGGTGCAGCTACTTAGTTACTCTTGAATTTGAGTGACATCTAAGCCCAAGTGATGAAATCAGTAATAAATCAATAAATGAATTAAAGAGTTAACATTTAGAATTGGTTGTCAGGAGCAGTGGTAATGGCAGCCAATTGGGATAGATTAAAAGGGAAATGACAGTTTCGTGAAGGATCAGATTGTTGGTGACTAATAATATTGATTGTTGTTTAGCATCTGCTACATTATAGGCAATACTCTTTAAATATATTGGGGAATGCTTTTGAACTTTCCAAGTACATCCAATTGGCTACTAAGCAACACTGAATGCCAGACTTGATGTGCCAAGGACCTGGACATTTGTTCAGCAACATCTGCAGTGCTTTCCGGCATTAGAAGTACATTTGGTGACCACTCATGGAATTTGTTGCATCTGTCAGATTTTATTATTTTACCCTCCAAAAATGTAAGATTCTCACTTGGTTAATGCTTTGCATACATAGTGGGAATGATCTCTATGTAGCATTGTACAACTAAGCTAATCATTATGAACATGGGACACAGATAAGCTTTTGTTGATAACCCAGAAAAACTGACACTGAGGCACTGAATATTTAAGCTTAGAAAATCTGTCTAAAAAATGAAGATACCATGAACATCTGAAATAGACAAAAACACATTGCCAAAGGAGTTTTCCTTTCACCTCCATGTTTAATGGCTTTTAATAGAATTTAAGTGTCTTTTCTTTGATAGCTTCTTCTTCTAGATGTTAGAATCTAGATTACTGTTTCTGAACTCAGGCAAGTTTAATCATGAAAACTCATCATTGCTTATACCACTCAACTGCTCTATTGAGGATTTCAAACAATCATGTTTAACAGGACAAGGGCTTTATACAGCTTTATTTGTACAATAAATGAAGTTAAAATACTTTCAAAAAGATGGTGAGAGAAGCTTATGAGAACTTTCCTCCACTTTAATGTATCTTAGGAGGCAAGTCTGTAGACTAAAGCTAATATAGAAAAGAAATACAACTAACGAGCAATTATTTTTATCCCTGATTTATTTCAAAATATTAAATTCAGATTGATATAAAAAATCACTTGGAATTAATTGCATTGGTCCCGGATTACTGTATTCAATTTCTTCATCACTTGATAATCCTTAGCTTTTTGACCATGCTAAATATATAGGGTATTATATTTATTAAAGTGTATTTCAATATATATTAAAATGCTATAAAGAAATATAAAAACTATTCATTTATTAATTATAGCATTAAAGTTTTTACTTTAATTTTTAAATAATTTATTAATATTGCATTTTGTCCAAGTCTCAAAGACACTATTTCTTTTTTTAAAATCTTTCTATCTCCTAGGCTTTATTTGGTAATTTAGTGCAGTGCCCCCAAAACACATCCCCACCCACCAAATACATTATTAAATCTCTTATGCAAAATTTCCCAAATCCCATTATTTTTTGGAGGGGGACGAGACAAAGATGTTTAAGACATTCTTATATAAACCTCATGATAAAATAACTGTGGTGGTGCAATGTTTGGGATGCAGTATTGCAGGTTAATTGTGCCCACTGCCAGGAGTTCAATCCTGACTGACTGAAGATTGACTCAGCCTCCATCCTTCCGAGGTTGGTAAAATGAGAATCCAGATTGTTAGGGGCAATATGCTTAGCATGGGTTGTAAAGCATCATGAAGTATATGTCTAAGTGCTACTGCTATTGCTATATTAATTGCATGAGAATTTCAATATTGCCATGCAAACGCACAAAAACCTTAAATCTTGCAAAAAAAATATTTCAACCTGTCAATGATTTTTTGTGTTTGTTTTATTTTGAGAGGAAGCTAATTGTTGCTTCTGGGGTGGCTGAGTGTGAGTGTTGTTTAGTTTATAGTTTAGCAATAGTATACATGTCAACCCAATAAATACATACAGCTCTCCAAGATTCCATTAGTTGCTATCTTCTTCAGCAGAGGGTCTCTGCTTTAACTTCCTTGATTGTAACTGATTTACCTACCTTGCCTACTCAGCCTTGACCACCTAGTCTTCAGAGACTCAAGCGTCTATAGAAATGCATGTCTCAGTAATTGATTGTGTCAAAATTGGCTTTACCGGTTGTTTCCCCCCCTGAATATTAAAGAAGAGGGTGGAAAACATGAATGTGAATGATCCTTGGCTTGTAGGATCATATCTGGAGAAGAGTTCTAACATTTTCATTCAAATTCATCTGTTTAGTTATGGAATAAAATGGATTTAAACTTGCTTGTTAGAAAAGTTGATATCAAATGTACATTATGGTTTCCAAGAATATTTTAATTGAAAGAATCATCTTAATATGACCAAAGCATTAAACATTTAAATACCCGTTGTTTTAAAGGACCAAAGTCATAGAGGTTTGATACCACCTAAGGGTTAATACTAGGCTCAATCAAGATTTTTTTAAGATTAGCCAATAAAAAGTATCCGTCAATACAATTATGTAGGCAAATGATGTTGTTCAGCATTAGACCTTCATGTTTTGACAACATTTCAAAATGACTCTTCAGTGGTGTGCCTGTACTCCTTGAAAGGCTTGGCTGATTAATTGTCACACAAGAAAGTTAGTGATGCACAACACTGTCATCTGCATGAGCTTAATTTGAGCAGTAACTCAGTAACTCCTGAAACTTTTAAAAACCAGGGCTCAACTCTGGAAAATATAAAAGTATAAAACTAATCAAAGTATTGCTCAGCCCATGCTAAAAGCTTTCCTCTTGATACAATGAAGCATCCCACTCAAAGATGGCTCAGAGGTAGAAGAAAGGACATCCAGACATTAAGATAAGTCATCAATAAAAAAAAAACACCAACACATTAGAGGAACAATTCTTATTTGTTTCAAGAGGGAGCTATATTTATCACAAGGCAGCCATACTTCAGTAGTAGAATGCATGCTTATATAAGGCTTAGGTAGCAGATGATGAAAAATACCTTATCCAGGCAAACTTGAAAGTCAAGTTTGATGTCAGCCAGGAAATTGGAAGATACCAGACTGATTCAATATAAAGCAGACTATAATAATAATAATAATAATAATAATAATGATGATGATGATGATGATGATGATGATGATGATTGATGATGATGATAATGATAATGATAATAATAATAATAATATTTTATTTATAAACCGCCTCCTCTCCCCAAAGGGACTCGGAGCGGTGCACAGGGAAATTAAAAAACCAATATTGAATACATGAATAGATAAATAGATAAAATACAAATTAAACAAAATTATCCCTGCGCTAAAATCCCCTGTATTAAAATTACGCTAAAACCCCCTAAAACCCTATTAAAGACGGTAGACTAACCTAGGCCAGCCAAGCAGAAGAAGTGTGTTTTCAGTTTTTGACGAAAGGAGTGGAGGTCCGTAGTTGTTCTAATTTCGGGGGGAAGGTCGTTCCAGAGGGCTGGGCCCGCCACAGAGAAGGCCCTTCCCCTGGGCGTCACCCGCTGGCATAGCCTAGTGGACGGCACCCGGAGAAGTCCCTCTCTGTGGGAGCGAATCGGCCGCAGGGATGTATGGGGCAGGATCCGATCCCGCAGATAACTAGGTCCCGTGCCATGGAGCGCTTTAAAGATGGTAACTAACACCTTGAAGCGCACCCGAAAGACGACAGGCAGCCAATGCAGCTCGCGCAAGAGCGGTGTTATGTGGGTAAACCTAGAGGTTCCCATTATTGCTCGCGCGGCTGCATTCTGGGCGAGCTGAAGTCTTCGGGTGCACCTCAAGGGGAGCCCCATGTAGAGAGAATTGCAGTAGTCCAGTCAGAATGTCACGAGGGCGTGAGTGACTGTGCAAAGGGCATCCTGATCCAATAGGGGACGCAACTGGCGTACCAGGCGAACCTGGTAAAACGCCTTCCTGGCTTGATCTTCCATGGACAGCCGGGTATCCAGGAGGACGCCCAAGTTGCGTGCCCCATCCACAGGGGTAAGGTGTTCGTCCCCTATGGCCAGTGATGGAGTCAACTGGTTGTACCGGGACGCCGGAAACCACAGCCACTCGGTCTTGGACAGGTTGAGTCTGAGTCTGTTACTTCCCATCCAGGCCCACACGGCTTCAAGGCACTGGCATATCACTGCTACGGCATCGTTGGGGTGGTTTGGGGTAGATATATACAGCTGCGTATCATCAGCGTAGAGGTGGTACTCTACCCCAAAACCACGGATGATCTCACCCAGCGGCTTCATATATGTGTTGAACAGGAGAGGCGAGAGGACCGACCCCTGAGGCACCCCACATGTGAGGGGTCTCGAGGTCGACCTCTGCTCTCCTGCCAACACAAATTGCAATCGACCGGAGAGGTAGGAGGAGAACCACCGCAGTATGGTGCCCCTCACCCCCAACCCCTCCAGCCGATGCAATAGGATACCATGGTCGATGGTATCGAAAGCCGCTGAGAGATCTAATAGGACCAGGATGGAGGAACAACCCCCATCTCTGGCCCTCCAGAGATCATCTACCAACGCGACCAATGCCGTCTCGGTGCTGTGCCCGGGCCGGAAGCCGGACTGGCACGGGTGCAGATAATCAACTTCCTCCAGGTGACAGGGAAACTGTTGTGCCACCACACTCTCTACAACCTTCGCCAGAAAGTGAAGGTTGGAGACCGGACGGTAATTAACCAATAATGCTGGGTCCAGAGAGGGCTTCTTCAGGAGGGGCCTCACCATGGCCTCTTTAAGGGAGGCAGGCAAGAAACCCTCACTCAGAGAAGCGTTGACAACCTCCTGGAGCCAGCCTCGGGTAACCTCCCAGGATGCCAGTACAAGCCAGGAGGGACACGGGTCCAATAAACATGTGGTGGCTCGCAGTCGCCCACGTAACCTGTCCATATCTTCGAAAGTAACAGAGTCAAACTCTTCCCACAAAACTGTCTCAGGACCTGCGTCGGGGCATCCCACTGGGCCATCGATGGAGACTAACTCGCTCTGAATCTGAGCGATTTTATCCTGCAGATAAATCCCAAATTCCTCTGCTCTACCCTGTAATGGGGTTTCCCGCACCCTCTGTTGAAGGAGGGAGCGGGTCACCCTAAACAGGGCGGCAGGGCAGTTATCTGCGGATGCGATGAAAGTGATATTTATTTAAATGATATTTAAGTTCAAGAACTGTTCTTGTTTTCCAAGAAATAAATTTAGAGGAAAAAATAGTGAATTCATGAAAACCAAACTGAGGTCCAGAAAATGTTACTGAAGTTGGGAAACACTGTTATAAGAAGATCCTTTTCCTAGAAAATATATAGTTTGATGGTAAATTTGAGAAAGTTTTTGAGAAGGTGAATAATTTTATATATATGCTCCCTCCGATATTTGGGCAGATCAGGGAGGGCCACTTGTGCTTCTCTGCTTTAGATATAGATGACCAAACAGGTAGTAAAGAGCAAGATAAATCTACACATGGATATGCAGCCATTGGGAAAATAGATGCCCTTGGGAAACAATGGGAATGAGTGGACATGGCAGACACAACTGTTGACTGAATAATCTTATTAATATAATGATATAAAAAAATGCAAAATGAGATGTAATTAACCAGATTTTTTTAGCTTAATGTATTGACCCATCTGTTATATCACATACAGTAGAATTTTGTAAGAGTTTTATGTAAGGGTTTTATAATATTTTATAAATATTTGAAGAATATTTTCTTCAAAGATATTTGTTATGTAGCTGCTTCTGATATTATGTTGAATGAACAGACACAAGAGTACGGAAAAAATAAATAAATTCTTGCTGATTTCCCCAGGACCTACCTTTGTACCTTCAGGTGAAGTCTTGGCTGTTATTGGTATGTTGTGCAATGGAATTTAAAGAACAAAATCAGACAAGGTTTCATATCGGCTATTTTACTTTCTGTTCCAACTACCAGAAACATACCCAGGGCAAATGAAGGATAAATATTACATTTTGAATGTCTCCCCAGCTTCCCATTCTAATAATGCATAAAATATAGACCTCCTGACAATTAAGTTGTTGTAAAGGCTCCAGTGTTAAGTCAAATATTTGATTTTTGTGTCCACATTTAAAATAGATTACTATTGAGCTCCAGATTCATGAGCTACATATTAAATAGCTGCAGTCCTCTTAATGAACAGTAAATAAAATTCTTTTAAAAAGCTAATAAGGTCCAAGAAGTAAGGGGGAGGGGCGGGGAAGGCAGGCAAGTTGCTTTAATTTTGTTTTAAAGTGTTGGCCAGCAGAGGGCATAAGACAGGATAGAGAAACAATGACACCATCAGATGATTGAACTGAAAGTATCAGTGCTTTCTGTATTTTCAACATGCATGAGCAACACTTCTTTTTTTGTTTAAGATATATAATATTCAAATATTTATTTAAAATATTTTAAAATTCTGTTATGCTACTTTTAAAATCACACTGTCATGGAGCCTTAAATGACAATTGCAGAATTTAATACCTTTCAGTTTGAAAAAAATGCATTTTTTTCTGCTGAAATTAGCTGTGGCAGTCTTTGAGTGAACTATAGAAATGTAAGTCCTGATGGCAGTAAAAACAGGTTAGAAGGCCCCACAGGCAGCCTATGGGGCTGTTGGCTGTTTTTGCTTGGTGTATCAGCATTCAGGATAATAGACAAGTACTGTTTTCCAGATCTATGGATTTGTGTGCTACTTTCCAAGAAGATGCAGGGATTTAAGTTTCTTAAGGTAGATCAAAGTGAGACATGGAGAGAGATTCAACGTAAACTATAAAAACATACAATATTAAATAACTCAGGCTCAGATGACCCAAACAATTGTCTTTGGGTATCTCTGATGAAGGATACTATATGCTGTGTCATGGTTTGCAGCAGTGGTGAAATCCTCTGACATCTGCTATTGGTTCAATTGAGTCACCCCCCCTCATTCACAATCTGGTTTTGGAGGGTATTACGAAAACCTGGTTGGGCCAAGAGGGGGGGTGCCCCTCGTTGAAATGTGCCCACCGGGTTACCGCGCATTTCACCAGCCACGAGTCCAGGGTCGGCGTGGGGGTGTGGCAGTTGTTATAAAGGAGGGTCTTGATCCGAGGAAGACCACTGTGCCGCAGACAGCCGGCTGTGAGTCTCTATGTGTGAAATGGGGTCATGGGAGACATTTGGGCTTGCTAATTGTGTACCTGGCTCCCCGCTACGTATCAGCAGCCCTACCTGAGCTTCTCAATGTGATAGCTGAGATGGCGGTTGACACCCCCAGGCTGTTAGTCATGGGGGATTTCAACCTGCCATCGATAGGCGAGACATCTGAGATGGCACCGGAGCTCATGGCCTCCATGACGGCCATGGACCTGACCCAGTGGTGAAACCCCTCCTCAAGAAGTCTTCCCTGGACCTGGCTGTGTTGGCCAACTACCGTCCTGTCTTCAACCTTCGATTTCTTCCGAAGGTTGTTGAGAGTGTGGTGGTGCGACAGCTCCCTCAGCACCTGGATGAAGCTGTCTATCTGGACTCACACCAGTCCGGCTTCCGGCCTGGGTACAGCACAGAGACGGCATTGGTCGCGTTGGTGGATGATCTCTGGAGGGTCCGGGATAGGGGTTGTTCCTCTATTCTGGTCCTGTTAGATCTCTCAGCGACTTATGCTGCGCCGGCTGGAGGGGCTGGGGGTGGGGGCACCGTCTTACGGTGGTTCTCCTCCTACCTCTCTGAACGCAATTTGTGTTGGCAGGAGGGCAGAGGTCGACGCCGAGGTACCTCACTTGTGGGGTCCCACAGGGGTCGGTCCTCTCGCCCCTCCTATTCAGCATCTATATGAAGCGAGATCATCCGTGGTTTTGGGGTAGAGTTCCATCAGTACGCTGACGACACTTAGTTGTACATCTCTACCCCAGACCACCCCAACGATGCCTTGGAAGTGATGTCCCGGTGTCTGGAGGCTGTGCGAGTCTGGATGGGGAGAAACTGGCTCCGACTCAACCCGTCCAAGACTGAGTGGCTGTGGCTTCCGGCGTCATGGTATAGCCAGTTGGTGCCATCTCTGGCTATTGGGGGCGAGTCATTGGCCCCTACAGAGAGGGCTCGCAACCTGGGCATCCTCCTGGACTCTCGGCTGTCTCTGGAAGATCATATGACGGCCGTGGCCACGGGGGCTTTTTATCAGGTTCGCCGGATACGCCAGTTGAGCCCCTTTCTGAATCGTGATGCTTTACGCATGGTCACTCAAGCCCTCGTCATCTCCCGCCTGGACTATTGCAACGCGCTCTACTTGGGGCTTCCCCTGAGGTGCACCCGGAGGCTCCAGTTTGTTCAGAATGCAGCCGCGCGGGGGATTTTGGGAGCATCTAGGTGCTCCCATGTGACACCTCTCCTGCGTGAGCTGCACTGGCTGCCTGTAGCTTTCCGCGTGCGCTTCACGATATTGGTGACCATCTTCAAAGCGCTCCATGACAAGGGACCTGGCTATTTGCAAGACCGCCTCCTGCTGCCAAACACCTCCCACCGACCAGTGCACATTAGTATTAGTATTAGTATTTATTAGATTTGTATACCGCACCTTCTCCCACAGAGAGGGCCTCCTCAGGGTGCCATCGGCCAGGCAATGTCGGCTGGTGATCCCCAGGGGGAGAGCCTTCTCTGTGGCAGCTCCTGCCCTCTGGAATGACCTACCTCGACCTACGGACGACCACGGACCTACGCCTCTTCCGTCAGGCCTTGAAGACCTATTTATTTCGTGCGGCCGGCCTGTCGTAGTTTTAAACTGTCTTAGTAGGGGGTTTTAGCAGGGGTTTTAAGGACAGACTAATTATGTAATATATTTTAATATATTTTATGTTTTGTATTATTGATTTTTATCGCTGCCTGTACACCGCCCTGAGTCCCGAAAGGGAGAAGGTGCGGTATACAAATCTAATAAATACTAATACTAATACTAATGTGCACCTGAGGTGCGCCTGTGCAGTGCTAAAAAAAGGAACATTTTGAAGCTTTCCGAGTCTGCAAAGGTAAGTAGCTGAGTGGGAGGGGGAGGGGGAAATCCGCTGTGCCACACAATTTAGATTATACATAAAGCAGGAAATCCAATGATTCTAGCTAATACATGCATCTCAACTGATCGTCACCCAACTGATCGTTGGAAATATCGGTTCACTCGAACCGGTAGCATTTTTTACTACTGATTTGGACGAACCGGTCCGAACCAGTAGCATTTCACCCCTGGATGGCAAGATGCCAGGAAGCAGCTAGAGATATTTTATCTACCTTTTAAAACATATCTCTACATGGAGTTTTCTCCAGTGGCACTTCCTGTATAATATTTCAGGTCCCAACCCTGATACTGTTTAGGAACATTTTCATAACTGCCACCTGCCTTTCATACCTAAGATTTATTTTTTTGGGTGGGGGGAATTGTTTTAACTGTTTCTGGCTTACATTAAGTTCCATTTTATTTAAGTTTTTGTAATGACAATAAATCATTTTGGGATTTTTCTAAATAAGCAGTATATTAAGTAGTACTATAATAAGGGCAAATTGTTCAAGTCTACCCTAGTGTGCCCAGAAGGGACTATATATGTTTTTTCAGTCAAGCCTGTTGAATTGTGAAGTGCAGTTCTTGGGAAATTATCCTCTTTTCTCTCTTGCCCATTAACAATTTGTAAAGGGAATCATACACTTCACATCTGATGGAAGAAACACGTAAAGACTACTTTTCCTTAATTACCAGTTCCTATTTCTTCTTGTAAATCATTAGTCTTTTCTCTCTTAACCTTTTAAGTAAGCCATGTTAATATTTTGTAAGAGTACTTAAGGCTTCCAAAAAGTAGATGCTGGTTTAGTCCAGCAATTTTTAAACAAATGGTCATGTACATTTTCACTGTAATTAACGTGGTTATTTCCAAGGTGCTTCAAGTCTGTTTTCTACCTCTCCCTCACCTCATTTTTTCAGAGTAAAGAATCAATTTTTTTGTGTTCTATTTTTCTGCTAATAAATAGCTTTATGCACATGTACATGCAGTCTTTTGACCGGGTGTTGGGTTTGTTATTGGTACCCCCACAACATATGAACAAATGTTCACTTGGAAGAAGGCACAAGGAAGCATGGGGGGGGGGGGGGAATTTACATTAATATTCACTTTATGAATACATTCAGCCACCACTTGTTTTAGCTGTTGTACTGCTATGAATTGAAAACCCTGTTTGCACTTTCATGTACTTTCATATTTTCTTTATCATTAAAGGTAGAAAATAGGTCGAGAAAGATATTATTTCTCATCAAAAAGGAAAGAATAACATATCAATTAAAAAAAGGAAGCTAAAATAATTTCTAATACCAAAAAACTCTATGTCGGGGGTGCCAAGCTTGGTAACTTTAGTCTGTGGGCTTCAACTCCCAGAATGCCCCAGATAGGATTGTTCACAGATCGTAAAATCACCAAGATTGGACACTCTGCTGTATGCTTCAACTGATTTAGAAAATATGCTTGTTAATTAAAAATGAAATCAGTGTTTTTTTCAGCTGACATGGTAGAAAATAAAATATTGAAAGGCACTCCCCTAATCCTACAACAATTCTATAAGACTGGGCCTGGATTTATTATATTTGCCAACATGTACTAAGGACTGCCCAAGATTCCACAGTGTTCATAATTGTTTTTTCCTATGGCGAGAATGGGGGAAAATAGCTTGGTTTTTTTCATAGAACATTGATATCTGGGTTTTCAACTCGAGAATAGAGCCAAAAGATTTGAAAGCAAACTAGTGAAACCTAAGGCAGTAAACAGATATTAGATCACTCTGTTCTATAGGCAAAGAGGTTTTCCAGGCAGAATGTGAATGGAGAAATTATCGATTTTCCATTGTGGTTGGAAAGAGAAAAAGAGAGAGAGAGAGAGAGAGAGAAATACAGTAGATAAGTAGGGGGAGAGAGAGAGTAGGTAGGTAGGTAGATAGGTAGAGAGAGGGGAGAGAGAGAGAAATACAGTAGTAGGGAGAGAGAGTGTGTAGATAGATAGATAGTAGGTAGAAGGATAGAGAGAAATACAGTAGATAGGTAGGGAGAGAGAGAGAGTAGGTAGGTAGGTAGGTAGATGTTTCCAGGTGTATTTACCCATGTGCTGAAAAAGGAAATCACTGACAACCTTTGGAACAAATCTTTGTTTCTGCAGGCATGTACTCGATCAACGTAATTCTCATCAATCACTCTAACTAAATAGCTTTCCAAAAGGGGGGGGGGAAACCTTTTTGCACTCTGCAAACCTCCCCCAAACGGCCCGTTTTTCGTGAAAATGGGCCTGTTTTCTTCAAATAAAAGGCATGAATAGCCTTGGGGGGGCCTTGCAGAGTGCTCCGGGGGGGGGGGGGGGGGATGAGAAAAAATGGCCCATTTTTTCATGAAACCGGGGGGGGGGGGGTTGGCCAAAAAAATGCATGCATAGCCTTATGGAGGCTTATATAGTGCTGCTGGGGGCTGGGGGGGTGGTGGTGGCAAAAACACCCTGTTTTGTGCTCATTTCTGCCCCCTCCAGCCCCCAGAGGCTCTCTGGAAGCCTCCATAAGGTTTTGCATGTGGACATTTTGGTGAAGGGGAGGGGCTTCGGGAGGCAAAAAAAATACTGTATTTGGAGTATAAGACGCACCCAGATTTTCAGCCTCTTTTTAGAGGAAAAAAGGTGCATCTTATACTCCGAAAAATACGCTACCTGGGATCTGCCTGGGAAGAACTACTAGCACTTCCAGAGTTTTACAATGCTTTAGATTGGCTAATAAACAGTAAACATCACAGGTTCTTCCAAAAACATTTTTAAAGGTGTATTTATTAATAACAGATAACAAAATATGAATGATACATGATGTGATGCAGCAATAAAATGTAGCCAACTATGGGAATTAATTATTTTTTAAAAGAAGCATTTTACACATATGTATTCAGAATAGATTAAGTCGTTTTTAGTGGATAAAATGTCTGTATAACTTAAGCAATAGGTGATTAATAATTCTAACAATGGATTAATTATTTTAGACAATTTGCACTTTTCTGGTTCCTATGGATATAAAGAGGTATTTATTTCTTTTTCTTTATAAAACAACAGTTTCCTATGATGAAAACATAACAATTTAGGCACATGCAAAAGAAAGAATGTAAGAAGGATGGCATATGCTGATGCTTTATTTATTCTTGGCTGCTAGAGGTTTACGGCTGATCTTTTTGGACTTGTCGTTGTTCTTTTTTGGAGGTTCAGGATTTGCCTGCATGTGTCTTCCATAAAGGCTGCAAAGAGATTACACAAAGCACAATGTTAGCCCTATCACTAACTCAGGACTTTCAACCCAGCATGGAAAACATTTTGCCTAATAATGTCATTTTTTAATGAAAAACAATTCACCCAGTTTTGAAATTCCCTATGACATCCAAATCTTGATTTATTTATTTATTTTTGCATCAGAGCTGGGAGGAAAAAGGAGACAGCAAAAGAACAGGGAAGGCAAAATAAGAAAAACTTCTTAAATTCTTAAAGGTTTGGAGACACTGACAAAAATTGGATTAAACTAATAAGACAGAATGGCGGTATCAAGGAAAGTGAGCTTGCAGTCTAACTGGAATACTCAAGGGCTTGATAAAGTGACACCAAGCAATAGTGCCAGCTTCTCACACATGATGGATTGCTGGAAAAGAGCTACCAACACATCAATGCCACATTAATACAGACCCCCTGATTAAATGTTGACGAAGTATCCTGCAATTAAGATTGCTGGCACTCACAAGAAAGCTAAATAGACTCTAAGGCTGAAAGGATTTACACTGAACACCAGAGAGCAATTAATGGATAATTTATGAGTAATTCCTACTTAAACTAAAATTAAAAGCCTTCAAAACAAACAGGATGCAAATGTAAGACTTGCTCTGTTGACAAAGTGTCTTTTAGAGGTTGTTTGAGGTGTCAAGAGAGAAAGGGTTCTCTAAACTTTTTTACTTGGACAACAGCCATACCAATCATAAAATATGGTAACAAAAGCCAGCAAAATCTGGTATCTGTTATATATCATATATATGCCAGCAAGCTCAGCACATTCAACCTTCAAAACAAATGTTTCTATTGACACTGTGGGCACCAATCAGAGAGGACAATACTTGGAAACCTTAATAGGGTAGATTCATGCATACCATATGTGTGTTTCATCCAATTGGTTCAGTAGATTTTGATTAAATTTAAAAAAACAGGAAGGGCGTATTCTGACAATTCCTTCATTAAAGGGTAGTGTCTATCTTGTTGAACATCACCTCTTACTCACATCACTTAGAAAAAAGTTAAAAGTAATTGCTCAATATGTAAGTGATGGGTTCTTGAGATGTACGGTTTAAAAACTGTATTGAACTTGCTAAATCAGAAAGGTGCAAAAGGAGAATATCCCAATGCCTTTTCCAATCTGTCATTCACTGGTTCTGTTGTGACTTCTAGAATTCTGAAAGGCCATATCCCAATCATTTGTAAAGGGGGTGAAGGGGAAGGCAATGCCAAACCTGTTATATATTAAGGAGATAAATATATAGCAATGGCACTTAGACTTATATAGTACCCCATAGTGCTTTAAAGCACCCTCTGGTTGGTTTACAAAGTCAGCATCTTGCCCTCAACAATTGTTTTATATTTTACCAAATTTGGAAAGATGGAAGGTCAACCTTAAGTCATGCTAGGATCAAACTCCAGGCTGTAGACAGTTTACCTGCAGTATTGCATTCTAATCACTATGCCACCAGATGTATGTTTGCATCTGCGTCTATCCATCCATCCATCCATCATCTACCTATCCAGGTAACCCTCAATTTAAGGCAAGTTGTGACCCAAATTCCACTGGCAATTCTTAAATGAGTCACCCCAGATTTTAGGGCCTTTATGTATGATTCTTAAGCAAATCATTTCCGTTATTAAGAATCACTGTAACTTTAAACAGTTGCTAAATGAACAGTTGTTAACTTGAGGGCTACTGATATATGATCCTCAATGGTTCTAAGGCACAACTCTGACAACTCCTTGCCTTGGGATTTTATAGAATAGGTTTTAGTTTAATCGGGATTTTAGCACAGGGTTTATTTAATTGGTTTTTAAATTTTGTTGTTTATTTATTGTTGTTGTTATTTATTGTTTTATGCTACCTGTGCACCGCCCCGAGTCCCCGTGGGGAGAGGGGGCGGTATAGAAATAATAAATTATTATTATTATTATTAACTCTTGGTCAATTTCTGACTAAGATCTAGATCTATTTTTGGACTCTGAAGCAAAACTAATTGAAGTATAAAAGTTCATTTCTCACTGTACTACAGTTTCTGTCCCAAGCTTCTCTTCTATGACTATGTGTGTCACAAAATTGAAAAAGGATGTTAATAATTTAACAAAGGGACTCCGTAGACCAGACCTATTTGCAAATTTCAGAATACAAAATATAGCTTCCTTTGGGTGATTTTGTTGGAAAAAGAAGATTCTTGAATGGCAACAATAACATAGCTGCAATAATAAAAACATCCTTTACAATAACATGACAGAATAATGTCAAAAGTAATTGTTTATAGTGCGTGGGTGCATTAACTACATTGCACTAATAATGTATTAGCTCTTTCCTGTAACTTTTTTGCTCATATTATGCGTGGCAATTTTTTATGTAGTATCTCTTTAAGTCCTTGAAAAAGGCTAGCATATCTCTGCTTTATCCTTTCTTCTGAAAGCTACAAAACAGGCAGGTCCCTCAGCATTTCTTTGTAAGACTTAGAATCTGTTCATCTGGATTCATTCTTTATGGATTCATTCCTCAGAGGGCAAGCCCGAAAGTTCAAGATTAAAACTAGAAGGAAACTGGTTCAGAAAGGACATCTAAGCTAATGGACAACAGAATGAGGCTGACAAATGAAGCCACAAGCTAAGGATGGTCATCTTTTAGGGTGCTCTAGTGAATCTTGTGTTGAGCAGGGGTTTGAATGAGATGATGATCTCCGATGCCTTTTCAACTTTGTAAATCTAATATTTATGACCCTTCTTTATATCTGTTCTTTTTTTAAAAAAAAATCTTAAAAGTTTGGTGCCCAGAACCGTACACAGCAATGTCTAATAAAACTGCATGCAGAATATAGTGGAACTTATACATATACACCCAATGAATCAGAAATTATTAGAGCTGTTCAAATCCTTTAAAACAGGTGCTTTGGAATGATAGCAATGAATACAAAGCACCTCTGTTTGAATTATTAAAGCAGCCCTGTCACTTTACAGACTCAAGTGGAAACTATTCCTGGCTGATTTCACGTGTCTGTCTCCACTTGGAAAGTGGCTGTGCATACATATGCAGACAGAGAAACTGCTACTGGTGGTTTATGTATGCCCAAGGAAGGTAAGCATATAATGAAACTGCTACGAAATCTGTGAAGCATTTTTGTATGTGTGTGGAATATGTGCACAGCTTTAGAGATCATACATCTATCGATGAAGCCTAAAACTGCATTTGCCTTTTCAGCAGTCTTATTGTGCTGACTCATATTCAGCTTGTGATCCAATACATTTTCAAAATGCTTTTCAAAGGCACCATTTCCAAATCTTTTGAAGCAGGAGTTCTCTGTGGAGCTAGGATCTACCTATAGGTTTCCCAGATAAGAAACTAAAAAGATATTGGTGCTATAATTGCAACTGAAAATTGGCAAAATCTTTCTAAACCACTAGAAAGTGATATACAGATTTCTTATTAAGGCAATGGGTATATTGTTTTCCAGATTTTAATACGAAACTGAAAATACATTTTTTTTACAAATAAGCAACTTGGTTAAATAAAATTTTCCAAGCTTTTCTTGGTTATAGAGGTGGTTATAAATGCATACTTGCTGAGAAGTCTGCTACCAGATGAAATATGCAAATCTTTATTATTATAAAGATTATTATTATTTTTAAAAGGTACCCAGTTCACTAAAGAAGCTTGTTGTATTCTCTAGCCTGCCCCACTGAGAGTAACAAATGAGAGTACTCTGGCTGCAACAGCAAAACTAACAATAAGGGAGAAAGACGCTCATTAAACTTCATCATTCTGTCCACTTTAATGATGCCTTTACTTAATAAAAATTCCCTGAACAGTTGCAGGGGTATTAGGCAAGGCCTTTGGTTATGTATCAGAGGTCTGAGCTGTCAGTGGCAAAGATGCAGTTCGGGAGCCGCATTCCCAAGAGGACAGGGCAAATACAGCCGCCTTGTAATAAATGCAGAGAGAATCAATAACTGCAGCTTGGAACATTACTTAAGCATTTAAGGAAATAGGTGATCTGTCTAAATTAAAGTATGAAGTGCTAAATGCTACAATTTAAAACATAAATCACCATATTTGAAACTCTCACACGTTTTAGCTATAAATCTTGTTATTGCGGCTTATAACTTTAACATAGTATAAAAAGAGTGGGAAATATGGAAAATAACTTGAATGAATTTTCCCTTCCTCTCCACTTAAATCTTTTGCTAAATGCAGCAACAGCCACCAGCTATATTCACTAACATAATAGGATAAAGATAAAGAGTGACCCACCCCAACATCTGTACAAATTCATTTGATATGCCAGAGACAATGTGTGATATGTTTATGCCTGGATTTGTTTCATCTAGGAGTGTGTGTATCTGAATGCACAAGTGTGTTATTAACTAGCTGATAACATATTTATTTTAGGTTATGAAGATCTGGCAGTCCATTAGAAACAGGAACCTTAAATTCTTAAAATTCACTTCTCAGGGATGTTTTAATGAATGTTTAGAATAATACAACTATGTGGTACAAAAATATTTGTAGTAAATAATAATCAAATCCATGCATTTCTACAGGAACTCATGATTCTCCTGACCATTTTATAAGCCTAACAATTCTGCTAGCTAGATTAGATTGAGTGAAAGTGGAAGGGCTGGTGAGTCTCATGGCTGAATAGGGATTTAAATCGGCTTTTCCCTGATCCAAGTCCAACATTCAAACCAGAAAAGCTCATTATCTTTCACTATACTAGAAAAATGATGGGCAATAAAAAAGTAAGTGCTAAAGGATATGGATGCACAATCCTTTTCTCTCTTGTTATCTTTCTGCTCTGAGTAAATTCTTTGGAAGTAGCTCTTCTCTTTTTCATTTTCCTTCCTTTCCAATTGATAATCCCTTTAAATCATTCATGGGTGATTAGTTATTATCCCTTTATTTACTCTTTAATCACATGAACTGGATATCATGGGCACTCTGGACCTCTGTGAAGACAATAAACCTATGAATAGGACCCACTCCTAGTAGATGACAGATCATGAAAACTTTGTGAGAATGCTGGGAAATCTCCTAATGATTTGGCAGACAGTTCTGATTTGAACCTGTTGGGTTTTTTTGTCTATCTGGGGCCCACCTCGAGGATGGGTTGTTAGATCCAGAGAGGTGGGCAAGTTGCAAGCTCAGGGGGTTTCTTTGTAAATTTTTAATTCGGCTTTTAGGGGGTTCCAGGGAGGAGGGGGGGTCAGTCAGGCGGGTGGGCGACAAGCTACAGGGCCGGCCGGCGGAAGTAGGGAAACGAAGGAGGGGGGGGGAGGTCGATTCCACAGAGGGATTTCCCATCAGATTGGTCCTGGGGAGCGGCAGAGGCGGTGGGAGACGGGGTGTGCATTATCTGTTGGAGGATCGTGGCCGCTGGTTCTTGGCCCACTCACGAGGGAGGACACACGTCTCGGGACAGTGGAGGAGTGATCTGGGAATAGGGGACTTAGTCATCTCACCCTTGTCATGGACAGATCACGCTCTCCTTCGGCTGGACTTTCCAATCTCTACACCCCACCGCGGGGAGGCGGAACCAGAGATTCCCAGATGGTTCCGCCCCAGGCGCCTGATGGACCCAGAAAGGTTCCAGAGGGAGCTTGGGCCAATTCCTGTGGCCTTGCCCCGTGACTTGACTGAGGACATAGTGGCCGCATGGTTTAGTGTGGCCGCGGGGGCCTTGGACCGAGTCGCGCCCTTGCGGCCACTCATGCTGCACCGAATCACCCAGGCTCCTTGGTTTACCGAGGAGCTGAGGGAGATGAAACGCCACAAGAGACGCCTAGAGAGCAGATGGAGATCTTCTCGCTCCGAAGCCAACCGAACACTAGTAAGAGCCCATATTAGGACTTACTTAGTGGCGATAAGAGTGGCCAAACGTGAGTATTGTGCCACTCTTATTGCATCCACAGATATCCGTCCTGCCACCCTGTTCGGGGTAACCCGCTCCCTCCTTCACCAGAGGCCATGGGAATCCCCTCTACAGGGTCGAGCAGAGGAATTTGGTGTATATCTGCAGGACAAAATCACTCGGATTCGAAACGAGTTGCCCTCCATTGAGAGTGGTCCGATCAGATTGTCCGAGGCTGTTCTTGAGACACCATCTTGGGATGGGTTTGACTTTGTTACTACCGAGGATATGGACAGGTTGTCAAGGAGACTTAAGGCCACCACATGTTTATTGGACCCGTGTCCCTCCTGGCTTGTACTGGCATCCTGGGAGGTGACACGAGGATGGCTCCAGGATATCGTGAACGCTTCTTTGAGTGAGGGGTACTTGCCTACCATCTTGAAAGAGGCGGTGGTGAGGCCCCTCCTCAAGAAGCCTTCCCTGGACCCAGCATTGTTGGAAAATTACCGTCCAGTCTCCAACCTTCACTTTTTAGCGAAGGTTGTAGAGAGTGTGGTGGCTCAACAGTTTCCGCGACACCTGGAGGAAATTGATTATCTAGACCCGCGCCAGTCCGGCTTCCGGCCCGGGCACAGCACCGAGACCGCATTGGTCATGTTGGTGGATGATCTCTGGAGGGCGCGGGATAGGGGATATTCCTCCATCCTAGTCCTATTAGTTTAGTTTAGTTTATTAGATTTCTAGACCGCCCCCTCTCCCCGAAGGGACTCGGGGCGGTGTACAGGTAAAAAATTAAAATTATGACATCAACATTACATATAAACTAAAATCGAATTAAATAACCCCCTGTACAAATTTATAAAAATTAAAATTAAAAATTATTAGACCTCTCAGCGGCTTTTGATACCATCGACCATGGTATCCTATTGCACCGTCTGGGGGGGTTGGGGGTGAGAGGCACCGTATTACGGTGGTTCTCGTCCTACCTCTCTGGTCGGTCACAATGTGTGTTGGCAGGGGGGGCAGAGGTCGGCCCCGAGGCCCCTCTTATGTGGGGTTCCTCAGGGGTCGGTCCTCTCGCCTCTCCTGTTCAACACCTATATGAAGCTGCTGGGCGAGATCATCTGTGGTTTTGGGGTGGGATACCACCTGTACGCTGATGACACTCAGCTGTACATATCCACCCCAAACCACCCCAACGATGCCGTCGAGGTGCTGTCCCGGTGTCTGGAGGCCGTACGGGTCTGGATGGGTAGTAACAAACTCAAACTCAACACGTCCAAGACCGAGTGGCTGTGGTTTCCGGCACCCTGGTTTAGCCAGATAAATCCAACACTGGCCATTGGGGGCGAAATATTGGCCCCCGTGGAGAGGGCATGCAATTTGGGTGTCCTCCTGGATTCCCAGCTGTCCATGGAGGACCATGTGATGGCCGTGGCCAGGGGGGCGTTTTATCAGGTACGCCTGATGCACCAATTGCGCCCCTTACTGGACCAGGCTGCCCTCCGCACAGTCACTCAAGCACTCGTGACATCCCGACTCGTCTACTATAACGCTCTCTACATGGGGCTCCCCTTGAGGTGCACTCGGTTACAGCTAGTCCAGAATGCGGCCGCGCGGGTGATTATGGGAGCCTCTAGGCATTCCCACATAACACCTCTCCTGCGCGAGCTGCACTGGCTACCTGTGGCCTTTCGAGTGCGCTTCAAGGTGTTGACGACCATCTTCAAAGCGCTCCATGGCTCGGGGCCTAGTTATATGCAAGACCGTCTTCTGCCCCATACATCCCTTCAACCGATCCGCTCCCACAGAGAGGGCCTTCTCAGGGTGCCGTCGGCCGGGCAATGCCGGTTGGCGACACCCAGGGGAAGGGCCTTCTCTGTGGTGGGCCCTACCCTCTGGAACGACTTACCCCCCGAACTACGCACCATCTCAGACCTCCGCCTCTTCCGCATCTTAAAACGCACCTTTTCCAACAAGCCAGCCTAGCATAACCTCCTGTTTGTACTGTTTTTAGATATATTTTAATTAGGGGGATTTTATACTATTTTAGCATAGGGTATGGGTTTAATAGCTTTTTAAAATTCGTATTTTTGTTATATTTGTATTGTTTTAAATTTCCTGTGCGCTGCCCTGGGTCCTTTTTGGAGAAGGTGCGGGGTATAAATTTGAATTTAAAAAAAAATAAGGATGTAACCTAAGCTCTAACTGAGATTGCCCCAATAAGGATCTGCTCCCTGTTTTCACAAGTGTTATGAAAAACAAAAATGATCCTGCGATAACATCAACAATGAATATGACTGAGGACCAGGAATATGTCCTACACAATAGAGAGCAAACCAAGTGAACATCATATTCTTGGTACATTTGCAGATTTCTGCTCAAGGTGTTCCGCAATGACCCTTCTGAGAAAGAATAGGTCTATAAAGCCACTGTTTTCTCCTTCAAATTACTCAGGGTTAAGACAATACATTGCTTTGTAATTTAAGCACTGCAAACCAACATGCTCAAATCAAAACTGCCTGTCAAATCATCCCCAGTGGATGCAAGGTTTTTAATCACTTTTGAGTTTAATATTTTGTACTGTGTCTTTAAGATTAAAACAAAATTACAACTACAAGCCTAGAAGTCACTGGCTAAGCTTTCCTTCAATCTGTATCACTGGTGGGATTCAGCCAGTTCACACCTATTCCGGAGAATCAGTTGTTAACTTTCTAAGCAGTTTGGAGAACTGATTGTTGGAAGAAATCTCCTTTTGTTTCCCCCCCCCCCACCACTTTACAGGGTTAATCCTGTAAGGAAGACAGAATGAAAACATTCTGGTGTTGTTTCTAGCCTAATCTTTATTGTTCTGCTTACAGAAACTGCCCCTTTGGTTAACCCTTATTACATTGTTAACAGCTAAGGCGCAGCGCCCATCGATGTGAGTGCCGTTGAGTTGGCCATGCCCACACAGTCACATGACCACTGAGCCCCACCCCTTACCCAGCTGGTCATTAGGGCAGAGAACCAGTTGTTAAAATTATCTGAATCTCACCACTGATCTGTTTAAAAGAAATGAAACTACCCTCTTTTCACTTTTGTAAATAAAAGTTATTTTGTAACTTTTTGCAATAGACAGCAAAGGAAGATTTTAAAGTTGTTTCCAAACAAGGCTTGGTGAAACTGATTTAAGGAAAGATTTTGAAATGTCTTAGAAAGAGAAAACCTCCTGATATTTCAATGCAAAACAAGCCTTTAAGGTTGATTATTAAAGCAGAAGATGGCTATTTTAAAGGAAAAATTTGATCTGTGAGTGTATGAAGTGATTGAGCTTCTTAACACTTTACTGGAACAAAAAATGATTATTGAAGATGAACATAGCACTTTGAAGGCAACTGAAATGGACTTTAAAGGGGACTTAAAATTATAACTTACAAGAAAAGGATGGAAATAGTGGATCTTCAGTGGATCTGGATGATCATTTAAAAATCAAAAGAGATATACAAATAATATACCCCAAGAACAATGTGGACTATCCTTTTGAATTGAAAAAGATTTACTGGAGTTACTTCAGGAAAAGTACAATATAAATGGACTTTGATAAAAATGATAACAAGTTCAACAAGAGACAGACAAAAGAGAATTGGATTTTTATCTATGGGATTTAAGAATTGCTGGGAGAAAGAAGAGGGGGGGGGAATCACAAAATTAGTTGCTATTGATGATGTTGAATGCTTATCTGGATTGGATAGCTTCTCTTTTCGAAATGTTCAATGGTGTAGTGGATTAGTTTGTAATATTTATGTATTTACCCTTTGGATATATAAATAAGGGCTTAATATTTCTGGTAATATTTAATAACTTTCATCTTTTAATTATTATTATAGTTCATTCCAATCAGTCAGATGTTTAGACTCGATTTGGCATTTTTATCCACCTATCAAGTCCTTCTTAAGGACCTGGAATAGGTACCATATTTCCCCAAAACTACGACATGTCCCGCTAATAAGGCTATGCCACATTTTTCTTCATGATCAAAAATGTAAGCCCTTCCCCACAAATAAGCCCCTTGAACAACTCCCCCTCCGGCCAGGCAGAGCACCATTCACTGACCTAGGGAGTATCCCTAAGGCGCCAAGCCATGTGGCACTTTGCCCACCCCCCCAGCTCCCATGGCTTGGCACATTCGGGATACCCCCTAGGTCAATGCATGGAGCTCTGCCATGCTGGAGACGGGGCTGTGAGAGTGCATGCTCCACCCCCAGCTTCCATGCCTCTCAGTCTCACCTCCCTTTCGCCAGCTCTCCTTGCAGGAATAGGGCACCGCCATGTTGCCACCGAGCTCCAAGTAAAACCTCTTCTTCAGCTTCTAAACTCCGGAACTCGGTTTCCGGCAGCCTGCCCATAATCATAGAACAACCTCCTAGAGCGGCTGTTGCTAGAAGAATCGGAAGCCGAGTTCCTGAGTTTGGAAGCCAAAGAAGAAGTTTTACTTGGAGCTTGGCGGCAGCAGTGATGCCCTATTCCTGCAAGGAGAGCTGGCCAAAGGAAAGGTGAGGCTGGGAGGCATGGAAGCTGGGGGTGGAGCAGCTGCCCAGAAACCCCAAAACAATAATCCCTCGCCCTCTAATAAGTCCAAGGCCATATTTCGTGGGTCAAAAAAAATGTAAGACCCTGTCGTATTTTGGGGTAAACACAGTATTATTATTATGGTTAATATGAGCTACTCTTTCCCAGAATTTTTTTTTTTGAGCAATCAAACTCTTCTTTTTAAAGCAGTGAGACATTTTTATGATATAAAATAAAAAACCCTGCGGGGAGGCAGAACTGGAGACACTGAGTTGGTTCCGCCCCAGGCGCCTGATGGACCCGGAAAGGTTCCAGAGGGAGCTTGGGCCAATACCTGTGTCCCTGCCCTGCGACTCGACTGAGGACCTAGTGGCCGCATGGTATAGTGCGGCCACGGGGGCTTTGGACCGAGTCACGCCCTTGCGGCCTCTCTTTGCGGCGTCAAGTCACCCAGGCCCCTTGGTTTACCAAGGAGCTTTGGGAGATGAAACGCCGCAAGAGACGCCTAGAGAGTAGGTGGAGATCTTCTCGATCCGAAGCTGACCGAACACTAGTGAGAGACCCTATTAGGACTTACTTAGTGGCGCTAAGAGTGGCCAAACGTGAGTATTGTGCCACCCTTATCGTGTCCGCGGAAAACCACCCTGCCGCTCTGTTTGGGGTGACCCGCTCCCTCCTTCATCTGAGGCCGCGGGAAGCTCCTTTGCAGGGTCGAGCAGAGGAATTTGGAGTTTTCCTCCAGGACAAAATCACTCAGATTTGGAACGAGTTGCCCTCCACTGAAAGTGACCCAGTCGAGGTGTCCGGTGCTGGTCTTGTGATCACACCTTGAGAGGAGTTTGACTTTGTCACTACCGAGGATATGGACAGGTTGCGGAGGAACCTTAGAGCCACCACATGTTTATTGGACCCGTGCCCCTCTTGGCTTGTACTGGCATCCTGGGAGGTGACACGAGGCTGGCTCCAGGGTATTGTGAATTCATCTCTGAGTGAGGGGTTCTTGCCTACCATCTTGAAAGAGGCGGTGGTGAGGCCCCTCCTCAAGAAGCCATCCCTGGACCCGGCTTTATTAGAGAACTATCGTCCTGTCTCCAACCTTCACTTTTTAGTGAAGGTTGTTGAGAGTGTGGTGGCCCAACAGTTCCCTCGACACCTGGAGGAAGTTGATTATCTAGACCCGCGCCAGTCCGGCTTCCGGCCCGGTCACAGTACCGAGACGGCATTGGTCGCGTTGGTGGATGATCTCTGGAGGGCTCGGAATAGAGGTTGCTCCTCTACCCTGGTCCTGTTAGACCCCTCAGCGGCTTTTGATACCATCGACCATGGTATCTTATTGCACCAATTGGGGGGGTTGGGGCTGAGAGGCACTGTTTTACGGTGGTTCTCGTCCTACCTCTCTGGTCAGTCGCAATGGGTGTTGGCAGGAGGGCAGAGGTCGGCCCCGAGGCCCCTCACATGTGGGGTTCCTCAGGGGTCGGTCCTCTCGCCACTCCTGTTCAACACCTATATGAAGCCGCTGGGTGAGATCATCCATGGTTTTGGGGTGGGATATCATCTGTACGCTGATGACACTCAGCTGTACATATCCACCCCAAACCACCCCAACGATGCCGTCGAGGTGCTGTCCCGGTGTCTGGAGGCCGTACGGGTCTGGATGGGTAGTAACAAACTCAAACTCAACCCATCCAAGACCGAGTGGCTGTGGTTTCTGGCACCCCGGTTTAGCCAGATAAGTCCAACACTGGCCATTGGGGGCGAACATCTTGTTCCCGTGGAGAGGGCGCGCAACTTGGGCGTCCTCCTGGATTCCCGGCTGTCCATGGAGGACCATGTGGCAGCCGTGGCCAGGGGGGCGTTCTATCAGGTTCGCCTGATACGCTAGTTGCGCTCCTTACTAGACCGGGGGGCCCTTCGCACAGTCACTCAAGCGCTCGTGACATCTCGGCTGGATTACTGTAACGCTCTCTACATGGGGCTTCCCTTGAGGTGCACTCGAAAGCTACAGTTAGTGCAGAATGCGGCCGCGCGGATGGTTATGGGTGCCTCAAGGCAAGCCCACGTAACACCTCTCCTGCGCGAGCTGCACTGGCTGCCTGTGGCCTTTCGAGTGCGCTTCAAGGTGTTGACTACCATCTTTAAATCGCTCCATGGCTCGGGGCCTAGCTATATACGAGACCGCCTCCTGCCCCATACATCCCTCCGTCCGTTCCGTTCCCACAGAGCGGGCCTTCTCCGGGTGCCGTCGGCTGGGCAATGCTGGCTGGCGACACCCAGGGGAAGAGCCTTCTCTGTGGCGGGCCCGCCCCTCTGGAACGACCTACCCCCCGACCTTTGCACTATCTCGGACCTCCGCCTCTTCCGCCAACATCTTAAGACGTACTTATTCCAACAAGCCGGCCTAGGATAGCCCCCCGCTTCTGACTTTTAAATATAAATTATAATTTGGTTACGGTTTTAATAACGGGTTTTAGCACAGGTGAATTAATTTAATATATTTTTAATTGATGTATATTGTATTTATGGTTTTATATAATGCCTGTGCGCCGCCCTGGGTCCTAACAAGGAGAAGGGCGGGGTATAAATTTAATAAAATAAATAAATAAATAAATATAACTATTCCAAAAATCTGCAGGGCATTAACTTTAGCATGCTGCAATGCACTTCCCAAAGCAGTTTTAGAGGGTCAGTACAAAAAAATACTAGATGAGTTGAGATTATTGTAATCCTGTGGATGAAGCCCAATTAGAACTACAGCTCATGATCAGTTACACTGCATCTTCTATAAGGATTCAAGGACTCACTTTATAATACCTCAACTAATAAAATACCAGGAAATCGCTTTCATGTACAACTACTGTTGTCAGATCAGTACAAAGTAGTTTCTTTGAATGTGGTCAAATTTTGTTATATTGTATGTAAAATTAGGCAGACTCTAGCCACCCACTGATAATCTATCACTAATCATAATATATTATTGTATGTTATTATTATTATTATTGGGGTTTTTTTGTAATGCTGGTCTGCGATTATAATCAAATTGAATTGGAATAGGTATTATTATGGTTCATTGCATAATCAGCCAGATCTTTAATGTAGCATTTTTATCTCACTCATCAATTGTTACGAGGGATTTTAAACTGTTATGGCAAGGGAGATTATCCCTCTCTGTTGTTAGGTATTTTTGTTAATTTTTATTGTACCTTTATTGAGCAATAAGACAGCCGAATGTTTAGAGATGAGTTTATAGAAAAATAGGATGGGATATGGAATGACAATGTATCTGGTTATAATTTAAGAGACAGCAACAAATTGTTTATGTGAAATATACTTGCTGGGACTGAAGGGGAAATTTTTCTTCTTATTATTATCTTTTTTGAGGGGGAGAATTTTTCTTTCTTTTCTTCATTTTTCCACATTTTATCTTTTTAAAACAAATTTCTATATTCTTGTCCTAGGTTTCTTTCTTACTTTTATCTAAATTAAATTAATTATAAATTAATTATACAGATACAGAAAAAAAAAATTTAATGGCAAAAGAAGGATCACAGATTTTACAACGTACAGTATTTTAGAAAGAATTTATACCTTTTATTGCATTCTCATGAATGCCACTAAGCAGCACAAAGCTGAAACTGAAAAATGTAAGTTACCTTTATCAACCTAAAAAGGAGATAGCCAAGTGTAATTAGAGTCAGGCTCCAATCCCTTGGTAATTTTCCTTTCCAATCTTAAATCCACATTTTAATTTGCTTGCCCCACTATTGTTTTTAAATTCATACATTGAATTTTTTTTGTTGCTGTAAAAGCTGAAGATTATAACAGGAGTTATTGACAGATTTTCCTAATTAGCACACACCTCCATTATTAGCTAATGTGAGCATCAGAGGTCCCTCCCCTGGGTACACAGTATAAGATTGTGTCAAAGTAACATAGATGGAGGGGCGTGGTTTTCAAAACAGCAATATTATATTAATTACAGTGCAATGTAGGTAACAGAGAAGGCATCAGCAATTTTTCATAGCTATTACCATGTAAACAAGGTGGACTGAGAGTCTATGTTGGTGAAACCATCTCTCTGTGCCAGAAGATAATCTTTACAGTAATGTCACTTCCTGTAATGAATACACATCAGTTAAGTCTTTCTCTCTCTCTCTCTCTCTCTCTCCCTCTCTTTCTCTCTCACACACACACACACACGTCTCCCTTATTTCTTATATTTTGAAATGGCATTGCAGATCAATCCTCCAACTAATTAGTTCCTTGTTTTAACTGCTTCGAGATAACTACGTACTAAAGATGTATAGCGTGCCAGGTAGGACAGTCAATTAATTGGGAGGGGAGGCACCCAATTAAATGAGAATATAATGAACTGTACTAACATTAAAACAAGAGGACCATGAATTCCTGCAACAGGATTAAAGATCCTTGGGATGGCATCCCAGCCAAAGAAATTCTTCCTAAAGTTTCAGTGATTTCAGGTTGAGTCCTATAGGATCACAGGAGGAGAAGGGAGTCTATTCGGTCTCTTCATTGTAGAATTCTGTGTTTATAAAGTCGATGATATCTTTGCTTGTTTTAATGTTTAATAGCAGACCATGAAGTTCCTTATAATAGCTCTCCATGCCTTCCAGCAATGAACTGTAGTTGCTTGCTGGCTATTCACCAATTATGTACAAAATATAGATTACAGGAAAATATTGCAGTCTACATCAGGACACATTTTTTTTATTAACTTTAACTTGAGGTGCTCATCTGTTACATTCAAAATGCATGAAATTTCAGTGTCCCCCCCCCGCCCCCCCAATTTTCAGCTCTATATAAGTAGCCCTCAATGTGTGATCGGTTGCTCAGCAATCATTCAAAAGTTATGATGGATCTCCCTGGGATAGTTACAATTCTATTCTGAAGTTCTGAACTCCCCTGCAGCCATTTGGCTGCATTTCAGGTGTTGAGCAACTGACCTGTATTTATGACTGTTTGCAGCATCCTACAGTCACGTAACTATGTTTTATGGCTTTTTTTTTGCTGAAAACTGGCATTTATTTCCAGTTTTCCATGACCATGGTTGTTACTTTACAACCACAACATTCAGTTAATGACCCCTACAAGGTTGTAAAATCAGGACATTTACACAAGTGACCCATTTTATGACCATCACAACTTACAGTCATAATGGGCAGGCTCCATTATGGTAGTAAGTCAAGAGCTACCTGTAGTAAGACTAATTATACATGTAGGTTGCGGTTGCTTTTTAAATTTTATATATTTATTTAGCAAATTTACATTCAACTCATCTAACTGATTATGGGTGGTTTAGTATCTGCAGGATCACTTTCTCCAATTAATGACTAGTTGGGTGATTGAGATTCCTCACTTCCTTGATGTGCTTATTCTCCTCTACTGATATTTCTGTACTCTGAAACAGCCTTCCTATCAAAATTTGTTCAGCTCTTCTCTACTGTTGTACTTTAGCAAAAGTTATTAAAAGAAGGTTATTTTAGAAATTTCCAAATATTTATGTTTAAGCTGGGTTTATATTTAATTTTATAACATGTGCTTCATTGTATTTTTATTGCATTATACATGGTAAATGGCATGTATACGTCTAATAAATAAATATATGAAATAAAATGGCCATTAAACTAAGAAACAATGACCCTTCCATGATGAAAGGAAGTCCTTGATGTTAAAGAGAATAATTACTTTGGTGTTTGTACTGAAATCAAAACATGATGAGATTGAATAAACAAAAAGAAGAAAACCATTCTGGAAGCATTCAGAATTGATCTATTCTAATGTGGGCAATACACAACAGATGAGTCATCCATGGTACCTGGCCCATTTTTGGAACCTCCAAAGAATGTCTAAAATATAGCGATTTTTTTTTCAATAAAGCAAGGAGAAATACAAGGAGAAATACATATAAGGGTGTTAATTTCTTCCCTTACATTTCAACTGCTCATAATTTTTCTTTATGTTAAAATTTAGGTCCGAAATGCACTTCAGAGACACAGATATATATACAGATGTAAATGTAAGAATCCAAATCACAGTTCCTGTCTACAACTGCATTATAATGGGCCAGATTGTGAAGATTGGAGGAGATAACTTCGTTGTTCAGACAAAATACAGAATAAGAAAAAATCCAAAATCTCTTCCTTTTTTGATGTGTCTCTAGGACAGCCTTTTAGCCTCCATAATTTCCAGTTTCTTTGAATTACCGTATTTTTCAGAGTATAAGACGCACCCAGGTTTTGAAGAGGCTAATTTTTTTTAAGTAGGTAGGTAGATAGATAGAGGGATAGAGAGGGAGAGAAAGAGAGAGAATACAGTAGATAGGTAGAGAGAGAGTGAGAGTAGTTAGGTAGTTAAAGGAGATAGAGAGAGAGAGAGAGAAATACAGTAGGGAGGTAGGGAGGGAGAGAATATAGATAGGTAGGTAAGTAGAGGATAGAGAGAGAGAAATAGAAAGAGAGAAATACAGTAGGTAGGTAGGGAGAGGGTATAGATAGGTAGGTAAGTAGAGGATAGAGAGAAAAATATATAGAGAGAAATACAGTAGATAGGTAGGGGGAGAGAGATAGTAGGTAGGTAGATATATAGGTAGTTAGAAGGGGGAGAGAGAGAAATACAGTAGGTAGGTAGAGAGAGAGAGAGTAGGTAGGTAGGTAGATGTTTCCAGGTGTATTTATCCATGTGCTGGAGAAGGAAATCGCTGACAACCTGAGCACCTAAAACTTTCTTTCTGCTGGCACAGCACTTGACGAATGTAATTCTCATCAACCACTCTAACTAAACAGCTTTCCAAAAGGAAAAAAAAAGTTTTTGCATTCTGCAAACCTCCCAAAAATGGCCCATTTTTCATGAAAACGGGCCTGATATTTTTTCAAAACAAAGGCATGAATAGCTTTGGGGGGAGGGTGGGCTTGCAGAGTGCTCTGGGTGGGGGGAAGGCCAAAAACGAGCAGACAAATTGCATGCATATCCTTATGGAGGCTTATAGAGTGCTCCTGGGGGCTGGGGAGGGGCTGGGCAAAATTGAGCAAAAAAGGGCCCATTTTTTGCTCATTTCTGCCCTTCCCAACCCACAGGTGCTCTCTGAAAGTCTCTATAAGGTTATGCACAGACATTTTGGTGAAGGGGCGGGGCTTCGGGAGGCAAAAAATGCTGTACTCGGTGTATAAGACATATCCAGATTTTCAGCCTCTTTTTAGAGGAAAAAAGGTGCGTCTTATACTCCAAAAAATAAGGTAAACACCAGGCAAAAATTTATCTACTAATTAGGAATAACAGAATGTATATTGTAGCCCACTTCATTCAGATTAACAAGGCTGCCTTAGGATCTCTCTGCAAGTAATTCTTGACTTACAACATGATGGAATCTGCCCATTTTAGTAATAAACTACAACAGTTGTAAAATGGGTCACCTGATTTTATTATCTTCTTTTGAGGTGATTGTTATGCAAATGTCATAAAGAAAATACTGTGGTAATTAAGCAAATCAATGGTCAGGTTTTTTGAAAATCAGAGCTAAATGCCATTTATTTTTTTTAGCAAAAATAATACAAAACATAATCATGTGATTGCAGAATTACAAATAGTCATCAAGGCAAGTTGGTTGCTGAGCATATAAAACACAGTCATGTAACTCCTTGGGGAAAAGGGCAGTAATCGTAACTTTGGACCTAGGTCATAAGAATCCCTGGAGAGGTCTTTGCAACTTCAAATGGTCCCTAAGCAAGTGATTGTAAGTCAAGGACTACCTGTATACTTCTCAAGATAGCTACCATTTTGACCTGATAGAACAATTTAATTAAGTACATAACAGAAATTATAAGTACAAGTTCTACAAATTGTAAACATGTAATTGATGCAATGTTTAAAAACTGTAATTAGCCACAAGAAGTTATCATTTCTTACAAAGACATTTATTCAGTTACTAAAAAGCATTACATCTAATTCCCTCGGTTAAATGTTTTAAGAATCATTGGTTATAGTTTAGTACTGACATCCTTGGAAGTTTTTGTGATGCTATTGATTGGTTGTATAAATTGAAGCTGCAGTATATTAGGGTTAAAGAAATGTTCGCTTATGCATTCAAAGAAAATCTATGCACATAAGTGTATAGGAATAGCAAATGCTTCTCATATTTCTGCCAACATATCTAACTAATCATAAAAGAAAGAAAGAAAATGATCTTTGATGCATCCATTTTCTGATGGATGATCAGAGGGAATGGAAACTCAAGCATGAAATCTTAATCCTGAAGACATTTTCATCTGCAGCCAAATCACCAGGGAAGGAATCAAACAACTTTATTCTGCAAAGTTTGTGACAACACTGTTGACTTGGCACTGCTTTTTTCTTAGTTTATCTTTCTGTCGATGCTCAAATATTTATTGCTGAACTGTAGTTCACATTGACATTCCTGTTATATCAGGTCATGTTTTATTTCAGCATGAATTAAAGCAATAATATTTGCCAGCTATAATTTTGAAGCGTGCCATTTTATCTATCCAACCTCACCAAAGGAAGTTTAGCACCAACCATGTTCCCTACAATTTTACAATGAATGTCTGTAATGCTTGTAAAATGTCCCCCTGGAAGTTGACAGAAACTTCCACTGTTAAAAACAATTTCCAAGCCCAGATGAAGTAAGTCACACAACGTATTCAGAAGCAGTAAGATATAGGAAGCTGCTTTCTATGGTCATGTTTATTGTTATACAATTAGTAAAGAAAGGAAATATGGCCTACAGATCTCTGAAGAGATGTTTCGTTGCATATTAGAGATATATGGAAAAAGAGAGTTTCGTGTGTTGAATCTCTAGACAGGATTCTTCAACCCCCAGTCCCTGGATCAGTACTGCCTATAGCCTGATAGGAAGTGGGCTGCACAGCTGGAGGTGAACGACGAGTGTGCAAGCAAAACCAAAACCATCCCCTTCCCTGGTCCATGGAAAAATTGTCTTCCACGAAACCATTTGAGTGGTGGGCGAACAAGTGAAACCAAAAACATCCCCCTCATCTATAGAAAAATTGTCCCCACAAAACCAGTTGTGTCAAGTAAGTGAGAAAAACTAACCCCCCCCCCACCACCAATCTGTCTAAAAATTGCTTTCTACAAAACTGATGTCAGGTGCTAAAAAGTAAAAAGTTGGGGACTGCTGCTCTAGAGCGAGAGAACAAGAAGTTTATACATATTGTGTGCGCATGCATCCCTATGGGATAACAGGGTATGGAAAGTGTGTAGATCTGTGTCTCAAGCAGGGGAGAGGAGTATTTTGGGGAAGACTGAAGGTATGGAGAAAGAGTTTTATAGAGAGAGTTATAGTATTTTGGGCATTGGAAAACTGTTGTTTCAAAGATATTGGGAATATGTGATCTGCCGTAGGGGAACTGGATGCATCTATGTGTTGGTGTAGGATATGGGTGTCAAACTCAATTTCATTGAGGGCCACATCAGCGTTGTGTTTGACCTCGGAGGGGAGGGGGCGTGGCCAAGGGCATGGTCAGGATGTGCGTGACAGCACTCAGCCTCCTGCAGCACTCTGCCAGTCAAAACAGGATGGGGGGGGGGATTATAAAATGTGGGCTTTGCTTTGTGACATCCAGACCCAGCAAGCAAGGGGTGTGATCTGCATAGAAAATACATTTTTGTCTGGTTATGAAAAAATATCCCTGATTGAACTTTTCACTACTGGTAGTCACATGAGCTTCATTGTTCCCTACTGGAGAACAGAGCTGGAAAGTAGGTTAGTGGGGAATTGTGTTTGCTGCAGGATTTTGCAGGAGGCCTTCCAGGCAAAAAATGGGAGACGGGGAGATGTGTGCGCCCCCTGTGCCCCATTTTCGCTAGCAGAGGCACCATGGGCTGGTGCTTTGCTATTTCCAGCTCAAGGATTGGGGATATTCCGGAGCCCTGGAAAATCTCTGTATTGCGGCGACACCACGCCCAGGAAGTCTCCAAAAGAATCATTTTCATGACATTAAATTCCAATACGAAGGATTTTGTTCAAACCTTACATCTCTTGTATGTGTAGCTCCTACACCTGGCTTGCTATTTCCAGGCTAGCCCCATGGGCAGGACCTAAGCACCCTGCGGGCTGGATTCAGCCCACAGGCCTTGAGTTTGACATGCCAGGTGTAGGACCTACACATATAAGAGATGTAAGTGCATGGTTTGAACAAAATCATTCTTACTGGAATTTAATGTCATGAAAATGATTCTTTTGGAGACTTCCTGGGCATGGGGTCACCGCAACACGGGGATTTTCCGGGGCTCTGGAATATCCCTGATCCTTGAGCTTTGGATTGGTCTAAAAATAGACCCAGCCGCCCCGTAGAGGTGGTGAGGGAGAGGGGAAGAACCCGCAATGTCTCTGGAGTCAAAGGAGAACCCCCTGCAGTCCATCGCTTAAGTGCCTCCCCCCTTCCAGCGGGTGGACCAAGCAGCTGACTGCCCGAGAAAGCGAAACAAAGAATCAACCTGACGTTTGGTAAGAGCCTTTTTTCTTTTTAAAATTACTACTTTCCAGAGAGATCCTCTTGAGGTGAATTTATATTAAAACAAAAGTAAAGCAACCAGAGTGAAGCAGTGTTTTTTCTTAATTGGAAACATCCAGGAACTTGCGCTTCCTTTTTTTTTTTGTTACCTAAAAAACCGGATTGGATTTTTACTAACAATTGTGGATTGGCGGCGCGAAGCCCTTTCTCTTTATTTAGACGGAAGGAGTGGATTGGAATAGAAGGAACTTATCTGTTTAAATGTTGG
This sequence comes from Rhabdophis nuchalis, assembly GCA_039707465.1. Classification (NCBI taxonomy): domain Eukaryota; kingdom Metazoa; phylum Chordata; class Lepidosauria; order Squamata; family Natricidae; genus Rhabdophis; species Rhabdophis nuchalis. The sequence continues at coordinate 32,105,287 of CM077647.1, forward strand.
AAATTGATTTCCCCCCCCTTTTTTTTAGCTTTTGGGTTATTATTCTTAATATTTTACTAGTGAAAAAACTTAAACTCATTTCCACCCTTCCACCCCCGATGGTTGGCTTTTCCCAGAGTAACTTTACTGCTTAAGGTCACAAGACTGAACTGCTCTTATTTACTCAAACTCCCCCTAGTGACTGGCAAAGTAACAGGGAGAGTGAATGAGAGGAATTACCAAGCAGAAGTTGGATTGACCTTGAGCTGATTATACATCAAAGAAGAATGGGAATCTTTTTTCTCCCCCCCCTTTTTTTTTTTGCTTTTGCTTTCTGACTTCCCTGGGATATCTTGGACTATTTAGAATTGGTTGTTTTGCAGACTGCTATTTTAAAGAGATACTGCTGCTTTTTTGTTTACTTTTTTCTATTTTCTTCTTCTTCTTTATACATACATCAGTCTTGTTATTTTTTGTATAGAGTGGAATCTTTGAATCATATATACAGCTATTTTTGTGGAATTATTTGATTTTGATTTTTCTTGTTTCTCTTTTTTCTTTTTAAAAGGGAAACAAGAGAACTTTTCTTTTTCTTTCTTCTTTTTTACTTTTTCTTTTTCTTTCCACCCCTTACTTTCTACAGGGGATCTTATTTACATTTTTTCTTCTTCCCCCCTTTACTGCTTTGCTCCTTGTTTCCTTTTTGATATTTCTTCACTTTCCTACTTTTTCAGTTTCTCTCCCCTCTTTTTTCTCCCTTTGTTATATTCACCTTATTCAAAGGAGAAGGAGAAAGAATAAAATCTGAAACATGGGCAGGAAGATAACCCCGGCTGGTTCATCAACAGGGACCCCCACGCCCCCCCTCAATAGAAGGACAAAAAAAACCCAATACGGACGATGCTCCATCAAGAAAAAGAAAAACAAGAAAAAGAAGAAGTTACAATACTTGATACACTTTTGCAAGAGTTAGGGATGGGAGGAGAAAGTATGGAGCGAAAAATGGAAAACACAGAACAGAGATTAGAGGCAAAATTAGATGCATTGGATAAGAAAATAGAGAATATTGAAAGTAAAACAGCCTTGACAAAAGGGAAAATGGAAAAGATGCAGCAATGGATGATAAAGCAGGAAGAATTCATGGAAAAGCAACAAGAACCCATACGTGAGATGAAAGGGAAGAAAAAGATAAAAGAAATGAAGATTTTGATTCCAGATTGAGTGATATGGAAAAAGAGAGTATGGGAATAGGATGGGAAATTGATAGATCCGAATATTTTTTAAGATTTCAAAATGTAATAGAAGAAAAAGGAGAGAACATCCTTATAATAATACCAGAATTGTTGGCTGAGAAACGTCGTGAAGATACTTCCAATTCTATGCAGGAGAAAACCCGAACAACCAAAGACCTACATACAAACACCCGCGAAAACCTCAGAAAACAAATATATATATATACTCCTTCATAGATGGGACCTGCAATCTTGCTGAGGGGGCAGGTGATGTTATTGGATTGAGACAGTCTGGGATATCTCCCAGCCCATGACATCGTCTCAATCCTTTTAAAGCAATTCTGCAAAGCAGCTTCCTGATGATGAATGGTAACCAATTTCATTGTAATTTTAGTACAATGACAATAAATATTATTATTATTGCTTGATCATAGTAGCCTTGATACACCAGCATGCCTTATCAGAAGCTACTGAGGGAAGGTTGTTTGCTCTGACCTGACTGAAAAAAATTCTGATATTTTTATATTACGAAGAGAATACAATATAATTTGACAACATAGGTTTATATATATACTAAAATTATATATAATCCTTGGTTTTTTAACCTAAGTAAGAAAATATTAGGCATATTACATTTCCAATGAGATTTATAAACCAGTTTTTAGTAAACAGCTTGCTCAAAAATCTACAATTTCAGCCTCTCTTTGCATCTCTACCATGCCTACTTGGAGTTTGAAAAGTCTGTGACCTGAAAAAGATTTTTTGCTCTTATTTAAATGTTGAGTCTGAACCAAGCTTTCATCACTCTTATGAAGCCAGAAGAGCTTTCAAATAAACATTTGATGCAGTTTACAAAAAAAGCATAACAACAGTATCAGTGGTACCTAACACCACATATGCTTAGTTATTTATTAAATGCAAATTTGTTAGCATTCCCTGCAGGTCTTCCTATATTTTTATCATGTTCACCAAGCTAAAATTTTGGCATAATTATATTATCTCTGACAAATAAAATAATTAACTATTTAATATTTAGCAATCTAAAAATAGTATTATGTTCCTCAGAGTAAAGTTCTATAAACAAATCTGGAACCTAATGGTTTTCTTATAGTGGCCAAGTTCATGCTCAGCATCATAACATCCAGTGGGTCAAGATAGTTTCCTATTTCTCATAGATATAGACAGACAGACAGACAGACAGACAGACAGAATGAATGACTTTATTGTCATTTTGAATGCACACTAATCGGCATACATTAAAATGAGATTTCATTGCATACAGCTTTCAATGGGTCACTATTTCCAATATACACTACATAAACAGACTACATAAACAAACAAACAAACAAACAAACAAACACAAAATTATGCATATACCCACATATATTATATGACACAGAGAAACAACACAGTTAAGTTCGGATGTATACATCAGGGGTGGGTTCGGGTTTCTGTTACTGCCGGTTTGCTGAGAGACACGCTTCATGCATGCATGCTATGCGCGCATGTGCAAAAGCAAAAAACAAGATGGTGGCGGCTAGGGTGCCGTTGATAGAATTGGTTGGGGGCGTGGCCAGCCATCCCTTCGGCAGATTCGCTCACACAGAGAGGGACCTCTCCGGGTGCCGTCCACTAGGCAATGCCAGCGGGTGACGCCCAGGGGAAGGGCCTTCTCTGTGATGGGCCTGACCCTCTGGAATGACCTACCCCCGGATATTAGAACGACTACAGACCTCCGTGCTTTCCGCCTAAAATTAAAAACTCATTTGTTCCATCAGGCCGGCTTGGCCTAAATTATACTTCTCGCCCCAGTCTGTATTTTCAAATTGTTTTATTTGGTTTTAATGGGTTGCTATTTTAACTGTTCTTAAAATTTTAGTGCAGGCTAATTTAATTCGTTTTTAATTTTGTTATGTATGGTATGTTTTTAGATGGTTTTTAATTTTCCTGTACACCGCCCCGAGTCCCTCTGGGGAGAGGGGGTGGTTTATAAATATAATAAATTAAAAAATTAATTAATTAAATTAAGTTACTATCTACTTGGCTGAACCGGTCTGAACGGATAGGAACCCACCTCTGGTATACATGTAGATAGCAAAAAAATAAAATAAAATGAATTCTACGAGTTTACCAGACGGATGTCATAGGGAACAAAGTTGTTACAGAAGATGGTAGTCCTGCTAGAAATAACTTCCCCATTGTGGGGAGGGAGAATTATTTGCAAGTGAATGAATCTTGTGTGGAAAAGTAGGCTGTCTAGCAGAATTGTGCTGAGGTGCCTCCATTTGCCTTCCATTTGAGCCCTTTAGTGTGAGTCTGGTAGAGCTGCCAATAAGACTGCAACTTGAAGCAGCTTGGGAGGAGTTCAGTATATGGAGCTTGGCAGCCATTGGCAAACAGTTCACAACCAAATGAAAGAAGGTGTTTTTCGTTCAGAAGGAGCAGATGGTCCAAATGAAGTATAGCAGCACAGCAAGACAAAGCACAATGCAAAAAAGAGGAAGAACTCTACATGCTGACTATTAACAGAAAGCAAAAGAAAATGTCAGAAAGGGGGCTAAGACAGGCTTGGGAACGAAAGCTTGATACGTACTAATTTTACCATAGAGTTTAGTATATAGGAAATTGTAAGATCAATAGGTAATAATAGTGATAAAGTAATAGTAATTGACTTGTAACTGTATATAATATAAAGTATGATAGTAAATGAATAGTAATACTGTATTATAATAGTAGTTATTACAGTAATAGCATTAGACATATCAATGGAATATAAGAACAATCATATATCACTTTTATATTTGTTTTTATAAAATTAAACATCCCTCCAAGAGATATAAAGAAACCACTTATCTAGTGATTTTGTGCTTTCTTGAGTCTGTCTCAATATAATTAGGTACAGTTTAAAAACAGGTACCCTGACACTTTTGCATGATTGCATACAACACATCATGAGAAACCTGACTGAATTGTTATGCATTTTATGCAGCATGAAGTAATATATATTACTTATTCTCCTTGCCACTAAACTAAAGCAGTAAAATGGTGTATTGGGAAGGAAAGAACACCTGTAAATTGCTCATTTGTCAAGTTCGTATCTGATTCTTTCTAGATAATGTAGATACTTCCCATAGTGACCAGATAAATTTCTAGTGTCAATATTGCTGAATGTTGCTGCTATTTATATTTTCAACTGACAGAATATTCAAAGCTGACGAATGTGGCAGAACAGAAAATTATTAAATGCTTCTATTTACAGCAAATAGTGACAGTTGGTTTTTGCTACTCATAAACCAAAAGACTGGAGTTGTAAATATGCAGGCAAAGTAGAAGCAGCGTAACATAGGAATTCCAGAGAACAGTTTACATACATACACACACACACACACACACACACACACACACACACACACACACTCAGACACACACGCACACACCATTCCAGCACAAAAATCAAAGCAATGTGATCTTCAAAGAATAATCCATCAGAGACTCAAAGCAAAATGGACACTCTTTTTACCATTCCTAAGAACAGAGAAGGTAGGGTGACCATTCTGATATTTTTAGTGAAAGAATGTTTTATCACAGGGAAATCACTTAATGGCAACACTGGATATTAAGAATGCTATTGCTGCTACCCCCTTCCGGCTGCCAGCCCTTCCGGGCGGAGGCCTAACAGAGGCCAGACGGAGGCCGAGTGGAAGTCTGGACCCAGAGGCTGAGCGGAGGCAGAGAGGAGGCCGAATGGACGAGCGGAGGGGTAGTGGCCAAAGCGGAGGCCGGGTGGAGGCCGAACGGAGGAGCGGAGGAGGCCGAATCCCAAGCTGGAGGCCAGAAGCCAGGCCGGAGGAGTGGAGGAGTTAAGCCGATGGTGAGAGGCAAACGAGGCCGGAGAGGTGCACGAGACCAGAGGATGGAGGCCGAGGCCAGGAGGCCGAAGGTGAGCCGGGCCGAGACCCAAGAGGTTCTGGCCGAGGCCCGAGGCCCAAGATCCAGGCCTGAGCCCCCGAAGAGCCCCGTGGGGCGCCACCCGGGACACTATCTGCTGGGTTGAAGGTCATCAGACTCTATTTATATCTTTTATATCATCCGCAGCTTTTTACGAACTTATTGCCCGTGTTTTAATTTGAACTTTTTGAGCCAAACCGTTCTACTGGACAATTATTTTTAACCATCTAATATTCTTTTTAGCACCGTTTTTAACATCTTATAACTTGTAACCAACGGGGTCCCTATAATATCTGTAACTTGCATGTACTCAAGGGCAGACCTCCTCTCACTGCGAGAATCCCCCCTCTCGCAGGTGTGGCCCGCTGTGCTATCTAGGGCACACTTCAATGAAGGACTAGTTAGTCAAGAGAAGTGGATGAAGCACAGACTTAGAGGCTTTTATTAAATTATGTTATTCGGCTTTTAGGGGGTTCCAGGGTGGAGGGAAGGATTAGTCAGCCTGAGGCTAGGAATATGGTCAAGCCGGCTGGCGGAGTGGATATGGAAGTGGATGGGTCCAATAAGGCGATTCCAATTATGCCGTCGAAGTGATGTCCCGATGTCTGGAAGCCGTACGGATCTGGATGGGAAGCAACAGACTCAACCCATCCAAGACCGAGTGGCTGTGGTTTCTGGCGTCCCGGTACAACCAGTTGACTCCATCACTGGCTATAGGGGGTGAACATCTAGCCCCTGTGGATCGGGCACGCAACTTAGGCATCCTCCTGGATACCTGGCTGTCTATGCAAGACCATGTGACGGCCGTGGCCAGGGGGGCATTCCACCAGGTTCGCCTGGTGCGGCAGTTGCGTCCCCAATTGGGCCAGGACGCCCTTCGCACAGTCACTCATGCGCTTGTAACATCCCGGCTAGAGTACTGCAACGCTCTTTACATGGGGCTTCCCTTGGGTTCCACCCGAAGACTCCAGCTAGTCCAGAATGCGCCCGCGCGGGCGATCTTGGGAGCCTCTAGGTACTCCCATGTAACACCGCTCCTGCGCGAGCTGCACTGGCTGCCTGTGGCCTTTCGGGTGCGCTTCAAGGTGTTGATTATCATCTTTAAAGCGCTCCATGGCACAGGACCTAGTTATCTGCGGGATCGCATCCTACCCCATACATCCCTCTGGCTGATTCGCTCCCACAGAGAGGGACTTCTCCGGGTGCCGCCCACTAGCCAATGCCAGCGGGAGACGCCCAGGGGAAGGGCCTTCTCTGTGGTGGGCCCAACCCTCTGGAACGACCTACCCCCTGATCTCAGAACAACTACGGACCTCTGCGCCTTCCGCCAGAAATTAAAGACCCATTTGTTCCATCTACGTGGTCTGGCCTAATTTATTTTACCTAGCCTATAGTCTGTACCTTAAATTGTTTTAATTGGTTTTAAATGGGGTAAGAGTTTTAATGATTTTAAATTTTAGTGCAGGGATAATTTATTTAATTTGGTTTTAATTATTTATAATTGTGATATTCATATGTTTTTAATTTCCTGTGCACCGCCCCAAGTCCCTTTGGGGAGAGGGAGCGGTTATATAAGTCTAAATAATAAATAAATAATAAATAAATAAATTTGGTGATAGCATTAGGCTGTTTTCAGGATTAGGTAATTATAAATGCTGCAGAAGGTGATACAGCCACCTACTCCAGAAATATGACCAAATGACTGATATCCCTAAAATGAACTTTGTTTTAGTGAATGTTCTTAAATTAATTAAAATTAACCAACCTAGATTAAAAGTAGCATCATCAGCCTATTTCATGGGTTGACAAACAGATATTACTGCTCTGAGGAATACTCTGAAAATGACTCAAACTGATTGTGTTGTTTTCCTCCCCTTCTGAAAACCTCTTTTGCAGATTTTATGAACACCAGGATGGTTAAATTATATTGATTTCAGAAGAATTTACATTGCATTACATTACCTTATATTATACCCATACAATACTCTGCAATCAGCGTTGCATCCAAAATAAAGCTTATTTATTGAAGAGGCAAATGCAATGTCTTATAGCTGAGTTAGTTGTGCTATTGTTTCTAACACCCACAATTCAGACATACTATGTCTGTCTGTCTGTCTTTTTTTCTATCATCTATCTATGATATCATTTCTCATGCTTTCCCAAGCAACTTTGAATAGCTTAGACAGTAATAAAAATAGCAAAATAAAGCAATTATAAATGTAAAAAGAGTTAAAATTACAGGATTAAATACATATTAAAAAACATAGGCTAAAATGGAGAGGAAGTGGTGTCTTTCCTGACACTGCACCAAGCACCTTCTGTCTAAAGTGCTGACCTTAGGGCCACATGGCAACCAGCAGAGCAAGTTCTTAAGCCCTCTTCAGAATGTCAGAAGGGTCAGGGAAGACCTTCAGCAGCAGCATATTCAAAAGGGCATGGATCACGGCAGAAAAGGCCCTTCTCTTACACTTTTCACCCAAAATTCTAGGTTGATGAGGTGTGCTTTGGGCCCATTCTGCTGGAACAAGTGGAGTCGGCCAATTCCAGTGGGGCATGGCAGTTCCTCAGATATCCTGGACCCAACTATTTAACTTTCTTTTGATCACACTCTTGATTCATATGGCAAAGGACATGTGTTTCGCTAATAAATTTCCAATCTGGATTTGCACAATTCCATGACTTTCTATACCCATGATGGAGAACCATGCGTACCACAGGTGAATTGCTCCCCTATGGCCCATTTTTGGTCCCAAGAGGTTTCAGGGACACCTGCTAGGCCCAAAACGGGGCACGGGGGGATCATGTGCATGCATGGGGGAGGAGCACAGGGGGTAGTGCGTACATGTGTGTGGGGGCATTGCATTATGTGTGTAGGCATGCAAGCGCTGTCACGCACACATAATTTTGGCACACAAGGAGAAAAAGGTTAGCCATCACTGTCCTTTACTATACTAAGATTAAAATATAGATTCCCTTGTTTAGAATATAGAATATGCTCTAGGTCCCTAGGTAATTATAAATTGCAAAAAAAAATGGTTAATCAAAATTTGGCTTGTGATATGTGAACTGATCTATGTATATTTTAGATCTAAGCTTTCTTAATTGGGTGATGGTTGGTGGGAGAAGATTGACCATTCTTCATAACAAAAAATCTTTGGCTACATCGTATCACATTTTTCCAAAAGAACTTTAAACTCTGATGAAAAATAGAGACTTCAAAGAACTTCACATAAGGATTTGTGCATTTTAGGAGTAATTGATTATGCAGTATTAAATCTGTCAATGAAAATTCAGAAAGAACCCAGACTCATAAAATTCATGGCTTTTGTTTTCTATATACTAATGCAAAGGGTATGGAAAATAAACAAAACAAACTTGAGCTCATACTACAGGAAGGCAAATATGATTTAAAAGCATAACTGAGACCCATTGGGATGATTCTCATTATTTGATTACAGCAAAAAATATGTTACAACGAAACTGAAGAAATAGAAAAAGAAGTTTGTTAAAAATGCCTACTTCTGCATAGAAATCCAGGGAATGAATTTGGTGGCACTGTTGAAAGCATAAAAGTTTAATAATATGAACAAAAGAATAACAGTCGTCTTGTTGGTTACAACTAGCAATCATTTAAGTAAGGACAAAGTGTGGATAATCATATCTAAAAATAAATTATACATATATTTTTAAAAAGCATAAAATAATACTAAACAACCACTTTTGTTGCTCCAATAAAGGAAATTTTACTTATCCCATCCTTTGAATAAATTTACAAAATTTACAGGTCCATTAAGGAGGCGGGAGTGGGGGTCGTTCCTAGGGAGGGTTTTCCCATTCAATCGGTCTGGGGGAGGGGCAGGGGCGGCGGGAGACAGGGTGTCCATCGTGTGTTGGGGGATCGTGGCCGCTGGCTACAAGCGGTCACCTGCACCAACCCCCTGCGCTCCCCTCGGAGGCTAGGCGGTCAGGGATTACAGAGCCAGGGCCTCAGGCTGATGTTCTGCAACGCCAGGTCCGTGGTGAATAAAGTCCCCCTCATAAATGACCTTGTGTCAGAGGGGGACCCGGACCTGGTGGGAATTACGGAGACCTGGTTGGGCCTCGGGGGGGTCTACCCCTCGTGGATATGTGCCCACCAGGCTACCGTGCATTCCATCAGCCTCGGGCCCTAGGCAGGGGTGGAGGGGTGGCGGTTATTGTTAAAGAAGGTCTTGAGCCGAAGGAGACCACTGTGCTGTGAGTCCCTCTATGTGAAGTGGGGCCTAGGGAGGCAGTTGGGCTTGCTGATTGTATACCTGGCTCCCCGCTATGTAACAGCAGCCCTGCCCGAGCTCCTCGAGGTGATCGCCGAGATGGCGGTTGAATCCCCCAGGCTACTAGTCGTGGGGGATTTTAACCTGCCATTGGCGGGCGAAACATCCGAGGCAGCCCGGGAGTTCATGGCTGCCATGGCGGCCATGGACCTGACCCAAGTAGTTCAGGGCCCCACACACATTGGAGGACACACACTGGATCTTATCTTTGTCTCTGGCCAGTGGAGAAGTGATCTTGGAATCGGGGATGTAGTCATCTCACCCTTGTCATGGACAGATCATTCTCTCCTTCGGCTCGACTTTCCAATCACCACACCCCACCGCGGGGAGGTGGAACCGGAGACACCTAGATGGTTCCGCCCCAGGCGCCTGATGGACCCAGAAAGGTTCCAGAGGGAGCTTGGGCCAATACCTGTATCCCTGCCCTGCGACTCAACTGAGGACCTAGTGGCCGCATGGTATAGTGCGGCTACGGGGGCCTTGGACCAAGTCGCGCCCTTGCGGCCTTTCAGGCGGCGTCGAATCACCCAGGCTCCATGGTTTACCGAGGAGCTGAGGGGGATGAAACGCCGCAAGAGATGCCCAGAGAGTAGGTGGAGATCCTCTCGATCCGAATCTGACCGAACATTAGTAAGAGCCCATATAAGGACTTACTTAGTGGCGATAAGAGTGGCCAAACATGAGTATTGTGCCACCCTCATCGCATCTGCAGAGAACTGCCTTGCGCCATGTTTGGGGTGACCCGCTCCCTCCTTCATCAGAGGCCGCGGGAAGCCCCCTTGAAGGGACGAGCAGAGGAATTTGGAGTGTATTTGCAGGATAAAATCACTCAGATTCGGAACGAGTTGCCCTCCACTACAAGTGCTCCAGCCGGACTGTCCAAGGCTGGTCTTGAGACAACATCTTGGGCGGAGTTTGACTTTGTCACTATCGAGGATATGGACAGGTTGTCAAGAAGACTTAGGGCCACAACATGTTTATTGGACCCGTGTCCCTCCTGGCTTGTACTGGCATCCTGGGAGGTTACACAAGGCTGGTTCCAGGATATTGTGAACGCATCCTTGAGTGAGGGGTACTTACCTACCGCCTTGAAAGAGGCGGTGGTGAGACCTCTCCTCAAGAAGCCTTCCCTGGACCCAGCATTATTGGAAAATTATCGTCCGGTCTCCAACCTTCACTTTTTAGTGAAGGTTGTAGAGAGTGTGGTGGCTCAACAGTTTCCTCGGCAACTGGAGGAAATTGATTATCTAGACCCACGCCAGTCTGGCTTCCGGCCCGGTCACAGCACTGAGAAGGCATTGGTCGCGTTGGTGGATGATCTCTGGAGGGCGCGGGATAGAGGTTATTCCTCTATCCTAGTCCTATTAGACCTCTCAGCGGCTTTTGATACTTTTATTTTTATTTTTTATTTTATCAAATTTATACCCCGCCCTTCTCGTTAGGACCCAGGGCGGCACACAGGCATCATTAAAAACCATTACAAAACAATACAAACTCTTAAAAGCATATTAAATTAACCTAAATCCGTGCTAAAACCCTTTAAAACCCTAAAAAATTAAAATTTATAAATATAGTCAGCCACCAAGGATACCGACCATGGTATCCTGTTGCACCGACTGGGGGGGTTGGGGGTGAGAGGCACCGTTCTGTGGTGGTTCTCGTCCTACCTCTCTGGTCGGTCGCAATGTGTGTTGGCAGGAGGGCAGAGGTCGGCCCTGAGGCCCCTGACATGTGGGGTTCCCCAGGGGTCGGTCCTCTTGCCTCTCCTGTTCAACACCTATATGAAGCCGCTGGGCGAGATCATCCGTGGTTTTGGGGTGGAATACCATCTGTACGCTGATTTATTTTATTTATTTATTTATTTATTTTATTAAATTTATACCCCACCCTTCTCCTTGTTAGGACCCAGGGCGGCGCACAGGCATTATTAAAACCACAAAATACAATATCAATTAAAATATATTAAATTACTAGACCCGTGCTAAAAACCCATGTTAAAACCATACCAAATTGATTTATTTTTAAAAAGTCAGAAGTAGGGGCTATCCTAGGCCGGCTTGTTGGAATAGATACGTCTTAAGACGTTGGGGGAAGAGGCGGAGGTCCGAGAAGGTCGGGGGGTAGGTCGTTCCAGAGGGCCGGGCCCGCCACAGAGAAGGCCCTTCCCCTGGGTGTCGCCAACCGGCATTGCCCCGCTGACGGCACCCGGAGAAGACCCTCTCTGTGGGAGTGGATCGGTCGAAGGGATGTATGGGGCAGGAGGCGGTCTCGTATATAGCTAGGCCCCGAGCCATGGAGTACAACTGAGTGATGACACTCAGTTGTACATATCCACCCCAAACCACCCCAACGATGCCGTCGAGGTGCTGTCCTGGTGTCTGGAGGCCGTACGTGTTTGGATGGGTAGTAACAAACTCAAGCTCAACCCGTCGAAGACCGAGTGGCTGTGGTTTCCGGCGGCCCTGTTCAGCCAGGTAAGCCCAACTCTGGCCATTGGGGGCGAAACACTGGCCCCCGTGGAGAGGGCGTGCAATTTGGGTGTCCTCCTGGATTCCCGGCTGTCCATGGATGATCATGTGACAGCCGTGGCCAGGGGGGCGTTTTATCGGTAAGTTTGATACGCCAATTGCGCCCCTTACTGGACCGGGCTGCCCTTCGCACAGTCACTCAAGCACTCGTGACGTCCCGGCTGGACTACTGCAACGCTCTCTACATGGGGCTCCCCTTGAGGTGCACTCGAAGGTTGCAGTTAGTTCAGAATGCAGCTGCGCAGGTGATTATGGGAGCCACAAGGCAATCCCACGTAACACCACTCCTGCGCGAGCTGCACTGGCTACCTGTGACCTTTTGGGTGCGCTTCAAGGTGTTGATGACCATCTTTAAAGCGCTCCATGGCTCGGGGCCTAGCTACATACGAGACCGCCTCCTGCCTCATACATCCCTTCGACCGATCCGCTCCCATAGAGAGGGCCTTCTCCGGGTGCCGTCGGCCGGACAATGCTCGTTAGCGGCACCCAGGGGAAGAGCCTTCTCTATGGCGGGCCCTACCCTCTGGAACGACCTGCCCCCCGAACTACGTAACATCTCGGACCTCCGCCTGTTCCGCCAGCGCCTTAAAACGCTTCTGTTCCAACAAGTCGGTCTAGTATAACCCCCGATACTGAGTTTTAACATTGTAAATTTTAATTAGAGATTTTATAAGTTGGTTTTAGCACGGGATTATTATTTAATAGATTTTAATATGGGTATTTATGTGTATGTTTTGTTTTAATTGCCTGTGCGCCGCCCTGGGTCCTTTTTTAAGAGAAGGGCGGGGTATAAATTGGATAAATAAATAAATAAATAAATAAAAAGCTGTCTTGCTCATTAAAGGATCAGGATTCCAGCTAGAATTTAATATAAATATAATCAATCAATAGCTCCTAACCTAGGCTGAGTTACTTTTTTCAAGTGTCAGTTAAAATGGATATTAGTTTTGTTGGTTGGGCCAAATGTCCATTCATGATATTTAAGTAAGTTTGGAAAACAGGTGAAGTCAAGAGGAACAGGATAAATTTGTCTCCATCTTCCTTCCAAAAGCTAGGAAGAGACAAGTAGCAAAAGAGGGAAAGCCAGAACCAGATTAGTCAGTCTGAATTCTCTAAAGCAGGGGTCCCCAACCCCCGGTCCGCGGACCAGTGCCGGTCTGTGGCTTGATAGGAACCAGGCCGCAGGACTGGAGGAGGAGGAGGAGGGGGCAGCCCCCTGGGCAGAGCGTGCGCCGGATGTGGGAGAGCACAGGCGAGGCCATTCGTGCCTTTGGAGGCCCTAGAGCAGTGGTGGGCAAACTCATTAGTCAACAGAGCCAAATATCAACAATACCACGATTGAAATTTCTTTTTCTTTCTTTCTTTCTTTCTTTCTTTCTTTCTTTCTTTCTTTCTTTCTCTCTTTCTTTCTTCCTCTCTCTCTCTCTCTCTCTCTTTCTCCATTTCTCTCTCTCTCTCTCTCTCCCTCTCTCTCTCTTTCCCCATTTCTCTCTTTCTCTCTTTCTCTCTCTATTTTCCTTTCTCTCTCTTTCTGTCTCTCTTTCTTTCTGTCTCTCTTTCTCTCTCTTTCTTTCTTTCCCTCTTTCTCTCTCTCTTTCTCTCTCACTCTCTCTCTCTCTTTCTGTTTCTCTTTCTCTCTCTCTCTTTCTTTCTTTCCCTCTTTCTCTCTCTTTCTCTCTATCCCTCTCTCTCTTTCTCTCTCTCTTTCTTTCTCTTTCTCTCTTTCTCTTTCTTTCTTTCCCTCTTTCTCTCTTTCTTTCTGTCTCTTTCTCTCTTTCTCTCCCTCTCTTTCTCTCTATCTCTTTCTTTCTTTCCCTCTTTCTCTCTCTCTTTCCCTCTTTCTCTCCTTCTCTCTCTCTCTCTCTTCCTCTCTCTCTTTCTCTTTCTTTCCCTCTTTCTCTCTCTTTCTCTCCTTCTCTCTCTCTTTCTCTCTGTCTCTTTCTCTCTCTCTCTTCCCCTCTCTCTCTTTCTCTCTTTCTTTCTTTCCCTCTTTCTCTCTCTCTCTCTCATTCTTTCTCTTTCTTTCTCTCTCTATCTGCTTCGTCTGCCCATCTCTGTCACTCTGTGTGTGTGTGTGTCTGTCTGTCTCTCATTCAAGCACTTAATCACTCATTCTGTGTCTCTATCTTTCCCTCCCTCCCTCCCTCTCTCCCTGTCTCTCTCTGTGTGTCTGTCACTCTCTGATTCCCCCCTCCCTCCTTGTCTGTGCCTCTCTCTGTCTATCCGTCTGCCCCCCCGCCCCCCCACGGAGCCTCCTCAGCCCAGCTCGCCGCGGTTACTCACTGGCTCGCCTTAGCTGGGCCTGCCCAGCCGCCCGCCGCGTTCACTCGCCCGCTCAGGGTACTTCCAGGGCTCGGTGTGGGGTGGGAAGGAACGGCGACCCTCTGGACGCCGGTTCCCTCCAATCTCCCTGGAAGTAGCCGGGCTTGCCAGCCCGCGCTATCCCAGGGCTCGGGGTGGGAAGGAACGGCGACCCTCTGGACGCCAGTTCCCTCCAATCTCCCTGGAAGTAGCCGGGCTCGCCAGCCCGCGCTATCCCAGAGCTCGGGGTGGGAAGGAACGGCGACCCTCTGGACGCACGTTCCCTCCAATCTCCCTGGAAGTAGCCGGGCTCGCCAGCCCGCGCTATCCCAGGGCTCGGGGTGGGAAGGAACGGCGACCCTCTGGACGCACGTTCCCTCCAATCTCCCTGAAAGGAGCCGGGCTCGCCAGCCCACGCTACTTCTAGGACTTGGAGTGGGAAGGAACGGCGACCCTCTGGCACGTTCCCTCCAATCTCCCTGGAAGTAGCCGGGCTCGCCAGCCCACGCTACTTCCAGGACTCGGGGTGGGAAGGAACGGCGACCCTCTGGACGCAGGTTCCCTCCCCCTGCCCGCGGAGCCTCCGCACCCCGTGGAAGTAGATGAGTGGCTGGCATGCTGCCTGGGGAGGCTCCGCGCGGGGAGCGAGGGAGGGAATTGGCGGCCGGTAGGGAGGGTTGCTCCGGTGGGTCCCAAGAGTCCCACCCTCGGTGAGGGTGGAGGAAGAGCCGCACTCAAGGGGCCAAAGAGCCGCATGCGGCTCGCGAGCCGCGGTTTGCCGACCACTGCCCTAGAGGGCCGAGTGAGCCGACTCCCCCCCTGCGTGCACATGCGCTGCCTGTTCCCCCTCCCACCCCGCTCCTCCTCTACGCCAGCCGGTCCGCAGAATTTTCTTTAAAATGAAACCGGTCCCTAGTGCAAAAAAGGTTGGGGACCCCTGCTCTAAAGCTCAAGATAAACATCTAGGAAGCAAAATAGTAAGTCACCACAAGTCTGTTGGTCTCAGACCTAATTTGTATTAATGTGGAAGATTAGGTAATGGGAGTCTGCATGAAGTCTATATAGGTTAGACTGGAAATTTATAAAAACAACATGGGGGAAAACATTGGCAAATCACATTTGCATAGGTGACAAGACAGAAAATAAAAAAGATATTTCTAGCTTATCACTGTTTATTTACTAAGATTATAATTTCATTAGCAATAATGATATAGACATATCTTGCTTTCAGTAAAAATCTGAAAGTCTGACTAGCACTTGGGCTGGATAGAATGTCTATTATCTGAATCCACAGCTTGCTTGAAAACTACACCAAATATTATCAAGAATGTCACAGCATGAAAAGAAGCTAATACAATACTTATTTGTGTAAACAATAGTATTAGTAAAGGTAAAGGTTTACTCTAGGGGTGGTGCTTATCTCCATTTGAAAACTGAAGAGCCAGCGCTGTCTGAAGATGTTTCTGTTGTCATGTGGCCGGCATGACTCAACGCTGAAGGCTCACAGAGCACTATCACCTTCCCACCAAAGTAGTCCCTATTTTTCTACTTGCATTTTTATATGCTTTCGAAATGCTAGGTTGGCAGAAGGTGGGACAAGTAATGGGAGCTCACTCCATTACACGGCGCTAGGGATTTGAACTGCCATACTGCTGACCTTTCTGATCAACAAGCTCAGTGTCTTAGCCACTGAACCACCACATCATTGAAGTTTTAGTATCACTTTATAAAGCCTTAGTAAGGCCACATCTGGAAAACTATCCAGTTTTGGTCACCGCATTAAAAAATGATGTTGAAACTTTGGAAAAAGTGCAAAGAAGAGCAACTAAGATGATTAAAGGGCTGGAGACTAAAACATATGAAGAACACTTGCAGTATTTGGATTTGGCTAGTCTAAAGAAAAGTGGGGACATGGTAGCAGTATTTCAGTATTTGAGAGTATTTGCCACAATGTGGAGGGTGTCAATTTATTTTCCAAACCACGAGAGTGTAGGACAAGAAACAAACTAATCAAGGAGAGAAGCAACCTAGCATTAAGGATAAACTTCTAATAGTGAGGACAATCAACCAGTGGAATGGCTTGCCTTCAGAAGTTGTGGATGCTTCATCATTCGAGGTTTTTAAGAAGAGACTGGACAGGCACTTTTCTGAAATGGATCTCCTGCTTGAGCAGGGGGCTGGTCTAGAAGACCTCCAAGGTTCCTCCCAGCTCTATTCTGATTCAAGCTGAGAAGAACAATAATAATTAACTTGAGGGTAAAATATAAATCTTGTAAGAAAAGACTATGGAATGGAGCGTCAGAATGATTGGAAATAATAAAGTATAGAATAAAGTTGCTGGCAACATGCTATCATCAGAAACAAAATGTCCACAACATATTCCCATAGATCTCAACATCTGATTCTAGTCTCTGGCCTGCAAAACAGCTAATACAAAAATAACCTACAAAAGATACTAATTACCAATCATAAAAGGAATATTCTTATGGACGTTTTTGAGAGGACAGAAGCTCTTAATTAATGGCCAGAGTTTTAAATATCTCAGTATGTATGCTGTTTCTCAAATATTGAACTTTGAGATGTGGCAGAAAGACTGACAAAGCTTATTGGATCAGCTGATTACAGATTCTCCCTGCTAATATTTGTGGGCACAAATAACATTGTCAGGAATGTTCTCCAGAATATCAACAGTGATGTATTTGCTTTGGAGAAAAAGATAAACTATATTGTGGACTTTGAAAGTAAAAGTCCAGCAAAAATGTAAGTAACTTCCAGTTGCAATTTTGGTACAAACAAGAGAGGTTTTTCAACAGTAGTAGAAACTTCAGAGAAGAGGGATACTTCACAGGTGTATAATTCATTTTACTAAGGAAGGAGAGTACACTTGCAGCTGACAGATGGCTAACCTAGTTAATAGTTCAAAAGCTGGGAGTTATAAGATCATTGGTTAGTAAACTGGCAAAGGATGGATTGTACACCAGCTGAAGCTCTGCTTTTGGGTATTAGAAAACTGGTGTCTGTGTGTATGCTCATAAAATACATTGCTTCAAACACTTTTATTTTTCAAACTTAGTGATTGGAAAATTGGCAAATAAAATTATTTTTGGGATTTGTTCATATTTAACTAATCTGCCAAAACTTCTATGAGTTCATATCAGAAAGAGTTAAAATATAATATACAGATGAAAATAATAAAAATATACAGATATTGTAATTGCTGGTATTACAAAGCACCTGACATAGAAATTGTCACTAGAAAGAGAACTGTATCATTGTGAATATATTTCTAATTAATTCTCAGTTAACTGATAAATGACATAAAATATAAAAGGAGAAAATACAAAATATTAAATTAACTAAAAAAACTTCCCATAGTACAAAATTAAGTTTCAGCAACCCATAGGCAGAAAAGTGCTACTTCCTGAGAGATTATTTTCACTGATCTATAAAGACTGAAGTATACTTCCTAACAAACAAGTTAATAAATCGACTGGTATTTTAAACTTGTCAAGAAAATAATTCAGCAAGACCTTTTATGAATTGAGCATAATTCAAGTTTATTTGCAGTTCCGAAACAAAAGAACAAAATACTGACATAATAAAGTCGGTGCTGCAACACCAGTGAACAACTCAACAAATTAAATAGTAGTAATTAGCAGACATGCAAATTGAAAGCATGCTGGATAATCTCCAAATTTTCATTCTGAACGTGAACAAGGCTGTGCGTAGCTCACTATATCAACATCCCCTTACTTGTTGCCCTCCAGATGTGTTTTAACTTCAAAATAAATCACACTTAGACATCAGAGTATAGGAGTTATACTTCACTACATCTGGAGAACATCAGGCTAGAGGAGGCAAGATTCTGCCAAGTTTCACAAATAAGCTTTAACTATTTTGATTATATTAGTATCCTTTCATTTCAATTTTTGATTGCTCATGGCTTTACTATTTAATTCAAAGTGCAGGAAAGTGGTTTGTGGGTAGAAATTTATTTCTGAAATTAGGGATTGACAACTCTAAGCAAATAAATTTGACATTTCCACCATGTCAGAATTCATCAGGATTTTGGTACTACAATTTGTGAAGTACAGTAATAATAAAGATTACAACAATGATTGAGGTAGCAAGACATGCTCTACTTTGAGAAAATAATTATTTTAGCTTGTATTCAGTCTCTTTTCTTCCTACTCTAAATAAAACATATTATTCAGATAGCCAATTTTGGCTGTTCAGGATAATATAATTCATGAAACTAGTTTAAAAAGCCTAATATTCTTTACCCTGTTAAGATTTGTTGGAAAGTGTAATTAGAGAGATTCAGAATTGACAGGGAAAAACATGCTCTCTCATTTTTATTTTTATTTGCAAAGGACAGTTAAAAGCTCTAGTGTTTTTCAGTGCTAGTGATGCCAATCCATTTGGATGGCTTGGGAAAAGGACTATACAGTATTATATCAAAAGCTACCGAGAGTAGAAAGGGCCAAAATTTTCAGAACTCTTCAATAGTGTATTCCACGTGGAGAACAATACAGTCATTTTCTGCTGATGGAATGACATTGGTGTATGAACAAATTCCACTGGTTCCACATACCAATCAAAGCACTTTTAATGCTAACCATTCCTCATATAATAATAGCTGAACAGCATCTATTTCTTTAAGAAATATTATATAGAGAAATGAATTTGTGTGTAATCAAGTACGAGGGCACAATGTAACATCTGCCAAATGTTGCTGAATTTCACTTTCCACCAAATCCAGTATAGCTAAAAGCAAGAGTATGAGAGTGAGTTATATTTAGTACAAGTAGTGCTCAACTTATGATGATGACTGAGACCAGAGTTTCTGTTGTTTAAGTGAGTCATGTCCAATTTTATGACTTTCACCATAGTTGTTGAGCCACTGACTCTTTAGCAGAAGCCTCACAGAAGGTCACATATGACAATAATATGATCCAGGATGTTACAACTATTATAAATATATATCAGTTGCCAACCCAAATTGTGATTAGGGGACCGGAGATTCTGCAACCATCATTAAGTGTGAGAACCAGATGCAAGTCAACATTCTGTGGTACCGTTGTAAGTTTGAAAGGTTGTAAGTCAAGGACTCTCCTGTAATATATGTACAATGTGCACTTGTTAGACATTGGGCTTGATAACTGGCCATTTTCTCTTTTATAACCATGAGTTCCCCAGTTTTTTTTCTCTTTTGCACATGAATTCAAGCAATTTTTCTCCTAATTCTGTCAGACAGCTATTTTCCAAACAGCAAAATCATCTAAGCATGAGTCTGCTGGATGCATGCTACACTTCAAATATACTTAGATCATCTAGTAGCCATACATGTATACACAAGATCCTGTGTATTAAGAAACAAAACCTTTAGCCCCTATATTTTTGTAATTTCTGCACCAAAATGTGTACAATGTACACATTTCTTACTGTGACTTATTATACCACTGGGTAAATAAATATAAATGCAGATAGGAAATGCTTAGCTCCCATACATTACAAAAACATGTAAATTGTACATAGCTTCAGTTCTAAAGGGACTGCCTTTCTGTGCTCAGGAGACCATTCTGCCATAATGATAAGCTGAAAAGCAAAATATAAATGTCAAGCGCACATATTTAGTTGATTGAGAATACATAGAGAAAAGCAACTGTATTAATCTCTTGTCTCTTGCCTGGAAACTCTGTAATAGAATTTTATTTATTTTAAAGACAGTTGCATATATGTATCTAGTTAGTTACATCAGATTTTAATATGGTTAGAAATGGCTTCATGGAAATCAAAGGGGCTATGAACAGAACATGTGTTTGAAATACCTGCTACAATCAGAGCATTTTGTGAACTTCAATTCACAATAATCTTAAAAAATGGTCCTATTGGTTAAGGAATTCTAGGAATTGAAGTCCAGACACTGTAGAGTATATAAGCTGAAAAAAATTGATTCAATGATTTCACATTACCATATTAATTGTGCATGTCCTAATTAAAAAGAACATAGTAAAGTGAATTAGTAACACATTCTTCTGGACTCAGTTAATTGAGTTCAGTTTGCCATGTTCTAATTAGCAAAAGAAAAATAATTTTGAATGCACAACTGCAAAAATGGGTTGGATTACTTTGTTAGTTTCACAATCTGAGAACTGTAGTAAAATAAGCACTTTTTAAATCAGAAAGCAGAATTCTGCTCTTTAAAATTCTACATAGTCAGTTACTTTTTTGTAAACCAAAAATAATAATAATAATTCTATCGTAACATTTAAAATTGTTCTACATATTTATTTTCAATGCTTTTTTTATTTGTATTAAAGTTTATAGAACTTCTTTTTTTATTATACATATCATACGCACATTCCAGGACAGGCATGTTTTATGGCCCACTGAAAATGCCACTGGATTTTTCACCCATGGATTAGTTGAAAATTTACATGATTTTCATTACAATGATAAAGTGGTCAAGATAATATATTGGCTCAAGAGACATGAACTGCATAGTTCATCCAAGCAGCAGCCAGTTATGAATATTTTTAATAAATATGGAATGATGATATTCTGTCACATAAAATAGCTAGTCAGTGGTAAACCTGCAATACATTCTCATCTATAACATTCCAATTCTCAGAATTAAATAATCATGTCTATGAATACACGCACACATTTTAATATCTATATTTTGCACCAGTTTTTTATTCATTTAGA
This sequence comes from Rhabdophis nuchalis, assembly GCA_039707465.1. Classification (NCBI taxonomy): domain Eukaryota; kingdom Metazoa; phylum Chordata; class Lepidosauria; order Squamata; family Natricidae; genus Rhabdophis; species Rhabdophis nuchalis. The sequence continues at coordinate 32,126,299 of CM077647.1, forward strand.
TTATCATAGACTTTTATCTATACTATCAATCTACATGTGATACATGCTCACTTGTAATTCCTATTTTTATTTTCCAGCCATATTTTATACTGTGAAAACACTTTGTCCATTTGTATCTAAATTTTGTCTGGTTTCCAAGACAATAGGATCAAACTATACTTTGTTCCACCTACAAAAAATAAAAAGTGACATTCAGCAAAGTGTGGCAATAGAAATAAATAGCTACATAAGCTGGAAACTCATTGGCTGTTAAACATTAAACTATTGCAGTATGTATAAATGGAAAAATTAAATATGGCCTTGACTTGCATAATTTCTAGTTAATATATTTATTCTTGGGACACTTATCTTTTGGCATTATCTCCTCCTTTTTTCAATTTCCTAATTTATCCTACAGTAGTAGTACAATGTTTTCCCCAAAATATGACAGGGTCTTATTCTCTTTTGACCCTGGCGCTTGGCCTTATTTTTGGGAGGTCTTATTATTTTTAATAATAATAGTTAAATTTATTAACCGCTCCCTCTCCCCACAGGGACTCGGGGCGGTGCACAGGGAGGATAAAAACAATAAATATACAAAATACATACAAATTTAAAAACAGATTAAATTAATTCCTGTGCTAAAATCCCATTAACTAAAAATCCCTACCCCCCAAAAAACCCTAAAAACAGAGGAGTAGTTATCCCAGGCCGGCAAGGCAGAAAAAGTGTTTTCAATTTAAGACGGAAGGAGCGGAGATCCGTGGTGGTCCTAATATCGGGGGGGAGGTCGTTCCAGAGGGCTGGGCCCGCCACAGAGAGAGCCCTTCCCCTGGGCGTCGCCCGCTGACAAAGTCCAGTGGACGGCACCCGGAGAAGTCCCTCTCTGTGGGAGCGAATCGGTCGTGAGGATGTATGAGGCAGGATCCGATCCCGCAAGTAACTAGGTCCCGAGCCATGGAGCGCTTTAAAGATGATAATTAATACCTTGAAGCGCACCCGGAAGACGACAGGCAGCCAGTGCAGCTCGCGCAAGAGCGGTGTTACATGGGTGTACCTTGTGGTACCCATAATTGCTCGCGCGGCTGCATTATTTTTGATAAGCATGGTCACCTCATGGCTGCTGCTGTGTTACAATATTTTCAGGGAGGGCTTATTTTAGCACATGCGCTCAAAAGCCTTTAGGACTTATTACCTGGGGAAGGCTTATTTTCAGGGAAACGTAATAATAATACCTTATTTATTTGTACCTAACTATTAATACCTAGGATGCTGGCAGCAACCCATATCAACTATCAGCACCATTCAATAATATTTGTGATACATTTTTAAATGTTCATTTGACAGAGTTTCATGTTTAATGAATAACTTTATAATAATAATATATAGAAAAAATAACGAAATATTATGATTTGCAAATTGAAGTTAAGCGACTATGGGTTGTACCAATAGTAATAGGAAGACATTGAATTACCCAGAGGGCTACCTAGATACATCAAAAATTTGAACTTATTAGATCTGAATATCCTGAGTCTGCAAAAAACCACCATACTCGGACCTGCTTGATAACTCAGACACTACTTTAATAGCTCTTAGGTCTGTGGTTAGGACTTGAACAGTTAGGTTTTTACCAGTTTCAAACTGTGAATCGAATTGAAGATTAAATCTTAAATAATAATACAAAAATTCCAAACCCAGTCTGAACATCTGGCTGATTATGAGACGAACCATAATAATAATACTATCAGAAGGACAGTGAAGAAGATGCATTGAATGTAGTACACCAGGAAGCTTTACAGAGTACTGGAGACACCAAAATGCTTAGAAGAAAGACCAGATGAATTAGTAAAAAGACAGAGCAAAGAAAAATATTACATGGACAATACATTAAAAAGCAGGCAAAGCAGATAACAAGAAATGGCAGTGGCAAAGAGCAGAAAAAAATGAAGAAAGAAAAAGAGCCTAAAACCAAGTCTTAAGAACAAATGCATACAAAGCCAGAATTGAGAAGAGATCAAGATATCCCACCTCTGCAAAGAAGTTGAAGAAACAGTGAGCCACCAATTAGCATCTGAAAGAAAATTGCCACCTGGCCAACTATGTAAGCAACCATAATAATTCTCTATAGTCTACCACTGAAGTACTTACCAGGGCTGAGCTTAGTTAGCTTTCAAGCACAGACAAGTTGATCATCTTACAATTTGCTCCAGAGAGTTTTACTGTTCAAATCTTACAATGTTAATTTTAAAATGTGCCATAGCATCTCTCACCAATGGTTGTAGAGAGCATATTGGGAAGTTGGAAAGGATCCCAGTAGTGGATACTGGAACTGTGCTGTCACCAAGAAATTGCATTATTGTGTCCATAAAATCATTAAGTCAAATTCAACTTGAAGCAGAATTCTTCTCATACACTTCATGTTAAATAATTAGATTAACACCATATTCTGTTAAGAGATGGACCATTTGTGGCCTTCTAATTGTTGTGGTGGCTCAGTGGCTAAAACACTGAGCTTGTTGATCAGAAGGTTGGCAGTTCAGCGGTTCAGCGGTTCGAATCCCTAGCGTTGTGTAACGGGGTGAGCTCCCGTTACTTGTTCCAGCTTCTGCCAATCTAGCAGTTTCAAAGTATATAAAAATGCAAGTAGAAAAATAGGGACCACTTTGGTGGGAAGATAACAGCGCTCCATGTACCTTCGGCATTTAGTCATGCCAGCCACATGACCATCTTTGGACAGCACTGGCTCTTCGGCTTAGAAATGGAGATGAGCACTGCCCCTAGAGCTGGAAACAACTAGCATGCATGTACAGGGGAACCTTTATCTTACTTGTTTTCAAAACAATTCTGTTACAGATCTTTTCTAAGACCTATCATTCCCTTTTTAAAAATATGTATCTTGATAAAGAGATCAGAAAAATGAGGAAGAGAAAAGAAGATGTTAGTTAGAGAGGACTCACTTTTAGTTCTGGCATTTGTTTTAGCCTAGTCCAGTGGTGGGCAAACTCATTAGTCAAGAGAGCCAAATATCAACAATACCACGATTGAAATTTCTTTTGAGAGCCGGAAGGTGTGGCCTGTTTTGTGGGAGTGGCTCAGCGGTCATGTGACTGGGTGGGCGTGGCCAACTTGGAAAATGTTAAACTCACTTAACAATGGTCTTGGTTAGGAACCAAACTTTTAGGCTCAATTGTGGTCAAAAGTTCTTTCTTTCTTTCTTTCTTTCTTTCTTTCTTTCTTTCTTTCTTTCTTTCTTTCTTTCCTTCTTTCTTTCTTCCTCTCTTTCTCCATTTCTCTCTCAATCTTTCTCTACCTCTGTCTCTCTCTTTCTCCATTTCTCTCTTTCTCTCTCTCTTTCTGTCTCTTTTTCTTTCTGTCTCTCTTTCTCTTTCCTCTTTCTCTTTTTCTCTTTCTCTCTCTCTTTCTGTCTTTCTTTCTGTCTCTCTATCTCTTTCTTTCTTTCCCTCTTTCTTTCCCTCTTTCTCTCTTTCTCTCTCTCTGTCTCTTTCTTTCTTTCCATCTTTCTCTCTTTCTTTCTGTCTCTGTCTCTTTCTGTCTCTCTTTCTCTCTCTCTCCATTTCTCTCTTTCTCTCTCTCTCTTTCTGTCTCTTTCTTTCTGTCTCTCTTTCTCTCGCTCTCTCTATTTTCCTCTTTCTCTTTTTCTCTTTCTCTCTTTCTGTCTTTCTTTCTGTCTCTCTTTCTCTCTTTCTGTCTCTCTGTCTCTTTCTGTCTCTCTTTCTCTCTCTCTTTCTCCATTTCTCTCTTTCTCTCTTTCTGTCTTTCTATCTGTCTCTCTTTCTCTCTCTCTCTCTTTCTCTCTTTCTTTCTTTCCATC